>CM067359.1:165540261-165847347 GCA_034401795.1 Chaetoderma sp. LZ-2023a
GCATGACACGTGTGTTGTTTTCAAGTTCAAACAAAAACATACAGTGTTTCCCCACCATCATAATCAGCATTTCTCTAGTTGCATTATTACCTCTTGCACTAAGATGGATGGGTACATAAATGTTTATGCTATTGCTTTCTTCATAGCACATGAATATACCCTCGCATGTGCGTAAAATAGGGTGGTGCTTAACTTTTGCACAGGTGTATATACATATATATATATATAATATATATATTATTATATATATATATATATATATATATATATCATATATATATATATATATATATCGTTTTAGCTTAACTGCTTGACTGTTGGGTTTCTGCAAATTATGTTTGCCACGAGGTTTTAGGTCTTGATGTGCGGAAACATTTGGAAAACAATCTGACAGAGAATTGATTGTAGCCAAGCCACCAACCATCTCCTGTCAAATTCTCTTCAATCTCCTCAGCAGTGTTTATTTGCCGTGAAAATTGTTTTGGCTTGTAGCAACCAGGCAGCTAAATTATAGACAGAGAATATGCGTTTACGATCATGTCCACCACTTTAGATAAACATGTTATTGTCTTTAGTTCTTTGACTCTAGAAATGTAATGTTAATTGTAATTGGGAATGAATCACTGATATAATGTGCTATTGTTCTTAGTGTTCTTAGTTTTGGTTACATGCGTGTCATTGGTCGCAGATGTTGCGTAATATCCCAATGGAAACCGTGGCATCTACCGGGGTCATTTGTAGCCATTCAGATGGCGGCACACTTTGTCTCCAAGGCAGATGCGACCATGAAAAAGAAGAAAACAAATAATTGTTGTTTTCATCATCATCATCATCATCATTATCAGCAGCAGCAACAGCAGCAGCAGCAGCAGTAGTAGTAGTAGTAGTAGTAGTAGTAGTAGTAGTAGTAAGTAGTAGTAGCGGCAGCAGCAGTAGCAGTAGGAGCTGCAGCAGTAGCCTAGTAGTAGCTGTATCCTCATCATCATCATCATCGTCGTCGTTGTCATCACCACCATCATTTGGCATGTATGTTTGAAATGAATGACATAAGTGTTGGCGAATGTTTAATATTAGTCAGTAAATTGTTCCATAGGTGCGTTGCAGTATACGTAAAACTGTACCGCCCGTAATCCGTTCTAATTTTTGAAGGCTTTAATAGACCGTTCGTCTTTGACCATAGATTTCGAGAGTGCGCATCTTCCATCAACGTAAATAGATCTTTCATGTAACTAGGAGCAATGCTGTTTAATGATTTATATGTCATGATGTTTGTCGTAACTGACATTCTTTGAGTTAACGTCGTCCAGTTTAAAGTTTCATACATTTCTTGTGATGGGGTCCTATAGGGTACTTCTAAGATTATTCTAGCTGCACGTTTTTGGAATTTTTCAAGCTTATCTAACAATGACGGCAAGCCAGCGTTATACACTAGACAACAGTAATCTATGTGGCAAAGAACATATGCTTTATAAGTTTCTCTGTTCAACATCCATGTACTTCTTGTTTTTCTTTAGCATATAAATGAGTGACGTAGTCTTGTTGCAAATTTTGCTGATGTGCTGTTGCCATGAGAGAGTGTCATTACTATATACGCCTAAAAGCCTTGCTTCATTTACAATTTCTAAGTAACCATCAAATATCGGTATCTTTATTTCGTCTTTGTTTATCTGCTTTAGCTTGGTTTTATTGGTTATCATTAATAGTTTGGTTTTCTCCTTATTCAAGATCATTTATTATTTTCACACCAATTTTGTATTAAAGCCATATCCGCTGTGAGCTGTTGTTTAATCGGTGGCAAACTTTAAAAATTACAGTACATCGTCGTATCATCACAATACATGTCAACGTTGCTATCTAGACCCATGTGTAGATCGTTTACATATAATATGAATAGGAGGGGTCCCAACACCGAACCCTGTGGCCTGCCTACCCCTATCGGTAGATGATCAGATACCTTGTCAGAAATAGAAACATATTGAAGTCTGTTTTCTAGATATGATGAAAACCATTTTAACGTTAGCGGACAAAATTTATAAATGCCTAATTTTTCTAATAATATTCTATGATTGACTACGTCAAATGCCTTTTTGAAATCTATTAAACTAGCTCCTACAAATTGGCCATTATCGATCGCAAACCGCCATTTCTCTACTAATTTCAGCAATGCAGTCTCGCATGAATGTTTTGGCCTGAATCCTGATTGCGATTCATTCAGTAAATGGTACTTACTAAGAAATTTATATAAATGATTATGAATATGCCTTTCAATAATTTTGGATAAAATCGGTAAAATGGATATTGGTCTATAGTTATTAATATCGCTTTTGTTATCTGATTTGTATAACGGTTTTACCTTAGCACACTTCCATATGGTAAGAAACACACCTGTATCAATACTTATATTTATAATACGTGTTATTGACGGCGCTATAACTGGTGCTGTTAATTTTAGGAAATGGGCATTCAGCCCGTCAAAGCCAGCTGACTTATTCGTTTTGAGACGACTAAGTTCCTCGCAGACGTAATTTATTGTTATAATTGGTATTTTAAATTCAATTTCGCTTGGGATTCTATTTCTAACATAGGTTTTAAGGCCATTCGATATTCCGTGAGACTGTATTTATGGTGTTTGCTAGATTATGAACAACAGTAGTGAAATATTCATTAAACATTACTCAGTGTTTTTCCATGTCTCTAACTTCGTTTCCGTCACTGTCGTGTAAGATCAATGGCATTTTGTTGCGTTTCGGATTTATGCTCTTCATAATCTTCCATATATTCGAATGATTCTTTTTATTATCAACCAGCGTTGTACTGAAGTAGTTTCACTTCGAACGTTCAATTAGGGACATTACTTTATGTTTCAACTCTTTATATTTAGCAACATTTTTAACCTTTTTATAATAATCCCTGTCTTTCATTGCTTGTAGAATTTCGTCATTTATCCATCCAGGTTGACAGATACGTTTGACTCTGCGTTCAATAATAGGAGCGTGATGATTTAGAATAGCTATGATATGGCTATGGTATGGTATGGTTTTAGCTGGCAATACAATGCGACTAGCCCGGAGACTCGACCAAGGATTAAAATAAAACAAAGTTAAATGGATGGTTGGGTGGAGGGATGGATGGATGGATGGGTGGATGGGTTGATGCATGGATGGATGGATGGATGGAGAGAAAGAAAGAAAGAAAGATTTAGAAAGAGAGGACTAGAAAGAAAGAAAGAAAGAAAGAAAGAAAGGGGCGGATGCACAGATAGATGGGTACACAAATGGACGTGAGCATAAACATAATTACCCTTTCCATGCTTTCGCTAAATCAGGAGAGGGGCGGAATCGTGAGAGGGGTGGGATGGATTAGAATCAAGCGATGTGCCATACTTCATTAAATGGTGGTAGTAATGTCTTCTTAATTTACTCAAATTCAAATAGTTTTGTTCAGTCCTCGTCACTCTTTGAAGAAATCAAAGTGTGTAATGTTTTCCCCTTTATGCGATCGCGCACATGCAAAAAGATTTTATAATTCACCGACCGTCAGTATTGAAATTAATCACTCGAAAGTATCCTATATAAGTGCCTTTTACCAAATAAATCCATGATTCGTTTTAAAATTCGGAATGAAATGATTACATCGAAATATTGATCAATTACTTGACACTAACTGAAAAATGGCATCAGAGAATTTGTGTTTATTTTGCAAGAAAGAGGTTAGGCCAAGACAAGAGGGACTGTTCACACCAGAATGCTTGAAAATATTTTTTTTTAGATTGTATACTTTTATAGGCTTCAATTATGTGCCTATATGTAATGAAACGAAATAAATCTTAGCATATGATGATTTCATTACGTATAAATTAATATAATTTTTTAAGTTGCGAAATTGAAATAGAGGCATAAGTCTCTTATTTCAATTTCGCAACCTAAAATATTATATTAATTTATACGTAGTGAAATCATTATATGTCAAGATTTATTTCGTTCCATTACATGTAGGCTGCATCGAAATCTGTGCGGGAAAATTCCACATGACCAACCCCTCCCCCCACCCAGTGTCAATACTATAGGCGTGCCGCTAGAGATGGATTATGCGGACGATGTGGACTTTATAGATGAGGAAAAGAAACCCATTGACGAACTTCTCCCAATAGCTGCAAGCAAACTAAAAATTGAGAATCTCTTTATGAATGAAATTAAAACAGAGTTCACCCACATATACCTATCTACAAAGCATGAAACTAAAGAAAATGATGATCCACTCCGTGGCGGCGAAACATGGAGGAAAAGTAAAAGCCTGGGATCACTGCTGACATTGCTGCATCATGGCGAACATAGCTTTCCAGTCCTTCTGGAAGCTATGGATTCGTAGATCAAAGATGCCCTTGGTAAAAGGACTACGTTTATACAATGCAACCTTCGTATCCTTGATGATGTATAACTGTAACAGCTGGGCAGCTCCAAAGGCAGCTCTAGACAAACTTGACGCCTGCCACCACAAACACCTACGCACCATCACTGGACACTGATGGCCAGAGAGTATAATTTCCAATGGTGCACTATACAAGATGTGTAATACGTCGCCGCTGTCTGTAAAAGTCGCCCAGCAAAGATGGTCCATGTTTGGACATGTGCTAAGGATGCCAGAAGAGACACCAGCACAGAGAGCCTTGGAATTCGCCCTACTCAGAGCCAGCAAATACAAGGCCAGGAGAGGATGTCATTGCATAAATCTGCTAAGCGTGCTACGAGGTGACCTCAAGAAAGCAGGATTGGGTACAAGACACAGTGGGCAAAAGCGAAGAAGGAGTGATTGCAGCTGTAGGATGTTTCTACTTCTACATCCGCAGAATACAGTAATCATACATACATATAGGTCCACAGTTTAAGCTTCTAAAATTATATAATTTAAACAAATTTATTTTTAGTAATTTTGCTGTGAATATGCACCTGTAATCAGGGTTGGCTTGATTTAAATCAATTGATTTATATCATGATTTAAATCATGATTTAAATCACTCGATTTTTATCGAAAAAATCGTGATTTAAATCAGTTTTGCAAAAATAGAGGAATTTTCAAGTAATTAATACAATTAACAGTAATTTTGTTAAATTAAAGTAACATAATTATTTTACTGCTTCCATGGCACTTGAACATCAACACAAAATAGAATTATACACTTAATTGCTCATATTTGTCATCAGCAAGACTAGACCCAGTGCACGAGTCCACATCTACAATCTACATACTTGAGGTTCATGTACACAGTACATCACACATGTGTACAAAGTATGATCATTAAGTATGTGTAAGCTGTAAAGAAGAGGAGAATTCCATGTGCGTACATGTCACTACATGACCATTAAAGCAATAGTGTACATGAAAAGTCATGTATGGGCCAGTATGGCTATTACTATTAGTCTAATTCCAAAAGCACACTCTTTTAAAGCAAGACACTGTCTCTTTTTTCAGCTATGACATGCGTCTGGAGTCACTCTGGAGTGTCATTGAGTGTCTCGATTACTATTGGCTAGTGCTTATCAAGTTGGACTTTTGGGCTCCATTTTATTTAACACTAAAACAATAAAGATTGAAATGTTATTAAATTAAGTAGTTTACTACAACTTCAAAAATCAAAATCAGTAATTGCTGAAACTGGCAAGAACTATATACATTGTAACACGTAAACACATCATTACATTACATTAACCCTTAGCACACTGATGTAGGAGTTTTAATTTTTCAAAATAAACATAACCCCTAGCACTCTGGAGCATGATAATTTAAATTTTCAAATTAAATTTAAAGATAAACTGGTGTACAATTTGCAACAATTTTTGTGGACGATGCTGCTGTCTGTGACAGCACCATCTTCCACAAAATTTGTTGAAAAACGTACACCAGTTTATCTTTAAATTTAATTTGAAATTTAAAAATTTCGACATCAGTGTGCTAAGGGTTAAAGATAAACTGGTGTACATTTTTCAACAAATTTGGTGGATGATAGAGCTGTCGCAGACAGCAACATCGTCCACCAAAATTGTTGAAAAATGTACACCAGTTTATCAATTTTAATTTGAGCATATTTTTAAAGACAGAAGTTAACAAGGTTGATAGACTTAGACAATGATGACTTTTGCATACCTTCATAGATTTTGTGCATCTAATTAGGGCTAATTCGTTAGATTTATGCATTGCATCATTTCTGTCCTATTGCTACTCACTGTATCTGTGATGCAATTGTGAACAAAATTGAAAAATCGTTGCTAATATGACGTAATATATAAATTTTGAACTCTATATATTATTAGTTCAAACAGTGATAATTAAAGAATAGACATCCCATCATTCGTAACATAATAAACATATTGAATATTTTGAAAGCAATTTCACTGAAAACCGTTGCTGACTTAGGCAGCAACGGCTTCCAGTGAAATTGCTTTCAAAATATTCAATATGTTATGAATGATGGGATGCATATTCTTTAATTATTCACAATTAAGTGATTAACCAGAACACTCGATATATTGACTATTGAGATACCGCAATTTTTTTATAATAACGATATCGATATTCTCTCAAGCAATATCGCGCAAACCTAACTGAGTCACAGATAGATGTGTCTGTCATCACTTTTCACTTTCAGTTTTCAATAATGCTGCAATTGTACTTCACTAGTCTAGTCAACAATCATCATTCAACTGAAACCGGAAGTCATTTTCTTTGTCACAGTTTAGGGACCGAAAAAGAAATACTAGTTTAGCCGCTTTTAAAGTTCCAAGTTTGTTTCTCAACTTACTCTGCACGAGCCCATAGCTGGAGAACACGCGCTCGACACCAGCTGACGCCGCCACAGCTGACATCAGACGCTGAGTGAATTCAAATGTTTCCAGCAGATCATCCTCGAAGTCACGTCTGTGCGACTTCCACCAATGAAGAGAGGTTACTCCATTAACAACTTCGTCGTTAAATTTAAGAATGTGAAATGGTGGTGCCATGGCCTCGAATTTGATTACCAAAGTCATCAAACCAGGGATTTCGGATGCTACGGTGAGTGCAGTTTCACGTTCTTGCTGAGTCAAGTTTCGACCACGGTATTTAGGGTGGAGTAGATTGGCCAGCATGTGGTGAGGTGTCACAGCTTGTTGATAACGCTTATCGGCCGCACGCTTTGTTGAATTATTAGTGTCATTATGCAGGGCCGTTTTTACATCTTTCCATAATTCAACTGCTTCTGCTATTGTGCAATTGTCCGATTGAGCTTTATCGAGAGCGCAAGCTACTGGTTTCAAACAAAGTCGGTATTCATCTGCAGAACGTTTGATTACTACATTACGAACTTTATTGGCAATGGCAACATCTATGCGGTCAGTATGTCCATCACAGATTGTCACAAGTGTCGGCCATGCCTCACAATACGAGTTTAAACAATCGTACATTGTGTTCCACCTTGTATCTGCTGGCATCACTAACTTTCTGCACGATGATTGGCGTATTTGGGCACTAGCAAAGTGGTTATTTCGGAAATACTTCACAACTTGTGTGACATGCTCCTTAACATTACCCATTTCTAAGTCCTTTGAAGTCAGATTTAGAAGATGAGGCGTGCATCCATACGCAATCATGTTGAAACCCAGTCGTTCTTTCAAGAACTCTCGCATCTTTGCTACATTAGCAGCATTGTCTGTGACGATACTACATATAATGCACCCAAAATCATTGTGCGTGTTTTCAATTGTCTGCTTCGCAATGTCATAAAGATATTCCGCTGTGTGAGGATGTCCAGAGGTGTCCGTAGTATCCACTAAGTAAATATCACCTAAGCAGGTCGTCACTGTAGCACATACGATAGGCTCGTTATGAATATTGCTCCAACCGTCTAATGCTAGACAGACAAGTTCACCTTCCAAATTTTTTCTCGCCTTCTCCCGCTCTTCTGTGTAGATAACATCCAAATATTTCCCCCCTATGTCCTTTCTGGATGGTGGTTGATAGCCTGGTCGTAAATCTTTTACAAGGTTTATAAAATGTCTATTTTCTACTAAGCGAAATGGGGAGTTCGTAGCATACACCATCCTAGCTACATCACGATCTAATTCACCACGTTTTTCTGCTGAAGTTCTGATGACATAATTCTGTAGACCATAATTCAGCTTGGGTATCTTAGCGGCCAATGTACCAGCAGCTAATTGACCGTGCACTGGGCGCTTCACTGCCGCTGAAGCAGAACTTGAAGTTGACAGAGGTTCAACTTCCATCACCACCACATCGTTTTGATCAACAACAGTTTCAACGCGCTGCTGCTGCTCAGATTGAGATGAAGTCCCCGTTTCTGTTGCGGCTACAGCTAGACCTTGAAGTGCTGGTGTTGGTGGACCTGTGCAATTGGCTGCATGTTTTTTTAACCGCTCTGGGATACCTTGGAGTTCGTGTCGGCAGACCTTGCAGACAGCCCGGACACCGGCCTTATCTGGGGTCTTCACTTTCTCATAATGAATCCATATTGGATCTTGTTTTCGGCCGGAGTTAGACATTTTGCTAATTATGGAATTGAAAATATTTCATAGCCTTTGTCACTTAAGCAGTTTTGACTGTATTTTTCAAGAATGAAAAAATGCTTTTCTATTGCATCATTTAAAAAAAATGATGCAATAAAAAAATGATGCAATAGAAAAATGATGCAATAAAAAAATGATGCAATAAAAAATGATGCAATAATAATACTGTTAAAACTGCTTAAGCGAACAAAGGTTTTTTGTATTAAGAAACCAGCAAGCTTAAAATTCAGTTAAAAATAAGTCATAAAAATACCACTTTATTCAGTTCCAAAATACAGTTTAGCAATGCATCTGGACCTGTATTAAGAGACCACCTGTCTTAAGAGACCACCTTCTGCGACTCCCACAGCCAGTGTCTTAATACAGGTTTCACTGTATAAGTTTTACGTAATTTCCTGGGATGTCGCGAATAAAAATCGATTTAAATCATTGAAATCGATTTAAATCAAAAAAATCGATTGATTTGATTTTTTTGAAAAAAATCGATTTTTTTCCAACCCTGCCTGTAATACTATAGATAATTCAGTCTTCGCAATCTTGATGTCCCAGTCAAATTGACAGCCGTCTAAATCTATGGATTATTCCCCAGAAGAAAAGCCATACAACGTCACCAACCACGATTGTCATGGAGGCGAGATCGCCAATAGAAACTCATCCTCATGCAATGTCCCCGGGGGCGAAATCGCCAAAACAAAATCCGTCGATATTGCCCCTGGTCGATCTCGCCCTCTGGGCCTATGGGGGCGAGATCGACGTCAATCGACCTAGGTACTGCCTGTTGGCGGGACAATATGGGTTATTAAACATCTTATTTAATTCATATTATGTATTATACATAAAAGGCATATATGTATTAATTTATCGGACTTAGAATAATGCCTACAATTAATTTTCAAGCTTATGCGTAAAATTCCCGAGACTCGCCGAATTCCTTTAGAATCCCCATAATGATTG
Source organism: Chaetoderma sp. LZ-2023a (assembly GCA_034401795.1). Taxonomy (NCBI): domain Eukaryota; kingdom Metazoa; phylum Mollusca; class Caudofoveata; order Chaetodermatida; family Chaetodermatidae; genus Chaetoderma; species Chaetoderma sp. LZ-2023a. The sequence continues at coordinate 165,549,771 of CM067359.1, forward strand.
ACAGCAAATCATACAATCATTGAAAGGCATGGCCTCGAGTATGGGCGAATTTGACTGGACGAGAGGTATATCCAGTGAACTCGTCCTAAATACATCCCGTCCTAAGTACAACTCGCCCTACTTCTAACTCGTCCTAGGTCAACTCGTCCCAAATAATGTTCATATATGAATATACGTAGTTATGTTATATTATTCGGGATAATAGAGCACTGCTATTATGTGATTATCAAATAACATTGTATTAATCACATAATATATGCCCTTGGTAAAAAGACTACGTTTATACAAAGCAACCTGCGTATCATTGATGATGTATAACTGTAACAGCTGGGCAGCTCCAAAGGCAGCTCTAGACAAACTTGACGCCTGCCACCACAAACACATACGCACCATCACTGGACATCGATGGCCAGACAGTATAATTTCCAACGATGCACTATGCAAGATGTGTAATACGTCGCCGCTGTCTGTAAAAGTCACCCAGCAAAGATGGTCCGTGTTTGGCCATGTGCTAAGGATGCTTGAAGAGACACCAGTACAGAGGGCGTTGGATTTTGCCCCACTCGGAGCCAGCAAATACAAAGCCAGGAGAGGGCGTCATTGCATAAATCTGCTAAGCGCGCTACAATGTGACCTCAAGAAAACAGGACTCGGTACACTCAAGTCAAGAATGGACCTGAGGAAGCTAAGGATTTCGGCTGAGGACAAGACACAGTGGGCAAAAGCGAAGAAGGACTGATTGCAGCTGTAGGATGTTTCTACTACTACAGCCACAGAATACAGTAATCATACATACAGACAAACATGACGGATAATACAATATATGCTAACCATAGACGATGCGTGGTATTTTTTTTATCACAGCATCAAAGAAAAATGTTTGGTTGTTATTTTTTTGGCCATTTAATCATTAAGCCGGACAAAACTTGGCATTGCTTTGGTCTTGAGACATGACGTTCATTTGCAGGATAAGATAAGAGTATTTTTTAAATTTTACCACTGGCATGACTGATCGAGTGATTAGCAAGCTAACAGATCCGGTCAGTCCTGTAGAAGATTTTCCTTCTCTATACCTATAAATTTATAGACATTCAGTATCCCTTTAATACTCATAACAGTAAAAAAATGGCGTCTGCAGTGGTCTTGAGAAATGTCCATTTGCAGACCAAGAAAAGACTATTTTTGAAAATTTACCTCTGAAATGACAGGCTCGATAACCGAGCCAGTCATTCCAGTGGTAAATTTTTAAAAACAGTCTTCTTTCGTGCTTGGACTCGGGGCGATTAGCACGGAAGGGTTAACTCGCTTGGCGTGGGGGTTAAGCCTGGATAGAAGCAAACAAGAAGTTAATAACAGGATACACTTTTATTATTAGCTGTTGACGGTTCAGATCAGAAGTATGGAATCTGTGTGTCGAGTAGCATAAATCATACTCAAGCCATGTCCAAAGTAGAAGTTAAGAATAGTGGAATAGGAAATAGTAGTAGCAATAGTGAAGGGAGAGACAGTAATAACAATAGCATCAGCAGTACTGTATCAAGGAGTGGAAGTTGAAATACTAATATTTGAATGGTAACAACAGCAGCAGCAGCAGTAGTAGTAGTAGTAGTAGTAGTAGTAGTAGTAGTAGTAGTAGTAGTAGTAGTAGTAGTAGTAGTAGTAGTAGTAGTAGTAGTAGTAGTAGTAGTAGTAGTAGTAGTGGAACTCAATCCTTCCGGTGGGGCCGTGCGACCATCGTCGCGAACATTAAATACCACAGTCTCATCCCAAGAGTTTGTGTCACCAGTATGCCTGTCCATAGCAATTTCGTGATCTATGGACTTACAAGGTTTGATTGGTGACCTAATTAAACTAAGTCTATACAATAATTCTACCTAAACAGATCGTCAAGTATGCTAGATAAAAATAATGAGCATACGAAAATACAAGACATAGAGACAGCCTGATCAACTTTTAAACGAGGGGCTCCCGGAGGTACCACACAGACTCGTATCTGCATAGGTATCCCCGCAAGAAAAAGGGGCTTTCCGTGGATAACTCAGCCATTTCTTAACCGATTTTGAAATGGTTTACAGATTTGTTGTTATTATCAACAATGGTTGCTATGGAACATAAATGTACTTTCTACAAGACTACTATTTTAAACTCTTATCACTCTGAATGGCAGAAATCAATTCTTTAAAAATAAAGGACTGGTACAGGTTCATTTTGAAAGCTATGCTCATGAAAACTGTTATACTGCTACTGTAGCTCGCGGAGTAGTGTCGGGCCGTTCCAGTGTATCGTGTTGCCGCAAGTGCACGACGAATGATGACGCTGGTTAGCATCCAGTCTCGGGGTGACAGATCCTGTACGAGACTGCCCTGCAGGTAACAAAAACCGGCTCCTAAGGCTGGTGGAACTCAATCGTTCCGGTGGGGCCGTGCGACCACCGTCGCGAACATTAAATACAATGGTCTCATCCCAAGAATGTGTGTCACCAATATGCCTGTCCATAGCAATTTCGTGATCTATGGACTTACAAGATTTGATTTGGTGACCTAAAAATATAAGTCTATACAATGATTTTACCTAAACAATTATGAATATGCTAGATAAATCTAAATAAGAGCATAGGAAAATACGAGACATAGAGACAGGTAGATGAACTTTTAAACATGGGGCTCCCGGAGATACGGGGGGAACGGTGTGTGATACCACACCCTGGCCATCACCACTTGGAAACCCCAATAGTTTCCCAGAGTCAGATCAGCCCATGGTGCGGATAGGGACATCCAAACAATTAAGAAGCCACAAGGCTGAGTGGAACATGAAGAGAGACAAAATCTTAGAGTTATGAGTCTTGCTGGAGTGCGGGCCTAGATTATCGCACTGCCGGAAGAGAAGAGTATACTACAGATCTCTTAACGAGGAAAGTGTCTCTAATCATATCAAACCTATCCTTTCGAGCTGAATAGAAACGGTTTTAGTCGGTAGCATGCCGGGCTAAACAGAGTTATAGCACGGACAGCGACCTCAGTGAAAAATTGTTGGTGGCGGGAGAAAGTGCTGCATATATAAGTGTTGCTGTATAGTGTTTCCTACGTGCACTGCAGTCCTATATTTTCTACAAATAAACAAAACATATGAACTGACCGCTACTGGCCATATATATATATATAAACTAACCAGAACAATCAATACAGTATCAAATGATCAGAATTATATATCTTAGTGCAGGTTAAGGAACCTACTACGGTGCGGTTAGTGAAAACACGTTACAGAAAATAAGAATAACAATAAACAAATACAGAAATTATAACTAGCGGTCCTAAGACCGTTATGGTACCTTTTAGTCATCGGGACCGTTTTTACGGATATAATATAATTAGAAAAGTACATATAGCGAAATAATTAAAATGTGAAGTATAGTTACTTGAGTACTCAGTAGCCATTCTTAAGTTAGGCTATCGTGTTACTGAAATTGATATGTCATTCCTTTAGTTGACGTGAGTTGATGCACTCTCAGGAGGCTGGAAAGTTCCCGCAGGTCGGTTTCCGCAAACAGGATTCCCGCAAGAACACTCATGGAGGGAGTACATCGCTCAGCACTGTAAGCCTAATAGAATGTCTAACGAGCAGTCAGAAGAAAGATACGATAGCATTACTGCTGTGAAGAAAGTTCCCATACACCGATGGCACAATGGAAGTTGTAAACAACCCGATCACAAGCGGGGGTTGTCAGATGCAAATGAAGATATAAAAAACAAAGCTTAACTGTGCTGGGTACGTCAGCCAGCTCTGAAGACGCACCAGGCAGAGTTTACTTGCTGCGGTCGAAAGTTAGAAGAACCTACACGATATTAGTGCGGTGACAGTTGAAATACCACTTTTAGGCATGGCTGGCAGATCTGGTGAGTCATCCATCAAAGAACATCCTGCCTCTACATCTGTAGAATCACACATTCAGGCCGTAAAGGCCTCACTGCAAGTTTGTGTTCCGAAATAGATATTGATATTCGCGAACAGTAATCAGAAAGTTCCAAATTGCTCCCGCAAGTACGGAGTTACAAAATTGTTTTAGTGTGATGTGTTGGCACTGCTAGCTACGGGAGAGAAACCGACAGAAAGCGAAGTTATATGCGTAATATCTGTCGTGCTGGCAGTAGCTGGTACAGGTCCAGCCTGTTCGGCCCCTGGCCGAGGATGCTCTCAATCTTTGGATCGCGTCTCCTTTTATACTCTTTGTGACGTCACAGGCGCAGACTCCAACCAATCATCGTTCGAGCAACAGCCAATCAGCGCGTAGCTAATAATAGCGCAGTCGAATGTTCTAGAACATTCTAGAAGTTCTTTGTCCACGTGGTTATGACGTCGCGGCAATATTTTGAAGATAATTAGGACGGGTTTTCCGTAGATAACTCAGCTATTTCTTAACCGATTTTGAAATGGTTTACAGATTTAAAAAGCCCGTCGAATTCTGGTCTTGATTAATGCCAGATTCAACGGGAACAGGTAATCAAAAAGGATTACAGGGTACCATCTTGGTACATTAAAAGCGCCATCCTATCTTGGTCGTAAATCATGTGCTCCATCAAAAATAGCATCCAAGCGTGCGCATGCGCGTTATTCGCTTTAACAAACATAGTCGTTTTTTGTAACGTGATCTCTCTCATAGGCCCATATACGCTTATGGCTCTACCAAGGGGGGGGGGGCGTGTTCAGGGAATGAATCCAGGATGGGCCGTGCATATCCAGCTTAGCTTGTATGGCCGGTACCTGACCGGTCGATCCGAACTACACTTCTAACCTGAACACTGTTTAGTTATCAATCATATAGAATGGAACTGGAAATTCAAAGCCGTTATCAAAAGGGCTCAACTTGACTGTTTATGGGCAAGATTATATTCCCATAAGAAACCCTTTTGAGCATAAGAATATTTTTACTTATTTGGATAATATTTTTATAATCTCAGCAACTATTCATACAGTAAAGTAAATCAGACCATAATAAGTATGTAACCATTTTCATCCTGAATCTACCTGTGTTAATGATATCTCTGGAACCTGAAGGATGTTGAAAAACAAGCTGCATATCTTGAAGCCAAACCATCCAGATTTTAATTCTCAACCTCTGTATTCAAGATAGACAGCATGTTAACCAAGGGATATGGCTGCCGGTGGATTTAAGTTACAGGATGAAATGAGTTAAATATTTTTGAGGCAAGATTCTACAATAAATTCAAAGTACGAGTAGCTGATGAATATTTTGGAATGCACCAAAATGCAGTATGCTGGTAGCAAGATTTGAGTCTCTGGCCTATTAAATAGTGTGGTGAAATCCGGAATTATGTCTGGTTAACCAACGCATGCATCACATCTGAGTCGGTTCCTGGTTCTAGCGCATCACGTCGTTTGGGAACCCGGGAATCTGAAGTCATCCACTGCTGGTAAGATTAGCGAAAAGACAGCGCATGCGTCAACTGCGGAGGGAATCACAAATGTGAGGACTGCCAGCAGACCCCCCACTGTAGAAATTGCAAGTGGAACCACAGTGCCGCATATCGCAGATGCTCGTCTTTGCAAAAAGCCAAGGACATCCTCAAGGTTAAAACGATAGATCAGGTCTCATATGGGGAGGCCAAGAAGAGGGTCACCCAGCAAATAAGCAGGGGAACTGAATAGCCAGCTGAAATACCAGCACCTGGACCAGCCACACCTCTTGAAAGAACAGCATGGCGGGAAAGGGCTGAATCCGTAAGGAGGAAGCTGGCCAACCCTGGGAGAGAGTGCTGGGGGACGAGACATCAGGAAAAAGGGGAGGAGGCTCCTACTGAGCCACCTACAATAGAGACGGCCACGCCCACCCTCCCGCTTGGGAGTCTGGCAAGCAAAGCCTGTACACAGGCCAAAAGACAAACAAACACACCTAAAAGCTGCCTGGAAAGGGCCTAAAGTCACATGCAGTAGCAGGGGCCTAAACCAAGTGGCTGAACCAATCGGTACAATGGAGGTAACACTAGTGGAAAAACAGGTTAACAAACCTGAGAACTCCACTAGCAGTACTACAGCTGCAGTGACCCGCTGGCCGAGATTACCAGAGGGACACCAGCGAGCGAGGTAAGACCCACCCCGATTGGTTGAGATCCTAAAATTGTATTAAATGTTCAAATTTTCAGACTGACCATAGAGACCAAACCATCAGTTTGCATTGGCAACGAGGCAGCCAGGAACAATGTTGATGTCGACGGTCTCATTGCGAAATTCGTAGAACTCTGCTCCTCTCCAAACTAATCATGGGGGTCAAAATTCTTCAATGGAACGTTCGAGGCACCCAGTCTAATACCAATCCTGACGAATTGTGGAACACATTCCACAACGAAAATGACCACCCAGATATTATATGGCTACAGGAAACCCGTCTGAAACCCAACCAGGATTTCAAAAGGTACAACTACAATGTCAAAAGACAAGACCGTACCGCAGAATCTGCAACCACCTCTAGGGGTGAAGGCGGTACCGGCATAGCGACCCTCATAAAAAGTAATCTTTCGTACAAAGGATTGCCACAACATGAGAGTAGCGTAGAGCACCTTACAATAGAAATAGAAATCAATCAGCACCTTACAATAGAAATAGAAATCAATCACGAAACTATTAATATTGTAAACGTCTATAGTCCCAAGTTGCACTCTTCCTCTGACTATGACAAGCTCCTAGAAGGTCTAGAAGGTGAAACAATATTTCTGGGCGACTTCAACTCCCACCATGCCCTATGGGGGAGCAAAACCACGAACTCCAAAGGCCGAATAATAGAACATGTTATTGACAACTACAACCTGTGCCTACTAAATGACCATAGACCCACCAGATATAACTCTAGTGATGGTGAATGGTCGGTCCTGGACCTTTGCCTCATAACACCTGGCTTTCGACCAATCCCCAGCTGGGACATTCAAGACCAGCTCCTCGGCAGCGACCACCTCCCTATCAAAATACAGATAGGAAGCCAACAGAGCAAGGACGAGGCGCCACTGCACAGGAACAATTGGAATCTGAAAACGGCCAACTGGACTGAATGCAAACACATAATAGCCACGGAGCTGGAGACACTGATCACTAGTACCAGCACCGAGGAATATTATGAACAATGTATTGGGATTCTCTACAAGGCTGCCAACTCAGCCACCCCCCAATCAAAGCCAGATAATAACCCCAAACACAAACGTGTGCCTTGGTGGGACGATGAGTGCCAAGAAGCAGTAAAGCTCAAGAAAATAGCCTGGAATAGACCAAAGAGAAACTTCAGCATTGAACGCCTAGTTGAACACAAGAGACTCCAGGCCAAGGTAACAAGAACCATCAAAAAGGCAAAACGCGATCATTGGCAACAATACTGCTCTGAAATCACTCGGTTCACACCCTCGAGCCAAATATGGCACAAAGCGAAAGCTATTGCCAGCGAAAATACCAAGTCCAAAAAACCCTTACCCACCCTCATAGCAAATGGGGTAAGCCTTCCAATGACAAGGAAAAATCTGAAGCGCTTGCCACAGTCTTCATCGCAACCAGTAGCAACGATAACCATGACCATGACTTCATAGCAACCAAAACAAAGGTCGATGAGCATATCAATCACCTGTTCAGCTCAGGGAAATGCGAAGATCTTAACAACCTTCAACAGAATGGAACCTGAGCAAGCCCTTGGCAGAGGCAAAAGCTCCTCACCATGTGAGGATGGCCTGAAATACGACATGCTTCGTAATGTGCCAGAGGAGGGTAAACAAATGTTACTCAATCTCTACAACCTCATGTGGAGCTCTGGCAAAATGTCTTCAGTCTGGAAAACTGAGATTGTGGTTCCTATTCCAAAACAAGGGAAGGACAAAACTGACCCAAGATCACACCAGCCAATCTCCCTGACGAGCTGTCTATGCAAAGTCATTGAGAAGATGATAAAAAACCGTCTAGAACATGAGTTCGAACATAACGGTCTACTCCACTCTTGGGAGAGTGGCTTCAGAAAGGGCAGATGCACTACAGACCACCTAGTCAGACTGACTGAGGCAGCCAAGAAAGCCCTAGATGCGGGAAGAGGAAACATAACAATAGGAGTCTTCTTAGACGTTGAGAAAGCCTTTGATATGATGTGGCGAAATGGAGTTCTAAAAAAGCTCTATGACTTTGGTTACCGTGGCCACATCCTATTCTGTATACAAGATTTTCTCGATAACAGAAAGATTAGCGTCCGTGTTAATGGACAAAGGTCTAGGGAACAAACATTGGAAAACGGCACCCCACAGGGTGGTGTAATAAGCCCCCTACTCTTCAATATCATGATGAGTGATCTACCCATTGAAAAAGACGATGCACTGGGTCCCAACGCAATAGGCGGGTCTATTTTTGCTGATGACACAGCATTGTGGAACAAATATGCGAAGATAGACCATGCATGAAAGACCATGCAAATAGTTCTGGACATAGTCTCACGGTGGTGCAAAAAAAAAAGGTTTCAAACTGTCTGCGGGAAAAACAGTTCAAATCAATTTTACCAATGTTAAATACATAGGCCATGAGGCAAATCTGTACCTCAATGGACAGAAAATCAAGACATGTGCTGAAGCCAAATTCCTGGGACTAACATTTGACGGAAAGCTCACCTGGAACCCCCACATCAAGAGTCTGGGGGAGAGATGCTTCAAGCAATTAAATCTCCTTCGTTCATTAACAAAGCACACCTGGGGTGCAGACCTGCCGAGCATGCTTATGCTATACCGCGGCCTAATCTTGTCAAGGATAGACTATGGATGTGAAGCATACGCCACGGTGAGCAAGTCACTGTTAGAAACCATTGGCACCCTCCAAACAAAATGCCTGCACATTTGCTGTGGTGCCTCACACACTAGCCCTCGAGACGCAATCAACGTAGAGTGTGGAGAAATACTATTAGATCTGCGAAGAGAGGAATGGGTTCTCAAATTCTGAACATACCTACAAAGCTCTGCGCCCACCCACCCTACCAGGGAGGTATGTCTTCCATGCATGTGGCACCTAAGACACAAGGTACTGCCCAAAATGACCAAACCACCAGACCTGTTAATGACAGAGCTCGCCAGTGCCACTGAACTGGTAAACATCGAAATAGAAAGCTCAAGGCCGGCTCCTGACCCGCCATGGCTACTACCGCAGATCAAGGCGCATGACAGCCTATCCACACAGATTAGCAATAAGGACCTACCAGCGCTAATTAGGAGCTACACTCTGGAAAACATCGACAACAGATGGAAAGAGCACAGGAAAATCTACACCGATGCCTCCAAGATGCACAACTCCGGCGAATGTGGTGCAGGAGTAGTCATAGGCCACCAGGAAGAAGTCCTTGAGTACAAGCTTCTGAATCACGTGTCGATATATACGGCCGAACTGGTGGCAAATAAAAAAGGTCTAGAATGAATTAAAGCAGCAAATCCAGGCAAATACATTATCCTCACAGACTCACTAAGCTCGGTGAAGAGCTTCAAATCTAGCAGCAGCAAGAGCAGGGACAATCTAATCAAGGAAATCTGGCAGCTGTATGCAACTGTGGTGACTGACAACAAAACTGTGGACATCGACTGGGTGCCAAGCCATGTTGACATCAAAGGCAATGACCAGGCCGATGAGGCAGCCAAACAAGCGCTCAAAGATGGAACCAGGATCAGCATAGGACTCTCAAAGTCCGAAGCGAACACCCTAGTCAAAAGACACATCAACAGCAAATGGCAAAAACAATGGGAAGAAAGCACAACTGGCAGATTCCTGTTCAGAATCGTCCCTGGAGTCAAACGCAAGTACCAAAACCATATCCCAGGGCGCCAAGGTGACACTGTATTACGCCATATCAGAATGGGTCAGATCACCGTTAACCAGATGCGAGAAAACTCAACATGTCAGACACAGACCAATGTGAGGCTTGCGAGGAGATTGAAACTCTAGACCATTTCTTCCTATGATGCGCTTAATATACAGACATTAGAAAGGAACTCAACAACATGCTGAGAAAGGGAGATTTCAATCTTGACCCTATAGAAGACATTATAGCGATGCGTGACCGACAGATCAACCACGAATTAATCAGGTTCGTGCTTGCGTCAGACAAACACATCATATAATCAGAACACATCATCCGAAGACATCTCACATGAGACGACGCAAGAAGCCCTCCAAGAACTTATCACCCTCGTCCTCTAAGGACTTAACACCATCGTACTATAAGTACATATCACACTCGTCCTCTAAGGACACAAGCAAAATGCAGAGAAAGAGTACCCCGGAGAAATGGAAGTCATTTTGTCTAGCGTTCATTAGGCCACATCAGTCTTATTCATGCATGTTGATAAGCTGTGGTCACAATGAATAATCTTACAAATTCGACCAGTAAACATTAGCGTTAAATTACACCACATCAGTCTTATTCAAGCGTGTCGATAAGCTGTGGTCTTAAATATTCAAACAAGCTTGCAAACACTCAAAAACAAAAGATAATTAACATACTCGTGTGTGCCTGCGTCATGAATTGATGACCTAGAGTATGTGAGTACTTGCCCCAAACATCTGTCCATATTGTCTACTTTCTTTTGTTCTCTTTCTTTTTCTTTCAGTTTTGTTCTCCTTCTTTTTCTTTCAGAGCCAGAGCCGGTGCTAAAATGTGGCAACGAACCCAACAATGACAGGCGGGCAGAGAGACGGATGGAGAACTGGAATGGACAACAGAACAATGGATGGGCTTGCCTGCCAATGGACCACGAGGGATGTGGACGTGTGTCCATCTCATTCGTGGTCCGTCGGTAGGTATGTTTGTCTGTTAAACTGACTGACACACCAATCAACAAATGGATAGACCGACAGACAATTCTGGGCACAGCAAGCTGCTGGAATATGCTTAAGCAATGTACTTGGCCCCACTTGCTCAGTCTTCTTGGATGGGACTTTAAACTGAGGTCCCGTCATACAGTGTTCATCACTGTGTGAACGTGAGCTAGGGCTAGGTAGTCAAGAAAGTTCGGCATAATCAAAGTAAACCGGATGCTGAATGGATTCATCCTCGGAATCACGCAACATACGGATTACAAAATCAAAACAAAATGCTAGAATTAGAATCTTTCTGACTTTTTCAATGGGTCTATGGAGGGATGCATCCCGGATGACTGATTGAGTTCTTCCTCGGACGGACGCAGTCCCCATACGGGCTGCCAAAACAATCAAATTCAAACAAGCGTATGCTGGTGCCTGCTACGGATGATGGGCAGAAGGGCAAATGGGTCCCAGGACCTTAAAGACCCCACACCCCACCCTCCCCGCACCCCCCAAAGGGGCCGAGAGGTCTCTGACCTAAAGCCCCCCCCCCATAGGGTACATCAGGTCATATGACCACACACACCCACACACCTCCACCCAGCACCTACCCCATCCCCTTCCCCACCCCCGTTAGGCCATCTTCAACATGAGACAAAATCGAGAGACAACGACCAAAACACACACACACACACACACACACACACACACACACACACACACACACACACACACACACACACACACACACACACACACACACACCCACCCACCCACCCACCCACCCACCCACCCACCCACACACACACACACACACACACAAGCTAATGCACAAACATACGCCACAAGAATTCACAAGAATTCAACAGAAACCACAAAGGCCAGGCGTGAGTCTAGACCCCAGCATTGGGAACTAGCAAATAAACGCCTTGAAGATTACAACACTCACACACACGCAGATTAGTTAATATTATAATTATCAGAGGATCACCACAAATGGTGTCAGGAGTAATTCTGGCCCCAGTTATTTGGTGAGAAAAATAATTTTTTCACAAATTGTCGCGATTTTGCATCTGCTCATATAAATATAAAAATTAACTCGGTAGCCATTCGGACTACTTTATAAGTACAAACGAATATGTCTTCTTTTGTAATGGAGGCGAATTTATTATAAAACACTATAACCTAAAAATCGAAATCGTCAGACTCTCATATTTGACAGGTAAATTTTGATTAATCATTGTTTAATTGATTGTGCTATTACCACGTGGTTATAGAATGTTTGATAGATTATGTATTTCCCGTCCAATTGTCCTGTTACAATAGTGTAATATGTTTTCGGGAATGTTAGGTATTTCACTATTTGTAGTAACTTAGCTACGTATAAAAGGTTACTCACCCAACAGAGGTCTCGAATCGGCCAGTGGAACCAGCGGCAGATGTGCGCAGATCAAGTTCCAAGGTACGACTGCCGGGCGTCCGTAGAAACGGCGGGAATCAGCCAGCCCGGCAGCCGCGAAACACGAACCGCGGAATTGCGGGATACCGCCAGCACCACACTCTCCCCCGTTTATAAAAACTGGTTATTTAATTAAAAATCTTATCTTTTAATTAAAAATCTTATCTAAAAATCTACGGAGTTAACCCTATCAATAATACTCTTTCCACTGGTCAATTACATATAATAGGCAAACTAAGTTAGTATTAATAATTTACCTGCAACTTGGTGACGCATTAAACAGCTCAATTTCTAACTAATTTTCAAAATATTGCGTTACTCTTATCAGACATGTCAAGAGTACTTTCCTGAACTTCCGAGTTAAAATGGTTAGGCTGATCTACTGGTCTCAATAAAAAACACACAGGCATTGTCGCTCAACTGCTAAAGGTAGAATCAGACTTTACCAATTACAAAAAATTAGGTGTCGATCCATATAGAAGGAAGCTGTTAATAATAAAACAGATGGATAGATCACCCGCTGCCGGACGAGGGCCATCGTCACAGATTCTAAAATAGCATAGCATCCTAACTAAAATTAAGGACAGTGGTTTTCCACCCCAGCAGAAAACTGACAGAATTGAAGGAATTGCCAAATTGATAAAGAAGTACTAAAAATAATCTCATGAATTTAGTTGAAGTGTTATCTGAAATTAACTTATGTGAGATCCGCAGAAAACCTATGAATATTGCAGATTTTTTAATTTAGTGAATATTTTTAACCTTAACATTTATGATATACCTCTTATATAATTGAAACTGATCTGAATCCACAAATTTAGGAAATCCGGAAAACCACTATCCCTATCACAATAAAGATATCTGAATGAAGCTAAACGGAACGGATAATACAGCAGAAGAAAGAAACATGAATTTGCGCTATGACTAACGCGCCAATTACTTCGCGCATTATGAAATGGTAAGCGTAAGAAATGCATCTGTACGATTTATGCAGTCTTTGCTAAATGCATATTATAAATATGCTGTCATATGCAAGACTGCATTATAGAGTAATGCACATTATAAATATGCCTGAGTTATGCATTATAGAGTAATAATGCATCATTTTAACATGTAATTGCTACACGTTTAATAAATGAAATACCTAGGTATGGCAGTATATAATATGTTGGCCTAATATAAAATATCTGAACTGACCTATGTAGAATTAATATACCTGGGCTATCCTATAAAATATCTGTGTGGACCTAATAAAACTACATATAATATATTTGAGCTACCCTATAAAATATCTGAGCTGACAAATGTAGAACTGGCATTAAATAGCTAACCTATACAGGATTTCACTATACATAAATGAGTTTGCATCATAACATATGATGCATATACTTATAAAAGCATGTACATGGATTTAATCCATATACACATAAACAGAGAGCATTATTATGACCACACGTCATGACGGACAATAAATACAGTTAACAATACAATGCGTATTATTAATGTGTAACAATTTACACATCATTTGACAACGCATATTTGTAATGTGTGATCAAGAAATGCGTAAAAATAACCACGCATTACTACGCGCAATTATTCACGCGTCATTTGAAAAACGCGTAATTATAATAACGCGTTCTGTGAGTCATACTGCGATGGACCCCTGTTGGTTTTTTGGTATCTCAAGGAGTATTATTGCTGGAAAAAGCCACTATGTGCTTATGTGTCCAACTAATTTAGTTTCCCAAAAACTAAAAAGAATAGAACATCACGATTTTGCTGTTGCTGAAACTAAAGCTAAGATGGAAACGGAACATAAGCCAATGATTATAAATGTTTTCCGGACAAGTTGAATGTCTTCAGTGTCATGCAGCATATTAAAATTTGAAGTCATAATTTCATATCATCTGGATTACAGTAATTCTTTTAATGTTGAATTACTGTTACCATTGTGCATTATCACATTACTATTGTAGTACTGTACTACGACCGAAAAGCTAACTGCTGTCCGCAAAAATACCATGACCAAATGAATCCGTAATAAGACGAAACCAGAGGAACGTTTATTCAGGTGGACAAGTAGGGTCCATGAAGACTTACATAGTCTAATTCACGAATGCTTAAAGATCATTCTAATACATTTCATAATCTAGGAACCTGTTAGGAAGACGGCACTGCCTTCCTGCTCGACTCTGAATGGTGTGAATTTGGAGTTGGTCATCTCTAGGAGATGTGTGATGTATTTCCCCTCGGACCTGACACCTCATGCGCCTAGGGGAAAAAGTGTGATGCGGTTCCCCTCGGACCTGACACCTCATGCGCCTAGGGGACGTGTTATGCGTTTCTCCTCGGACCTGACACCTCATGCGCCTAGGAGAGTGATGCTGTGTTTGTGGGACGGGTAAAACAGAGTCGATATCCAAGTCATCTGTCAAAACAGCATCTAGATCATTATGCAGAATTGATGAGGATGGATCAATACCATATGGAATGGTTTCATCCGAATCCTCTTCAAAAATGGAAGCACGGTTATCATCAGATAACCTAAGGCCATTATCGGGGGATAATAAGTCATCATCATCGCCATGATCTTCAGAGCTTATAGCACGTCTCATTCGCAATATCCAGAGAGGTAAATCACGATCTCTGCACAGCTTTAATCTATCATGGTGAACAACTAGTTCCCGGCGTTGGTTTTTGATACCAAACAGTGCTTCTGACAACTTTTTATAAATAATAAATGGACCAGTCCAAGGAGGTTGTAGTTTACTGGACTGGCCTATTTTAGTTGCAGAATTAGCAAGATAAACTACATCACCAACATGATAGGCATGCTCATGCAAACGTAGATCATACTTTTTTTTTCTGGCGCTTCTGAGCCATTTTAAGGTTATCCCGTGCTATCTCATGAGTTTCATGCAACGTTTGCTGTAACTGTTGGACGAAGTCACTGGCATGTGAAGGGGCATTCTCTGTAGTCGCAGACACCGGGCATTTGCACATTATGTCAATAGGCTGTAGTACTTCTCGACCAAGCATCATCATGTTGGGAGTATACCCCGTCTGTCGGCTTACAGTAGATCGTATAGCTCCAGCGATGAAAGGAATACACATGTCCCAATCTTTCTGTCTGTCATGCTCTTGCAGGTAACACCGTATACACTGCAAGACAGTACGGTTTATACGTTCAATCTGTCCATTCGAACATGGTCTATAAGCTGTGGTGCGTGTTTTTGAAATCTCCAGTAGATGGCACAGTTCCTTAAATAGGTTGCTCTCAAAGTTACGACCCTGGTCGGTGTGTAAGAAATATGAACAGCCAAATGTGGTGACAAAACGCTCCACATACGTTTTGGCTACCAGTTCTGCCCCTTGTTCAGGGAGCGCATAGCACTCAACCCATTTAGTGAACTGATCTATGATCATCAACACATATCTATTTCCCCGTGCAGATGTGACAAAGGGGCCCAAAATGTCCATATGTACCCGTTCCAAGGGAAACCCAGCATGGAACTCGCCCAGAGCAGCTCTAGGTCGGATGGAAGCTTTTTTGCTACAGCTACAAATCCGACAGGATTTCACATACGCCACCACATCACGAGAGTATCCGTGCCAGATATACTTAGCCTTCACTCTCTCTAATGTCTTCTGCTCACCCATGTGACTGGCAAGCTTGGAATCATGACAATTTTCCAAAACCAGCTTCTGGAGAGACTGGGACTACCAGCAGATTCCGTGTGGTATTTGCTTCTACCCAGAGATAGTGCAAAATGCTATCGACAAAAATCAATTGATCACAACGAGCCCACCAAAACTTGACAGCTGGACTAGCTAAATATAGCTCCGCGTCAGAAGGTGTGTGTGACTGCTCAATCCATGATACAACTGTCTTCAGATCAGGATCCTCCAACTGACGCTCCCTTAGATTTTCCGAAGAGAATGCGTCTAATCAGTTTGACCTTCCGATAACCTGGTCTGTTTGGGGGGACACCATTCAGCAGTCCATCTGGATCGTCGCTGTCTGATAGGTCATTATTACTCAGTTGAAGGGCCCTTATGGTTTGAAAAGCCAAAGGAATTACATCATCAACATCTTGTTCAAATTGAGACCGTTGCTGCTGAAGCTTGGTACAATATTTGCACCCACCACATGGTAACGAACTAAGAGATTGGCCAGCTTTATAACAGTGGCAAGGTGAAAAATCACTTGGAACTCGTGATAGACCATCAGCATTAGAGTGCTGTTTACCGGGCCTGTACTGCATCGTCATATTATATTGGGACAGTTCTTCTAGCCATCTAGCTAGTTGTCCTTCGATGTGCTTGAAACTGAGCAGCCACGTGAGACTGTGATGGTCAGTCCGCACAATAAATGACCGTCCTAGCAAGTACATACGGTACTGCCTAGTAAATGCTACCACGGCCAGCAACTCTTTGCGTGTAACACAATATTTACGCTGAGCCGGTGTCAACGTTCGGCTCGCAAAACCAATAAGCACCTCTTTCCCATTCTGAATTTGGGATAACTCTGCACCAATAGCCGCCTCTGAAGCATCCGTATCCAGTATGAAGGTACCATCCGGTGTCGGATAACCTAACACTGCAGGGTTGGCCATAGCACCCTGAAAGTTTCGAAAGCTACCTGATGCTCTAGAGTCCAGTCATACTCTACTTTGGAACTGGTAAGTGCAGAGAGAGGAGCAGAAATACCAGCAAAACCCTGTATGTGCTCTCGGTGGTAATTCATGAACCCTAGGAAAGATTCCAGCTCTTTCCTGGTCTTAGGAACAGGCCAATTAGCGACGCTTTCCATATTGTTTGGCTTAACAGCGATTCCCTTATCACTCACCAACTTACCTAAGAAACAGAGTTCTGTATGGAACAAATTACGCTTCTTAGGTTTTAATTTAAGGTTGTGAAACAGGAATCGGGAAAGGACAGCTTTCAAGTTGGTCATATGACTGTCAAAGTCAGTCCCTGTCACTACCACGTCATCTAAATACGCAAGACACTCGCACCAGCTAAGACCTTGCAACACCAGCTGAACAACCCTCTGAAAGGTAGCCGGGCTGTTGCAGATGCAGTAAAACTTTAAGGCCTTGTCCCTTAAAGCTGAGATGAGCATGTCTAATTTATACATATCAGACCAACGGTACCTTGAAGCAGTATGCTCAAACTGTATGAAAAATGGGTTCCACTCACATTTTCCATCAAAAGTTGACATTTTAGGTGGAGGAGGACCATCAGAGTAGCTTCTACGACCGGGGGATGACATTCTAGAGTCATTGTACGAAGAGCCATCCCAGTAAGCTCTACGAACTGGTGATGATGTCCTAGTGTCATGGTGAGAAACTGATCGCGACTCCCTCTTAGGTTCTCTAGGGGTATATACCCCCCTAGGAGCCAGGTTATCAACTAGGGTATGATCACCCCTTTGTTGACTAGTTGAGTTAAGGAGTGCCTTGTATTTGATACCTTGAGCTAGCAGTTCCATGTTCAGTCTAGCTACTTTCTCTTCCAGGGATTCTTCCCTTGGGTGTGAGTCGACCCCACCAACAGCGCCTTCATCATTGATGTCGAATACGACTTCCCCAGCATGGAGCAATCGTGCAAGGATTGTAGCTGTGGCAGGCAGATCAGTATCTGCCTTAATGTCGGCCAGGGATATGGAACCTCCTCTGGACTCACGAAAACTTACTATGCCAGCAGCTCGAACTTTACCAATATTATGGAGTGCACTAAGTTCCTCCACGGTTGCAGTGTTAATACACAAAGGTTTCGTCATTATGGGTCACCTGTTGATTTATACCAAGGAAGCGAAATTAATATTCGCTAAAAAAGTAATGTCACTTACTGAAATAAATCGTAAGCGTATGCTTACTGAAAAATATAACTCACTGAGTAGTGGTGGTGGTGCAACTGCGGAGAACGTCTAAATGAATCTTCCGAAGCCCAACCAGATTCAGTAGCGTACCTGCATGCAAACCATCCTTCAGAAACTCGAAAGTATAATGATAACGGACGCGTTTACGTGCACTGGATTTTTTACGGAGTATTAACTCTACACTGCATTTGATGGTGTGTACACCAATATCTGCATTAATTTTCTCAATTCTATCATTGAGAAGAGAGAGTTGGTCATGCAGTTGCAGCTCTTGGTCTTTGAAGGAACAGGGATTCAAATGGTGAAGTTGCTCATTATACAGGACCAGAGAATACGCCGGGATATCGATAAATTTCACTGTTTGGCCGTAATGCCTTACTATGTCTATCGCACGTTGATAGTGTTGGCAAATGGGGTTTACCGCGAGTTCATCATCGGCTGTCCTTAAATAGACAAAACCGTCGCCTCGTTTCTCGGTAAGGTCGCACGTTCCGGCCCAGATATAGAAAACGATCCGGTGAAATTTCTGAACGGTGCGGGCTATTCTCGACTGCAGAATATTGACCAAGTCTTGTGTAGTACCACCGCTTTTACACCAATACTCAACAAACCCAGTTTGATCAGCTCTTCAAAATGAAACCTTTACTTGTACCCAACAAAATTGCTTTGTGGGTAAAGGATTGATCCAATGAAAACTGGGTGCGAGCCAAAAACTCGTCAGATTTAACTTTAAAAGACGGCATAAGCTGAGTAGTGTTTTAACGGAGTAACTAGCAATGTGATTATGAACTTTTTGAATTAATAATAACAAGAAAAACCCCCAAAACAAATAGTGGTCAGCGTAATTAGTAAACCTAATATTACAATTGAAACATATTTGTTGATTAGAAGGGAGATTACCCTCTAATGTTCAAAAAGTTAATAATAATGATAATAATAACAACAACAGTGATTTATATCACTTCTTTATTTCAAATAATTCTGAAATAAACAAAGAAATTGAACTGTAATTAACATATAAAGAAATATCCAAAAACCGATGGTTAAATTACAGCTCAGAATCGCGTACATATGACACTGAAGACAACTAACAATAACAATCCAGAAACTATAGGGTTGTCATTCCACGGAATACTGACATAGATGATAGAAACTAAGCACGAAAATATACCTCAATTCATTACAGTTCAAATAAATAACATTGAATCTTGAATTTATGACGTATATGACGTATGTATGTAAGGTATATTAATCTATATACCCGACATTTGCATGCTATAGTATAAATAAATAATATATATTTAACTATAACTCACCTACATCTGTGATTGTTAAATCCTACAAAAATAACTATCAAATAATCAAAATGGCGGCAAGAGTCTGTAAAATTGACGTTCGGGCAGGACTAGAGTAGTCTTTATATTTCCGAGAATTCTATCTTTTTTAACAGCAAAATCGTGAGTAGAATTTAGAAATAACTAATAACAATTTTTAATTTACGGCCCAAAGTACTCCTGACACCATTTGTAGTAACTTAGCTACGTATAAAAGGTTACTCACCCAACAGAGGTCTCGAATCGGCCAGTGGAACCAGCGGCAGATGTGCGCAGATCAAGTTCCAAGGTACGACTGCCGGGCGTCCGTAGAAACGGCGGGAATCAGCCAGCCCGGCAGCCGCGAAACACGAACCGAGGAATTGCGGGATACCGCCAGCACCACATATTTTTTAAACCTGTCCTGTGTTTGTCACTGTGATGATATCCTGTGTATTTCCAAAGGATATTGTTGTTAAGTGTCAAGGATTTGATCTTGAATTTGACATGTAATTTAAATAGTATTATGTAATTATCATTCATATTAGACATGTCAGACATGGGGTGCCATTGGTGCCCGTGTTTGGCCACGGTTCCGCGACCGCTATGGGTCCGCACGGTTTTCCGTGCATGCCTACTCCATGGACTGGTGTGTTCCATGGGGTGGCGGCGGAACCGTACGGTACCGGAGTTCCTGGCGTATCGGTAATGGCTCCTCGCTGGGAGGCTGTTGCTGGTAGGGCCGTGAACATGTCAACGAGTGACGTGTTCACGGGAGTGTCCTCCTCGAAGACGGACTGGTCTGAGGCTCTGGCTGGGCTAGCCAGGGTAAACCCGTCTGTTGTTCCGACCACGGCCGAGGAGGATGCACCCCGTCCATCGGTTGACGTGTTCACGGGAGTGTCCTCCTCGAAGACGGACTGGTCTGAGGCTCTTGCTGGGCTAGCCAGGGTAGACCCATCTGTGGTTCCGACCACGGCCGAGGAGGATGCACCCCGTCCATCGGTGGCATCAATTAGGACGGGGATCTTGCCCGCAGCCCGGACCCAGTCTATTGGACTGGATCCAAGGTTTATTGAGTTACTTGATGCTATTTATAGCAAGCAACTCATGACCAAGGGCCAGCTTCCTGCGGTCTCCAGGGAGGTGCGGGCGAGGTGTCGTATTCCACAGAGGCAATACGACAGGTATGGTGTTGTCCCGTCGGTCACCGAGGGTGACCGATGGGTACTGGGTGTCCAGAGTGCTGGAGCGGGTGGCCCCGCTTCGGCATTGGTGGACAAATCTCAGGGACACCATGATGAAGTCCTGTCCCTATGTGATGAGGGTGTGAGGGCAGCAATGAATGCTGTCAACCATTCTTATCGCCTTCTTCAGTCGGTGTGGGCTGAAGCGGGGGCAGGCCACCCTGTGCCACCTGTGGCGCTTTCGTGCGTCAATGACGGCCTGGTGCTGTCTATGGACGTATTCCAAGGGTGCAGGCGCGTGTAACCAAGTCCAGGAGGCAGATGGTTCTTGACCATATGCGTCCAGCTACGGCCGTCAGGGAGCGTCTTCTTGGGACGCCCCTGACAGGCCCTAGCATCTTTGGTGGCCAGGTGCGGGCCATCTTAGAGGACATGGCCAGCATTGCGCAGAATCGGTTGGCGGTTAACCTGCAGCTAGAGCTAGTGCATCAGGCGCATGCACTAGGGGCTGTAGCTAAGCCGCTGACCATGCAACCTTCTAAGAAGCAGAAAAAGCACAAAGACAAGGCGAAAGCTAAGCCTGGTGCTGCTTCTGCTTCTTCTGGGTTTTCTCAGCCGCCTCCGGCGAAGAAAGCCAAGAAGGTTGTGGAGGCGCCTACCCTCCCCAATGTTGCTGCGGATTGCCCGAGAGGCGGGAAGGGGAAGGGTAAGTCCTCAAAGGGCGGAAAGAAGGGAGCGGATCGTACCTGAGGGTATGAGAGCTCCTTTCGCATCTGCCTGGACCGCACCTGTGCGACAGGAACAGCGGTGCCAGTTAGACCGGCCAAGCCAAGACCAAAATGGTTCTCTCTCTCTCGTTAAGAGAGGGGTTGCGGGGAGCGGATCGCGAGCCAGACACCCCCCATTAGGCGTCGAGGCGTCTATAGTGGGTGGAAGGCTCATGCGTTTTGTCGAGGCTTGGCGACGTGTGATGCCAGACAGTCTGGTCCTGGGGTGGTTATCCCAGGGATACATGCCAGAGTGGTGGAACTTTCCACCACAGAATCTATCTTTGGCACCTGTCTGGACACCCGTACCAAGGGAACCAGACAAGTTAGAAGCCATTCAAAACGATGTGTCAGGTTTGCTTCTGAAGGGAGCAATAAAACCAGCAAACCGGAACACTCCAGGCTTCTATTCAAACATGTTCCTTGTCCCCAAGAGCACAGGGGTATGGAGACCCGTACTCAATCTCAGGCCATTAAATTGGTTTATTCATACGCCTCGGATTCAGATGGAAACTCCGAGGTCGGTAATGGCAGGATTGAGGAACGGAATGTGGTGTGTATCGATTGATCTGAAAGATGCATATTTCCACATTCCAATGAACAGGAGTTGTCACAGGTTTCTGAGATTTGCGTTTCAGAATCAAGTATGGGAGTTTATAGTCCTCCCATTCGGTCTGTCGACAGCTCCACGGGTTTTCATCAGAGTGGTCCTTGCGGTGACAGCGTTTCTCAGAAAAGAGAATGTGACGCTTCACACCTACATAGACGATTGGCTGATCAAAGCAGACACATCAGCCAGGTTAGAGGTGGATACTGCTCTGACTCTGAAGTTGCTTTCAGATCTAGGCTAGGTAGTCAGCAAAGAGAAATCCGAGTTGACACCCACTCAACATTTCGTTTATTTAGGGATGCGATTCGATCTCGAGGAGGGCAGGGTTTACCCACCAGAGACCAGACTGGTGTCTCTGTTAGCCATCCTCAAGAGTTTTCGATTGGGAAACCACATTCAGGCGAGGCGGTTTCTTCAGATGCTGGACATGATGGTCTCCATGGAGCATGTAATCCTGTACGCTGCTCTGATGCGAAGACCTGTCCAGTTGTATCTGATGTCTATGTGGAAACAGAGAACAGAACCCCTGTCAAAGCTGGTGCCAGTTTTGGAGCCAATAATGTTGCATCTTGTATGGTGGAAAAAGCGTCAGAATCTCCTAGTAGGGGTTTTGTTGCACCTACCCCACCCCCAGCTGTCCGTGTACACAGATGCATCGCTGGAGGGATGGGGGAACTGGCATTGGAAAAGTTTCTTCCAAAAGTCAGGGGCAAGGCGATATTGATGCGGTCGGACAACTCGACAGTAGTATCATACATAAATCGCCAAGGCGGGACCAAGTCACCCACACTGTGTATCAAAGTGTGGCACTTGATTCAATGGTGCAGGAATTACTCGGTTGTTTTGAAAGCAGCTCACATTCCTGGGCGATTGAACATTCTGGCAGATGCTTTGTCTCGTAGACAGAGAATTCTGCCAACGGAATGGTCTCTTAACCCTCCAGTTCTACACAGGATCTTCGAGCATTGGGGCAAACCCAACGTGGACTTGTTCGCCACAAGGGAAAATGCTCAAATCATGACTTATGTCTCGCTGATTCCAGATCCAAATGCCGTTGATACAGACACTCTGGCGATAAGCTGGAGAGGGATATACGCTTACCCACCCACCATTCTTCTACCGAAGGTATTGGTGAAGATCAGGGAGGAACCGTGTCTGGTCCTGCTAATAGCGCCGTATTGGCCCAGCAGGGCGTGGTTCACGGATCTTCTAGATCTGCTGGTGGAAAACCCGGTGCAGTTGCCCGAGATTCCGAACATAATCTCCCAGGCCAAGGGATGCTTCCTACATGAGTGTCCCGAAATGTTCAAATTGACTGCGTGGATGTTATCAAACCAACGCATGCGTCACTTCTGAGTCGGTTCCTGGTTCTAGTGCTTCACGTCGTTTGGGAACCCGGGAATCTGAAGTCATCCACTGCTGGTAAGATTAGCGAATATTGTAATTATCAGCGGATTACCACAATTCTAACGTTTATCAATCATCAAAATATTAGCTTAAAGAATAATAAAAACTGAAATTTCATAAAGAGTATAGAATCTTACCTGGATAGAAGCAAACAAGAAGTTAATAACAGGGTACACTTTTATTGTTATCTGTTGACTGTTCAGATCAGAAGTATGGAATGAGCTTTTATCAAGCAACAGTCAACCAGCAAAACATTTCTTGTTTGCCTACCAACAGATTCTATTCCGTTAGCTACATAGGAAGTTGTACATTGAAGAATTTAAAAAGCCTGAATGATTAATATTCTGAACTTCCTGGATAAAAACGAATTTAATATTTAATAACAACTTCCTCTGTAGTTTAAAAATTCATGTCTGAGCAAGCCACCTATCCATACACAGCCAACACAAAGAGGGTAGTGGGTGGTGACCTTCTCATTTGTTATTGCTAAAGGCAGGAGAGTGAACCATGTCATTCAGACATGCAGGACACATGAGTGAGCTTACCCATTTGTTAGGATTCCCTTTATGGTTTAATTAATCTTAGCTTGTAATTATAATAGTTTTTCTATTTTATACACAGTACACAAAATGAAATATTTGGAGTAGAACTTTTAACTAGTTAGATAAATTAAACAATTAATACAAAAAAATTTAACATAACAAGCATAATATTTTAAAAGGACAAACAATTAAGATTTATCAACATTCTTTTAAATATAACATAAATTGCTTATTTTGAAAATGTTTTAGCTGGCATTATTTTCCAGTGAAATACTTTTTTGAACATTAACCCTTTAACACTTATACCAGCCAAATATGGCTTCTACAGTGGCCTTGAGAAATGTCCATTGGGAGACCAAGAATAGACTATTTTTTAACATTTACGACGGAAATTACTGGCTCGCTAACTGAGCCAGTCATTCCAGTGGTAAACTTTCAAAAAAGTGTGAAGTGGTTATTAGACATGTTAGAGATGATACGCTTCTTTAGTCTATGAAGGATTCTACCGTTCAACAAAGTGGAATTTAAAAATCTTGGCTGCTGGTATAAATACACACAATTAGAGATACAAAAAGTACAGTCTAGTTTGCCTAAAAGGTAATGCAGCCAGAGTGTCTTCCAACAACAGCCAGTGGAAGAATCCAGTTTTACCTATGCCCCGCACATCTTTAGGTAAGCTCCACCCACACTTCGCCTGTATTGCAATTGATCGATCCCTGAACTCAAAGACTATCAATTTCCAGAAAACTATACCGGTAAGCTGTTGAATATTTCGAAACTAATTTGAGTGGGCGTTGTTGCTGCCATAGGCTGTAGGCAGCAGCACTCACTCAAATTAGTTTCAAAATATTCAACAGCATGTTTATTAAAAAGTAAAGACAAACAATTCGTAAAACAACGCTTAGTCCATCATAATTAAGCATTCGTGGCGAACTTAGCCACATCATTCGTGACATAATTGGTAGTTGATTATGACGTCATATGATTGATGGATAAACTAGAATCCTCCATTGGGTTTATGTTTTGCATTTATGTCTCATAAAACTAAAGATCACACAAAACTAAATATTAAATTGATCTATCCTAATGGACCTTTCCACTTTATCCATCCATCATATGACGTCATAATCAACTATGTGACATGTAGGATGACATCATAATCAATGATGTCATGAATGACATAGATAAGTATGTCACGAACGCATAATTGAAGACGGACTATGCGTTGTTGTACGAAATGTATGTATTTACTATTTAATAAATATTCTGTTGAATGTTTTGAAATTAATTCGACTGGGTGTTGTTACTGCCCCTGGTAGCAACGGCACCCAGTCAAACTAGTTTCAAAATATTCAACAGCTTACCTGCATATTTTTGGGGAAATTGATAATCAGGGAGTTCAGCGATCGATCGATCCTAACACGAGCGTGGTGTGGGTGGAGCTTAGATTGTGATGGGCGGGGCATAGCTAAGAGTGTAAAGGTGAATTGTGTTGTTTTCTAGATTGTGTGAGTACGCCTTTACAGTACAATGGTCATTACAGCTGTACTGATTGGTGCCGGATCCAGGGGCACGTCACTGTCAACCTATGCCACTGCATGTCCAGATAAGCTTAAGGTAAGTCAAATGAAAATGTCAATACGAATGAAGGGTAAGTTTGCTGTGCAGGAAACATTACCTCTGGGCTCTTTGGGTGAGACAAGTGGAGAGGAGAGACGTTGTTTTTCCTGAGAATGGTAATCACTTCCACTCCTAATAGAGTGATCCATTTCAAGCTACGCCCAACCCATTTCTAGCTATGCTCCACCCACTTTCTATGCGCATTTGGATCGATTTTAACACCAAGACCTGAATTGCCAGAATCCCAATTTCAAGTTAATTACTTTACAATACAATGCTGTTAAGTATTTTGAAACTAATTTGACTGAGCGCCTTTGGAAGCTACAGTGCCCAGTCAAATTAGTTTCAAAATATTCAAAAATGTATTTATTGAATTGGAAATTCAGCAAAGACATAATTCAGACACTTTTGTGACGGACCAGTTCCACACATCAGTGACCTGATGTCAAATACATGTATATTTTGAGTGACAGATTGGATCCCTCCGTTATTATAATCCAGCAATGTTTTATTTTAATATATAGAATAAACTTAAATCATTCAATTAAATTTGTTCATTGTAGATTGTGGGTGTGGCTGATACTCGGGCTCACCCAAGGAAATATCATCAGGAGAAACATGGAATAGCGGATGACAAAGTTTTTAAAGGTGTGTGACTGTTAGAGCGTGATACACCTCAGAAATAATGTAATATGTTTCCAAAACAAAATAAAAACATACTTTGGAATATTTTCAACAATCGGATTGGAAGACTTAAGCAGCTTTGTCGGAAATGTAAAAAATTTGACAGACCGACCGACAGACAGACTGACGTGTAGATGCTAATTGACAGTTGCAACTAAAGATAAAAATATTTACTCATTGAATGTCAATTTGCAGGCCAAGAGAAGACTATTTTTTAAAAGTTAACACTAGAATGACTGGCTCGGTTATCATTCATTTCAGGAGTACATGTAAGTAAAAAGAAATTTCTTGGCCTGCAAATGGCCATTCCTCAAGAAAACTGCAGAGACCGCTTTTGTTCGGCTTGGCCATTGAGTATTTAATCTAGGTCATGTTCGACTCACTAATCAGAGTTATAGCTATAGCTAACTAGATCCTAGTTGAACTTGAAATACTAGTTAACTAGCTAAGCAACTATAGTGGACTGAGCACCCGAGCTCGCTTACAAATGGTTAGTATGAAATTTACATGTACTGTAAAATCCAAAATGGCGGATAGGCAATGATAGGTTTCGCTTGCCATTGATAAATGCACATAAACATGTTAATATTTCCCTAACCTACAGATTTTCTGCAATAGTAATTCAATGGGGAATTGTGTACCAATGAACTATAGTTAACTATCCGTGGTTTGACTGGGCAAAGCAACTGCGCATGTTCAGAAAACCAACAAACTGACTATATTTAGCCAGTCGAACCTGGCCCTAGGCTAATTCTTGTTTTGCACATCCGGGCATTTTGAGATCGTTCGTCATTAAAGTGGGGAACGCATTATTAGCTCATCTGGCCTAAAACGTCTTTAAAAATCTCCGAAATCGCTTGGGGGATTGATGCAAACCTGATGAAATATGATTTAGGGCAAGAGCTGAACAAAATGTTTTGGCGGCCGTCTTGGTTGACCTAGTTGTAGCGAAAACGACTTCTTTTCCAGAACCGCTGAAGGGATCGGGCCGAAATTTGCTAGGTATGATTAGGGACTATGGGCCATTAAAGTTTGTTCAAGAGAAGTTGATCCGTCAAAAAACATGGCTGCCGTGGGCCAGTCAAAATATAGCATGTTTGGCGGCCATATTGGATTTTTTTATTTGATGGATTTTGAGGCCGAAATTGGTTTTGAATGTGTTTTGCGGTATTCTGATCACAAATTTGTAATTTTCGAAACTGTCGAATAAACGGTTTGGCGGCCATCTTGAATCATTTTCCCACCAAAAGCTCCCATACTAAAGCAATTGAAAAATTTTTCTTTTCGAGAACTACTGGGCCAATTTCAATTCTATTTCGCAGGAGGCATCCTTAGGGCATAGAGAGTCAAGTTTGTTCAAACGAAGCCGATCGTCCAATTGGGCCGACGGCCATCTTGGAGTTTGGCCGACTTTTAGAAACGTCTTTAAAATTCTTCTCCGAAATCGCTTGGGGGATTGATGCAGACCTGATGAAATATGATTTACGATAGGGTAAGAGTTGAACCAAGTTTGTTCAAGGGAACTTGATTTGTCAAATGTTTTGGTGGCCGCCTTGGTTGACCTAGTTGTAGCGAAAACGACTTCTTTTCCAGAACCGCTGAAGGGATCTGCTGAAATTTGCTAGGTATGATTAGGGACTATGGGCCATTAAAGTTTGTTCAAGGGAAGTTGATCCATCAAAAAACCTGGACACCATGGGCCAATCAAAATATAACATGTTTGGCGCCCATATTGGATTTTTTTATTTGATGGACTTTGAGGCCGAAATTGGTTTTATGTGTTTTTGGGTATTCTGATCTCATAAATTTTCGAAACTGTCGGATAAACGGTTTGGTGGCCATCTTGTTGATAAAGCGAATTCCAGTTGAAATGCCTATGGTACAGGTGAGCGATACAGGCCCCTTGGGCCTCTTGTTTACAATTTTCATGAAGCTCAAACCATAACGTCCTGTATTTGATAATCTGTAAAAACACAGTATCAGAAAACATCAAATCATGATTGAATTTTGCAAGATAGTAAAGAAAATGTAATTAAGGTTTCACGGCCCATTACTCGTAATGTTAAAAGTTAAAATGTTTCCAAAACTAAAACAGAAACATGTTAGTTAGTACAAGTTTGAACTCAATGTAAGAAATGTTCTGTTGAATATTTTGGACTTAATTGGATTGGAAGACATTACTGCATGCCTATAGAAGAAATGTTTTCATCTGATGTCATATGATGTCATAATCAGCTAAGTGGCATGTAGGATGACATCATAATCATTACGTCATAAATGATTCTATTTGGCCCGTCTTTAATTCTCAATAGTCTGACACGTTGTACGAATTGTTTGTGTACTGTTTAATAAACATGCGGTTGAATATTTTGAAACTAATTTGACTGGACGCTGTTGCTCAACAGCGCCCAGTCTAATTCCAAAATATTCAATAGCTTACCTGTAGTTTTCTGGAAATTGAAAGTCAATTATCTAGGGATGGGCAGGGCATAGCTAAAAATGGAATGGTCCATTATGTTAAAAAATATCCGACAGTATGTTTTGTTTTGTTTTGAAAAGATGTTAGGTTATTACTGTATATATTGCGTAATTGATTCTGACATCATATGCTTGAGTGATAGATTGGATCTATCCATTCTTTCTTCACAGACTGGACAGAAATGATCGAACTTGATAAATTTGCTGATGTGGTCATCATTGCCACTCCAGATCAGTATCATAAGGTATAAGGTAGGGCAATGAAATTGTAAAAGCAAATGTCGTAACAAATTCCACTGGTAATCACATACATGTATGCCATATAATGTGTGTGAAAAAGAGAAAAATATGAAAAGATGCCCAATGACTTTGTTAAAAATGCACATAATTGAAGACTAGATTTCTCGGTCGATGACCCGTCATCGCAAATCCCCACATTCACAGCTTTAACCTTTTGATCCCCTCGGAGTGGAGCTAAATGTAAATGGTCTCCTGCCCACGGCAATCATATGGGTAACTCGCATACCAAATTTGGTTGAATTCCACCTGTGGTTTCAGAGGAGTTGCATTGCAATCAATTTGACCTTTTGATGCCACCTACACCCCCTGTCGGCTAAGGCAGATGTAAATCTCTGTGCATTCCGCAATCAAATCGGTTACTCACATACCAAATTGGATTGAATTCCATCTAGTTTCGGAGGAGTCAACCAATTTCCATGCACATACGCACAGCACAGCGCATGTACTTTCTGCTTCGATTAATACTTACACATATATACTATATGATCAATAAAGTTTTGTGCTAGACCTCTGTCAAAATACAAGAATTTAACGAACATTCATGCCATGAACCCACACCCCGATTCCGGAGTCCTTACTACCCGGCCAACAGTACCGGGAGAAAGTTCTACCATTCATTGCTTTTATAAAGTTTTGTGCTCACGTGTAGACCTTTTGAAAATTTTCTCATTTATTTGAGTCTCAAGTGTTTTTTCTGATCGTGGTGTGTGTGGTTTTTATTGGCGAAGGCGTATTATGATGGCAGTGAAAGAACAAACCTCTAAGACAGGTGATTTTGTTCCATATACGTGTTGTCCTTAGTTTAAAATACAAGATTTTAATATGAAATTGGGCGCCATTATGGAAATTGTTCAGAACCGCCTATAACGTTTTCGAGTACTCGGGTAATATTTATTGTCCTTAACGAGTACCCATTTTTTTCGTAGTTTGCGGTAAACAAGTTTCCGGTCGTGTTTATTATGTATAGTGGCCGCAATAGCGAGTTTATTGTTGATGTTTCCCGGATTTATGTGATTATTAAATAAAGAAACTTTGTTGTTCTTTACTCAAATGCGCCATGAACATTAAATCTTTATGACGTGGTAAGTTAAATAATTAAGATAAACAGGAGAATTAAATCTTGAATTAATTCTCGCTTCCGGGTAAAAAAGAAAATGCATGCCATAAAAGTCTGCTTCACAAAGACAAAAATCTTACTTGTTTGTTGTTTAGTTTATTTATTTTTTATTGTAGACTATGATTCCAGGATTTTGTCTTTATGATTAAGATTCGTGTGTTGTAGAGCAAGGGAAAGTTGGTCACCACACGTTGTCATGGGTGTAACTGTTACATGGCGGACCGATTTTTTTGCCATTTGTGTGGCTCATGTAGTACTTGTCCTGTTCACAAGCGTTGTAATATTTGCCAGAAGTGGATGACAGCTACTGTTGTACAATTAATCCAAGAGGGAGCAAAATTGTCGAAGAAGGATAAAAGGGTGAAAGTTGATGTGATGAAGGAGGTGGAAGCGATATTAGATAGGAGAGAGGAGGCCTCTAGTGATAGGTTGTTGAGGAATGTAGAGTCTTTTGTGACAACTCAGTTCCAAGGGTTCTTGACCCAATTGCAGGCTATGCAGTTCCTTGGTGTTGTCCCTCCTCCTCCTCCTCCTCCTCCTCCTCCTCCTGATACAGGATTGGTTATTCCTGATGCGTTAACTGACTCTCAACCTCCTGCGGGAAAGCCTAATCATGCCAGCTATTTTTCTTCCCAACTTGAGAGAGTACGAGCAGAAGAGGTTGCGTGATGACGTAAATCGTCCACAGGGTGGTGAAGGTAGTGGCCTGTGTGGTCGAGCCAAGAAACATGGATTATGGAGATGGTGTCAGCAAGCCGGCGTTGTTGGTGTCTGAAGAAGTTTCAGAACCTGAAGAGTCGCCGTGGCCTGGTAGGGAACGGCAGCCAGATTCTGATTTTGTAGTGCCATGAGTACATCCTGGTCCCGGGGAATACCGTGTTCCAAAGCGTGGCAGCGTTAGGGGTGGTGAGTCCTGCGGGACTCGGGAGTCTGCTCTGGCAGGGGCTAGACTTGATGTTGCTGCGGATCTGGGTTTGTTTCAGTGGAAGGAACTGGTAAGCAGCAACAGAGACTGGCTGGTCATCCATCAGTGTGTACAGTGTCCGCACCGCTCCTTGAGAGGTCGGAGAATCTTGGTTGTTAGCTCACCTGGCCAGAATGGCCATGGACCAATCAAATTTTAGTGTGTTTGGCTGCTATATTCAATTTTTGTATTTGATGGATTTTGAAGCCAAAATTGTTTTTTAGCTCACCTGGCCAGAATGGCCAAGTGAGCTTATGCGACTGCGACCATCTGTACGTCGTCTGTCATCTGTCGTCCGTCAACTTTTTCTTTAAACAACTTCTTTCCAAGAACCACTGAGCCGATTTCAATTATATTTGGCAGGAAGCTTCCTTAGGGCATAGAGATTCAAGTTTGTTCAAACGAAGCCAATCGGCCAAAATCCAAGATGGCCGCCAGCCAAAATGGCCGATTTTTAGAAACACTAAAAAATCTCCAAAACCGCTGGAGGCATTGATTCGAAACTCATAACACATCATCTATTGCAACGGTAGACCCAAGTTTGTTCACGGCAACCTGATTGGCCGATTTGCCTGGCGGCCATCTTAGATGACCTAGTTTTGGCGAAAACGACTTCTCCCGAACCGCTGAAGGGATAGACCTGAAATTTGGTAAATATGCTTAGGGAACAAGGTCCATTCATGTTTGTTCAAGGGAAGTTTGTACGTTAAAAAACATGGCCGCCATCAGCCAATCAAAATTTAGCGTGTGTTGGTCATATTGGCTTTTTTATATTTGATGTATTTTGTTGGCGAAATTTCAATTATATTTCGGAGGAAGCATTCATAGGGCATAGAGATCTAAGTTTGTTCAAACGAAGCGGATCGGTCAAAATCCAGGATGGCCGTCGGCCAAAATGGCCGATTTTTAGAAACACTAAAAAAACTTCTCCGAAACCGCAAGAGGAATTGTTTCAATACTCATAACACATCATCTATGGCAACATTAGACCCAAGTTTGTTCAAGCCAACATTATTGGCCTATTTGCTTGGCGGCCATCTTGGATGACATAGTTTTCCCAAAAACGACTTCTCCCAAACCGCTAAAGGGATAGAGCTGAAATTTATGAAATATGCTTAGGGACCAAGGGCCATTCAAATTTGTTCAAAGGAATTTCGTACGTTAAAAAATGTTGCCGGCATCAACCAATCAAAATTTTGCATTTGTTGGTCATATTGTTTTTTTGTATTTGATGTCTTTTAATGGCAAAAATTGCTCTATATATGCTTATCAAGATGGCAAGTTTAAATATGCCACTTTCGAGACTGTCGGATAAATGGTTTGGCTACCATCTTGGTTTGTTTTCTCGCCATAGGCTCCAATAGTAAAGCAATGGGCCCATAGTAAAGCAATGGGGAATTCTTTAAACGACTTCTCAAGAACCACTGGGCCGATTTCAATTATATGTGGCAGGAAAGATCCATAAGGCATAGAGATCTAATTTTGTTCAAACGAAGCGGATCGGTCAAAATCCAAGATGGCTGCCAGCCAAAATGGCCGATTTTTAGAACCACTAAAAATTCTGCTCCGAAACCGCTGGAGGAATTGATTCAAAACTCATAACATATCATCTATGGCAACGTTAGACCCAAGTTTATTCAAGGCAACCTGATTGGCCTATTTGCTTGGTGACCATCTTGGATGACGTAGTTTTCGTGAAAACGACTTCTCCCGAACCGCGGAAGGGATAGAGCTGAAATTTGGTAAATATGCTTTCCTGCCATAGGCTCCCATAGTAAAGCAATGGGCCCATAGTAAAGCAATGGGGAATTCTTTAAACGACTTCTCAAGAACCACTGGACCGATTTCAATTATATTTGGCAGAAAACATACTTAGGGCATAGAGATACACATTTGTTCAAATGAAGCTGGTCTGTAATTTGCCTGGCGGCAATCCTGGATTTTTGAAATGCCTTTAAAAATCTTCTTTTCCGAATCTGCATGGGGGATTGATTCAAAACTCATGACAGGTTATTTACGGAAACAGCTGAATCCAGTTTGTTCAATGGAACTTGATTGCCTAATGCTTTAGCGGTTATCTTGGATGATCTGGTTTTCATGAAAAACAACTTCGTATCCAGAGTCGCTGAACGGATTGGGCCAAAATTTGGGAGATATGATTGAAATCCCTTTAAAACTCTTTTCCGAATCCGCATGGGGGGATTGATTCAAAACTCATGACAAGTTATTTACGGAAACAGCTGAATCCAGTTTGTTCAATGGAACTTGATTGCCTAATGCTTTAGCAGTCATCTTGGATGACCTGGTTTTCATGAAAACAACTTCGTATCCAGAATCGCTGAACGGATTGGGCCGAAAGTTGGGAGATATGATAAGGGACTAAGGGCCATTAAGTTTTGTTCAAAAGTAGTTGATACATAAAGAAACATGGCTTCTGTTTTCTTGTTATAATTTTGCTCAACTCTGTAGGGTTCTACTTATTGTTGATGGCCTTTCTGGTTGAAATATGTGCTCTGACATCTATGCTCTTAAAAATATTTTGAACTGTATTTGATTGAAAGTTGTTGCTGCCTTAGGCAGCAGTGAAAGTTGTTGCTGCCTAAGGCAGCAATGACTTTCAGTCAAATTATTTTCTGTATCAACTCCAGCTCACCCTACCTCTGCTGCTAACCTGGTGATTCAGCCAGATGCGCATGTGTTAAATGGGTTGTGTGGTGGTGGGGAATAACCTGCTATAAAGATCACCTACCTGCCTTTGGAGACCAGTTTCGACAATTGTATTTAAACCTCTAGTAACTGTCTGACTGCTGAATTTTTGCAGACAACATATTCCAAAGGTTATATCTCTGAACCTGATGAATATTTTGAAAACAATTGGACTGAAAGTTGTTGCTGGCTAAGCCACCAACAACTTTCAGTCAATTGTTTTCAAAATATTCAACAAGTCAAGAGCTTTTGAAAATTGGAATTATTGGCTGCACTTTCTTGCAGCAGTGAGACAATTAAGATACCAGCTGTAGTTAGCAATTATATCATCTATTTTCACTTGAATATTGTTCAAAAGAACTAATGCAAAAAAACAGTCCAGAGATTGTTGTCAATATCTCGAAAACTAAACCATTGGACTGAGTCATTGGAAGTGACACTGATGGATGTAAAACTTAAGTAAGATTAGTTGAAATGCCAATGTTCCAGGTGAGCGATACAGGCCCATTGGGCCTCTTGTGATTCAGTAGGAGTTGAAACGCTTACCGAGAGAAGTCGGCAAGCACTGTTTGATCAAACGGAAGATGAGGATGGCTCTGGAACCAGCCTCCTTGGTGATGAATATGTTTCATCAGAAGCTGAATGGCATGAGACTATTCAGTGGGTAGGTGAAGGGCTATTCAATGGAGAAGGAGGACTGTCAACGTCTCCCTGGTATGGAATACTTATCACAGAAAGCTGTGAATAGAATCATGGGTAGTCCCTCAACTGTACCTGGATTGCCGATAGATGGTGATTCTGTTAACTTACTTCTGTCAGCAGCGTGTATGGTGAGAACTGATAACCAGTTCAAGCTTCCCAAGACGCCACGAGACATAAGAAGTAGGATGCAGGTTCTGCCACAAAATTATGTTGAGTATGTAAAGGTGCCCATGTTCTCAAACGATGAGAGAGTAACTTTTGGTGTTAGCAATACTGTAAAATCTGAGGGCTTATCACCCGAGCCATATGTTATGAGTTATGATAAGTCTATGTTTAGTGAGTTATCAAACATGGAAGAGGCCGCAAGAGCGGCTCTGCTGCACTGTCGCATTGCACTGGTGTGCAAGGTATTACTCATGGCTGGAGAGAACCAAGAGATGGCCCCTGTGGCGGCACCTCGGGTGGGTCTTCAGTCAGTGAGACTGGCTCCAGATTATATGGCCTGTGTGGTGGCGAGAACATTGAAGGAAAGGAGAAGAATGGGGTTGGATAGGTTGTCACCATTACCATAATTGCAATCAGATTTGATGAATGCAAGTGCCAAAGGTCCACATCTGTTTGGTGGACAAGCTCAGGGAATGTTGACTGCAAACCTGGCAAGGAAGCAGGAACAACAAGCTTTTGCTACTAACTTTCGTCAGTTGCGTGAAGGGCAAAGTGGTGGTGGCCGTGGTCAAGGTCGTACTGGACAGTGGAAGCAAAGAGGTCAACAGAGGCCAAGGCAGCAGCAATATCAGCAGCCACAACCACAACTGCAGCCACAAAGTGAGTGGTCTCTCAGTCACCAGGGTCCATCTGGATGTGCTGATGGAATAAAGTTCCGTGGTCGTGGACAGGGTTATCAATCCAGTCGACAGCAACTGGGTCAGCAGGACTATTATAAGCCTAAACATTTTCAAACAAAATGTCTTGGAGGCCAAGCGAGTCTGTGAAGGCCACGGGTATAGGACCTGACAGTCTAATCGAAGGAGTCAGTCTGGTAGAATCGGAACAATGGGGGTGGGGGGGGGGGGGGTGCATAGCGTAGCGTTGGGACAAGCCCATTCCATTTTTTTTACTTCGTTGGAAGTATTAAGTGCGTGAGTAGTAGTAGGTGGAAGACTAGTTTTTTGTGTGTCAGAATGGAATCGCGTCTCAAAAGATTCCGTTGTTTGTCATTGGGTCAAGGACGGCTACAACCCGAGTGGTTAGTAGATCAGACGCGCGTTCCGCTTGCTACATCCCCATTCTTGACTCCAGTGCCAAGGGAGCCAGACCGTCTAGAAGCAATTCAGAAAGAAGTTGCCTCATTAGTGGAGAAAGGCGCAATCCATCGGGTAGTCAATGTGCACTCACCCTGGTTCTACTCGATGTTTCTCGTTCCGAAATGTACCGGAGGGTGGAGACCTGTGTTAAATCCTAAGCCGCTGAACAGGTATGTAGAATCACCAAAGTTTCAAATGGAAACAGTGGCCTTGGTGATGGCGGGCTTAAGAAAAGGCATGTGGGCAGTGTCGACCGATCTGAAGGATGCTTACTTTCACATCCCAATGGCAAGGGAATTTCAGAAGTCTCTGCGTTTTGCCTTTCAGGGCAATGTTTGGGAGTTTGCTGTCCTGCCGTATGGTTTAACAACGGCGCCCTGGGTCTTCACCAAAGTGATTCTTGCTGTTACAGCGTACTTAAGAGAGAGACATTACACTCCATACATATATCGACGAATGGCTTATCAAGTCCAGAGATCCGGTGAAGCTGAAACACAATCTAGAAGTGGTTCTGGATCTTCTCTACCAGTTGGGCTGGGTAGTCAATTACCAGAAGTCCAAGTTAGTTCCATCCCAGAGGTTTGTGTATCTGGGAATTATGTTCGATCTGACGGTTGGTCTGGCACGTCCATCAGAAGACAGAGTATTAACATTGCGCACCACTGATGAGACAGCCATTGCAGATGTATTTAATGGCATCCTGGTCACAGAAAACGGGTAGTCTGAATCAAATGATCCCGTTAAAGGAGCCAATGAAGTATCACCTGCAGTGGTGGATGTGCAGGGAGAATCTGGTGCTCGGTGTTGCATTACAGCTCCCATCCCCAGATCTAACGCTGTACATGGACGCATCCTTAAAGGGATGTGGGGGGGGGGGGGGCCCGTGTCTGGGTCATCTCAGTGTCCGGGATCTGGAATCTAGAGACTGCCGAGATGCACATCAACATGTTAGGGATGTTAGTGGTAGAACTGTCACTGAAACATTTCGAGAGTCAGTAGACAGTGTAGTTCTGGTGAGATCAAACAATTCGACAGTGGTAGCCTATCTCAACCATGAGGGCGCTACCATGTCCCCAGAACTGTGCATGAAAGTTTGGAACCTGCTGCAGTGGTGTCGAGAAAAGAGAATAGTGTCAGAGCGGCACACATTCCAGGAAAGCTAAACATTCTGGCAGATGCTCTACGCAGAAGAATGATATGCAGACCCACAGAATGGCAGCTAAATCAAGCAGTAACAGAGGTTTTGTTCAAGCATTTGGGAAAGCCAAACATAGATCTCTTTGCGGTGAGAGAGAACGCCAAGATGACCACGTACATGTCACCGATTTCAGATCCAAGTGCGTATGCAGTGGACGCGTTGGCAGTAGATTGGACAGGGATGTATACATATGCATACCCGCCAACGATCTTGATCCCGAAGGTACTGCAGAAGATCAGACAAGAGAAGTGTCAGGTAATGCTGAAAGCTCCCTCTTGGTCCAGCTGATCGTGTCGTGGTTTACAGATTTCCTGGACCTTCTGATTTGCAGTACCTCTGCCAGAGATGAAGGATCTTATTTCACAGAACAGAGGTCGTCATCTGCACGAGCGACCGGAAATGTTCCAAATGACTGCGTGGATGTTATCCAGCGTAGAGCAATTGAGGGAGGATTTTCTGAACGAGCATCAAAGTTTGTGGCCTCAGCAAGGAGACAGTCAGCATCAAAAACATACAATTTTAGAATCAATAAGTTCGCAGTCTGGTCCGCGAACAGAGACATTGATCCCTTTGATGCAACTATTCAACAGGTAGCAGATTTTTTGTGTGAGTTATTGATGATAGAAGAGGGTTGCAGCCTTTGACCCTTGCTGCGTACAAATCAGCACTGGCATCTGTGATTCCGAGTTTGTCATCAGGAAGTGATGAGAATAGTACGCTGAATGAGATGATCAAAGGAATGAGTAATGTACATCCATGAGAACCGTTGCCATTACCTGCATGGGATTTTTCTCTGTGTTTGCAGGTGTTAGGTGCGCACCATTTGAACCTATTCGTTCAATTGATATCAAGTTGTTGACATGGAAGGCAGTTTTCTTGGTGACTGCTGCTTCAGCTAGGAGAAGAAGCGAGATAGATGCTTTATCAGCTGAAAATTACCATTTCGTCATTACGGGCGAAGGTTTGAAATTGCTACCTAGACAGTGTTTTATGTCTAAAAATCAATCGTTAAAACATCCTGGTCAGCCGATTTGTTTGCCCAGCCTTATTCGTTTTAACCCATCTAAGGTTTGGTGCCCTGTCAGAGCTCTGAAGGTATATAAGAAATGCACTGAATGCTGGCTTGAGGACTCTAAATCCTTGTGGCTTTGTTATAAAACACCTCATGGCCAGGCATCAAAGGACACTATTTCAAGATGGGTTGTACGCACAAGATTGCCTCAAGTGAATAAATTGCGTGAGCCAATGCTCATGAGGTAAGAGCGCTGGCTGCCTCAACGACTCTATAATGGTGTAGCGTTAGAGGAAGTTATGTTCGTTGCTCAATGGCATGCAGAATCATCTTTTGCATCATTTTACATGCATGATATTTCTTTGAAAATGAACCCTGTTATCTATAGCAAATTTGCCTCATGGTAAAGATTTGGTAAACCGTCGTGCATAGTTGGTGGATAGTACATCGATTGTCTCATATGAGTGCGACACAATTCATACTTCAAATTCAATCACATTGGGCTTGTATGTGATGATGGCTTGCTGAGCCTAGTTCAGAGTTTATTAGTGAGAGGAGAACGGACCGCTACAGTCTGGACAACCCGATGAAATGTAAGTATTGTAGTTGTTTATGTACAAACATGCATGTAACATTATAGAATGAGTGGAGATTTGGCATAATTTCATGATGTTTGACTAGCCACACTGGATGATGAGTCATGGATTATGATGTGTATAATGAAATAGCAGCAGAAATTTCATTCCGTAAATATTTCCTACATGTAATTAACATTATCTTACATGTTTATTAGTGCTCAAATAAATGGCGTGGATATGTCTGTCATTCATGCTCTGGGCCTCCTTGCAGGAGATTGAAGGTAGCTATGGGCTCAGTTGTTCCTCGCGAGACGACCCTCCTGAGCTGGGGGGTTGGGGTGTGGAGAGGCGGTCACGCTATCCTGTTCCGTTCTCATAAGGTGATGACATTGGTGCAAGACTTCCAGCCATTTGCAGTGGAGTCTTCAATCTCCAGTCAAGCAATACAGGTTTCCCCTTAATTTTCAGGGTAGAAGAAGTCTGGTTGCTGCTCACACCTCCACCCACCGGATTTTGCATGCCGTTGAAATCCGTGTTTGATCATATAGTATATATGTGTAAGTATGAATCGAAGCAGAATCAGGAATTCCCCACTGGTTTCTGCGAGATTCATTCATACTTACACATATATATGGCCCTGCCTTGCCACCCCGCGAGGTGGGAGCTGCATTTTCTTCTTTGCTGGTGCTTTATGGAGCACCCAAAACTTTTGTAAGGAGTGAATGGTGGAACTTTCTCCCGGTACTGTCGGCCGGGTCGGAAGGATTCCGGAATCGGGGTGTGAGTTCAGGGTTTGATAGAGGTCTAGCACAAAACTTTATTGATCATATAGTATATATGTGTATGTATGAACGAATCTCGCAGAAACTAAAGCGGGGGCTTTTTTGTATATTCTGTGAAATGCAGCTGGCATACAAATTTATTTAATGGGATCTTAATAGTACTGATGCGCAGCAACATCATGCAATGCATACTAGGTCAATGTGAACTTGTTTCTGAAAAATACAGATCAAGTGAAATTTTTCTATGTTAATATAATCATTGTCTAACCATTTAAACCTGGATGCCTCCAAATCACGACTTTAAAACAATCATAGCGCTAAGCTGGTGAATCTTTTGAAACTAATTAAAACCTATAATGTCAAAATTTGTTCAAAAAATTAAAATATGTATTTATTGAATGACCATTTGCAGACTATCTTTGAAAATTTACCACTAGAATGACTTATTCATTTTGAGCCAGTCATTCCAGTGGTACATTAAAAAAAATAGTCTTCTCGTGGCCTGCAATTGAACATTCCCCAAGACCACTACAGAGGCCAGTTCTGGCCGGCTTCTTCATGAACGGGTTAACAGGGACCTGTAGCCGTCACAAAGTACTTTCAATAGCCTCTTGTAATGGGCAGAATTGACTATACTGCTGTATCTTTTTCAGGCTCCGGCAGTGGCAATGGCTAAGAAGGGTTACAACATCCTGTTGGAGAAACCTATGGCTGTATGTATTAGGTTTCATACACCTTCTATAGAATGAAAATCAATACTTTAATTATCCACTCGAAAACAAAGTTTTGAGGGGATATAGAAATGTTCCCATTTATACATACATGTATGTCCATATATATGTATGTATGTACATACGTATGTTACATACTTGTGTACGTACATGTACATGAATAATTGGTTTCGGTGTAATAACTTGTTAGACTAAGCGGATCTCACCCAAATTTGGAAAATAATTTAATAGTCATAAGACGGATGTCAAGTTCATGTTCCGTTAGTTTATGAAAAGAAATTGATCTGCAATAACTTAAGATAAATCTAACAGATTTGAACCAAATTCAGAATATACCTTAATAATATAAAGGCAGAGGTAAGGTTTATGTTCCGTTAGTGTTCTTCAAATATTTGCAAGAGTTGTTGCCTTTGAAATATATGAACTTTATTTATTCCGAGCAATAACTTGTGTTAGACTAAACAGATTCGAACCAAATTCGGAATATAGCTGAATACTACCGAAACAGAGGTCCAGTTCATGTTTCGTAGGCTCTGCCAATTTTTGCCATAGTTATCCCCCCTTTCCAGACAATATTTTGTACTAGACTAAGGCGATTCAAATCGAATTCTGAATAAAGCTTATTTCACTTCAAGAGTATAGTTACCATCTTGATACTCATTGATATTTCTGAAATATCGGTCTAGCTACAATATTACACAGGGTTCAAAAGAAACTGCCGCCAATAGGCAAGTTATGCATCTGGCACTCTCGGCGGATGTTGACCGTAAGGCACGCATGCACTTAGTGACACGTTCTCTTTCCTAGATATTGGCTGCCATTGCAACATGCTTTCTATAGCTTAGGTCTTTTGCTATTAATTTGAATTCAAATTGTAAGACAGATTTCAAGCCTTAATTCTTTCCTCAAAATTATGGCAGACAATGTTTAGACGCCTGATGATCAGCCTGGGACAAGCTATCACGTGTATAC
The DNA here is from genome assembly GCA_034401795.1 of Chaetoderma sp. LZ-2023a. NCBI lineage: Eukaryota > Metazoa > Mollusca > Caudofoveata > Chaetodermatida > Chaetodermatidae > Chaetoderma > Chaetoderma sp. LZ-2023a. The sequence goes on from CM067359.1 coordinate 165,590,900, forward strand.
TTGTAAAATTTAACCTTAGCAGTTAGTGTCACCCAAATTTGGGACTCGAAATTATCGTGATCCTGGACATATTGGAATGTAATTAACCATATTTGTGTGATGCTTATATTAGTGAACCCCATGCTTTTATATATCTTACAGATTAAAAAAAATAGTCTGGCTTTCCACCGGTCCTTCAGCCTTTTATATTAGGTTTTAAATATATTCAGGGATGTGTAAAGATAAAACGAAAAATCTTTACATCTGCCCTTGGACTCCAATTATAGTTTCTGAAGCTGTGCTGGTGGCTATCGCTCAGATGCATCTTTGTGTAGGCTAATATGTTTCCAGCATATGCATTTCCATCAGCAATCCTGATTCCAAAAATCCTTCAGAAAATCAGGCATGGGGAGTGCCATTGCTTCTGATTACCCCGAAATTAACCAAGCCGATCATGGTATACGGATCTGCTGGACATTCTGGTCTACAATCCAGTTCTTCTGCCTCTGATGGACAGTATAATCCAGGGCCAGACCCGTAACAACAATCCATCAAAGTTCCAATTAACGGCATGGATATTGTCATGGAATCTGAAATTAAGGATGGGTTTTCTTAGCAAGCAGCCATGTTCATGGTCAATGCCAGAAGGTGGTCAACTCCAGAGCATATGACTATAAGATCAACAGATTTGTAGAATGGTGCTCAAAAAGATGTCTTAGTCCAATGGATGCATCTATTCAGGTAGTAGCTGATTTCCTATGTTATCTATATGATACCTATAGCTTCAAGCGTAACTTTATAGCTGGTTCTAAATCAGCTTTAATGAGTGTTATCCCTTGCTTGGCTAATAGGGGAAGTGATGAAGCATGTAATCTAAATACTTTGATCAAAGGCATGGGTAATCCGAGACCACGGAATCCGCCAGTTATTTCGTCGTGGAGTTTATCTCTTGTACTACAAGTTCTAGCTGGTAAACCCTTTGAACCACTTACATGTAGCTCAACTACCATGAAGTTGTTAACTCTAAAAAACTGTATTTCTTATATTGTTGCAGCCTCGGCATGACAGAGAAGTGAAATCCATGCTTTGTCACCCGAGCCATACCGTTTTGTGGTAACAGGGTTAGCCGTAGGCTACTACCAAGAACAAATTTTATGGCTAAAAAACGTCTTTAAAATACCCAGGTCAGCCTATTATCTTTCCTGCCGTATCAAGATTTGATCCTGATTCAAAGGTCTGCTGTCCGGTCCAGGCATTGCTCCTTTATAAACAATGTACGGAGGAATGGCAGATGGACCCGAGTTCATTGTGGTTGTCCTATATTGAACCCCATGGCAGGGCGGGAAAGGATACCATTTCCAGATAGATGGTGAAATGTATTCAATTTTGCCACAAATCTGCCACTAGTAGGCAAGTTGATTTGGCCAAGGCTCCCTGTATCCGTGGTGTAGTGGTTTCCATGGCTCTATTCACTGGAGTGCCGGTGGACGACATGTCAGTAGCCCAGTGGCACTGCGAGTTCAGTTTTATCGACCATTATTTATGTGATACCAATAACCCTCTTGCCTTAGCGATTTTGAAGAAATAGATTATCTAGCCAATGCACTCAAATGTGACATCTATGGCCTCAGACACTAACTAAATGGCGTTACACCTCACATCATCTCATATGAAGAGGATTCCACCAAAAAACTGTTAGTCTGCTGTTTGTTTTGTTTATGTATTCAGTCACGTATTCCATATTTATCCAGTAATGGTTCGTGTTTTGTATGTGGTTCATTATTATCGAGAGTAGACGAAATTGGAGCATTGGTATTTGTCACTCCTCTTTATTAGAATGAAAGTGGGGAGGGCATCTTAAGTAAAGGTCATTGCTCTCAACATGGGTTGTGTTATCCGATGATCAAATCCCTTCCTGGTTGTTTTTTAGCAAACAACTTCAGATGGCCTTGTGGCTTAAGCGCAAAAGAGAATGCTCTTCTGGGGAAGAGCCAGTCTTCTGACCACACCTCTCCTCCCGCCGAATTCACTTACGAATTCTTGTTATATCAATGAGTATCAGGATGGAAAGTATACTCTTGAAGTGAAATCAATTAAATCACAGATTTCTTTTTTCACGAGAGAGTTGATACTTATCATCCTGATACAAACCCAGCCTCTCCACACCACAGAGGCCCAGGCTTATGCTTAAAGTTTGGTTTGGTCAGCCAATTATATCTAGTCTGAGGACGTGTCACTCTGCGCATGCGCGCCTTTTGGTCGACATCCGCCGAGAGTGACAGATGAATAACCTGCCTATTCGGGCCAGTTTCTTTTGAAGTCTGTAATATTGTAGCTAGAGCCATATTTAGGAAATATCAATGAGTATCAGGATGGTAAGTATCAACTCTCTTGTGAAAAAAGAAATATGTGATTTCGTTTAATACTCCTGAGGCAGAAATCCCAGAGTAAGAGTTAGTACTAAAGAGCTACAATAGTGTGAGGATTAACTGCGTAGCAAAAAATCTGGACATATGGATTATACATTCTGGCCGTAGCGTCGCCATAGAAAATCTTTTGTTATGTTTTTAGTTTGCCTTGTACATGTAACTCAACAGTGGTCATTCCGATTTCAATGAAACTTTACAGAGCTCTTCTATGACATGTAGGGATGCAATCCGCATCATTACTAATTTGATTTTCAAGAATTCTGCCTATTATTTTCATGGTTTTGGACTTGCATGTGGAATATTTCCTGTCTATAGCTTATAGTGTTTAAATGGCATTATTATTAGCTCACCTGGCCAGAATGGCTGGGGGCTTTCCTATTGAACAAAGCCATGTGGATCTTTACAAGATCCCTCCGTCATGTGTCTGTCCGTCATCCATCAACTTATCCTTTAAACGACTTCTCAAGGACCACGCGTCGATTTCAATTATATTCAATTATATCCTTAGGGCATAGGGATCCAAGTTTGTTCAAACGAAGCCGATCAGCAAATTTGGCCGGTGGCCATTTTGGATTTTAGCCGATTTTAGGAAACTAAAAATCTTCTTGGGGGATTGATTCAAAACTCATGAAATATCATTTAGGGCAAGATGTGAACCAAGGTTGTTCAAGAAAACTTGATTGGCCAAATAGTTTGGCGGTCATCTTGGATGATCTAGTATTCCTAAAAACAACTTCTCCAGGACCACTGAAGGGATCGGGCCAAAATTTGGCAGATATTATTAGGATGATTAAAGTTTGTTCAAGGGAAGTTAATGGGTAAAAAACATGGCCACCCTGGACCAATCAAAATGTAGCGCCTTTGGCTGCCATTTTGGATCTTTTTTATCTGATGCATTTTCAAGCCGAAATTGGTTTTATTTAGGATTTCAAATTTACCGCTTTCAAAACTGTCGGATAAACCATTTGTCGGCCATCTTAGATAGTTTTCCTGCCAAAAGTTCCCATACTAAAACAATGGGAAACTAAAAATGTCTTCTCGTGAACCACTGGACTGATTTTAAGTATATTTGGCAGGAAGCATGCTTACATGTAGGGCATAGCGATCCAGGGCCCATGTTCCCGAAGCTCTCGTTATGTTAGCCATATCGTTACACCATGCTAAAGCAGTGGGTACAACGATATCGCTCGCTAACGATAGTTTCGGGAACATGGGCCCAGGTTTGTTAAAAAAAGCTGATCGGTCATCTTGGATTTTGGCCGATTTTTATAAACGTCTAAAACTGTTCAATGGTGGATTGAGTTCAAACTCATGAAATATCAGTTCGGGTAAGAGCTGAACCTAGTTTATTCAAGGGAACTTGATTGGCCAAATGGTTTGGCGGCCATCTTGAATGACCTAGTTTTCATGAAAACAACTTCCCCAGGACTGCTGGACAGGTCGGGACAAATTTTGGGAGATATGATTAGGACTAAAGGCCATTAGAGTTTGTTCCACGGAGATATGTCAAAACAACATGCAAGTGACTCAATCAAAATTTAGATTTTTCCGTGGACATCTGTTATTTTCTGCAAATTTCTGAGAGAATCATAAAAAGACAACTTATTAACCACTGGGCCAATTTTAGTGAAACTTGGCTAAATCTTCTTCACAGAAATTTGATTTGTAAATTTTTCCTGTGGTCATCTCGTTTTGTTCGTTTGTGCCAGTGGCCAATAATTGTGGGTGGGTGATACAGGCCATGTGGGCCTCTTGTTTGAATTTAGCATTGTCCACGATTATTTATTTTTTAATAATTGTGATTATCAATTAAATTGAATAATTCTACAAGCCTACTTTCCTGTTGAACAACGCCATGGGGAGCTTTACGAGATCAGACTGTATCTGAAGTTTGAGTAATCAGGATCAATTATTTAACCCTTTAACCCTCTAATTTGTTTTTAAAAATTCAGTTTTCTCGTAGAAAATGTCCATTTGCAGGGCAAGAGAAGACTATTTTTAAAAATTTACCACTGAAATAACTGGTTCGTTTATGAGTGTAAAGGGTTAAGAATAATCGTGATTACTCGATTAATCAGCCAAGGTTCAAATTACCCAAATACAACAACAAAGGTATGTCAATGAGGAAAGCTGCAATGGTTTTTAGAAATGTACATTTGCAGGCCAAGAGAAAACTATTTGTGAAAATGTTTCACTTGACTGCCTGGCTCGATTGTCTTCTCTTGGCCTTTAAATGTACATACATTTCCTGAGCAAAATGTCAATTTTCGTGACCGATCCCATTAAAGAGTAATTAAAAGGTAGATTTTGAAATATTATTTAAGTAGAAATTATTCACGATTATTCGATTATTTCATTTTTAATTATATAAATTCAAGATTAAAAATATAGGTGTGATTTTTAAAATCAAATCACGTAATCATGCAAGCTTAGTTAAGCTGAAGTTGATTGTTTATTGGTGCCTCGCTGAATATACATGTATGTATTACGAACTATGCCTATTTTGTTTTGGCAATCCACACTATCCATGCCTGTACAGGTGAGACATTGTAGACTAAATTCATTTTCAGAATTTTCCATAAATTTGACAATTTTCTCAAAATCATAAGTCTTTGTTGAAATAAATGAATTTACGTACACTGAAATGACCCAGACTGTTCTAGACTTTACCGATGGCATATCTGACAATGATATGTGATTATAAATTAAATCTCCATATGCCTTGTGACAAGTTTTTTGCGATATTACTGCATCTGGCAGGTGGGCAAGCTGCAAATCTTCTTAAAATAACTTCAACGCATATACTGGTACTGTACTTCACCACACAAATATGCCTGCATATTGCAGACAGCTAGTAGCTAAAGGAAATCACTCTTCCGAAAAAACTTTGTTCTCATTGACATTGCTAATGCATGGGGTGGCCTGGGCTGTTATCGTCTGAGTGAGCAGGGTGGCCCGGGCCGGTATAGGCAGCAAAGAGTTAAAGATATTTTGACATCAATTGCTTCCCGTCAAATTATGTTAAAAATATCCAATGTTTTTCCTGTCTGATTGTCCTGAAATAGAGATGCATCCTGCATGTAAAGAGACTGCATTCATGAAAGGGTCACATTTATCATATCTATGATGAGTTACCTAAGGTATAAATCTGATTACAACCTTTTTTAACTCACCTGGCCTGAAAGTCCAAGTGAGTTTATGCCGTGACGACCGTCCGTCGTGTGTCTGTCCATCATCCATCTGTCTGTCATCCGTCCGTCAACTTTTCCTTTAAATGACTTCTTCTCAAGAACCACTGGGCCGATTTCAATTATATTTGACAGGAAGCATCCTTAGGGCATAAGGATCCAAGTTTGTTCAAATGGAGCTGATCAGCCGATTTGGTCAGTGGCCATCTTGGATTTCGGCCAATTTTAGGAAACATCTTTAAAAATCTTCTCCAAATCCGCTTGAGGAATCAATTCAAAACTCATGAAACATCATCTAGGGCGAGAGGTAAGTCAAGGTTGTTCAAGAAGACTTGATTGATTAAATGGTTTGGTCGCCATCTTGGATGACCTAGTCTTCCCGAAAACGACTACTTATCCAGAACCACTGAAAGGATCGAGCCGAAATTTGGGAGATATAATTAGGGACTAAGCGCCATTAAAGTTTGTGCAGGGGAAGTTGATCCATAAAAAAACCATGGCCGCCGTGGTCCAATCAAAATGTAGCGTGTTTGGCGGCCATATTGGATTTTTCTAATTGATGGATTTTGAGGCCAAAATTGGTTCTGTACATGTATATGTTTTTGGGTATTCTGAGCTCAAATTTGCCATTTTTGAAACTGTTGGATAAACGGTTTGGTGGCCATCTTGGATTATTTTCCCGCCAAAGGCACCCATACGAAAGACGTAAGCCAAGTTTGTTCAAGACGACTTGATTGACCGAATGGTTCGGCAGCCATCTTGGATGACCTAGTTTTCCCAAAAAACACTTCTACAGAACCGCTGAAGGGATCAGGCTGAAATTTTGGAGCTATGATTAGGGACTAAGGGCCATTAAAGTTTGTTCAAGGGAAGTTGCTCCATCAAAAAACATGGCTGCCGTGAGCCATTCAAAATGTAGCGTGTTTGGCGGCCATATTGGATTTTTTTATTTGATGGATTTTGAGACCAAAATTGGTTCTATATATGTTTTTGAGTATTCTGAAATTTGCAATTTTCGAAACTGTCGGATAAACAGTTTGGTGGCCACCTTGGATAATTTTCATGCCAAAAGCTCCCATGCTAAAGCAATGGGAAATTTAAAATGTCTTCTCGAGAACTACTAGGCCTATTTCAGTTATATTTGGTAGGATGCATCCTTAGGCCATAGGGATCCAAGTTTGTTCAAATGAACACGATCAGCCCATTTGCCCGGCGGCCATTTTGGATTTCAGCCGATTTTATGAAACCTCTGAAAATCTCTGAAACCACTTGGGGAATCTTCATCTAGGTCAAGAGGTAAGCCAAATTTGTTCAAGAGGACTTGATTGACCAAATGGCTCAGCGACCATCCTGGATGACCTAGTTTTCCCAAAAAGTACTCCTCCAGAACCGCTGAAGGGATCAGGCCGAAATTTGGGCATTATGATTAAGGACTAAGGGCCATTAAAGTTTGTTCAAGGTAGTTTGATCCGTCAAAAAAACATGGACGCCGTGGGCCAATCAAAATGTAACGTGTTTGGCAGCCATATTGCGCTTGTAAAAATGTCCACAAACTCATTTAACAGACCGCTAAACCACCCACCAACAATTGTGACAAAAATTAATGGTGCTCCAGGTGAGCGACACAGGCTCCTTGGGCCGGTTGTTTAGGTTACCCTAATGTTTTATCCTGTAATCTACATCTGATACAATGATATGGTTAATGGCTCTTTGATGTTACTAGCAGAGGGATTATTTCTAGCTGTGCTCAGTGTCAGCTTAAACTGCTGTGAGGCTCTAGGCTAGAGTTCCTAATGGTGGGAGAGCTCGAGAGGTGGTTCATTCCCCCCACCCGTCGGCATGGTGAGGTGGGTGTACTGGCGCCTCCCCCAGAATTTTTAAAAAATCTAGATGCTCTGAGATGCAATCTGAGGCTTAATTAGCATAATTTTGTAAATTGTTAATTGGTCACAATTTTTCTAGAGAATTGTAATTTTTGAAGGCGAAGAGCAGAAGATTTTTGTAAAGTTACCAGTGAAATTTACGAAAATAGCTTTCTCTTGTCCTGCAAATGGACATTCTTCAGCACCACTGGAGAATTTTTTTGACCATCAAAATGGTCTTAAATGGACAATATTCACGTCTGCATAGCCAGTGTCCATTTGCAGGTCAAGAGAATATCTTTGAGAAGTTTTGACTGGAATGACTGGCTCGGGCTCAGTTACCAAGCCAGTCATTCCAGTGGTAAATTGTCTAAAATACTTTTTTTTTTGTTTAACGTGTGAGGCCCTCCTTAAGTGCGAGGTGCTAGGCTGTAGCCTAAGTAGCCTAGTGGGTAATCCGGTTCAAGCTCTGCCCACATCTTATGTGGGCGATTTGAAAATTTGGAAACTGATCGCAGAATCTAAATTTCAAGGTAATGATACAGGTAAGCGGAATCCCCCAGGCAAATTAGTTTCAAAACATTCAGCAGAGACATACAACCCATACACTTTTTTGACACACTTATATTTTCATGACAGAAGGACATTGTTCATGCTGTTGATTGTGATGTCATCTAACGTGTGACGTACTTGATCATATATGTCAGAGACTTGAGTGACAGATCAGATCTGTCTATTTCCATTCAGGTCACGGAGGATGACTGCAAAGAGATTGTCCAGACATGTAAGGATAGCGGTGTCTTATTAGCTGTTTGCCATGTTTTACGCTACAACCCACAAAGCATTAAGATACGTGAGCTGATTGAGACCCGTGCCATCGGTGATGTCATCAATATACAGCTTACAGAACCTGTAAGTTTAAATCTAAATATCTTAAGAGTTATTGTCGAGGCTTATGGCTTGCATGGTGCCCAGTGTCTGAGAATTACGTAGTATGTTAGTTTTTCTAAACGTCACAAAGTCTCAGTATGCGCAAGCTCAGATCTTTACTATAATGTGTACATGTACAATATGTTGTTATACAGTACAGCTTAAACATAGGCTGTTTCCGAACAAAAATAAAAGATACCATATTCCTCCTGTTAGAGGCCTATGCCTTAATAGAAGCCTACCCCCAAGCTCGGCAATGTCAGTCTTTAGATTTTCTTAGCACTTTGAAAATGGGAAAACCCCTAATACAAGCCTACTCCCAAACTCTGCATCTTGGTCCGATGAACTTTTTCCAAATATTAACATTAATAAATAATTCGTTGTTTATTACTTCAAAATTCGTCATAAAGGAGAAATTGAAAAAATGATACAAAATGTAAAAAAATAACACGAAAATGGAACACATTTTCGATTTTTGACGCTAGATATTCTTACCATCTTACGCCTGTGCTTAATGTATACCTTATATCCATCATCGCAGGAGTGAAATTATTAATTGGGATCACCTAAATATTGCGTATATTTTAATAAACATTGTTTATTCCATCAAAATTAATCCAAAGCTTTTGACATAAAATGGCGTTGAGAAAAAATAGAAATCATGTGGACGAGTTTAGTTTGTTACCCGAGTAGCGCGAAGACGCTAATAGTATTACCCGGTCAGAGAATTGAGCAATCCACAAATAGGAGGGGATATTCGAGTGGCTACGAGAGTGACGACATAAACTCATCCTATACATGTAGCTGATTAATACGGCGATTATTGGTTTTCGATTGAGCTAGTGGTATAACACTAGGGTTGGGTTGTTGCCATGGTATGATTATGATGTTTTTGCGAAAATTCATTTAGGCGAGTTCTGCACCACTTGTGATGTCACATTGATTCAATTATGACGCCATAATCACGTCATGATAACGACCCTGATAATGCACGTTATGGGCCTTTACTGTGTCAAAACTGAGAGGACCAGAACCTGCATTATCACGATTGTTATTAAACTCTGTGAAACTCGCATAAACGAATTCAACCCGACACTAGTGTGGACAACACTAGCCCAATCGAAAACGCTCAACTTGGTAGAATGTAATGTAGCCAAGTCGGCCGGGACGAAATCGTCCAAGTGAACAAAAATCTCACCAGTAAATATACTGCTGAATACATTTACTGATTAGGTAATTGTGAATTTATTGCTCAAATTGTTTTAAAAACATCTGTATATATTTATTATTATTTTGTGATATTGACATTTGCGACGTTGCAAAATCTGTTTTTATTTGGGAGGTCTCCTATTCCAGATAAAGTTAAGTGGAATGCCTTCAATCACAAAAGAGCTTTAATTTGGTCGTCCAACTTAAGAAGGGATCTAACCTCATTTTATTTCTTACGTTGTTTTGGGTCATTTTATGTTGGTTTGCGACAATACATGTACAATGACTTGTCGTTTGAGTTTTATTTCATTTAAGAATGATACACATAAGATTTACAAATATTACATAGAATACAATTATTGCAGACAATATAGCCCACAATATTGGTTATTGCAATACGGCAAGAGGAAATAGTGGTTTCCCTTTGATGATAATGGTAGACGTCTAACATGAGCTTATTAGAAGCGGGTTTTGGGGGCGACTAAACATTTTCTTTTGGTAAAACTCCCTAATAGAAGTCTACCCCCTTTCTCGGACATTCTGGTGGTGAAATTTCTTCATCACTATCCTAATAGAAGCCTAGGCTTCTAATAGGAGAAATACGGTACTATTGAATATTTTGAACATAATTGAATTGGAAGACATTGCTACCTTAGGCAGCAATGTCGTCCAATCCAATTATATTCAAAATATTCAACAGAACATTTCTTGCATTGTGTTCAAAATTGTACTTAAACTAACGTGCTTCTGTTTTAGTTTTGGAAACTTGTAAGGTTATTTATGAGCTGTACTCTACTGGTTAATTCTGTGTACAGAATTACTGGCCCAAATATGTTTATATATTTTATAGGCCTAGTGGAAAAGTGTTGTCCATTATTTTTGCTAGGCACTATTATAAATATAGCGTGTATGAAAACTAGGATCTAATCTACCACTACACTTTTGATGTTCATTTGGAAGATAACAGAAATGTGGTTTTCTTTGTAGATTTCTGTGATAAATCTGCAAAAATAGTCAAAAATCTAATTTCTTTTGAAAAGTCTTGGCAAATATTATTGCCTCCAAATATGCAGGACCAGGGCTCTAGTACATTATATTTTTGCTATGACTGTAGTGCTTCACTATTGAGAGTTCTGACCAAAATGCAACAGAAGATAATGACAAATGCAACATCTTATTATTGCAAGTTTGAAAGTATTTTTTAATTGATCCTTTGAAATTTCTGAACTTTGTGTTGAAATTTATCAAACCATTTTAATATAGAACATTATAACAGTAATTAGATTGCCCGAGTGATGATGTGTCATCGCAAATCCCAACATTCACCGATTTTACCTTTTGAACCCGACAACCCACCGCCTGGGTCAGGGCCGAACGTACATGCACCCATCCGCTAGGGCTGGGTGGTATACCGGTCTCACACCGTCTCACGGTTTTTTATGGCGACAGTTTAAAAACCATTATGAAAATAAAAAACCGAAAAACCGTCCGTAAGATCGCCATTGCGCAAAATCTGGTGACTGTCCTAAACTAGTTTGTTCTTGACTTGCAGTTTAATGTTATCATCTAGTGTAAGCATTTGCTATTAGAAACATAAAATACAGTCATCTATAACTATTAGCCGTGGGAAAGCAAGAGTGTTGGTGAAATCCCAACAAATCGGCCGAGAACAACCCTCGGCAAATATGATTTGATTTGCCAGCAATGAATTTTACATGACGTAAGCTCTGTTCAATGTAAGATTGAATAATTTGAAAATCTAAATTTCTTGTTTGCAACAAATAATCCTTTTTTCAATTCGAGTTTGTACTATGTTTAATTAGAATTCCAAATGTGACATGATACAAAAAAAATCAATAAATACGCTGCGAAAACAACGAGGCTATACAATGAACTCCCAATCCAAACAAATCATTATTTCCCTTTGATTTCGACAAACATAAAATGATCCATCACGGACTAAGACATACGAGACAAATTGCTTGAACCCCCGAGAAATGAAAACGATTAAGTCGCTTCTTACATTGGCGGAGTAGTTACAAGAAAAATACACCTCTTAGCCTCTCAAACACGAGCAGGCGTAATGTGATTGGTTGTTAACAAATTCTTCCGCCGGGATATTCACTACTATCGATTTTATGAATGAAATTCGTAGTATTTTTTATCGCATGACTTTTCTGCTCGATAGGCGTTAGAATGACATCATTTTGTTTTACGGCCCGGTCTTTTTCGTGTTCGTATATCTTCAAGTACGGAGTGTTGATTTAAGTAGATTTAAGTTAGATTCACGAATCATTGCGTTTATGTTGTCAAATTATCATAATCTCTTTATTATATGACATATGAACATCGAAAAATAGTCAAACACATTTTTTGTGAGAATTCTTGAGGCACGATTTCCGGAAAATGACTACTCTTTAGTTATGTGCTGAATGACATTCACCCGCTTGAACGACAGTTTATTGAGGAGTATTACTAAATACTGAGTACTCAAATACAAACACATGACTTACTAGACTAGATCATACTGTAGGTGGTTATACGAACTCTAACCGTATGTGCGGTACTCTACTAGGAGCCTAAACCCGCTCTCGTATCCGGGTTGCTACTTACACGCGTTAGATTTTACTACCCTTTTGAAAATAGTTACCTAATAACAGTGTTGAAAATCAACATTTTAGTAGTTAGTGTTATTTTCATGACATCACATGAACCAGACTTTATTTATTTTATTTATTTTAACTACTATTTTGAGATATATAGCGTCGAAGTGAGCAGTCGTACGTAGTTACCGTTCTAATTTCGTGGCAATTTACGTCAGTTGTCAAATCGCAAAATACATGTACTGTAGCTAATGAAAACGGCATATTTTCATATTTCAAATTATTTTCGATCATTCTAACCCCGTAAACCGGTATTTCATTAATACCGGTTGTTTAATTAGTGATACCATCACTGGTTTTCTTTTAGGCCAAACCGCCCAGCCCTACCATCCACTGCAGATTAGTACAGGTAACTCACATATCAAATCTGTTTGAATTCTGTCCAAGGGTTTCAGAGGAGGTGCGTTACAATCAATTTCCACGCGTTAAAATTTGACCGTTTGACCCCCTCCCCGACCCCATGGTGACGAAGCCAAATATAAATGGCTTATTGCACTCTGCCATCATATGGGTAACTCACATATCAAATTTCGTTGAATTCCGTCAAACGGTTTCGGAGGAGTTGCATTACAATCGATTTAACATTTTGACCCAGGGCCCACACCGCTTGGCACAGAGCCAGATGTGAATGTGCTCTTGCACTCTGCACTCATATGGGTAACAGACACCAAATTTGGTTGAATTCCGTCCAACAGTTTCGGGTGAAGTTACATTAAAAATGATTTTCCGCATGCATACACGCACATGGATGCACGCACGCACGCACGCGCACACACACACACTGGTTGCACGACATAATTCCCACTTTCCTTAAAAAAACGTGGGGATAATAAAATAATGTAGGCAACACTGAGTAGAGTATTACATTGCAGCACAATCGCCCGACTAGATTACACAATTTTGGATATAAATATGTTATGTAATCGTTCAATGAATGTTATGCAATGGAATATACGCTCGATTCTGCGATAGAAATATGTTATTGCATGCTTGTAGTGGCATCGCTTCATGAACTTTTTCACCACATATTCTATATCAGTTTTGGTATTAAAGAATTTGCTATGTCTAGGGTTAAAATTAGACAATTCTCTGTCAGTGATATGATTTTGTGGAAATTGAAGAGAAATTCTATTGCTATGCCTCATGATTACTATATGACACGATGCAGTCTGAAATGATAGGATGCATCGAGATATTGATGTATTGTTATACCTCTAAGTTTCAGTATGGTTGTAAGTAAATCATTTATTTCCATCATTAGGTAGGATACTGGCATTTTGCTCATTCATTTGTGCGTGGAAATTGGGGGCGTGAAGACAAAAGTTCATTTTCTTTGCTGACCAAATCATGTCATGATATTGACCTCATCTCGTACTGGCTCGGCTCGAGGAAATGCGTAAACGTTTCCTCGTTTGGTGAACTATCACATTTTAATCATAAAAACAAGGTATTTTCAAGCAATGATAAGCTCCCATCTAATGGTCAAGATGGATATTATGGTTTCTGGGCCTTAGAAACAGTCCATATGCGGACCCAGAGACGATAGCGTTAACTGAGCCTGTCATTCCCGTGGTAAGTTGTGTACAGTACAATGTATATGTACGGGGCGGGTAAGCTTCTCTTGGTGTATATGCAAATGGACGTCTTCTTGTCATATGTCTCAGCTTTTACTCACTGCACTTTCCTAGCACTTTATGTTAACCATCTTCCAATTTGCCATTAAAGGTGCATATTCACACCAGAATGCTTGAAAATAAAAAATTTTAAATTTTATTCTTTTATAGGCTTAAATTATGTGTCTATATGTAATGGAACGAAATAAATCTTAACATATGATGATTTCATTCCATATAAATTAATATAATTTTTTAAGTTGCGAAATCGTTTTATTGCATGTAGAGTAGGCTCACAGGTTAAGCCTCTAAAAGTATATAATTTAAACAATTTAATTTTCAGTAATTTTGCTGTGAATATGCACCTTTAAATAAACATAGAGTATACAGGCTGGCGGGATTTGGTGATTGACTCATGAATGTTTTGATCTTTTTATATGATGATTTTTATGATGTAGAAACGTACATGTAGACATCTCTGTAATACTATATGGTTCATAACCCATAGGTGTTTGGGGTTACCAGCCTGCGTGATTGAGCCAAACAAACTAATATATATGTTTCCGATTACATGCCCCCAAAATTCAGGTAGGTAGGTTTTGCTTGGGGTTTCTTTTACCATGTTTTTGGTAAATATATATCAAATTAAGGTAGAAAATATGATAAAAATACTGAAAATTCAATAAATCCAGCAGTCCAAATTTTCTGGTTTAAAATATTGAAGCAGCAACATTTTTGGGGCAGGTAGGTTGCAGCTATTTTTGCAGGTACATGTAGGTAGGGAATAGAAAACATACATAAAATTATTTTAGACCTTGATACCCACTGGATCCATGGTATATAGTTGGTGGATGCAGTAAGATTCCTGATCCTTGTGTGAAGTGGTAGCTTCAAGGCTATCATGATGGTGATGAACAAGTTCAATGATTCTGTATTGGATGCAGTTAACATTATGATCAGTTTGACTAAAATGTTGTGCTGCTGGTGTATCTCTGTTGTTTTTGATATCTCTCAACTTCTCTTTAACTCTCATATCGGCCAAAAATGGCTTCTGTAGTGGTTTTGAGAAGTGTCCATTTGCAGACCAAGAGAAGACTTTTTTTGAAGATTTACCACTGGAATGACTGGCTCGATAACAGAGCCAGTCATTCC
The DNA here is from genome assembly GCA_034401795.1 of Chaetoderma sp. LZ-2023a. Taxonomy (NCBI): domain Eukaryota; kingdom Metazoa; phylum Mollusca; class Caudofoveata; order Chaetodermatida; family Chaetodermatidae; genus Chaetoderma; species Chaetoderma sp. LZ-2023a. Next base: position 165,605,925 of record CM067359.1, read on the forward strand.
AGTGGTAAATCTTCAAAAACAGTCTTCTCTTGGACTGCAAATGGTCATTTTCTAGGTCAAATCTGAGTGTTAAATGGTTTCACCAACATGTTGTTTGTGGCAGAGTAAGCATGGAAGGTTCTGATTGTGCAATATGTTTTTAACCCTTTACTGGTCATGCCGACCAAAACCGGCCTCTGTTAAATAGGGCTTCACGATATACCGATATAATACCGAATACCGGTATCATAGCCATACCGGTACAATGTAGTCATACCGGTATGATTTTGCTGATACCGAAATATAACATAAAACCGGTATAACCTTCTGTTAGGCAGATAATCCGCTTTCCATTAGTTACATTCCAATAATTTATCTGGCTAACGCAATAAGTTACTGCTCTTCGTACGGGATAATGATATTTAATGATGACACTTGAAAATTTTCTTAGTTGTCCGTATCTGTCAAATTTTTGTTAGAGGCTATGGTTAAAGTAATTGATAAATTACTACTTATAAGAACGTACTTCGTGCAAAAAATAGAATAAAACTTATTTTAATTAACCTCAGGACAGGGGGTGGTTAAAAATATCTAAAACCTATCTTTTCTTGTGCTAATATTTTATAATTTCGGGTCGTTGTTTTCTAGAAAATCATAATATCAAATGAATAGTTTGCGTGATATTTTATATCAATTACTACAGCCTGGTTAGTTACCAATTTCCCGGAATTTTACAACTTTGTAGTGTCCGGCCAATGGCCCAAGTAAAGAGGAACCGACAATATGAGAAAAACTTCTCAGTCCCTGTGATCTATATTTACTTATGTTCGCGGGTAGCGTTAGATATCGATCGATACAAGCTACTGTAACGAGAATGAGTCTCAGCGAGCGTAGGCATATGTATTCTCAACATATTATAGTCTATATATTATGTGTTATAATGGCTTGGTTGTACCACTGCGTGGAGATTTGTACGATTCTGGGCTGTTACGTGGCGGTTTCGTCCCATTGCAATTTCGTTATATAGGCACACGTTTTCGTGGACAGTTTATTTATTATTCTGGCACATACATCAATACAAGTACAAAAGTAGGCAGGAAAATGAGTAAAAAATAGATTTATATTCAGCATATCCAATGTCTGACTCATAGCAATGACATTTGTCAGTCAAATATCAACAGTCTTGGTTGTTAGCAGTTTCACTTTGGTTTATTTGGGACGAGATTGTCACTGGTTACCGGTATCTCGACACGGAGTGGTTGTAATTTCAAATTTGTACGGACGAGTTGGTTGAATTTCAGCCGTTTTGGTATATGCTTTAACTGAAGACAGTTAATATTTAGCGTTTAATTTGCGTCGACTGTTTCAGGAGCGCTGATATAGGCCTACTTCGTATGTATGGGAAATATGTTGACTATGGAATCGTACTACTGGAGCCTCACTCTATTTTGTCCATAGTAATAATACTGGTATTAAAGGTATACTGGTATTGAAATTGATACTGTAACGGGTATTCACTTTTCCAATACCGTGAAGCCCTACTGTTAAAGTTATCTGGAATGTCCATTTTCAGGGCAAGGGAATACAATGTTTGAATATTTACCACTGGAATGACTCATGGCTCGATAATTCGATGTTTTAAAAAAAAAAAAAAAAAATTCTATTCTCATGGCCTGTAAATGGACATTCAATAGGCAGATATTTAACTTTGACCATTAAAGGGTTAAACATTTTTGGTTTTAGCCTGGTTCAATTTTGTTTGGAATCGTGCTGCCCTTATATCGCCTGGTATCGGGATATGTTAAGTTGGCTCTCACCAGTTGGTCTGTTAGTGTGGGAGTTGTGAAGATCCGAGTGTCTGTCGATGGTTTGCTTTAGCAGTATGCTGTGTGAGTGTGATCAGACTCTTCTCAAACAACAGAAAGCGTCAGGCAATGTACAGTTTAGTGCACTGAGTTAAAAGACATCGCTGTAATTCATCGGTCGATGCTGTCCTAAAACGGCATATTTGACTAGCGGCCATGGCAGTAGTCATTTCACTGTAAAAACAAGTGTCCTCATTGGCATGTTTGGATTTCGATCATTATGTGATTATCATGCTGCTTCAAGATTTCATATCTGTTTATTTCAAATATCAGTAGACCTGCTTCACAACAGATGATGTCCATAGTGAACCAAACACCAAACATCCAACACAGGTGAAGCATGGGTGGAGCATAGCTAAAGATGGGTGGAGCTTAGCTAAAGATGGGTGGAGCTTAGCTAAAGATGGGTGGAGCTTAGCTAAAGATGGGTGGGGCTTAGCTAAAGATGGGTGGGGCTTAGATAAAGATGGGTGGAGCTTAGCTAAAGATGGGTGGAGCTTAGCTAAGGATGGGTGGGCCTTAGCTAAAGATGGGTGGGGCTTAGATAAAGATGGGTGGGGCTTAGATAAAGATGGGTGGGGCGTAACTAAAGATGGGTGGGGCATGGCTAAAAGTGGGCTCCTCCATTAGAAGGTAGACCAGCGTGTCTCCAGTTTGTGACAAAATTTTTATTTCTTTGACTAATTTTAACCCAGTATAATAACCTGCTTATAACCATTTGTATGTCTGCTTTCAAAAATGTGTTTACTCTGTCTGGTTATAGCAATCTTTTCTGTTATGTAGTACTATGCACAAAGCTGTTGGTTGATTGGCCGGAAATCTGAAAATGCTACTACCAGTAATCTATGTCGATCAAACCAATATGAACGTAGTTATATATTTTCAATTTTTTTTGTTGTTTCATTTTGTGAACCAATATGGCAGCTATTCAAATCTACATGTCTGATACCGTGGAATGCCATTGATGATCATATCCATGAAGGAATCAAAATTAACCAGATTCTGTTGAAATTTTCTTGTGGCTGCGAATTGGCAGGTTCTGCTGTGTTCTCGGGGACTTTGTCTAGAATGCCCCCAGGTTTTACAAATGAATGAATTGGTCAATCTACTGTAGGTGTAGCACAATGCAGCCGTGATTGTATGTGTTTCTTATAGACAAGAGTAACTAATGTGGTTATATCGTTGTAACATGTATTGTAATAGCTTACATTAATCCCCTTCACCAGCAAATTCCTTGAAAAAGCAGTCATTAAGATATAAAACTTATTCTGTTGAATATTTTGAAATTAATTTGACTGGAAGCCATTGCTGCCTAAGGCAGCAACAGATTCCGGGCAAATTAATTTCAAAATATTCAAGTTTTCCTGCATGGTAACGTCGAAAATAAAATACATGTATGGGGAATTCATCAATCAAGGTGTTAACCCGTGCAGACCAGAAATAACGGCTTGTTTATGCTGTAAGTAATATGCTGTTGAATATTTTGAAACTAATTTGACTGAGAACTGTTGCTGCCTCTTGTTTCAGTCGAATTAGTTTCAAAATATTAAAAGGATTTCCTGTATAATTGTTAGCTCACCTTTATGCCATGGCGACCGTCCGTCCGTCCATCTGTCCCTCCGTCAACCTTTTCCTTTAAGCGAATTCTCAATAACCACTGGGCCGATTTCAATTATATTTGGCAGGAAGTATCCTTAGGGCATAGGGATCTAAGTTTGTTCAAACAAAGCCGATTTGACCGGTGGCCATCTTGGATTTTGGCCGATTTTAGGAAATGGCTTTAAAAATCTCCGAAACCGTTTGGTGGATTGATTCAAAACTCACGAAATATCATATAGGGCAAGAGCTGAACCAAGTTTGTTCGAAGGAACTTGATTGGCTAAATGGTTCGGCGGCCATCTTGGATGACCTAGTTTACGTGAAAACGACTTATTCTGCAGAACCGCTGAACGGATCGGGCTGAAATTTTGGGGATATGATTATGGACTAAGGGCCATTAAAGTTTGTTCATGGGAAGTTGATAGGTAAAAAACATGGCCGCCGTGGACCAATCAAATTTTAGCGTGTTTGGCTGCTATATTCAATTTTTTTATTTGATGGATTTTGAAGCCGAAATTGGTTTTCATAACTCCACTTACTTGTCAGTCAGCAGTCGTATAGCGATGACCCCCATCTGTCTTCTGTATGTCCATCCATCCATCTGTCTGTCCATCACCAACAATGGCGGCTCATTTTGTTATTTCTTGACGGATTCACACCAAACTTCGTCACAATGTTAATGACGACATCTAATATCTGTGATGTGAAAATGAAACTGATAGGATGCCAAATGCCAGAGTTATCACTCCTTAAATATTTGCAGTCTCACTTTCATAGGGCAAATAATGGTTTGTTCCCACCGTCCATTGATTTATCACCATGTCAGATTTTATTGCCAAACTAGATATTAAATTCCAATTAACAGATTAACCTTTCCAATACTGCCGATATATTTAACATGTATTATGTGCTCTGACATCTATGCTCTTAAAAATATTTGAAATGTATTTGATTGAAAGTTGTTGCTGCCTTAGGCAGCAATGACTCAGTCAAATTATTTTCTAAATCAACTCCAGCCCACCCTACCCCTGCTGCTAACTCGGTGATTTTGCCAGATGTGCATGTGTTAAATGGATTGTGTGGTGGTGGGGAATAACCTGCTATAAAGACCACCTACCTGCCTTTAGAGACCATTTTCTTCAAATTGTATTTAAACCTCTAGTAACCGTCTGACTGAGTTTTTTCAGACAACATATTCCAAAGGTTATATCTCTGAACCTGATAAATATTTTGAAAACAATTGGACTGAAAGTTGTTGGTGGCTAAGTCGCCAACAACTTTCAGTCGAATTGTTTTCAAAATATTCAACAAGTCAAGAGCTTTTGAAAATTGAAATTATTGGCTGCACTGGCTTGCAGCAAGCAGTGAGACAGTTAAGAAACCAGCTGTGGTTAGCACTGATATCATCTATTTTCACTTAAACATTGTTCAAAATCACTAATGCAAAAAAAAACCAGTCCAGAGATTGTTGTCAATATCTCGAAAACTAAATCATTTGACTGAAAGTCATTGGAAGTGACACTGATGGATGTAAAACTTAAGTAAGATTAGTTGAAATGCCAATGTTCCAGGTGAGCGATACAGGCCCATTGAGCCTCTTGTTCTGAAACCTATCCATTGGAATTTAAAGGATTAACCTCGCATCTCATCCTGGAAAATCAAATCCATTCAATTCTTAACAGGTGTTCATTTCCTTCAGGTTGGACATTGGCATTTTGCCCATTCCTATGTTCGTGGGAACTGGTCCCGTGAGGATAAAAGTACATTTTCGCTGCTAGCCAAATCCTGCCACGACCTTGATATTATCACGTTCTGGCTTGGTGACAGTAGATGCGTTAAAGTGTCCTCATTTGGCCAGTTAACGCACTTTAAAGCCGAAAATAAGGTAGACATTTCTATTTATCATATAAACACAGGTTTTTAGCACATTCAGTATTAACATTATGAACCTGTTTAATAATGCAGGCTTATGCAGCGAATTGTTTTCATTGGTTGTTAGGATAGAAAAGTAGTTTTATGTCAACCAATCAGAATATGGTTGTCCTCACGGCATTGGATATCACTATGTCGACGTCGAGCTCTAGTGACACATGTCACAATGTATCAGTGCCGTTTGTGTCATCTAATAGCAAGTTTATTGTTAGGTATTGTTACTTATGTAAATAAATAAACTTTGATTAGTGCAAAACTCTCATTGTTCAAATTACAAGTACAATGTACTGTATTTTTTGGCATAATACGTTCAAGGTGCTAGTTGTCAGGGTGGGATTTAGCCACTCTTGACGATAGTACATGAATGGAAGATCTAATCTGTGGTTTCAGGGATAGATGTTATTGAAATATATATCAAATTTTCAGTTTATAAAAAATTGAATCTCAAAATCGGGCTCATTTAATATCACTATTATAAACCGCGTCAGAAATTGTCACTGCACTTGCTAAAGCTGGTGCAAAGTTATAATTTTTCACTGAGTTGATAATAGTGATATTAAATGGGACCTTCTCCGACATCCTCTATATGGTAACTTTTGGTGCCTACAACAGATTCCTACTATTTGGGACACAAGATGCTAGTTCTTTATCCATTTAATGACTAGATTTGTTAAAAAAAATTAAAATATTTACTTATTGAATGTCCAATTTGCAGGCCAAGACTATTCTTGAAAATTTACCACTGGAATGACTGGTCCGGGTATCGAGCCAGTCGTTCCAGTGATAAATTTTCGAAAATAGTCCTCTTGGCCTACAAATGCACATTCCCCAAGACAGAGGCCGGTTTTGGCCGGTTCCATTGTGAAAGAGTTAACTCTCACGCATACACCAGCCGAGGCCAGCTAGCTCACTCCAGACTGTACAGGCCAAGGCCAGCTAGCTCACTCCAGACTGTGCGGGCCGAGGCCCGCTAGCTCACTCCAGACTATACAAGCCGAGGCCAGCTAGCTCACTCCAGACTGTGCAGGCCGAGGCCAGCTAGCGCACTCCAGACTGTCCAGGCCGAGGCCAGCTAGCTCACTTCAGACTGTACAAGCCAAGGCCAGCTAGCTCACTCCAGACTGTACAGGCCGAGCCAGCTAGCTCACTCCAGACTGTTCAGGCCAAGGCCAGCTAGCTCACTCCAGACTGTACAAGCCGAGGCCAGCTAGCTCACTCCAGACTGTTCAGGCGGAGGCCAGCTAGCTCACTCCAGACTGTACAAGCCGAGGCCAGCTATCTCACTTCAGACTGTACAAGCCGAGGCCAGCTAGCTCACTCCAGACTACAGGCCGAGGCCAGCTAGCTCACTCCAGACTGTTCAGGCCAAGGCCAGCTAGCTCACTCCAGACTGTACAAGCCATTACCAATGGCAGTCACACCAAAAATTTTCCTTGAAGAGTGCTATCCATTCAACTATTAGATTCCCGTGTTATGTAGGCTTGTTTACATATATATGCAGTGAAATGTGTCGTCATAATATACGTTGAAGTTATTTTAAGAAGATGGGCAGCTTGCGCCACCATCGGCTGTAGTTGTAGAATCACTAAAAACTTCTCACATGGCATATGTAGATTTAATTGATAATCACAGGGCACTGTCAGATACCGCATTGGAAATTCAGTTGCTGGCCTCAGTCAGTTTAGACGGCAATAGCATAGATGTGGTTTCATGTATTTGAATGTACATTTTCTTTCAAGATTTTAAGAACAATGACAAATTTACACAAAATTATGAAAAATTAACTCAGTTCACACAGGACATTTTGTGGAATAAATTCAGGCACGAAAGAGTGAAAACAGGTGGTCATACTCACTAACAACAATCTTAATCAACCCTCTAAAACTCTAATTCTTTCTAGAAAATTTCAATTTTCTCATTGAAAATGTCCATTTGCAGACCAAGAGAAGATCATTTTTGAAAGTTATTGCTTTTATGACTGGCTCGGTTATCTATCTATCTATCTATCTATCTATCTATCTATCTATCTATCTATCTATCTATCTATCCATCCATCCATCCATCCATCCATCCATCCATCCACCCACCCACATCCATCCGTCTGTCCGTCTGTCCGTCCGTCCATCTCTCCTCTCCTCTCTCTAAGCTACAGCTACTATCATTCGTTTAATTTGCATTTGGATTGCTCATTATAATACACATGTTATACTATATGTTGTTATGTCTTTCATATATGTGTTGTTAGGTCGGCGGAAGGGGGAAATGTATCTTCGAAGGCTTCAATGACGGATCTGATTTGCCTGGCTCTTTAACCGCTTAATTGAGGATTCCAGTTTCTCAGTCAATCATATGACTTTCATAATCAGCTGCATGATTTGTAGGCTGACATCATAATCAATTACGTCATGAATGATGTAGCTAAGTTCGTCACGAACGCTTAATTGATGACAGACTAAGCTTCGTTGTATGAATTGTATGTCTACTATTTAATAAACATGCTGCTGAATATTTTGAAACTAATTTGACTAGGCGCTGTTGCTGCATCGTTGAATTCCCCCATACCTCGATTTCAAGACAATAATACACAAAAGCTGTTGAATATTTTGAAATAATATGACTGGAAACCGTTGCTGCCTTAGGCAGCAACGGCTTCCTGTCATACTAATTTCAAATTATTCAACAGCATATGCTATGAATCGGAAAGAAGTTACTTTTTTCAGGGACTTGTTGATGAAAGGGTGAATCACATCACATTAGATCCTGTCATGCCTGTTACACTCAGAATTAACGATGACAATCTGTTATTTTTATTATCATCTGTAGTTTGAAATTCCCAAAATCATGATATTTTGCATTAGGTTAAATTACGAGAGCTTTAGCCCTTGAAATATCCATGTTTTAATTTAAAGACAACTATCCAAAAATGCTGTTGGCTATTTTGTAACTAACTCAACAGAATCTTTCTTATATCAGGAATTTGTTGTTTCAGGTCTGTATTTGTTAAAGGGTTGGTTATAAAAACTGTTATTTTGTGTAATTTCTAGCCAGAAGGTGCTGCTGATCGATGCTTGGATTGCGCAGTAGAATCTACATGCCCCTATTCTGCCTGCAAAATATACTACGGTTTTTTGAAAAAAGTAAGTATTAAAATATTTCTTCGAGGTTAAGAAGAATCTACTGTATAGCTTACTTATCCTTTAACACTCATATCAGCCAGAAATGACTTCTGCAGTGGTCTTGAGAAATGTCCATTTGCAGACCAAGAAAAGAGTATTTTTGAAAATTTATTAGAATCACTGGCTCGATAATCTGCAAATGGACATTTTCTGAGAAAATTTAAATTTAAAAAAAGATTCGTGTGTTAAAGGGTTAATAGTCAAGCCTACATGTACAAAAAAACAGCTTCCGCATGCAGTGATTTTGAAGACCTTCCATTTATAGGCCAAGAGAATAGTGTTTGAAAGTTAATCCCTGGAATGACCGCTCGATAACCGAGCCAATCACACAAGTCATAAACTTTAAGATGGTCTACCCTTGGCATACAAATGGACAGTTAGTAAGAATCAGATTTTTTTTTGGTTGAAATTAACCATTTCAACTGAGGTCACAGGTAGACCGTGTGTGTGAGTGCATGCGTGCGTGTGTGCGTATGTGTGGGTGTGTGTATTCTCCGACAGACATGACTGACCAGGACTCTGTGCCTCTTAGTACGGCTTTATCAGTCGAACTTCTTGTGCCATGCCAGTTAAATCTGCCTGAAAATGAGTCCACTATATAAATCAACCAGTAGTCATTAGCGAGGCGCGACAGAAAGTTCGACTTGGCCTTAGACGCAGAGCTGGTGTGTGGATCTCATTCCTCTGTAAGACGGTACTATTAAACCATCACTGTGTATCACCCAATGGAGGGATCGCTATCTAGCTATGTCACGCCATTTTCTAGCTAAACTCCGCCCACTTTTTTTTTACATATGTATGATTTGTTAGAATCAATTTTAAGCTTTGAAACCTGAATCCCTGAATATAGATGTCACTATATCTTTTTTGAAAATAATTTGAGTGGGGATGGTTAACTGCCTATGTCAACATCTCTCAGTCAAGAATAGTATCAAAATATTCAGCAGGGTGTTTGTTAAATTGTAAATTCATCAAAGACATATAATTTGTACATTTTATCGACAGAATTTTCATAGGGAGCCGTATGTTGATTTTGACATCAGATCCTTGAGTGACAGATCAATATCCCTTTTTAGTCTATTATTTCTTCATCTGGCCTGAAAGGCCAAGTGAGCTTATGCCGTGGTGACTCCATCGTCCATCCATCCGGTGTCCGGCATCCGTCCGGATGTCAACGTTTGCATAAAAACGCTACCCCCTCATTAACAGCTTAGTGGATTTCAACCTAATTTGGCTGGAAGGACACTATGGGGTAGGCTTCAGAACTTGTATACAGAATTTGAATTGGTCAGCATTTGGGTAAAAATGTTAAATTTTATGAAAGATTTAACAGAAATTGTCAAAACACTACTCATCATTAACACTGCTTGGCAGATTTCAACCTAATTTGACTGGAAGAACCCTATCCATATAGCCATCAGAACTTGTATACAGAAATAGGATATGTCAATTATTTGGGTGAAATCTTAGATTTTATGAAAAATTTAGGGGAAGTTTCACTCCTCATTAATTGCTTGGCAGGTTTCAATTTAATTTGGCTGTAAGGACCATATGGCATGGGCTAGGCTTCAGAACTTGTATACAGAATATTGATTGGTAAATTTTTTCGGTGGCCATCTTGAATTTTACGAATAAATGGGAAATCGTTTAAACTGCCACTCCTCATTAACTGCTTGGATGATTTCAAACAGATTTGGCTGGTAGAACCCTAGAGCAGTAGGCTTCATAACTTATATAGACAATTTTGATTGGTCAGTTCTTTTGGCAACCATCTTGGATTTTACGAAACTTGCAAAATCAGTTAAAATATTAAGGCTACTCCTCATTCACTGCTTGGCTCAGTATACAGAACTAATTTTTATTACAAAATTTTTCTGGCAGCCATCTTGGATTTTCCAGAAATCCTTAATTAATGGCAGTTATGGCACAATTTCAACAAAACTTGGGTGGAATGATCCTATGGTCACGAGCTCCAAGAAGAATTTTGATTAGTCAATTTTTTTGCCAGCCATCTTGAATTTTCAAAGAATACTTTGGAAATCGTTTAAAACGCTACTCCTTAACCAATGGCTAGATTTCAATGAAACCTGGCTGGAGGCATCGTCCTATTGCATGGTTTCACTCTCCCATTACGCTCTTGTATCGAGTCCCGTGCTTGCATGCTTTTGATGTCTGCACTAAGTTCACAAAACTTCATAAATCAGGTCAGTCAACTATTGCTCAATAAATTTGCCTGCTTAACATCCTATTAATATACACTCAATCACATCGCTTGAAATTTGTGTCTGGCGAGCTCTCCATCGATATTGGCATGAAGCCACGCCTCTATTTTTAGATTGATAGCTAGATTAAAGTAGGCAGAAATCTGGTTGGCTGTCTCCGACCCACTAGCGTAATGTTACTTCACATAACAAGAAATTACAGGTCTGCAAGTACGGCCTCGAACGACGAAGCGATGTGAGTGGGCGTATGTTAGTACAATGAGGTGCAGGGCTCCTATGGTCATATGCTTCCGAACTTGTATATATAGGAATTACATTGTTAATTTTTTTGACAGCCATTTTGGATTTTCCAAAAAATTCTAGAATCCCAGACTGTCCAAAAACGGCATCTGTACTGATCTTGAGAAATGTCCATTTGTAGACCAAGGCGATTTTTGAAAATACCGCTGGAATGACTGGCTCGATAACCGAGCCAGTCATTCCAGTGGTGAATTTTCAAAAATAATCTCTGTCTGCAAATGGACTTTTTATATGAGAAAAATTAAATATTTTGGAGCAAATCTGACTGAGAGTTAAATCATTAATTGATGATAACTGTGATGATTTCCTGTGTCTAGGGTAATACTGGCTGGCCAGTAGACGTTCTTACTGATGTCCCGGATATAGAGAGCGTTACAGAAGCACTAAAGACTGGACCATATGGCCGATGTGTCTACGCATATGATAACGATGTTGTTGATCATCAGGTACTGATTTAGATTTTTACGCAATCTGTGTTCTTATTGGGACTATAAACTATAATACGAAGAGGCGACTATTTTTTAAAGTTTATCACCAAAATCTCTGGCTTGAAAATGGGCATTTTCTATGATAAAATTGAAATTTTCTTGAACAAAATTTAGAGCTAAAGCGTTATGTACTAAATAACATCACATTTTATTTTTCAGACCATGAGGAGACTATTTAAAAAAATGTATTACTGGAATCTCTGGCTCGATAATTGAGCCAGTCAATCCAGTGATATGTTTTCAAAAATGGTCTTCGTCTTCGCCCATAAATTGACATTTTCTGAGATTTTTCTTCACCAAATTCGATGATTAAAGTGTTAATTTAACTGACTGCCTGCTCAATTTAAGCAGCTTTAGCGTAACCTTTGATTATATGGTATCCTGTCAGGTATGGTAATTCTCTCATCCATTTCATTTGTAATCATCACTGATATTTGTATTTTATTTATCCACACCTTTAGCTGTCAAATTTGTTCAAAAAGCTTTCGGTTCTCTCATAGAAAATATCCATTTGCAGAGCAGGAGATTGTTTGAAAATTTATCACTAGGTTATCGAGCCAGTCATTCCAGTGATTAATTTTCAAAGGTAGGCTTCTTTTGCTATGCAAATGGATATTTCTCAAGCTAGAGTAATATACGCTCACGACTGTCTACCGAAAGTCAGCTAGTTATTAGGGAGTCGGATGAAGAGGACGTGTTTACAGAAGACTAGTCTTGCGACCACTCAACACCTACACGTAACCTAGAAGTAATAGGCCTATGTATTGTTGTGAATATTGTGGACTGGATTTTCTGGACTGCCCTCCAAGCATGATGAAAAATTAGCTTCAAATGTACTATACATGGATATATACTTACTACTTATTGATACTTATTGATGATTTCCAGTTCAGGCTCTTCTACAGATCCTCTTCACTGGACTCCAGATCTTCATTTACAGTATACTTTATGACTTCCGGTTATATTAATTTTTGCTTTATAACTATCATACGGAATATCTTGGTTTTCCCAATGTTTATCTAGCCTGTTTTTTAAGGTGTTCAGGGTTTTAGCTGGAATTATATGGTTAGGGAGGCTGTTCCAGATTAATGTAGCACATAAAATGTATGAATTTTTGCGGTGCGATGTCCTAGATCTTTGTGGATATATCTTTTTTGAATTGCCACGGTTGCTAGATCTTAATGTCATGTCGTTCCACATTTTTATATGTCTGTGCATCTGTCCGTCTGATTCCTGTCCGGAGCAGATCTCGAAGAGTTTTGAACCTACACTCACAAATTTTTCTCAGCGGATATATTACCTGTAGACGAAGTGTCATGATTTCGATTCAGCAAAATCCTCCCATATTCACTAGAGTTATCTCCCTTGAAAGCATTTGTCAATTTTCTTGTCCGGGACAGATCGCGAAGGGTTTTGAACCTACAGTCACAATTTTGTTTCAGCAGATATATTACCTATAGACGAAGTCTCATGATTTTGATTCAGCAAAATCCTCCCATATTCGCTAGAGTTATCGCCCTTGAAAGCTTAAAATTCGTAAAAAATTTCTTTGCCTGGACAGATCTCGAAGAGTTTTAAACCTACACTCACAATTTCTTTTTCAGTAGATGTGTTATGTATAGGCGAAGTGTCATGATTTCGGTTCGGAAAGATCTGCCCATATGCGCCAAAGTTATCTCCCTTGACAAATTAAAATTCGTCAAAATTGTCTTGTCCATGCCAAATCTCGAAGAGTTTTGAACCCACACTCACAAATTTTTTTCCAAAAGCTGTGGTACATATAGACGAAGTGTCATGATTTTGTTTTCGCATGATCCGCCCATATTCGCGGGAGTTATGATCCAAATCTCAAAGAGCTTTGAACCCACACTCACAAATGTTTTTTCAAAAGATGTGGTATGTATATCCGAGGTGTCATGATTTTGTTTTGGCATGATCCGCCCATATTCGCGTGAGTCATGATTTCTTTCCGCCAAAATCCTTGTGTATTCGCGGAAAATTTTTTCTTTTCCTGGCCAGATCTCGAAGAGTTTTGAACATACACTCACAATTATTTTTCCGGCAGATGTAGTAGGTATAGACAAAGTCTCATGATTTCCTTTCGACAAAATCCTCGCATATTCGTGAGAGTTATCTCCTAAGAAAAAAATAAAATTCATTAGAAATATTGTTTCCGCTGGAAAATTTGGTATAAAGATAAACATGTTTCAAGATGTGATCAGTTGTATTGGTGTTTCAGTGAGATATATTCGCATACACCAACTGGTGTTATCTCCTCTACAAAGCTTAAGATTCAAACAGACTAATTATTCACATTTATCATTCCTCAAACAAGTATGTTTGTGGGCGTATGTTGAGTTTCACTAAAACTCTTGTTATAAAATCACATTCAGGTTACTGTAAAATTCCGTATATCCTGCGCTATCGTGCATAGTGCGCATCCCTAAATTTGACCAAAATCGGCCAGAAAAAACCCCTTGTTTTCATGTATAGCACGCAGTAACATCCAGAGACATGTGAACGGAAACTGGTGACAAAAAATCACTGACTTACTGCGTGTCGAATATGCTTTCCTTATAAAATCCAGTTTGAGGCGTGCGTTTATCTGTTGTTTAATCGCGGGAATATAATTTGCCTACACTTTTAGCATATACTTTGTATTAAACTTTATTAAACGATATAAAAATACAAATATAATTTCCATCAGAACAGGTTAGAATCTGAATCTTTGACAGCTGTGACCTTTAACCTTATCATAATCATCATCCTGCCCACCGATTGGTCAAAACATTGTCCCGTTTAGCGCATAGAAAACATTCCTTTATATATCTATATAAATGCTAGATTGCCTTGGAAAACATTGGCTCTATCATCCTTTTTTAACGCATTTATGTCCGTATCTGTGTAGCAATCTATGGATTTTAAACATCTATGTTCAACTTGGGAAGACAAGAGTAACATCCCTTTATATAGATATAAATGCTAGATTGCCTTGGAAAACATCGGCTATATCGTATTTAGTTCAACTGATTTATGGCTGTCTGGATAGCAATCTATGGATTTTAAACATCTATGTCCAACTCTGAATAAATTAGAACAAATTACAGGAAACACTGGCATTTTAAAAAAGTTGAATGATGTCTTATTTGATCATTTTACAACACAATATGGTATTTAATAAAGGTATAGCATAATATTTAGAAAGTAGTAAGACCGTTATTCCCGACTGATTCCTGGTCCATAAAATCACATTTTCAGATCTGAATTTTGCGATTGTGACGAAAAATTCTGAGGAAAAAAAATTTGACAAATATTTATCCTTTTATATAGTGCACGGTAGCTTTTTATAACATGTGATTTGAGCAGAAAAGTGCGCAATATCTACAGAATTGTACGGTAATGTGATATTACATTTAAGCTTACCAGTACTATCTATTCTCAGGTTGTGAATATGCAGTTTGACAGTGGCCTAACAGTAACATTCACAATGGTGGCCTGTACCGAGGCGGTCTGCTCTAGACGAGTCAAAGTATACGGATCAAAGGTTCGATGTAAAGCTAGTTGGTACATTTGTGTATGTTAGCGCATTAAAAATCAAATCTATTGACTTTAACACTCATATTCAGCCAAAAATGGCTTCTGCAGTGGTCTTGATAACGATCCAGTCATTCCAGTGGTAAAATTTTCAATAATAATAGATTAATGGTGTGATGATCAACTAGCACCTTAATTTCAAGGGAGATAACTTTCTTGTTTTATTATTTGAACTCCATCTTAAATACATTACATGAATCTTTAATTGTCAAACCTGCCAAAACCAGTTTCTGCAGTGGGCTTGAGGAATGTCCATTTGCAGGTCAAGATAAGACATTTTTGACAATTTACCACTGGAATGACTGGTTCGATAATCAAGCCAGTTGTTCCAGTGGTAAATTTTCAAAAATTGTCTTATCTTGGCCTGCAAATGGACAATCCAAAAAGCAAAAAATTTCACTTTCTTGAAAAATCTTAACCGTTAAAGAGTTAAATCTCTAATGCATTAACTTCATGGACTGATGTTCATCACGGATAGTGTTTACTTGTAGGGTGAGATCACATGCTGTCTAGACACGCCTGTGTATGTCTATGATTTTGTCACTGGAGTAACAAGTAAGTATTGATAAACAAAAATGTATGTCTTGTAGCTGTGGCATGACATATATATGTTTGACTGACAGACAGACAGACAGACCAACTGTTAAAGATACTCATCATACTCGCATAGGCCCCCCCCCCCCCCCCCCCCCCCCCCCCCCCCCCCCCCCCCCAGTTACATAGGTTCCCTATCCTTTCATGTACTACTAGATCTCCTGCTATGTGACGTAATACAGGGATAAATTTCTAACCTAGGTTCACACTTTTTACGCATCTTGGAAATGATTTGAACAGCTCAAACCTAATTTCCCAAAAATCTGCTGAATATTTTGAAACTAATTTGACTGGGATCTGTTGCTGCATATGACACCAGCAACTCAAGTCAACCTATTTTCCAAACATTCAACAAAATAATAAGGAAACATGAGTTACCTCTCTGGGATGTAGAAATTGTTGTTTGAGTGTAGCTTTCGTGGCCATCTCGGCCACTTCTTCAACACTAACTGGTGGTCGTTGGCTACGCCACCCTGGTCAGTTCTTGCCGAGTTATGTGACGGCATTGATTGGTAGACTGCTGGTATACGGTAGCCCTCATCTGGTTTATATCTGTAAATTTTGATGGCTTCTTTGACTTTTCTTTTGAATAAGTTGGTCTCGATGTTGATGACCGAGGCATTGCTGGTGGGGATGGTATGGCCAGTGGTTTCTGTGTGCTCTGCCACAGCTGAGTTCAACGGAATGTTTATTAAATTGTAAATTCACGAATGACACCATTCACCTTTCCAGAGTACCCACCCATCATATGACGTCATAATGAACTGCGTGATGTGTACAATGACATCATAATGAATGACGTCGATAAGTACGTCACAAATGCATATTTGAAGACGGTCTATGCGTTGTTGTACAAATTGTTGCTTTTACTATTTAATAAATATTCTGTTGAATATTTTGAAACTAATTTGACTGGGCGCTGTTGCTGCCATAGGCCGCAACAGCACCCAGTCAAATTACTTACAAAATATTCAACAGCTTCCCTGTATAGTTTTCAGGAAATTGATAGCTAGGTCATTTGGGGATCGATCAATCCCAACATGGCGAGGTGTGGGTGGAGCTTAGCTAGTGATGGGCGGGGCCTGGCTAAAAATGGAAAGGTCCATTCATACACTTTCATGACAGACTTTTCAAGTTGCGTCAGTGATTTTGATGTCATTGTCAGCCAACTAGTCATGCGGTTGATTGTGATGTCAGATATTTGAGTGATAGATTGGATCCATCCATTTTAACAAAATGTTGCTGGAAGCGCCGTTGAGTGTAGGTTTCTGATCTTGCTAATGGACCTTTCCTGTTTTAGCCATGCTCCGCCCATCTCTAGCTAAGCTCAACCCACACTTCGTCCGTGTTGGGATCGATCGATCCCTGAACTCCCTGTATCAATTTTCAGAAAACTATACCGGTTGAAGCTGTTGAATACTTTGCAACAATGCCCAGTCAAATTAGTTTCAAATATTCAACAGCATGTTTATTAAATAGCAAATACATGCAATTCGTACAACGTGTCGGACTATTAAGCGTTTAAGACAGACTAAATCAAGTCATTCATGACGTAATGAATATGTTGTCAGCCTACATGTCACATAGTTGATTATGACGTCATATGGTTGACTGAGGAAATGGTTTCATGAATTGCTAAGATTCCATTCTAGAAATATATAAACGTTTGTTCCAGGTGAGCACTGCGTAGGGCTGTGCGGTTTTGGAAAAAGTGAAACCGGTGACGTGTTGATTATAAAACCGGTTTTAACCGGATATCCAGTTTATTGGATGGCTACATGTAATAGTACACAAATTTAATCTCATTCGCAGTACCACGAAAATAGACTGTATTTTGTGGTAGACTCGAACCTGTAATCATACTATCTTTAGTGAAAGCTGGTTAATAGTTAAATACAATGTAAACTATTTATGCCGAATACTGTCTCTGTATCATTAAATGATATTGACATGCACTCTGATATAAAACTCCTTTCATTTTACCAGAAATACATACACGCAAGTATTCCTGCATATTTTAGTATATTTTAGAAATACCCTGCACACCCCATTCTGATTGGCTAAACCCGCTCACACCCTCTGAGTGTTTATGAAAGTGAACGCAGACATGCCTAAATATTTACAGTAGACGCGCCCATGCTACAGATCAGGATGTCAATGGTTGAGTTTATTTATGATGCGAGGGGCGCATAATATAGACTAATTTTGCCAGCTGGAAGCTGCCTGAGTTGTTTTTATTAGCAGTCTCACCAGTGAATCCAGCTGTTATGCCAGACTTAACCCATTTTATCCTGAGACAAGATTAGGTCTACATCTATCTAAATTAAACTAATATTAAATCACATGTAGCTGATTATTTTGCCAATTTTTTGCTGAAACATGTTGCTGCCTAAGGTAGCAAGAACTTGACATCCATAATGTTTTCAAATAACTATAGCAGATATTCCATTGTGTAATACAAATAATACAGTTGGTACACATTAAATAGGAATACATTCTCAAAGATAAGCGTTAAATACACACAGTCGCAGTCATGCGCAGTGTGTTTAATATGTCTAGGCAAGTTGCTAGGCGACCAGTTTGGGTGCCCGCGAGACCTGTTGAATATTACTATATACAATACACATGTTTGCATTAGAAGTATAGTAATAAACTCGCCTCGATTCCCGGTTTGCCAGATGGTATTGTGCGTTCATAAATCATAACATGCTACTATAAACACTAGTAGATAAGTTTCTGAACACATACAATCTGGCAACATACTCGCATGACGTGAAAAAAAAAATGAAAATTATTTCCCCTTGTATTATTTTATTGATTTTCTATGCATTAAGTGAAGATATGAATGCAATTTTTTGCATTGATGATATATTATTGAAAAACAAATATTTACAAAACCAGTTTTTCATAAATTTGTGGTTTGCGGTTTTCCAATTGTGTCACCGGTTTTCGAACCGTAAAACCGATGATGGTTCCAGTACTGGTATACCGCACAGCCCTAGCACTACGAAACTAATACAGCTATCACAGCTTTGGATGAGTTTGGATATGTTATCGAGGCTTTACCTATCTAGTATCTAAACCTGCTCACACTTTATTCTTGCTTAAAGCAGGAGTAATCGAGTAGAATTCATACCACGCAATACCGTTATCAGATTAAACTCTCCGGCGCTCAGATATGTAATCGGGGTAAGTGTGGTACCTCGATAACATAATAATCCAAACTTTATCTTTGAATACATTTTAGGTGTGCATCACCCTCATCAGATTGAAACACCGATGAAAGGTCACCATGGTGCCGATTACTTCACACTTGATGCCTTTGTAGAGGCTGTTTCTGTACGTATAGTAATAGACTTGGTTTTATCACATATAGAAACGCTTCAGCTCTCAAACTGGCCGAAATTGGCTGTTACAGTGTTCTTGAGAAATGTCCAAGAGAAGACTATTTTTGAAAATTTACCACGGGAATGACTGGTTCGATAACCGAGCCAGTCATTCCAGTGCTAAATTTAAAGAAAATGTTTTCTCTTGGTCTGCAAATGCACATTTTCGATGATAAAACTGACATTTTCCTCAACAAATTTAACCCTTTCATGATGAAGCCGGCCAAAACCAATCTCTGCAGTAGTCCTGTAGAATGTCCATTTGCATGCCAAGAGAATACTATTTTTGAAAAATTACCACTGGAATGACTGGCTGGCTAACAGAGCCAGTCATTCCAGTGGTAAATTTTCAAAAATGGTATTGTCTTGACCTACAAATAGACATTCAATAAGGAAATATTTTGGTTTTCTTGACCAAATTTGGTCATTAAAAGGTTAACATATATTATACTTGCTAGTTTAGCTGCTGTTGCGTGTGTTCCATTGGTTGATGGCATTGGTTGATGGTCGATATTCTCTATAATATTTTCATGATATATGTGTACATGTATATATCTGCTGTCTCTTTGCTCACAGACTAATGATGCAAGCAAGATCCTCACAGGACCAGATGAAAGCCTTAGAAGTCACTTACTCACATTTGCGGCAGAAAAAGCGAGGAAGGAATGCAAAATTATCTCCCCTGAGTATTGATTTCGAAGGAATTATTTTATTACAGAATTACTTAATCGCTCATCTGACTAGTTAATCAAGAAGCTATTGTGGTGATTACCTACGCAGTGTCTGGCCATATACGTTGTTAACCTGTCTTGTTTCAACTCAACCGTTTATTGGTTTAACCAGCCCCAAAAATGGGCTCTATAGTTAGTGGTCTTGAGGAATGCCCATTTGCAGGTCAAGAGAAGACTACTTTTGAAAATTTACTGGAATGGCTGGTTCGATAACTGATCCAATCATTCCAGTGGTAATATTTGTAAAAGTCTTTTGGACACTGACTAAGGATTTTCTTACCGTTATCACTTCAATGGCCAAGTCAGTCAGAAACTGACTGCAGTGATCACAAGAAATCATCACTCAGGACAAAAGAAAGCTATTATTAAAAGTTCCAATGAAGTTGCCACAAGATGGGTTAACAATGGTGGCCATCTATTATTTTTTCTGGACTGATTAAAACAAAAGTTGTCAAAATATTCAGATATTAATTCAATATTGGCATTGTAAGATTGATGTTTATTTGACATCAAATATCATCTGTGGTGCTATTTAATGTATGCCCCATTTGTGAAATTTTCTAAAATACTGGACTCTATCCTGAAAGATAGTCCTTAACCCTTTAACACGCATATCAGCCAAAAACAGCTTCACCAGTGGTCTTGATAAATGCCATTTGCAGACCAAGAGAAGACTATTTTTGAAAATTTAACACTGGAATGACTGGCTCGATAACCGAGCCAGTCATTCCTGCAGTAAACTTTCAAATATAATCTTCTCTTGGTTTGCAAATGGACATTTACTATGAAAGAATTGAAATTTTAAAAACAAATTCAAGGGTTAAAGGTTTAAGTGTCACGGATAGCCATATTTAGATGTATTGGCATCTGACTTCGTGGCTGATCACATTTATAGGCTATCACCCATAAAGAAGAACTAGGCCAGTTTAGACCTAGTTTCTGGAGATTATAGGCCAATGTGGCTGTTGCTCCCTATGATAGCAACAGCTCTCGGGCAAATAAGTTTCAAATATTCAACAAACATTAAATTGTAAATTAATCAGAGGCATACAATTCATACAGCTTCGTGACAGACTATTGCCACATTTATGATGAACTACGTTATTTTGATTGTGATATCGACTAACTAGTGCTGTAATTAATTATTTTGTCAGATACTTGAGTGACAGATTAGATCACTCCATTACATACAATCAAATCAATTTAACCCCTTTCATAGACAAATCCCTGAAAAAGTAAATTCTTTACGATTTAAAATTTAATCTGTTGATTATTTTGAAATTAATTTAACTGGATGCCATGGCTGCCTGTTGCTGCCTTATGCAGCAACGGCTTGCAGTCAAATTAGTTTCAAAATATTCAAGTTTTACTATATGTTTATCTTTAAAATGAGAGAATGGGGAATTCATCAGTGAAAGGGTTAAATAATTTTTACAATATATGGATATACAGTGTTATTGTTATTGGGACATCAAAGTTATCCTGAAGCATTAAGATTAGAAAATATTTAGAAAAATTATGTGACGATCGTCTTCTCTTGCGCCGCCATTTGGCTTTGATATTTGCAGGAGCCATTATTTGGGATTCTATTCTATCACTTCTGCCCAATGCTCGGTATAAAACCAGTGTACTGTTGGCCGCCGAGGCGTGCAGATCTACTTGTATAGCGTGTAATAAACGTGTAGTAGTTCGATTCTAATTGTATATTTTCTATGGTAGATGTGAAACGTGCTAGTCTAGATACTGATAATTGTTGCTGACGATAGCATCAACAACTTTGCTTCAAATTATTTGCGAAATAATCAGCAGAAAATACTAGCTAACGTTTTGAAAATGATTTGACTGAAAATCGTTGCTGCAACAACTTTCAAGCAAATTGTTTTCAAAATAATCAGCAGGATGTAGTAACACATTCTGAAGATATTTCTAGCAATTCGCTTGACAGTCGTTGCTGCCAGTCATTGCTGACCAAGGCAGCAACATTTTATCAAATTCTCAGAATAATTAGTGTCTAGCTGCCAATATCGCTAGCCAATACATGTTTGTACAATTGGCTAGGCCTGTGTCATAAACATAAACGAGATCCGACCTGAAATATATTTGCATAGATCAATAGGTTAGCAAACTTACTGACTGACTGAGCAGTTTTGAACATATGTCATGTCTGATCTTGTCAATGTATACGAATTGTACATACATATGTAAGCGAACCAACCGCACAATGATTATTCTGGGAATAATTAGATAAAGTTGTTGCGGATTTAGTCAGCAACGACTGTCAATCAAATTGCTTGAAATATCGTCAGAGTGTGTTATTACACTGATAGTCCTACTGATTATTTTGAAAACAATCTGGTTGGAAGTTGCTGCAGCAATGATCTTCAGTCAAATCGGTTTCAAAACATTAATTAGTAGAACTTGCATTTTCTGGTGATTATTTTGCAAATAATTTGAAGGAAAGCTGTGGTGCGACAGCGAAAATAATAGAATCCAAAATAATGGCAGCTACAAAAATCAAAGTAAAATAGTGCCCTAGCAGACGATCGTCATTGAAATTTTCAAATATTTTCCTAATGTTATTGTTTCAGGATAACTTTAACCTGAGTATTTATGCAAGCATTTCATTATGCGGATCTGAAAGATTTAATCATTTTAATGTTAATATCCCAGCGACTAAATTTTAAGGTAATCATTCCAGGAAAACTAATATTTCGAAAATAGTTTGCCTGGAAGCCATGCCTGCCATAAAGAATAGTTAATTTCAATATTTCAACAGAATTTTTAAGTTTTAAATTTATTAAATACATGCAATTCCTACACTAGTGACAGATTTTCGTTACCAAATTATATGTCATTTTGAGTGTGTCGTCAACTAACTAGTGACGTAATAGACCTTTTCACTTTATCAATCCATCCTATGACGTCATAATCAACTACGCGACGTGTAGAATGGCATCATAATGAATGGCGTCGATAAATACGTCAAGAATGCATATTTGAAGACGGACTATGCATTATTGTACAAATTGTATGTCTACTATTTAATAAATATACTGTTGAATATTTTGAAACTAATTTGACTGGGTGCTGTTGCTGCCATAGTCAGCAACAGCACCAAGTCAAATTAGTTACAAAATATTCAACAGCTTACCTGTAGAGTTTTCAGGAAATTGATAGTTAGCGCATTCAGGGATCGATCAATCCCAACATGGCAAAGAGTGTATGGAGTTTAGATAGAGATGGGTGGGGCATAGCTAAAACTGGTAAGGTCCATTGATTATGACTTCGGATATGTGATTGATGGACTGGATCCTTCCATTGATCTACATCAGACTAAGATGTAATTTATTATACACTCATTTATTTGACAAGACTAATGTAGCTTTTCACTTTCTATCAGTATTGTATGCCTATCGACCCTTTAATGGTCAAGACACCCAAGAATGCCTTCCGTAGTAATTTTGATGACTATCCATTTGCCATCCAGGCGAAGACTATTCTCTGAAAATTTTTCACGAGGATTTCTGACTCGATAGCCAAGCCAGTAATTCCAGTGATGAAGTTTGTGTTGGTTTTGTTTTATTGGCCGCTTACACCTAGATGTATCTGAGCCATGACACTATTAGAGAGCTGTTTCCCCGAAGGGTTGCAAAATGAAAGTAAAACTGAAATAATCAAAACTTAAGATGTTGCTAGGCATGCTAGGGGCGTATGCATTGCCTGTTGCTGGCTAATGAGCTGTTGGTGGTGGTGTAGGTGTTGTATGCTGTGTAAAGGAGGGGTGGGAGGGGGGAATTACATTATGTTGTTGTTCCATGCTGTAGCGGTGCTTTGCGGGAGGTTTGTGAATATATAAAATATAAATGAAAATGGAAATATGGTCTTCTCTTAGTCTGCAAATGGACATTTTCTATGAACAAAATAACATAATTTTACCATTAAAGGATTAATTAATGATATTAGTGTATATATGTTCTAAGGGAGATAACTCACAATTGATAAAGCGATGAAAAGGAAGAATCTATTTTTCTTAAATTTTTGCTGTAACTTATTCTTTTGATAGGTATTATCTGAAGCCAAGAATGATCTCCCTTTGAACTCATCACATCAACATTATTAAATAGATATGCTTATTGTTAATTGCTTGAAATTCTAAAAGTTTTATATTCGTCGCCGGAAAGTGGTTTATTTTTTTTAATTCATATATATATCTTTACATATTAATTTTTATCACACAGGGAAATAAATTTGAATAAATTAATGGCTGGATCATCATTTCAATTCTCTGCGTCCAGTATCTCAATTTCAAGCAACCATACAAGTAATCAGTTATGAAGATATAACCTATACAGTGAATATTTGAAAATAATGTGACTGGAGCCTGTTGCAACAGCTCCCAGTAAAATTAGTTTCAAAATATTCAACAGTATTCCTTACATCAAAAGGACAAAAGGAATTTTGTCGTTTCTAATCTATGAGGGTTAACGGATTAACCCTGAAATTTCAGTACCTTGATTACAAGACAACTATACAGGTAAGCTGTTGGATATTTTGAAACTAATTTGACTGGAGCATGTTCCTGTCAAAGGCAGCAACAGCACCCGCGACCCAGCAGAATTAGTTTCAAAATATTCAACATAATTTTCCTTTCATTAAAATCATATTTACATATTATTGAATTATATATTTATATATATACACAACCTTATGACTAAGATATCAGTCTTTTCTTTTTGCACCCCATGCAGCAGGAATCCAGTTTTAGCTATGCCCCGCCCATCTCTAGTTAAGCTCCACCCATGCATTGCTCGTGCTGGGATTGATCGATGCCTGCACTCTCTTAATTTCAATTTTCAGAAAATGATACAGGTAAGCTGTTGGATATTTTGAAAGTAATTTGACTGGTTGATACATGTAGGCAGCAACAACATCCAGTCAAATTAGTTTTAAAATATTCAACAGCATGTTTATTAAATAATAAAGACATGCAATGCGTACAATTATCAATTAAGCAAATCGTTCATGACATAATTGATTACGATGTCATCCTACAGCTTCAGATCACAGGGTGAAATATCTGTTTCACAAGATCATTTAAACGCATACCAAGAGTGAGTTCAGGAAGGAAAATGTTCGGCGAACGTTCGCCTATTTATGTTCACCTTCCTGAATGTCTTGTCACGCGTAACTTAGATGAGCAGTCTTTTACGACGTCACGTGATAGTTATGAGGGTTAACTTTTTGTCAGAGCCAATGCATTATGATGTCATATTTATTATGTCATAATGAATATCAGGGTTTCAGAAACTATCTACAAGCATACACATATTTGTTGAAGACTAACATAACACTACGATCGCTAAGAATGCATTGGTCTGCATTATTTATGGCTACATAGACAATCAGTGTGTCTCAATTGACGATGCTGTATATTTTGCCGCCATCTTTGTTTTCACAGCAAATCATGGCGAGTCACCTATAAAGTTGTTCACCTAGCCACAAAACGTTCGCCACGAACGTTCGGCTAACAGCTCGTTCAGGAGGGCGAACGTACCACGTGACCTAACACTTGTTCGGCGAACGGAGAATATTCGCTCTCCTGAACGGACTCGGGAATGCAAGACGCTAGATTCACCAAATTTGACACATCTATTCATATTTTGGTGAGCTAGACGTATTTTACATTCTAGATCAAAGGGTAGAATATGTGTCAGAGGGTCACTAAGTGCATAGCAGAAAATGCACATTTTGGCCATAGCTCAGGAATGCAAGAAAGTAAAATCATGAAATTCAATACAACCATTCATATTTTGGTGGGCTAAAAGTCATTGAATTTCAGCTCAAAGGGTGAAATACCTAGGTCATGGCGTCATTAGTGGTCTGACTGCTTCAAACCACGAGACAATAATTTCAATGGGCTTGTGAATATTTTGAAAACAGTGACTGAATGTTGTTGGTGGCTTAGACACCAACAACTTTCAGTCAAATTGTTTTCAAAATCTTCAGCGTATCCAGAGTTAAGCCCCATTTGAAATTATAGTCTGCATAAACTCAGCAGGTAGACAGTTAGGTGCATTGGTACAACGGAGTGGAAATGCATGAGTTAACACCTCTGAGAGCACTTGGCGTAGACTAGGGTCAAGTTCGACTCGCTAACTATAGTCAGTTTGCTGGTTTACTGACCATGCACAGTTGCTATGCCCAGTTGAACTTGACCGTAGTCGACTATAGTTCGTTGGTACCCGGTTCCCTATTGAATTACTATTGCAGAGAATTTGGAGCCGTGTACCAGTCTCCATTAACCCTTTCTGTCGTCTGTTTTGATGACCTACGAAAATGGGCTATTTTTGTCCGCTAAGACGTAAAAAAGTGTCCATATGGCATAAACTGGGAAGGGATATGGGCTTGGGAACATTGACATACAATGGGAAAGCATAATTTCATCAAACAAGTTATTTAGTGAAATATTTACACTTTTATATGCATTTATTCGTGGCAAGCGATCAGTGTCCGCCATTTTGAAATTTATGCAAATATCTCACTAATCAGCTGAACCGAGATCGGGTGCTCGGTTGACTATAGTTGACTAGCTAAGTAACTATTTGAAGTTCGACTGGTGTTCTAGTTAGCTATAGCTAACTATGGTTGGGAGTCGAACTTGACCTAGATTAATCATGACCTTTTCCCAGCTGCTGCATCAGGGTTGGATTCACTACCATCCAATACCTTTCATTAAATGGACGTTTCCAGTTTATCCATCCATCATATGACGATATGTTCAACTATGTGACGTGTAGGATGACATCATAATCAATGATGTCATGAATGACATAGATAAGTTCATCACAAAGTAGGGCTTCACGATATACCAATATTATATCGAATACCGGTATCATAGCTATGCCATTAGTCATACTGATATGATTTTGCTGATACCAAAATATCGAGAGGTAACATAAAATGCGTATGACATTCTGCTTAGGCAGATAATCTGTTTTCCATTAGCAAAATTCAATAGTATATATGTCTAATCAGATAAGCGGCTGCTCTTCGTATAGGAAAATTATATTTTACCTGTATTTAGTGACCAGACTTAATATTTTCTTATTTATCCGGATCTGTCAAATTGTTGTTTGGAGGCTAGAGAAATTGATAAATTAACGATTACTGCCACGAAAATTGGCTACTTATAAGAATACACTTCACGCAAAAAATAGAATAAAACCTATTTAATTAACCTCATAGGATGGTTAAAAATGTCTAAAATGTATCTTTTCTTGCACTAATATTTTAAAATTTTGTTCCATTGTTTGCTAAAAAATCACAATCTCAAATGAATATTTTGCATCATATTTTATCTCAATTCGCAATTACTACAGCCTGGTTAGTTAGAGATTTCCCGGAATTCTACAACTTTGTAGTGATCGCCAAATGGCCCAAGTAAAGACTTCTCAATCCCCGCGAGCCTTATTGCCTTTTTATGTTGGCGGGTTGCTATATATCAATCGATACAAGCTGCTCTAATGGGAGCGAGCATAGGACTATGTATTCTCAGTATATATGGTGCTATAAAGCACAGATTTTTGGGGAATGTTTATTTATTATTCTGCCATATATCAATTGATACAAGTAGCCAGAACAATTAGTAAAACATAGGTTTACATCCATTATCCAAGTTTTTTTACTCATAACATTGATATTTGTTAGTCAAATATCAACAGGTTTAGCTGTTCGCAGTCTCATTAGGCGAGTTTGTATGGGACGATATGGTCACTGGTTATCTCGCGATCTCCATGCAGGTGCGTCTGCGGAGGTCGCAGAAATAGGTGTAATTTCGTGGCAAATTCTAATCATTTGTAGGGCAGATTTTTGGATCCTTTGAGCCGTTTTGGGAAGTGATTTAACTCTAAACAGTTGTAATTTAGTGTTTAATACCAGGATTTGTGTAATTTCCTGGTTTTATTGTGGAAATTTGAAAAGTTCAGCAACTATTTCAGATGGGCTGATATACGTTGAATATGTTATCACACTCCCCAACCTTCACTTTATTTTGCCCATAGGAATAATACCGATATTAAAGGTATACTGGTATTCGGGGT
The DNA here is from genome assembly GCA_034401795.1 of Chaetoderma sp. LZ-2023a. Classification (NCBI taxonomy): domain Eukaryota; kingdom Metazoa; phylum Mollusca; class Caudofoveata; order Chaetodermatida; family Chaetodermatidae; genus Chaetoderma; species Chaetoderma sp. LZ-2023a. The sequence goes on from CM067359.1 coordinate 165,633,890, forward strand.
AATAACTATGTACACAGCTGTTGGGGGTAAAAAGGGGGGCCTGACAGGTGTGTTGGAAGGGTGGGTCCTCACCCTGCTAGATTTATACTGGATGGCTCCATTGTGCGGAGCTGGTGGATCCAGTGTAACTCCTTGGCTTTTCTCCACACTGGATTCGGGATCAGTCGGATCTGAAGAGAGCACTTGTATGATGCGAAAACTCATGGGTGCTCTGGTGTGGTTTTTTTGGTTGAAATGTCTGGAGACTGAAGTGTCGTAGCTTTCTTTTTTGTGGAGATTGGGCATGGATCTCAGATGTTCCTGGATTCTGATTTTGAAGAGTCTCAGGGTTTCTCCCACATATTGTTTGTGACAGAGTCTGCAATTGAGGAGATAGACCACGTTGCGTGTTTCACAATTGCCTATGATTTTGCATCTATAGGTCAAATTAGTGTAATTGCTTTTGAAGAAACGTGTGCTCCATATTATTACATATTGTGCAGTTTCTTGTTGTGCATTGTGTGAGCGGATTCCTATGAGTGCGGGTCTCGTTAGTGCAGTCTGGTAGTTTGGCCCTCACCACATCGTCTTTGATGGTTTTGTTTCTCCTGTAACCGACCAGGGGTTTCTCTTTGAAGGTGTCCCTGCATCTTTGGCTGGCTTGCAGGATTGGCCAATACTTATTGATTACTGTCTTCAAGAATGTGCCTGTTCTTGTGAACTCACAAACAAATATCGGTCTGTTCGAGGGTATGGATTGGGCGGGGGTGGGTTGGGCGGTTGTTCTGAGCAGGGATGTTCTGTCCTTATCCCTGGTATTTTGTATGGCGGGAACGATCACAGTGCGTGGGTATCCTCTCTCTCTCTCTCTTTCTCTCTCTCTCTCTCTCTCTCTCTCTCTCTCTCTCTCTCTCTCTCTCTCTCTCTCTCTCTCTCTCTCTCTCTCTCTCTCTCTCGGAAATATTTTTCCAGGAGACTACTATTTTTATCATGGTCCTCCAATTCTGTTTAGATCCTGCGTAGTCTTAGGAATTGTCCATAGGGACTAGCATCCTTGCATGTGGAGGGGTGGGCTGATGTGTAGTGTAGGTACCCATCTGTGTCCGTAGGTTTTGTGAAGAGGTCGAAACTGATGATGGAGCCATCTTTGTTGATGACCGTTGTGTCCAGAAACGGAACACTGGTGCGCGAGCGCTCCATTGTGATCTTGATGCTGTTATATTGGGAGTTCATGTGGTTAAAGAAATTGTTTAATGCTGTGTGTCCATGTTCCCATATCATGAATATGTCATCAATGTAGCGGAGGGCTGGGAAGGGGCACTAAGGAGGAGTTTTTCTTCCAAAACTGCCATGAAGATGCATGCATATGTGCATGCGGCTTTGCTGCCCATGGCGCTTCCACCTATCTGTAGGTAATGGTCACCGTCAAACTCGAAGTTGTTGCATTCTAGTACTAGTTTAAGGAGGTTGAGTAGGTTCCTGATTGATAGTGTGCCTGGTATGCCATATCTCATGCAGTGTCGCGCAACTGCGCGTAGTCCTTCGTTGTTTGGAATGTTAGTGTACAGCGATGTGACATCCATGGTAACTAGGAGCGAGTCTTTCCTTGTGGCTCCAAAACTCTCTACTTTGTTGATGAAGTCTGTTGTGTCTTTGACAAAGGATTTTATCTTTGTTATGTGCACTTTAAGATGTAGGGCAGTACGGTCCGACGGAAGTTTCATGTAGAAATTTCCATCGGATGATGAGTTCAACCTTTTGAACGAAACGCTAAGTCTGAATCAGAATAACCAACTAAGCCCACAAACTGCTATAGTGTTATCTAACACTCTGAATGGTCCCTTCCCCAAACCAAAAAACAACCATCAACAACCCCCCCCCCCCCCACCCTATTCTCCACCCCTTACCCCCCCCCCAAAAAAAAATGGCCGCTGGGCCGCCAGTAAAATCCCAATTCACTAAAAGTAACCGATGACAAAGGTCTGCTAAGCCGCCAGTGCGTCCCCTTAGAAAACCGCCAGGTAGCCAAGACGCCAAGCAAAAAATAAAAAACGTCAAACCGCCAAGCCGCCAAATCGTCAGGCCACCAAACTAAGCACCCACCCCAAACCCTATTATGCATCAACACGCATGCGCAATGCCCAAAGGCATCCACGGACCTCAGAGAGCCCCCAAAAGGAGCATATAGGGAACCCGTTCCAACCTCAGACCATTCAGACTTACTTGAATTTCACAAAATGGAAATCGAGCGTCGGGATTGTAGCACTTGTTCTTAAGTGTTTATAACGTAGTTATCAGCCCTTGTATACTGGTATTCATTTTTCCAATACCGTGAAGCCCTATCACAGACTAAGCGTTATTGGATGTCTTTACTATTTAATAAGTATGACTGGGTACTGTTGTTGCCATAAACCTGTATATTTTTCTGGAAATTGAGTCAGGGAGTTCAGGGATCGATCAATCCCAACACGAGTGAGGTGTAGATGGAGCTTAGCTAGAGATGCATGGGGCATAGACTGGAAATGTCAATTGCCTTGTTTGACAATCAAAATGTGTATATAATCTAAAGGCGTGGTGGAACAGTGCTGGCACAAAGGAATAAGTCAAACATCAGTATTACAGCCCTGATAAGGCAGCTTACTGGGCTGATGCTGAAAGTATTGGCATGGTATCGGCCCAGTAAGCTGCGTTATCTGGGAGTAGTCTAGTGATTAATGGACTTTTCCAGTTTTAGCTATACCCCACCCAACTAGCTTAGCTTCACTCACATCCCTGAACTGTGTGATTATCAATTTCCAGAATCCAGCTGGTAAGCTGTTGAATATTTTGAAACTAATTTGATTGGGTACTGTTGCTACCTACTATTAAATAGAAAAGACATACAATTCATACAACCTGACAGACTATTAAGCATTTAAGATGGCCTAAAATCGAGTCATAATGTAATGATTATGACGTTACCATATATGTCACGTTCATTATGACGTCATATGATGGAGGGAAAAATTGGAACAGTATATTATGACAGCAACAGCGCCCAGTCAAATTTGTTTCAAAATATTCAACAGCGTGTTTATTAACTTGTAAAGGCATGCATACAATTCATACAATCTTACAGACTATTAAGCATTTAAGACAGACTGAATCGAGTCTTTCATAACGTAATGATTATGACATTACCCTACACATCACGTAGTTCATTATGACATCATATGATGGATGGATAAATTGTAAGACTATTAAGATTTTAATATTTTGAAACTAATTCGTCTTAAATCTATTCTTACTAATCAAAGTAGTTTCAGAATATTCAACAGAATTTGTCATTTCTGGTGTATAAAGATTTAACTGTAGCCCTTATATTATATCTTCTCACTGGTAAATTGACCTATGTATAGAGGATCTGGAACGAGTTCCCATTTCATATGACTTATCAACCTAGTAAAGCATTATCACTTTAGTGAGCGCAATGCGATAATTTTCTACGAGGTTGACATTTGATAATTTAGTGATATAAAATGGGACCGAGTTTGTGATTCAGCAGATACCTGGAATGGACCGAAGAAATGGTCTTGCTACACGTTATGACATCAACAGACAGTATATGAGGAGGGGTATTGTCTCAGGACCTCATCTTCCCAGGAGTGAGTCACATTGCTCCAACCATCGTCGCACAGGAATTTCACTAGGCACTAGGCCACTTTCGTGCTACAAACAAAATTCAGTCTGATATTTATAAGCCAAAAAACAAAGTTATTAAAAAGTTATCTAAGTTCGATCAACTTCAGCGCTAGTTAGTGAAAATATGCCACTGTCCCAGAAAGAATTAGCCAAGCTGGGATCCGGATTGACTATGTCTGAATCTACAGAAAAAGAAACTAGTTCCTCTTGGACATACTTGTATGTGGAAGGCCCATACAGGCGGGCCACCATGTGGCAGAACTTTCAAACGAAAAGGTCAACTTATGTGCCATGTTGAGCACGATCATCGGCTTGTTAGGGCTTATTGTACCCGGTGTATCAAACTGTTCACGGCGCGCCGTTTCGGAGTAACTCACATGACTAATGAAGAACATAGTGTTTGTAGTAAACCTACATGAGGAGACAGAAATTACATTAGCCAAACTTGGACCCAAGTTGGCGATACGTACTCCGATATCCATGTTGTCAGGGGCAACTAAAACATGTAAACGAAAAGCCAAGGACAACGTTAAAACAAGATCAGCTCTGGTGAAGGCACCAAACCTTGTGTTGTACTAACTCTTCTAATGCCATTACGCCCATTCGAACCACTGGTATATGAAGATTTGATGCAATTAACCATCGTAACTTAAGCAGCAGAACAGTCCCTGTCTTCGGCGCCAGGAAAACCTACGCAGGCTCCTACAGTTGATCTGACCCTGAGTAAAGAAACCATTGCGAAGCCGACGAAATGGACTTGTCGCATTGAAACTACTCTTATACACAGTCCTCCATGTGTCGGGAAGCCGACTACTCCTGCACAAGTCTATAGTGGTAAGCTACATGTCCGCGTAGCACCAATTTGGCCTCGATATACAATATTACCATAGGCGACAGTATGCGCAGCCAAAACCTGCGACGAAACTATTCATGCGATACCCAGGTTTACCATGAAACAAAACACAGCTACGAGAACAACAGTGGCAGCATGCGATATCGTCTACTGCGCCAAACCCTTTCATGGTGAGCGTCACAAGCCAGATTACAACCTCAACACTGTGCAACGCATTGGCAGCGGCTGAAACGGCGCCCATTAATATAGCGGATGACATTTTGGACTGGCAATCGGCACTAGGAGTTGCAGGAATTGCGCTGGTGTAGATGCGTGTTAGCTGCTTGCTGCAGTGCTTGGAGCTTCAAATATACGTACGAACTGAATGACCACTATCTCGACTGATTTTTATGGGTCGATAAACGTCCTTTTATACTTTTGGTTGTCCAATGAAAATAACTACAGGGTATACTCTCATGCGCCTATTTTATAACATACCATATCTCCACCATCTCTTATCTGATTTTAATTTGGAAGGCAGATTTGGAATACTGAGGGAATTTGTGGTAAGATTCGCCCAAAGATGGAGCAAAATTGACCCGTATTAACTTTCTTTCGAGCACTGGAAATATATACACGAGATGCCAGGTCTATACCTACATTACAGTGTGTTTGGCCTATCTAGATTATTGCACATGCGAGGTAGGTGATCTCATAGACTCTATCATTTTCTAAGCATGTTACAACACACAATGTATACAGACCGTGATGGTCGTACTAGAGTGGTGAAGAGGAAAGTGCTGGTACGGGACACTCTGGCCCGACCTTACGCCATCCATGCTACAGGACTCGCAAGTCTTTTTCTACCTTTGACGTTGATACAGGATGCATATCAGACATATCTGTAATATAGTATTTGGTTTTAGGGTTATTTCTGGCGAAGTGTATGACACTCATTTTATCTATATTGAAAGATAGTTGCCATATCTGTGACCACTTACATACTTTGTCTATGTTGTACTGAATCGTACTGGTAGCTTGGTTGCCATTTATCTTTGTCGTCTGCAAATATTTTGCAGTGGCAGGTTCGTCCATCAGGTAGGTCATTTGTATAGATCAGAAAAAGTAGGTCCCAGGACACTTCCTTGTGGCATGCCACTGGTCACCTCAATCCAGTCTGATGTGTCATTAATCCTTACTCTCTGACTGCTGTTACATAGGTAGTTTCCTATCCATCTTACTAAATCATCGCCAATACCATAACGTCTCGGTTTTGTTTGGAGTTGTTGGTGTGGTACAGTATCGAATGCTTTTGAGAAGTCTAGATATACTGCATCGACAGGTTCATTTGAGTCAAGTTTGGCTGTTATATCTGTGAGGTATTGTAGTAGTTGAGTTTTACATGATCTTTTATGTCTGAATCCATGCTGGCACTTTGTAAATAGATTGGCTGTTTCCAGAAAATCTACAATGCTGTCTTATAAAAGACGCTTAGGACCATGCATAAGGTAGAGGTGAGACTGATTGGCCTGTAATTGGTTGTGTCGTTTCTGGAGCCTTTTTTCTGTATGCAGCATATATTTGACATTTTCCAGATGTCAGGTAATATGCCTATTTCCAGAGACATGTTAAAGATTATGCATAGTGGTGTACTAATTTCTTTAGCCGCTTCCTTTAATATGCTCACTGGTATTTCATCTGGGCCATTGCTTTTATTGGGGTTGAGTCCTTTCAATTTATTTTCGATAGCAATGGATCTTATATTATTTTAGTACAATAGTATTGCTTCTGGGGCTAATGATTGATGTAAAATGAAGATTTTCTAAGGTGAACATGGGTGTATATGATGACTCCTCTTAACGGTGTATTATTCAGCGAGCGATGGTACTCATCAGTCTGTAGTTCACTAGTCTTTATGGTTGTGTTTTTTGGTAAGACTGTGATTAGTATGATAGCAGGACGAATCTGGTGTACTAGTGTTTCAAGCTGAGCTTTTTTTTTATTAATTAAACTATCTGCATTTGTGTATGTACATGTATTGGTTACCGTTTTAGAGTTTGCATTGTTGTTTATTTGGAAATGTTTTGGTATTTGCCTTATGCTGATGTCTGTCCACTCACCAGTTAGTGTTTATACTTGTTTTTTATGCCTTACTGTATGAAGTTGACTCATTTGGGAAGGTGCTTCAGTATTCTTGTTTGTTTTGCTGTTTATAGTGTCTAGATATAATTCTTCATTTAGTGTGTCTAAGGGTTCACTGCGTAATAAACTAAAATGGTTTGATAGCTGTATTGTCATTGGTCAAGTTTTGACGTATTTAGGTTCTTGTCTCATCTCCTCCGTGGTCTCATCTCTGCAAAGAAAGCATCCACTGAAATCATGGGGATATCCATTTCTGAGTGCAGATAATTTTTAATGTTTTCAGACAAGAGACATATTCCATAATGGATGTGTGAACATTGTCCTATAACAGTTCCTGGTATGGTTCTGATTCTGGGCTGTTAAATAGTTGTGTTATCTATGAATGTGACTTGCAGCCATCAGTTGGTTACGGACCAGAGCAGCTCTTTATAAACCTCTGTAAAATGGTTTTAATTTCTACTGGTGGGGCACGGTAAAAGTGATGAAATAAAAATATCTGTTTGGCGGCAGGGACTTGATCAGCTCTATTAGTTCTCCACAGTCTCTAATCATGTCCTCTATTTTATGTTTTCCAATGTCATTGGTGCCAAAATGTACGACTATTGCATCATACTGGTCCGCTACGATGTGGCAGCATCTCTAATTTGCTATGGATGTTGCTTATTCATATTATAGACAGTCATATGTAACTGTAACTCGCGTGGGTATGCGCTGGTCTGCCAGGACGGTCCTATCCATCTCATCGCAAATGGACGCTAGGGCTAGTTAGCTGCAGATCTCGGGGTTGCGGATCCCGTATCACGTCTCCGGAAGGTACAAAAACCGGCGTCTCGAACCGGTGGAACTCTGATGTACCAGTGGGGCCGTGCAACCATTGCTGCCGTGATTGAAACACACGGTGTCATCCCAACTATTTGTGTCACCGGTATGTCGATATGGAATAAATGATAATTAAATAATTAGAAATTTAGTATACTATACAAACAGTTTTATGCGTTTGATGGTAAATGAGCACAGTAATACACAACATAGAGCCACTCGGTGTTCTTTCCACGTGGTTTCGCCAGAATACCACACATCCTTGAATCTGCAGAGGTATCCCAGCAAGAGAGTTTCCGCAATGAAGACACTAGATAGTATACCCCTAACACACACAAAAAGAAAGTGTTGTTGCGAGAGGAAAGTGCCTTGTGCGGGCCTCCATCACAGGAAAATGCCTTCAACGCCGAAGCGGAGGAAAAGAGCTGGCAAAAAGGGCCAATCCTTTGTTCAACAGAAAATGCTAAGTGCTGAAAATCCTAGTGAAGCTACTGTTAAGGTGTTGCACGCTGGTTTGCGTGAAGACGGGATGAAGCTTTCCAAAGAATTCCCAGGTCACCATCTTATGTAGTTCCAAAGTTACTGCATTAGTAGTTTCCGCTTTATTTATGTGGGCCTTCTGCTACATCGTCACTGCGCGCTACGGAGCTAACATTTGACCTGTCGTTAGGGTTATTTTCCATGATGCGCAGATATGCACTGCATGCCGGTATTACAACACATAAATTAATATTATTATTTCGCAGTGCTTCCTATTTTGGTGGGGAATCTACCTAATAAGTATCCGAAGACAACCGGATGGGTACCGGCCGTCCCAGCTAAGCTGGGTACGGAATGGCCATTCCGGATTCGCGCCAAGTATGCCCCACTCCTGGGCAGGATAGTATGCGTATGTAAGCCCTATGAGAGAGGTTTTCGCTAAAAACCAGCTAAGACCGTTAAGCCGCATGGTGCGCGTCAGAGCTTCCATGACAACACGTCTCGGAATTGGAAGCGAGTGAATGCTTATAGTGTACCGAGTAGGTACTCGTCAATGACTTTAACTATATCGTCCTCGTTGTTCTTGGTACTGATCAAGACCAGAATGAAACGAGGATGTCAGAACCGTTTAAATTATTAAAGTCGGCCCAGAAATGGTTGAGTTAACGTCGAAAATCCAGTTTAATTATTTTCAAAAGATTTCTCTTGATGTCGTAATCGCGTGTATGTATAAATAAATAAGGAATGTGCTGTGCACATGATAGCCACGTCACCACTTCTGGCTGCACGCTGACTGGCTACTGCTCGGCCACTGATTGGCTGAGGCCCCTGGCTCTGACGTCACGAGTAGTATACTAGGGGTGAACAATCGAGAATCAGGAGCATCACCGGCGTGGAAGCCAGCCCGCACAGGACGACTGGACCATTGGGATAGACGTGTGTAACTGTTAACCTACGGTGATACCAACATCATCCAGTGCCATTCGGATTTCAGCTCATCCGTGGTGGTCAGGAGTCCTCGGCTTCCACAGTTTTTGTGCACCCCCGGACGGCCATCCGGGGCTAATAAACTAACTTAAAGTAATAACCTCGCGCATCCAGACCTTTCTAAGGGAGTCATTCCGTCGGAGGGCCGTGCAGGCCCAAATGTAATTCTACAGAATGTAGAGCTGATGGTGATTCTTGGTGGATGGCTCGCCGGATCTGCCAAACATGCTGAAAAGTTGACTTCAACCTCCGCATTGCATGTCGTGTGTGTATTAATTAACTTTTCGATCAGTCTGGGTAAACTTTGCCTGGTTAGGGCAAAGAGCTATGCAACGTACCCCGCACCATGTGCCAGTTATTGTACATGCATAATAACATATATCAGCCATCGTTGTTAATGGGCAACTTCAAGCTTTCATCTACTGTTGCCGGATGGAAAACTTTACAACTACTGTTTAAATTAAACCACTTTAAATTAGTTAGTGTAGCTCACAGGGTAATGTTGGGTTATTCCGGTACATACTGCACAGTCGCCGCACCGCATGTGCACGACGGACGAGAGGGCTAGCTAGCTCCTAGTCTCAGGATTCCGGATCCCGTGCGATGCCGTTCCATGTTATAAAGAGACCGGCTCCTAAGGCAGTTGGAACTCAATTGTTCTGGTGGGGCCATGCGACCATTGCCGCTAACATTGAATTGAACGGTGTCCACCCATGAGTTTGTGTCACTGGTATGCCTGTCCATAGTAATTTAGAACTATGGACTTACAAGGATTTGTGACAAAATACAAAAAATAATAAAAGATAACATAAACAAACCACAGAGTTTGGTAGATAACAGTGAGCATAAAATAATACATGACGTAGAGACAGCTGATGCACCTCAAACGTGGTGACACTGGAGGTACCACACAGACTCGTAAGTCTGCCAAGGTATCCCCGCAAGGGAGGCTCCCGCATACGAGATCACTAATTAACTTAATATAAGTTATTATACCCCCATGCTAAAAAGGAAAGGAAAAAGAAACTCCTAGCGTGGTGAGAGGCATTGTGCCTCACGCGGGCATTACTCCTAGATGCTACTTGTCAGTGTGAGTAGTAGCCTCGCGCGGGTGCCGTCGTCACTGGATATTTTGCGAGAGGCAAGTGCCTCGCGCGGGCCATCATCACAGGAAAATGCCATCAACGCCGAAGCGGAGGAAAAGAGTTGGCAAAAAGGGCCACTCTTCTATTCAACCAAAAGTGCTGTGAAAAAGACCATCCTAGTGAAAAATATAACTAAAGTGTTGAGTGCTGGTTTACGTGAAGATGGGACGATCGATTCCCAAGGGATTCCCAAGTCACCGTCTTATGTGGTTCCAAGATACTGTATTAGTAGGTGCCACTTTTATTTGTGCGGGCCTTCCGCTATGACTAACCTATCATTTTGCCCAGACATTTCAATGAGTTGGATGGAGATGCGCATCTCGTCCGTCACCAAGTCCTATGGAGCTAAGTATTGACCTGCCATTAGGGTTATATTCAAATTGCGCAATATGCACTGCGGTGTAGGAGAAATATACTCTTAATAACCTATCAAATAATATTATATGTTCGCAGTGCTTCCTTCATTAGCAAGGATAACTAACTACTAAGTATCCGAAGATACAGGGGAGGTGCATGTGACACAGTACCTTGGCCAGGGGCGTAGCTAAGGGGGTGTTTTGGGTGTTAGAACACCCCCCATGGGCCTGGCAAAAATTTTTAAAATCTAAGTCTAAGTCACAATAAAATCAGCCTATGTGCGCAAGTGAGATCACTGCATATAGAAACAGCGAGCAACACGGCCAGTCAGGCTAGACAATTGACCTCATTGTCTACCAGCGGCCACGCGCATATCGCCGTAGTTACGTGCCTTGTAGCATTGATGCTGTCTCCGCATTGGCTGACCTACAAGCGCTGTCAGAAAGCAATGCGTGTTTCGTATTATCGTATGTATCAGTATAACTGTTTAAAATGGGTGATAAAAAATGGCAGAAGACAACAATTTATTCGTTTTTTAAACCTTCTCGTGACGCTGGTTGTACCTCCGTAATAAACAATGATATCAGAGCCAGTACGTCTAACAATTTACTGCCACAGCATATGAATACGGAAACTGTATTAGAGACTCCAGTCACTGTACAATGAGCTGCTGAGGTGCCAACGGAACAACCTGCTAACGAAATTGGCCTCTTCTGTGGGGATGACTCAGATGAATCTAGGAAAGTGAGTTTCTAAGAGTATTTGTACAATAATGACAGTGACATAAATGCATGAATTTTAATTAGCCGCGATCGTCGAGCGGCTCCATAGGGCCTACGACTATAGGAGCCTTTAATTGTTAGTCCGTTACCTAATTCCACCCTCAAAATGTATTGTTTTTTAAATTGAAATATAAAGGATCAATGAGTTATCCGATCACAATGAAACAGGATGCTTCTATGCCATCATTGCATCCATCCTACACCATGCGAACCTTTGTTAGCCCGTCTGTCTGTCCCTCATTCCATTACTCCATGAGGCTCACACATTCAACGTTAAGGTTTTCGTTCAAAATGGGTTTTTTCAAACGATACAGTATTTAATTCATCAATGGGTTATCCGATCACAATGAGACTTAACAGGATGCTTCTCTACCATCATTACATCCATCCTACAGCAAAGGACCCTTTGTTCGTCCGTCCGTCCACCCGTCTGTCTGTCCATTACGCTAACTCCTCTCCAACTGTTTAGTGGAATTGAACCAACTTTGGTATGTGGGATACCCAGAGGATGCACTTTGCAAGGCGACATTTTGATGAGGCTCCGCCCTCAAGGCAGCGTGACAGGAGTCAAAAGGTCAAATTAATTGTCTAACTGTCCGTCACGCTAACTCCTCCCAAATTGAGGGGTGAAATTCAACCAAATTAGCTATGTGGCTAACAGTGGGTTACCCCTAAGAAAGTGCTTTGCAAGACGAGATTTAGTTTATACCCCTTCCCCAATTTTCAATTGGTATTTAATTCATCAATCCTAAAAGGTCGCTGCTTCAACGGCATATGCCGCCTAGTTTTGGTATTACGTTCGCAATACCCCCAACAACCCTGATAGACAAGTTTAACAAATAATACGAGAGATCCGCTATAATTAAGCAAGCAACTATGGCTACTAGCACTAGTAGAGTCTTACAGTTACCACATTAAAAATTAAATAACGCAATTTCGAAACATATTTGTATTACACCTCAATGAGTCTTGAATAGGCCTATAAAGAGTTGTGGGAGTTTCCAGTTAAATTAATTTCAAATTAACATAGCTCGTCTAATTGTATTTAACGATTTTAAAATTGAGATTCTGTGACGTAATGGATTAAACAGTTTAACCCTTTAGTGACTAAATTTGTTCCTGAAAATCAAAATATTTGCTTTTTGAATGTCTATTTGCAGGCCAAGAGAAGACTGTCTTTTTAAGATTTACCACTGGAATGACTGGCGTGGATATCGAACCAGCTATGACTGACGTGGATATCGGAGCAGTTATTCCAATTGTAAATCTCCAAAATGAGTATTTTCTCTGTCTGCGAATGGACATTCCTCTAGACCACTAAGGAGGCCGGTTTTATTATTAAATGCTTAATAAAATATGCTGGAAATTGGTTCAGGTCGCTGGGCTGATGACCTTTATACAGATCAATTATTAGGAGGTAATCGTGTGTGGCGGATGTACGCAATCTCTGAATGCCTTCTAATATTAGAATATCTTGCTAATCTGGTCATTCATCTGATTCTGGCCCCAGCTTTGAGTGAGAGGTTCTAATTTATTACTGTATTCCATATTGTTTGCTCATCTGGCCAGAATGTCCAATGAAGCGTATGGCATGGCGACTGGCGGGTGTCCGTCCATCCTCCGGCGTCTGTACAGCTAGTCACAGTGTCCCTTTAAAATGCTACTCATTAATTCAATGTAAATGATAATGGTCCAGGTGAGCATCACATGCCATTGTGCTTTCCAAAAACCCACACATCCAGTATTCGATCCTAATCTTAATCATACATTTTATTCAGAATTCAGATGTCTAGTAACAATTTAAAATCCTTGGTTTGAATGACAGGCTCGTCATTATAGAACAAGAGGCAGATCACCTAATACATTTATCTCGTACAGTTCAAGACCAACCCACCCACCAACCAACCAACCAACCATCCAACCAACCAACCAACAAACAAACAAACAAGCAGACGCATCGGTTATATACACCCTTTACTTTGGTCTATAAATGATAATAATGCACATGTAATGGTTATTGACTAGTCGGAAGTAAATAGAATAGATTTTTATTTTATTAACAGTTAACCATGGAGAAGCGCTTGGACCTCCTTTGTAATGCGTGGGTTCCAGACGCAGACTATATATTTTCTTCCCGAGGCAAGCATAATCTACGATTTCAGCACCAGTGGCTGCATCGGTGGAAGTGGCTCTTATACAGTCAGGTTCGGAGTGGTGCATTTTGTAAGTACTGTGCACTATTCGCGCCAGAAGGAGCGGGTATTGTAAGTCAGTCTCTGGGAAAGCTTATGAGGATATCTTTTTCTAACTGGACAAAGGCTGTTGAGGTGTTTAGCGATCACGAGAAGACCACTTATCACAAGGAGTTCATTGCGAGTGCTGGAAACCTTCAGTCTGTTGCTGGTCGTAAAGTTGATTCAATTGACATCCAAATAGATAGTGCGTCCAAAGCCATAATTCGTGAAAATCGTCTCAAAGTTATACCAGTTATTGATACTATTATTCTTTGTGGCCGGCAGGGAGTGTCACTTCGTGGCCACAGGGATTCCGGACCTCTGAGACTGAATTGTGCAGAAACAGCCGCTAATGAGGGAAACTTTAGAGCTCTGCTACGGTATCGTGCAAACGGCGGTGATCAGGTCCTTAGCAAACACCTACAATCATGCTCATCATTTTCAGCATATGCCTCCTACATTAGTCCTCACATTCAAAATGAAATAGTAGATTGTTGCAATCTCTTGATCCGTGATAAGCTAGTAAATAACATCAATGCTGCAAAATGCTTTTCAATACTCGCTGATGAAACAGCTGACATTTCGGGAATTGAGCTGTTTTCACTATGCGCACGCTACATAGATGAATCGGGACATCAGATTCGAGAAGACTTCATTCAGTTTGTACCTGTTTATGATGTCACTGGCCAGAATCTCGCTCAAGTTATCATAGATAATCTGCGAAACTTCGGTGTAAATTTAGATTATATGCGTGGACAAGGTTATGATGGCGCAGCTTCCATGAGTGGACGATTCAACGGTGCACAAGCACACATTGTGAGACAGTTTCCACTTGCCCCATATGTTCATTGTGGAGCACATAGTTTAAACCTTGCTGTGTCAGATGCGTGTACTGAGGTATCAGTACGGAACAGTATGGGCACTATCAGTAGTATATATAACTTTCTCAACACACCAACACGACAAGCTGTCCTTGCTAACGCTGTTGAGGACAATTTACCAGATGCCAGGCGAAAACACCTAAAGCAAATGTGTCCAACGCGATGGATTGAGAGGCACGATGCTGTCATAGTTTTTTTGGAGTTGTTTCCTGCTGTAATTGAGTCGCTAAATACTATTAGTGAATGGCAAGACAGAGACTCTGCCACAAATGCTAATCAACTATTGTGTGCCATTAAACAGCCTGAATTCATTATCACTACGAATGTTGTTGCAAAGGTGTTCTCTATTAGCCTTCCGCTTTGCAGATTCATGCAGAAGGAGAACTCGGACTTGGCTGCAGCAGTTAACTTTGCAACAGATGTTGAGGACTCCATCAAGGCTATGAGAGCCGACTCAACAAAAGTGTTTAATGATCTTTATGTTAAAGCTGAGAAGACATGTGAAGAGCTTGGCATTACTATACTTGTCCCACGTACTGCTAAAAGACAAACTAAGCGATGTAATGTTCAAACAGCTGATCCTGAAGAATACTTCCGCATCGCTGTATTTGTGCCATTCCTAGATCATTTGCTAAGCCAACTCCAGGACAGACTACTAGCTCACAAACAGCTTCGCAGCGGGTTTATGTGTCTTATCCCAGATGGAGGCGCGTCGAAACCTTCGATGGCTCAGCAAGCACAGATTAAGGAACTCCTTGAGAAATATGCCTTCGACTTGAATTGTAATGACCTAACACTGCTGGGCGAAATGGACCTATGGTATCGATGTGTAGCTACAATGGACAATCATCCAGCGAACGCTCTAGATGCTCTAGCTAAGTGTAACGTTGACATGTTCCCCAGCTGTTCGGAAACTAATTAAGATCATGGCAACGTTGCCTGTGTCAACCAGTTCAAGTGAAAGAAATGAATTGTGTTGCGTTGTACGAATGGATATTATAACAGTAGTAGTAGTAGTAGTAGTAGTAGTAGTAGTAGTAGTAGTAGTAGTAGTAGTAGTAGTAGTAGTAGCAGTCGTAGTAGTAGTAGTAGTAGTAGTAGTAGTAGTAGTAGTAGTAGTAGTAGTAGTAGTAGAAGTAGAAGTAGCGGTAGCAGCAGCAGTAGTAGCAGTAGCAGTAAGAGCAGCATCAGCAGCAGCAGCAGTACTAGTAGTAGTAGTAGTAGTAGTAGTAGTAGTAGTAGTAGTAGTAGTAGTAGTAGTAGTAGTAGTAGCAGCAGCAGTAGTAGTAGCAGTAGTAGCAGTAGCAGTAGTAGTTATACCAGCAGCATAAGCAGCAGCAGCAGCTATTTTGGTGAATGTAACTATCACGTTTAGTTATATTAATGGTATATAGCACTAAATCCATCTCTCAAGCAGCAGCAAAAAGGAACGTTGTCAGCGAGGTCGGGGCAGTAGCAGCAGCAGTGGTGGTGGTTGTGGTGGTGGCCATGCTGCTGTGCTGCTGGTGGGGCTCGTGGAGGTGTTGTTGTTGTTGGTGGTGGTGGTAGATTGTGGGTGGTGATGGTGGGTGGTCGTAGCTGTTGTTTGAACCAATTAAATATCTTGCTGTTTGCAGGTCTTTCTCTACACTTCGCCGACTTAAAACCTATCTTCGGAATACCATTGGTCAAGATCGCCTCAATGGCTTGGCGCTGATGAACATACATCGAACCATTGAGGTCAATGCTGAAGACGTCTTGTCACACCTCGCAAGAAAACCACGACGCCTTAACTTTATCCTATGATAAAGATTACCAAATTATGAATAGCCCAATAGAGCATATATACGTGTGGATAATGCGCCCATTATTAAACTGTATACAGTTTTGCTTGAATAAATGACTTTTCGCTCGAGTCAGGTGGATTAACGTTCAACTTTGCTTTATGTGTTATATTTATGCCGAAGTTTTGAAACCTTTTGAATTGCATACCAGTATTGCAGTTTAGCTAGGCCTGTATAGCATTGGCAAGCATTCTTTTATCTATGGGGCCTTAGATATACACTTTACAAATTATCAAATACAAACTGAAACGTGTAACGTGTTGAGCGAACGGAATTAGTAGAGCTTTTCAGGGTATGATGCATCGCAATGGTGCAGTGTATTTTGGTGCCATTGTCGGTGTCTATGTATATTCAAGGAGCTTAAGACGCATACTGCAATATGCAAACGTTCTGCAATTATTATATAAGTGATGTAGCTGTTAGGTTTAGTTGGGGTGTGATGGCAACGGGCAAGACTTTCAAACCAGGGAATGTTTTGTAGAAAGATATATTTGACCAGATTGATAGTCCAAGATTCTATCAACCTGAATGCAAGAAATTACTCCCAATACATAAAATTTATGAAAAGAATTCTGGAAATACTCATTTCAATACACTTGTATAGCAAATTACCAACACTGGGGTACATTTTCTCCAAAAAGTATGTAATATCTCGGTAGAATCCAAGTTTGTTTTATCATTAAAATTGCTGGAAATGACGTCTCAGAGCATCTACTTTTCATAATTTTATGGGGGAGGACCCCCACCCCCCCCCCCCCCCCCCGCTTTAGGGTCGTAACTCCCCCCCCCCCCCCATGAATAGCCTGTAGCTACGCGCCTGACCTTGGCCATCACTGCTCGAGAGTCAAATCAGCCCGCAGTGCAGATAGGGACATCCAGACAATTAAGAAACCAATAGGCTTAGAGGAACATGAAAAGAGACAATGGCTTTATAAATATGAGGCCCTATAGGTAAGTTGGCCAATTTTACACAACCTTGCCGGATTACCGCAATGACCAGAAAAGAGGTGTACACTATATGCCTTCTAATGAGGAAATTGTCTCTAATCACATTAAACCTATCCTATCGAGCTGAATAGTTAGGTTTAGTCGGTAGCATGCCGGGCTAAACAGAGTTATAGCACGGACAGCGACCTCAGTGAAAAATTGTTGGTGGCGGGGGAGAGTGATGCATATATAAATGTTGCCCTATAGTATTTCCTAATGCGCTGCAGTCCTATGTTTTCTATAAATAAACAAAACATATCAACAAGATGGCCGCTGGCCATATACCTAACTAACTAAGTACATAACAGTGATAGTATACGGATGAATTAGAACAGCGGTAATACAGGTTGATGGACCTAATACGATGCGGTTAGTCTTACAGTAAACAAGGATAATTATAAACAGTAATAATAAAGAAATTATAAGAATTATAAGATGCAGTCCGAGGACCGATACGGTACCTATTTGTCATCAGTACAGAAATAATATTGTATAATTAAAGATACCATGTATAGTTACCTAAATATTCAGTAGCTACTCTTACATACCGGGCTACTATGTTACTGAAATTGAGACGTCACTATACTTGTGACGTGAGTCGACACGTTATCTAAAGCTGGATACATCTCCGCATGTAGATTTCCACAAACAGGGTTCCTGCATGCTGGCTCCAAGTTGTCAACGGTACAAACTCAGGACAGTGAAACACAGTAGTAAGTAATGTCTACCAAATAGTTTGTAAGTCATACATAGTAGATGCTGTAATGACAAAAAGTTCCCGTCCGACGACGGTAGTTTAAGAAAGCTAATCATAACCCATTAACAAAGAGGCTTACTTATATAATTGTAATTAATGCATGTGCATATTGAAGCTTAATGGTGCGGGGTGCGTCAAATAGCTCTTGTGGCGCACCGGGCAAAGTTTACTTGGCTGCGGTCAAAACGTTAAAAGAACACACACGACATGAAGTGCGGTGGTTGAAGTCCACTTTTCGGTGTGGTTGGCAGATTCGGTGAGTCATCCACCGCGGAACATCGTTGCTCTACATCACGTAGAATTACATTTCGGGCACGCAAAGGGCTCACTGCATAACAGTATAAATATTAAATAAAGAGGAACATAATTTCAGTTCAAATTTCGAAATAGCGACAGGTGCGTGCATGCGCACCACACGTTCTAACGAACTTTGTCGTTTTCACGACGAAATTCCTCTCGTATAGGCTTAATTATTCATGCTTATTGCTCTACCCAGGGGGGGCACACTTATAGGAACGAGTCCAGGATGGGCGGCCCGTACCCAGCTTAGCTGGTACGGCCAGTACCCGACTGGTCGATCCGCGCTACACCAGCAGCTAAGATACTATCTAATGTGCATCTCCTGAACTGTTCCGTTACCTGTCCAAGAGGGTGTGCCGTATCCGACCTGCATAACTGCCTGCGGTTGTCTTGCTGCGGAAATCTTCCCAGCCTTAGAAATCGTGCCATCTCGCGCTACTCATATGTTAGCGCCTCAATTTCGATAACTTGTTCCGTACTGATGACCAACAGGTACTCAAGTAGCTATACTATTGAACAATTAATTATTATCTCAGTATAATGACTAATATGTACCTTACCGGTCTTATTACCACATCTTTATGATTTCTGTTACTGAGAATATTATCCTTGTTTGCTCTGGGTGCTTTCAACTATCCGCACCGTAGGGGCCAATGACCTGTGATACTTTATAATCACCACATTCGTTAGTTTCTCTATCGGTTAGTTGTGTATGTGGCAGGTAGCCATCTACTTCATATGTTTTTTTATTTATAAAAACTCTAGGCCGCAGTATGCTAGGAAATACTATACAGCAACATATATATCCGCATCACCATTCCCGCCAGCAACAATTTTACACTGAGGTCGCTGATCATGCTCTAAATGTTTGAGCCTAACATGTTACCGACTAAACCTGGATATTCAGCTCGATAGGATAGGTTTAAAGTGTTTAGGGACAATTTCTCCATTGGAGACGCATAGTGTACGCCTCTTTTCCAGTTGTTGTGGGAATGTAGCCCCATGCACCAGCAAGGTTGTGTAAAATTGGCCAGTTACCTATAGGGCCTCGTATATTTATTGAGTGATTGTCTCTTTCCACGATCCACCAGCTATATGGCTTATTAATTGTCTAGATTCCCAATCGACACATTGACCGGATCCGACCATGGGAAACTATCGGAGGTTTCCGAGCAGTGATAGTTAAAGTGCCGATTTACATACACGCCCCCACCTCCCGTGTCTTCGGATATTTATTAGATAGGCCTCCACCACCCCCCCCCCACCCCACCAAAATAGGAAGCACTGCGAAATAATAATAATATTAATTTATATGTTGTAATACCGGCCTGCAGTGCATCTCTGGGCATCATGGAAAATAACCCTAATGACAGGTCAAATGTTATCTCCGTAGCACGCGGTGACGTACGAGATGCAGATCTCCATCCAACTCATTGTAGTGTCTGTGTGAGGTCTTAGCGCCCAACACGTCCTCACGGGAAGGACGCTAGCGGTGGATATCCGTCTCGCCATCCCCACCATGATGACATTTCAGTACTTAAATTTGCCTATGTGAACTGTGGAACTTGTCTGGTGGTGTTATATGTGGTTGCGGGGCCGGGTAACCGGATCATTATTTGATTCGGGAGGTTTGTTCCATAACATGTACGCATGCTATCCTTGGAGGTAGATGCTATGCGGGGCAACCTCAGGGAAGCCGAGCATCTGCGTCCAACAGATGAACGTATCTAAAGTTAGGTAGGATGCCCTGCCACTTGCGGCCAAAGCTTGTTTTCGTTGCTAACAACCAATTGGTAGGTTAGGACATAGCAGAATGCCAGCATAAATAAAGCGGTAACTACCAGAACTACATAAGACGCCGATCTGGGAATTCTTCGGAAATCGTTTGTTCGATCTTCACGTAAACCAATGTGCAACACCTTAACAGTAGCTTCACTAGGATTTTCAGCACTTAGCATTTTTTGTTGAACAAAAGAGTGGCCCTTTTTGCCCGCTCTTTTCCCCTGCTTCAGCATTGAAGGCATTTTCCTGTGATGGAGGCCCGCATGAGACACTTTCCTCTCGCAACAACAATATTTTCTTTGTGTGTGTGTTAGGGGTATACTAGTTTATATTAAACTATCTAGTGACTTCGTTGCAGAATTCTCTCTTGCGGGGATACCTCTGCGGATTCAAGGATCTGTGTGGTACCTCCGGCGAAACAATGTGGAAAGAACACCGGATGGCTTTATGTTGTGGATTACTGTGCTCATTTACTGTCAAATGCATAAAACTGTTTGCATAGTATTATTAAATGTATACCGTTTAATTAACACCTTATCCATTGCTCTAAATTAGAATGGACAGACATACTGGAGACACAAATAGTTGGGACGACACCATGTGCTTTAATCTCGGTGGCAATGGTCGCACGGCCCCACTGGAACATCAGTGTTCCACCGGCTCTAGAGGCCGGTCTTTGTACCTTCCGGAGAGATATGATACGGGATCCGCAACCCCAAGATCCGCAGCTAACCAGCCCTCCCGCACATCATGCCCTTGCCGTGCGATTGAACGGAACATCATGGCAGACCAGCACATACCCCCACGAGCTACAAGTGGTGCCCGAAGTGGGGCTCGAATGGGAAGCGAACCCATGCCAACACTCAACCGCCGCGATTTTCAGTCTCCATCTGACAGTCAGCTCTCCCTCGACATGGAAGTAGCATCATATGATGGACGTATTGCTCGCGTGCATGCCGACAATGTCAATAATTTCCCCGGTGCGGGATGACCAGCACCGCCTCTACACGAGTTTTCACCGATGAGCGAGGGGACATTCCATGATGCCTCGCAGGTAGGAACTCAATACATCACCTCGGATCTCCGGGATAGGCCACCACCATCTACGCTGGATCGTGGACGACCACGTCAAATACCCCATGAGGGCAACCTCCCCCTTCACGACCATTTTGTTCACCAACGTCATCAATGGGTGACCAGTGACCGGACGCTCATGTACTTTACCCCACATCCCCACCGTTTCATGCGTCTTCACCCTACTACCCAGCAGGGCCGCATTAAGACCCAGAGGATGCGGCTACACCTTTTCAGCAATACATCAGGAGACCCACACCCAGCACAAATCTCGAGGGCGTCACTCACTTACATCTCAACACTTTCATCGATGCATTGAGCGGGGAACCCACCTTGAAGGAAAAATTATTCCTCACAGAGCACGGTAGTCTCCATCAATTAATGGCCACCGTGGTTCATATCTAAAACTTCTTGAAACGGGAGAAAAACAATCGCCGCCAACTGCATCCTATAAAATGATGTAAACGTTGCCACCACCAACACTGAATCCACCACTGCAACCGTAACTACCTCAGCATCCGACCAAGTTATAATTAGGAAACAACACTCACACAGCCATGCTTGAACCCGACCCCGAATACCTGCTCGCCTCACAATGCGCCAGTCCCCGCATCATCGTGGACACCACCAACAAGGATCACATACCATTCCGAGCATTCAATGGCACTGCGGACCCAATAACGCTCGAACCCGGAGTCCGTTGTGGCCATTTGGTGGATGTGATATCACTGGAACAGCCCCAACCACAAACACAACAACGTCTGATGATTTGCACGAATATTTACATGACATATATTTGCGAGCCAGAGTTGGATTGATGCAATCCCAAAAATTACAAACAAGGAAATTAGTTCACAAATATCACGATATTTTCTCATCAGGAGACATGGACCTCGGAGAAACTCATCTAGTACGACACTCCATTGACACTGGAAACAACCGACATGTACGTCAACCCATTAGACGTCTCCCAATTCATAAGGAGGAGGAGGCGGCACACCAACAGGTAGAGGACATGTTGCGGACCAGAATAATTGAGCCATCAGCATCCCCCTGGGCCAGTCCCATTGTACTAGCAGGCAAAAAGGACGGATCTTTGCGGTTTTGTGCCGACAACCGCCACCTTAATGATCTTAACGGCCAAAATGCTGTTGCTGAGGTGTAGTCTTGTTGCATATGCGAGAGATAGAAATATATATGTTACATCAAGATCTTTATAATGTCCCCTTTTTGCGCGAGTTCTTTAACATGGGTCTTGATAGGTGTCAGTAATAGTTAGTTCTCAGCCTGTGTTGATTATAGACTGGAACGCAAGGAAGATAATTTTTGAAATTCTCTCTGTAACTATACTGTCAGATTTTGTATGCCACTTTACCGACCCATGCGCTAATGATTTGTAGCACGGTAGAGCAGTTGTGTTCTTAATAAAAAGTTTAACAGTAAAATTGTAAGTAATTTGATGTGTGGTTTAAACAGATCTATTCAGGCGGTAAATTAACGTTACTGATCCCGTCAAGATAGCTGTGTTTACCGAGCGGGAGGGCTGGCCAAGCATTCTTCTCAATGGGTAGAACTAGCTCCGTCCCGGCCTAGACCAGACACATTAATACCATTTAATAATGGATAAATTACAGTACAACTCGAAAGTGTGTGCTACAGTTATTACAATTTATAATGCCATCGTTCGGAGATCGTGAATACTGTCAACCTGAGTGTCTGTGTTTCTGACATATTGGTGATTTGAACCTGATATGCGTGACTGGTTATCTGTGGATGATACTTGCACTGTGGTGATGGTGACGTGTTTATGGCCGCCCGGTGCGGGAGTGGCGAGGGAGAGGCGGTGTTAATGTCAACTTTATCGAACCCTGAGGGTATTTCACTCTGTAATGGCCGAGCCCATGTAAGTAATTTGATGTGTGGTTTAAACAGATCTATTCAGGCGGTAAATTAACGTTACTGATCCCGTCAAGATAGCTGTGTTTACCGAGCGGGAGGGCTGGCCAAGCATTCTTCTCAATGGGTAGAACTAGCTCCGTCCCGGCCTAGACCAGACACATTAATACCATTTAATAATGGATAAATTACAGTACAACTCGAAAGTGTGTGCTACAGTTATTACAATTTATAATGCCATCGTTCGGAGATCGTGAATACTGTCAACCTGAGTGTCTGTGTTTCTGACATATTGGTGATTTGAACCTGATATGCGTGACTGGTTATCTGTGGATGATACTTGCACTGTGGTGATGGTGACGTGTTTATGGCCGCCCGGTGCGGGAGTGGCGAGGGAGAGGCGGTGTTAATGTCAACTTTATCGAACCCTGAGGGTATTTCACTCTGTAATGGCCGAGCCCATGGGCGGGACAGTTACTTTAGAGCGCAGATGACCTGTTGGACGTTGTCGTAACTTTGATCAATCCATTGTCGAATTCAACTTTTCGGTGGTAAAATCCTACTCGTGCCTGATGACAACGCGGGCATCGTGCTCACTTAATAATATTGACTGTTATTACGTGTAGATGAAGTATATAGCTTAGCTGTTTCCATACGACGTCGGGAAAAAGGGAACGGGGAGGAATGTTGGGCAAACGTCCTCCCGTGACGCGTACTGTAGATGGCTGTAGTGCTTTCCTGATATCCATATGATCAGTTCTCCCGTAACTGGATAAGAAGGTGTGTGTGGGAGATTTGTTGGTTGCGGTCTGTTGATGATAATGCTGTTGTCGGGATGTCCGGGCTGCTGTATGATGCCAATGTTATAAGTGAAGTGGGCACATTCCAGTTTTTCATGTTGGTGAACGCCAAGTCTGTTATTATTTGCGGGGTGTGTAGTCTGTGGGAGATATTATTATAATTTGTGCAGGAGGGATTTGTTGCGGGAATATTTATGTCTCTACCGGTAATTAATTAAGACCGGTAGGTGCTGCTAAATGCTGTTGTTGCCGATGTTGAATGTCTCCGT
Source organism: Chaetoderma sp. LZ-2023a (assembly GCA_034401795.1). NCBI lineage: Eukaryota > Metazoa > Mollusca > Caudofoveata > Chaetodermatida > Chaetodermatidae > Chaetoderma > Chaetoderma sp. LZ-2023a. The sequence goes on from CM067359.1 coordinate 165,657,897, forward strand.
TATGCAGAGTATAACTGAGAAAGTATGTGAGTTACGCGCAATGATGAATTGACGCACCCAGTCTTGAAGGCAGGTGTGTTCTTGTAGGTGTTGACGTTCTGTCTGTTGTGTGATGTCCTGACTGCTCACGTGGGAGGATGGTAGGCCAATGGATAGGGTGGCCTTTGGATAGGGGGATGTGGCCATCTCCCGTTACATGACGGTTAGTGTCCTGTCGTAATTTTTAGACACCGGGAAAATTCGAGCCGAGAGTCTGCTGAACAGCCTGCTTCCCTGCCCACCACGGGAGGTAACGGTGGTCGGTACGATGCGGGATGCTACCTCCTCTGCTCTAGCAGTCTCTCTCATATCTGAAGATTGACGGTCAACAGACGACGAGTGGAGTGTGAAATGGACTGGGCTGGTGATGTCCGAACTTGGTGTATAGACAAGGGACGCCAGTTGGATTTGGGGTGGTGGTGCGCTCATGGATATGGGACACGCTTGGATGGGAATTGGTCTGGCGTTTTCGGGAGGTGGTCGGGTACACTTTGTTGTATGGTTCTGCGGTTCTAGACACGCCAAGGCTTCATCCAGCCTCTTCACTTCCATGCTCTTCATCACATGTTCCACCCCACAGGAAGCATGGCTTGGGTCAGCCTCAGCTTCCGCTTGTGGTAACTCTATGATGGGGGGTGGGGGCACAGCATGAAGTGGGTGGGAATGGGAAGAGATCGGAGGAACAACATTCCCATCCGGTCCCTTGGACAAAACAAACACAAAATTCTTCAGATACGACTTCCCAGATCGAGTAGACCCATGCTAAGGAGGGAGAGGGCGAGTACGTATCTCGTCATCGTCGTCAGCATTAGCTGCCTGTTTATCCATGTTCTGGCTTGGTAGAACTGGGGCTGAACTGGCACCACGGTGCTCTGTGCTAACCATGGGAATACCAATTTCCATAGAAATATCTATCTGGGTACCGGTGTCACGAGAAACGCCCAGTCCGAGCTCTGGTGCTGGGTCGTCACTGACACAAGGTTTAAGTTGATCGAAGTGGATGACTGAGGTCAGGCCATCCGAAGCACGGATACGGTAGGTCATGTCGGACGTCTTACCTACTACCACATAAGGGCTTTTCCACTGGTAACTCAGTTTACTTGGCACGTTTGCCCTCCGGTCGTGCCATGTCTTTTGCCGCCGGTGTGCAGTGGATAAGCTTTCTCTCATGGGCTTGTTCTATCCTTTGCCGCACGAGTTCAACATAGAGAGATGGTGAATTTTTCTCTCCTGGTATTCGAGGCATGGCCAGATCCATGGGTAAGCCTAAATCACAGCCTAACATTAACCGAGCAGGGGTGTAGCCCGTGCTGGAATGTACTGAAGTGCGGTAAGCCATGAGTACATACGGGAGCCATAGGTCCAAATCTCTACAATCAAGGCGTGTTTCCTTAGTAAGCATCTCCGCAAGTGTTCTGTTGAATCTCTCTACCATCTCGTCACTCCAGGGGTGGTATGGAGTTGTCCTTGTTTTGACGATATGGAACAATTTGCAGAGCTCTGATATGAGCTGGCTTTCAAAATTACTTCCTTGATCAGAGTGCAACTCATAAGGCATACCAAAGTGGCAGAACACACTACGGTGGATACCTCTTGGTCCGGCAAAGCAAATACTTCTACCCACTTCGTAAAATAATCTTGTATTACGAGGATGTATTTATTTCCATCATCCGTCGTATTCAAGGGTCCGAGCACGTCGATAGCCACTCGCTCCCACGGTGCACCAACAATCTTAATTTGAGATGGTGCAATATGGTGCTGGCCAACAGCGCATCTTTGGCATGGGATACATTTGGCAACCCATGCCTTGACACTATCGCGAATCCCGATCCAGTGGAATCTCAATTTGATATGGGCAACAGTCCTTTCCAGGGCCAGATGCCTGACGTTATCATGTAGTTGTTTCAATATAAGTTCACGATAACTTTCTGGGACTACCAAACGGTCATTAATATATAGAACGTTACTTATTAATTGACATTCTCCGAACCGTTGGTAATAATATTTTGCCATGGTGGAAAGTGGTCTTACCGATTCCTTGGGAGGATGTAACCCCTCCTGCATCCACTTGTTTGGTGGTTTGCGATTTTCTCCGGATTCCACTCTGCGCACCTCAATTCGGGGAACTCTGGAGATGGCTGTGTTGACTGTGTCACAGTGGCGGCATCTTCGTATTCAGCTTCCATGCCGATTCTGCTGAGGGCGTCGGCATTCTCATGCAATTTGCCGGGATGGTGAACAACGTTAAAGTTATAGGCCTGCAGGATTCCTGCCATCTCGCTACCTGGCCCTCCAGATTTTTTAAGTTCCTGAGCCACCGTAGTGAGGCATGGTCTGTACGGAGTGTAAAATGGCACCCGTACAGAAAGTGTTTATAATACTTGATGAAATGGACCACCGCCAATAGTTCTCGCTTGGTGGTTGCGTATCTTCTCTCCGTTTTATTCAGAGTACGCAAACCGTAACCCAATACCTGCTCTGTTCCGTCTTCCGTGACCTGAGATAGAACCGCGCCGATAGCACAAGCTGGCGCATCAGTGTCTAAGATGAAATCGAGGTTTGGGTTAGGGTGAGCAAGAATCAGGGCGGTCATCAAGAGTTCCTTCGGCACCCTGAAGGAGCCTTCACACTCACTCGTCCACTAAAATGGTCGATCTTTCTCGGTGATCTTGTAGAGGGGTGAAGCAATCTCACTGAAATGTCGGATGTAATGGCGATAGTACTGGCATAGGCCAATAAAACTCTGTGTCTCTGTAACTGAAGAGGGCTGAGGCCACTCCGCTACTGCCTTAGTTTTCGATGGCTGAGTAGCCACTCCATCACCAGATATGACGTGTCCCAGGAACTCAACGCTCTGTCTAAAGAGATGACATTTCTTCGGTTTGAGTTTCAATTTGGCCGTGCAGAATCTTGAAAGCATGGTCACTTGTACCCTTTGGTCTTCCCGGTGTGGTTCACTGTCCCCACCACGCCGGATGGACGCCCAGTTCCCCGCACAGGATGCAGCCTAGGCTAGGTACCTTTCCGTATATGCCTGAGATAAAGACCTGTCCAAGTTATGAGGGCCATAATCCGAGACAGAGTCAAGATGCACACTGACGACTCCCGAGCCGAGCGAACACAGTACTGGGCACCAATAGGGTCATCTTGGCAAGGGGCCGTTGCCCCACATAGACCGTAGCCCGGAGGCGATGTCCGCTAGACGCATCGCAGCTAAGGCCCTCGCATAAATTGTACTTTGACATCATTTTAGCTGAGAGGCCCTGTGCAGATCGTACTTGGACAGATCATCCACCCCACACATACCTGGGTGCCAGACTGCTCCACCCATCCGGCAAGTGACAGGTTACACCGTCTCACACACATACCCTCCTGCTTCCCAAAGAATCACTTTCCATGACCTCTGATCACAGTAGACATGACTTGCAATACGAATGCTTGCCATGGCCTGATTGTGCATTGAGCCATTTTGACCACTCCTAACCAGTAACGGGTTGATGAACTGACATGATCAAGATGACCACCGGTGACCCAGTCGATAGCGATCACCATCTGAGCTCACGCTCAGGGGCAACTGACGGTCTGATCCGTATCTATCTGCCAACAGTATACAAACTTTGACTCTTTTCCCCAGCCTTGCCTGCAGAGTACCTCCGACAACCCCAACATAATTGCAGAAACTTGTGCCCTGGGTGTGGACTGTCATCCACATACCACATATGTCCACTTGCTGAGACCGGATGAACCAAAAATCTCAGCAGCCCGAACAATACGCCGACTAGACGGTACCACAGTAGGATGTTAATTCATCCCTCGTTAGACATGGAGGCCTTCAGTATCTCCTCTGCACTATATAAATGATTTCATGTGCCCCCAGACCCTTGTGGGCCCACTGCAACCTGTTTTGGACACCCTTTGAGGAGCCTATCCCTCTCTGGTGTCCAAATTTATTAAAGTTTGCTCAAAGGTTGGTCCAAAGACTATTACGTCACCGATGTAACAGGGACAGATCTCCCATTGCAGGGTGGTTAATACCTGCTCAATGAGTCGTTCAAAAGATCCGGGAGCGTTGCACAACCCATAGGGCATCTTGCAGAATTGGAAAAGGCCGTCCCTACAAACGAATGCCGTCTTTTCCATATCAGCTTCATCCATGTCTACTTGCCAGTAACCATTAGCTGAATCAAGGGTACAAAACCACTTGGCTCCGGACAAGGAATCCAAGGCCTGATCTATCCGTGGTAATGGATAAGCGTCTTTAATGCTAAGATCATTAAGGCGGCGGTAGTCAATGCAAAACTGCAAGGTTCCTTCCTTTTTGCCTGCTAGCACTATAGGGCTAGCCCATGGAGATGCTGAGGGTTCAATAATACCAGTCCGCAACATGTCATTCACTTGTTGGTGTGCTTCTGCTTCCTTGTGAATGGGAAGACATCATATCATACCGGTTGTCGTACGGGGCGATTATTGCCTGTATCGATGGAATGTTGTATGAGATGAGTTTCTCCGAGATCCATGTCTCCGGAGGAAAAACTATCATGATATTTATGTAGTAGTTTCCGAATTTCTCGTTTTTTTATTGCAGTTATCCAATGGTGGCACGTAGATATAAATCGTGTAAATGTTCGGGTAAATCATCAGTCATTTGCGGTGTTGTATCACGAAGTGCAGGTGATTCCAATGAGATTATGTCCACTAAATGGCCGCAGCGTTCTCCGGGTTCCAGATTGATGGGATCTGCGGTACCATTGAACACTCTAAAAGGTATTTTTTCCTTATTAGTAGTGTCCACTTTATGTGGGGACTCGCGCATTGTAAGGCGATCATATAATCAGGGTCGGGTTCCAGCATGGCGATGTGTGTGTTGCTTCCTAACTGTGGTGCGGTGGCTCACAAGATCTGTTCCTGTCCCGCCTCAACTGTGGTGGTTCTTGATAATATTACCGCGGGGTACATCGGCTCCCGTAGCCGTCTGTATGTAAATATTTGTAGACTTAAGGGGAGGCTTCTTATGAGGTGGGATGCTTTCATATAAGCGCTGGTTAAATACTGTGATGGAAGCACCCATGTCGACGGTGGCACTGGTGGAAATGCCACTAAATAGACAGGCACATTTGTAGATTACTTTGCGATGTACTTGCGGAAGAGTTTCCAATGATACGGTCCGTGATAATGGTATTGGAACAGCATCATTCTGTATATATTCCGACTGTTTCCGTATTGCTTCTTGTATGCTTGTGGATGGCTGAGTGAGAAAAGGACCAACCCGTCGTTGCCACTGGTGTGAAGACGGAGCTGAGGGTAGCAATGGTGGTGGTTATGTTGTTGTTTCAGTGTAGGCAGTATTAGCATAGACGATGGTGCATACGGGAAGACGGATAAGCTCTACATGTGCAAGCCATTTCCTACAATGCTTCATAGGATGCTTTGGTGAAGCGCAGAAGAAACAATGATGTTTCCAAGGACATGTGTTCCTCTGTTTATGTCGGCACTTGTGGATCCATGAGGCAGAGTGAATCGTCTCTCCTGAATCGCTACTGTCGGTGGATGCTGAAGATGATGCTGGCGGGGGTGATGTTCTGCATACCACCAGAGGGCACCAAGAATCTAGTGTCTTCGTGGCGGGACATGGCGCTTTCAAAAACGTTGTCTCAGCAGAGGTGCTAGAACCTACCACTGCCATTTTACATAGGAAAGAAGGTTTGTTGTGTGCGGAAAAAGAAGGGTATGTCCTTGCTGCAGATGGGGGAGGCATCGTAGGCACTGACATATGTGAAGCTGTGCATTTTGGTGTTGGTGTGAAATCTGATTTCTGTGGATGGTGGTTAACCACTGAACGTTGTTGTGTGAAAGCCGCAGTTGAGCCGGGAGATGGTTACGGGCACCGAAGTGGCTCATTATGATATGGTACCCTTAGGAGTTTGACTGTTTCTCCAGTTGCGGTGTGTTATGGTCTGGAGCAGGCGTTGTAGAGGGAGGTCGGTTAGGACACCGCTCCCTCCAATGTCCTGGCTGACTGCATCCGAAACAAGTGTTCAGTGGTGGTGCGGTGTTGATGGTGTTTGCTGTCCTAAACTGGGTGGTGGCGAGGTTGGTGCTGAGTGTTGTAACCGAATTTGTGGGTGCGGAGATTTGTTTGTTAATCTCTTCTATCCGCTCTCTCATGTTGCCGTTATTGTTGTTATTTCGCTGGTTCCCACGCCCAGGGGCCTCCATTGTACCCTCCTCTACGGGCATGGCCACTTCCTCCAGGCGCTTGATTCTGATCGGTGTCGATGATCTGATGGGCACACTAGCGGGCGAGGCGATAGCTGCACCCTCTATCTCATTGATAGGATGGAGCTGGCGGCGGTTATTCTTTTCGCGCTCCAGAAAGTTCTCAATGCGAACTGCGGTTGCCGTTAATTGGGCCAAACTCCTGTGGTCGCCAAGAAACAGCTTTTCTTTTAGGGCGGGTTCACTGCTTAATGCATCAATGAAGGTGTTAGATGCAAATGATTGATGCCCTCTGTATTGGTGCTCGCATAATCACGGGTGACTAGCCTTCTGATTCGGTTAGCTAACTCCGGAAGAGTTTCTCCCGCGCGTCATCGTAGATTTTTAAGTTGAAGATGACTGGTTTCTCCGAGGGGTGTGTCGCCAAATCACTCCGTCAGTGTGCGTTCCAACTATGTATAGGTGGGTGTGTAATCCGTTCCCAGATCCGCAAGAACTTGAAGGGCTTTTCCGGAAAGTTTTGCAGCAAGATATTCACCCATTTGTCGATCGTCCCAGTAGTTAGTTCGACTTATGATCTCGAACTGTATCTTATAATTGGTACAGTCATTCTCCCCACTAAATTCAGGAGGGAGGATGACTCGGCCAAGACCGCGGGAAGAATGTAGTGGTTGAAATCTGGGTGGTGCTGGTATCTGAGAAGTTGAGGATTGTACTGAGGTTGGTCGTAGTGCAGGTGGTGGTTGTGTCGGTGTTTCTCGTCGAAGCTGATGCTGGGGAGCCAGGACACGTGTACTCCAATTTAATGAGTCCGCCCCGTTTGTAGAGCCATAGATCAGCATGGGTCTATGGATGGGAGGCGGATTATTGTGAAGATCGCGTGGTCGTTCCTCATATGGTGGTGGTGCTGTCGGCTGATGGTCGTGATGTGTCGCATGACTGATATACCAGCCAAACGGTGGTGACGATTCCTCCCGATATTGCCGTGGCAATCCCCTTGAGTACATTGTTTCACTAGAAGGGGGCGGTGCGGGAGGTTGTCTATGTTGTGGATTATCACCCAGCCATACAGTTTCCGTAGATGACACGGGTGAATGATAGTAGTCTGAAGGGCTGTAAATATTCCCGTGCTCGGGTCTTTGTTAGAGTCGTCCACGATTCGGCCCTGTTGGTGTTGGCCTGTTGCGGATGTCCAATATGGTTCAGAATTCTGTTCCCGCCTGTGAGGCATCTCGAAAGGTACCATTTCTAACAGGCGAAAACAGGTTATAGTGTGGAGTTGTTGATTCCGCTGAATTTCTGGCATAGTCGGTGAGCACGTGTTCTGAGAATCCATCGTATGAGGATACCTCTTGATCAAGGGAGTCCTCGCTAAACGGAGATGGTATTGAAGTAAGCTCACTATATGGTGTGGGCGTGAGTTCGCTGCATGTTACTGATGCTCTTCGAGCCCCACATCGGGCGCCACTTGTAGTTCGCTGGGTAGTGTCGGGCCGTTCCGGTGTATCATGTCGACTCGCTGCGCCGCAAGTGCATGACGAGTCATGATGCTAGTTAGTGTCCAGTCTCGGAGTGACAGACCTTGTACGAGATTGCCCTGAGGGAAACAAAAACTGGCTCCTAAGACCAGTGGAACTCAATCATTCCGGTGTGGCCATGTGACTTAATATAAGTTATTATACCTCTAAGCTGAAAGGAAGGTTATATCAGACGAAAAGTGATGTGCCTCACGCAGGCACTACTCCTAGTGCTAGTTTTGGTGAGGAGTATTAGCCTGGCGTGGACCATCGTTGCTGAATCCTTGCGAGAGGCAAGTCCCTCGCGCGGGCCTCCATCTCAGGAAGGTGTCGGCACTGCTTAAAGCGGGAGAAGAATAGTAGGCAAAAATGGGCCCACTCTAATATTTCAACCAAAAATGCTTTAGAGAGAAAAGACCATACCTAGTGAGATTATGACTATAGGGGTGCCTACTGTTTTACATGAAGACGGGACGGGGGATTCCTGATGGATTCCCTCATTACCGTCTTATGTGATTCCTAATATGCTGAGTTAGTAGTTTCCGCTTTATTTCTGTGGGCCTTCTGCTTTATTTAATTCCTGTTAGTTGTTTTTCAGAACAAGAATTATTTTAGGCCGCAACTGGCTAATATCTACCTAGCTATTAGACACGGCTGTCACGGAGAACAGATGCCCTAAGACATCAATACTAAAGACAGCGCTCATACATGTTACGTAGCAAGATCTCCGAACTGGATAAGAATCCGGACATCCCGCCCTGTAACCACATAAAACATTACAAGACATGGGTTACATTTCACGAAAGCATTATTAGACCATTGTTCTATTGTTATGGTGGGGGTAAGAGAGATGAATACCCACCATAAATGTCCTTCCCGTAAGGGCGTGGCAGATCTAAATATCATGCCCAGACATTTTAACGGAATTCGGTGGGGGTACGTATCTCACCCGTTACCGGGTCCTATGGAACTAACCGTTTTACCTATCGTTAGGTTTATATACAAGTTGCCCAGTTTTGCACTGCGGTGCGGGAGGATTGTTCAGTAAATAAAATAATAATTAATACATGTGTTTTCGCAGGGCTTTCCTACATTGGCTTAAAGTGCTAACTACCAAGTATCCAAAGATACACGGGAATGTGTATGTGACACCACACCCTGGCCATCACCGCTCGGAAACCCCAATAGTTTCCCAGAGTCGGATCAGCCCATTGTGCGGATGGGGACATCCAAACAATTAAGAAGCCACAAGGCTGAGTGGAACACAAAGAGGGACACAATCTTACTTATGAGTCTTACCGGAGTGCGGGGCTAGATTTTCGCACTGCCGGAAGAGGAGAGTATACTACAGAGTTTGTAATGAAGAAAGTTTCTCTAATCATTTTGCACCTATCCTATCAAGCTGAATAGAAAAGGTTTAGTCGGTAGCATGGACAGCGACCTCAATGAAAAATTGTTGGTGGCGGGAGAGTGTTGCATATATAAGTGTTGCTGTATAGTGTTTCCTACGTGCACTGCAGTCCTCTATTTTCTATAAATAAACAAAACATATGAATTGATGGCCACTGGCCATATATATACATAATCTAACCAGAACAATCAATACGGTGTCAAATGATTATGATATATATAACAGTACAGGTTAACGAACCTACTACGGTGCAGTTAGTAAAACACCTTATAGAAAATGAGAATAACTATAAACAAATACCGAAATTATAACTAGCGGTCCTAAGACCATTACGGCACCTTTTAGTCATCTGGACCGTTCTTACGGATACAATAAAATTAGAGAAGTATATATAGCGAAATAATTAAAATGTGAAGTATAGTTACTTGAGTACTCGGTAGTCATTCTTATGTTAGGCTACCGTGTTACTGAAATTGATACGTCATTCCGTAGTTGACGTGCGTTGATGCATTCTCAGGAAGCTTTAAAGTTTCCGCAGGTCAGGTCCCGCAAGTTGGTTTTGCGCAAACAGGATTCCCGCAAGAATACTCATGGAGGGAGTACATCGGTCAGGACTGTAAGCCTAATAGGATGTCTAACGAGCAGTCAGCAAAAGATACGATAGTACTACTGCTGTGAAGAAAGTTCCCATACACCGATAGCACAGATGGAAGTTTTAAACAACCTGATCACGAGCGGGGGGGGGGGGGGGGGTGGGGGGGGGGTCAGATGCAATACACAACAAAGCTTAACGGTGCTGGGTACGTCAGCCAGCTCTGAAGACGCACCGGGCAGAGTTTACTTGCTGCGGTCGAAAGTCAGAAGAACCTACACGATTTTAGTGCGGTGACAGTTGAAATACCACTTTTAGGCATGGCCGGCAGATCTGGCGAGTAATCCATAAAAGAACATCCTGCCTAGGATGCTCTCGATCTCTGGATCGCGTCTCCTTTTATACTCCTCGTGACGTCACAGGCGCAGGCTCCAACCAATCATCGTTCGAGCAACAGCCAATCAGCGCGTAGCTAATAATGGCGCAGTCGAATGTTCTAGCACATTCTAGAAGTTCTGCGTCCACGTGGTTATGACGTCACGGCAATATTTTGAAGATAATCAAGACGAGTTTTCCGTTGGATAACTCAGCCATCTTTTAACCGATTTTGAAATTGTTTACAGATTTAAAAAGCCCGTCGAATTCTGGTCTTGATTAATGCCAGATTTAACGGGAAAAGGTAATCAAAAAGATCACAGGGTACCATCTCGGTACACTAAAAGCGTCATCCTATCTTGGTCGTAAATCACGTGCTCCATCAAAAATAGCATCTAAGCGCGCGCATGTGTGCTTTAACGAACTTAGTCGTTTTCACAACGCGATCTCTCTCATAGGCCCATATACGCTTATGGCTCTAACCAGGGGGGGGGGGGCGTGTTCAGGGAACGAATCCAGGACGGGCGGCGCGTACCCAGCGTAGCTGGTACGGCCGGCACCCGACCGGTCGATCCGAACTACACCTGCACGTCGATAGTATAATTATGGAAGCTTCAAATGTTTAAGTCTATCAGGATAGCTGCGATATCGTAAATAAGGCACCATTTTGTTTCTCTTCTTTGTACAGATTCGATGGTTTCACAATCTTTAATGAATATGGGGCACCATGCACCATTGCCATATTCCAGAATTGGCCTTACAAGAGAAGTATACAAGTTTACTAACGTTGGTGCATCCAAATAGGTATAAGATCGTCTGATTAATCCTAAAATTGTGTTAGCCTTATTTGCCTGTGTCTTACAATGTTCACTAAATTTTAGCTGATTATCAATATTAATGCCGAGATCCTTAACGACCATATCGTCATTTAGTTTGACTTGTGTATCCCCTTTGTTTGCGTAATATGGATATTTCTTGTTATTTGATCCTAAATGCATTACACTACACTTTTCTGGATTTAAAATGAATTTGCCATGTGCAACACCAGTCTTCTATATTGTTCAGATCATCTTGAAGTTCTGATTCATATGGCGCGTATTTCTCTGAATTTGTGTATCGTCTGCAAACATGTGAACGGGTAGTTTATATTTTCATGCAGGTCATTTACATAACAAATGAAAAGAAGTGGGCTCAGATTCAAGATTCAAGATTCAAGATTATTTATTCAATAATTCCAAGGTAAACGAATTCACAAATCATACCAGGTTGTCTGCCCAAGGCATTGCCTATAGTTATGGCGGACACCTTACACACATATATACAGGTATATATAAATTAGACAAGACAGTACTTACACAAACAATTATAAATTCAGACATTACATTTACTACTTCCTTATTAACCCTTTGGCCCTTGATCCACATAAACAGTTTAAATTTCAAGAGAAAAATATGTCAATTCGCGGGTCAAGAGGAGACCACCCCTTCCCACACCCCTCAGAACACTACCCTGAGGGACCCCACTGCATGAGAACTTGCGCTACTTTAGAGTGTTTACCATTTACTACCACTAGTTGTTTTCTATTACATATGAACCCTCTTATCCAATTTAAGACCATTCCCTGAATACCATATTTCTCAAGTTTGAGTAGAAGTCGCTTGTGTGGTACAGTGTCGAATGCCTTAGCAACATCTAAATAGAGTGCAAGTCGGCAGCTGAAACAATCACCCACTTTATCCTGCTGTGCCCGAGCTTAGAAGGTGTTCGTGTCACATATCTTCGTAGAATAGATGACATCCTTCAGACTGCTGATGTACCAAGGCTGTGCGAGCTGACAGAGGAGTATGCCACTAGACTGATACTTGACGCTTCACATTTCATTCCACTTAACAATCCACTGAGAATTCTCCTGGAACAAATATCACGTAACCTCTGTTTCAAGTTACACCACACTCGATCATTAAAACTTAGCGGAATATCTCGATACACCATACAAAGACGAGGAAAACCCCCCAAAAAACCCAACAACAAAAGGCATACATGTAGTGATTAAGATAACGAAAATTCTGACTAGTAAATTTACAGTCGTCACATCAGTCCAGTTCAGGGCTGATGGTTCGCCTAGAATTGGAGAGGCGGTATCTACAAGACAAGTAACAAGTAAGCATCAATCGGCCCATTATGATCTAAGACATCACTCCAAATATCTAGATTGGAAATGATCGAATTGTGTGACACATATGAGCATCCCCTAATAAATCCATGCTGGTCTTTAGTTATCAGATTGTTAGTTTCCAAATTGGTTAATTACTAGATGGTATTTTATTAGCGATTCCAGTATTTTGCACACAACTGATGTCAGACTAATAGAACGATAATTGTTTGCGGAATGCCTATCACCTTTTTAGAATAAATGTGGTACAAGAGCCAGTTTCCAAAGTGATGGTAAATTTCCCTGCTTCAGCGAATTTCTAAAGAGTTGAAGAAGGGGGTAGGCTATGAGGCTGTTTAGTTCTTTCAAAACACGTGGATATATTCCACCAGGGCCAGCAGATTTACCCGTATTGATACCTTCCAATTTTTTTTAACACCATGTGTTCTGTAATTAAGATCTCATTTAGAATTGTCGAATATTGTCTGTAGCCAAAGCTGGGCAGATGGGACATATCCTCGTGCGTAAAGACTGAAGTGAAAAATGTATTTAAGACATATGCAGCCTTCTCAGAATCTGAATTTGTAAGGGGTCCATTTAGTTTCTTTAGGTGATGGTCACACACATAATTTTTAGTTTTCAGTTTAGATTTAGTATAATGAAAGAAAGCTTTCTTGTTATATTTTGATTCGGTTGCTATTTTTTGTTCAAAATTTCGCTATGCTTTCCTACATTCCTATTTTTGTATGATTTCTGATTTTATAATCAATTCGTGTGATTATAATCGTAATAGCTACTACCATATACATGTGGGTGCTCCAACCAACTGGAGGGCTATTCAAATGCAGAACAGAACAGATGCCCGGATGTGCGAAACAATGAACATACATTGAGGTAGTTATATTGACTACTATAGATAACTCTATGTGAACAAATGACTTACATTTATTTATACATGACTATTTATTATATTCATAAATTGCCAATCCCAAAATAGAAGCTTGGCAAATAAAAGGCCTTCTCCCGATATCTTCGTTTCAGGTGTCTAATAAGAATTGATTATGTTCGCAATACGGGTTCTTTCGGATCTGCCATAGGTTTATTAGGCAATTACAGAAAGGATGTAATGTAGAGAATGCAATTTTCTGAAGAACTAGCGGGTTATTGCGAACACACCGAGCTATATATAAGCAGTACGCATGCGTGCCTTTTTACATGTAAGCTATATCCGGTATCGTTTAAACCCACTTAAAAGTGTGGAAAATCATAAGTTAACGCCCAGTTATCAGTACCATTTTCATTGGTAAGTCAAAATACTAACTCGCCGATGATATTTCGGGATTATTTATTCATTTAGCAGCACATCATAGGTGTATGCATTTGATAACCTACCCGATACCGATGCGGAAGCTACGCTTAAATCTGTCCCACTAATGATTACTTCCATTACGTGACTACCGGTTAGTGTTAGACTCGCTTAAATCGAAGTTTCTATACTCATTACCCTCATGGAGTATCGATAATTGTCGCTATATAACAATGTTCAACGCAATATACGAGATCATTTAAATGTTACAAATCTTGAAAAGTGATATTACAGCAAAATTTCTACGACACCAGTTTTCGTTTCACAAATCGCTTTCAGGTTAGCGTGTCAAAAGCCAACTTACCAGAATTTCTTGCATGGTTTAGATTTCTGGTCGATTTACCAACCTAATAATATGAAAATAGGCGAACGCAGACACCATTTATTGTTTAAATAAACGGGACAAATTTGTATATGGTTGAATTTGAAATGTCCTACATACATATGCCCATGTATTCGTAGAATCGCGATGAGGTCATCACTATCAAATTTCCCATAATACCCTGGGAGCGATGCCATTTATGGAGGGGTTAATTTAATATTACGAGCAATGGGCCATAAAACCTTTTTATCAAATGTGACACCTATATCTTTCTCCGAAGTTGTGTGTTGAAGGGTGTGCCCTTTATTGTTCAGTGAGAGTGTGTAATCTCGTTCATGTTCTGAATTTATATACAACACTTTACACTTGTCGGGATGATATTTAATAAGCGAATCTTCACTCCAGTTCTGTAATACGTGTGAACAGTGTTGCCCACATCTGATTTTTGGGGGTCCCAAGGACCCCACACTCAGATTTGGGGGTCCCACTGTAAAATCGAGGGGTCCCATGTGGTCCTCACCTGAAATATGGGGGTCCCATGTTTTTTTCTTAAAATAAATATAACACATTGATCTAATTATAAAGCACTTTATTAAACATGTTGAAAACACTAGTTATGACATTGTGTAAATACTGTTAATGTGTATATATACACCTGTGCAAAAGTTAAGCACCAGCAAAAACAATAGAACGTAGAAACATGATGGTACAACTAGGCTGCCATACTTTTTGTCCCCGCGTTAGCTGACATAATTCTAAGTACGAAATGCACATGCATGCATGACTTCACGCCGCTTGATGTCCGTCCGTGGCGGGAAACAGCACACGTGTTCAGTTATGTAAAAGTCCAGTTTGAGGTGTAGAACATTACATACAGATTTAGGCGACAAGATTAGGAATTTTGTGTTCATGACCGTGGTTTATTTGTACAGAGAGAATTAGCTCTTGATTGTGAACCGCTATGGCAAGACGAAGGTTGTGATCGTGTGAAATGGCAAATCATAGGCATGCATACCACTGGTATGTCATGCAGAGAGATTGGCAGACAGCTGAACATTAACCATACTGTAATCAGTCGTTTGATTGCAAAACATGGGCAAACTAACGAGGTGAAGGACAGGCCTAGATCTGGAAGACCGAAGAAGACTACTGCCCGTGATGATCGAGCCCTAGTACGCCTTGTTAGGAGATCTCCATTCACCAACAGCAGAGTGCTCAGCCAGCAATGGGAAACGCGCAATAGAGTGTCAATGTCTACCGTCGAAAGGAGACTGTATGCTGCTGGCATGAAAGCTAGGAGACCTGTCAGACGTCCTCTCCTCACTGCACACCACAAAGAGGAGCGTCTGAGGTGGTGCAACGAAAGAAGACACTGGAACATGAGATCCTTGAGACGGGTACACTGGTCCGATGAAAGTCGGTTCCTGCTTCATGCCACAGATGGTCGAACTCGTGTATGGAGGTCCAGACGCACGGCGTACGACCAACGTAACATCATGGAAGAAGTTCCATTTGGTGGAGGTTCCGTTATGATATCTGGATCTGTTGACTGTACCTGGAACACTAAATGGACAAAGATATCAAGATTCCATACTGGATAGAGTTGTGGTCCCTCATTTTGTAAATCATGCACCTGGAACCCACCCTATATTCATGGATGACAACGCCCGACCACATCGTGCTAGAGCTGTGCATGAATACCTCCACCAGAATGCCATCGAAACCCTACCATGGCCAGCAAGGAGCCCTGACATGGACCCTATTGAGCGTATCTGGGACATTCTGGGAAACATGGTGAGAAGGAGGGATCCTCCTGTGCAGAACCTACAGGAATTAACAGACGCACTCCATCTTGAATGGCAACGAATACCACAATGGCGTATCAGTCGGTTGGAGACCAGCATGAGACGTCGTGTCCAGGCCGTCATCCAGGCACAAGGTGGATATACCCGGTATTAATAATGACAGTCTCAAACTCGTGCACAGATGTTAAACTTCGTTTTCAGACACCATTAATGACAATCTAGCCACGTGTGTCAACTGTAGGGCAATAGTTGTCAGTTGTGTCAACGTAACCATATTCAGGCCTCGTTTTCAAGTTCAAACAAAAACATACAGTGTTTCCCCACCATCATAATCAGCATTCCTCTAGTTGCATTATTACCTCTTGCACTAAGATGGATGGGTACATAAATGTTTATGCTATTGCTTTCTTCATAGCACATGAATATACCCTCGCATGTGCGTAAAAATAGGGTGGTGCTTAACTTTTGCACAGGTGTATATATAGAGAATATTAACTATGCATAGTTTATTCACCTTTAGCACTTAACACTTTTGGCCACCATTGTAGATCACCAAAATACCTATTCTTTAAAAGTTTAACACTGGAATGACTGGCTCTAAACAGTGCCAGTCATTCCAGTGGTAAATTTTCAAAAATATGTATTCTGTGATCTACAAGACTACAATGGTGGCTAAAATTGATCTGTTGAAATGGCCCTTGTATATTTAACTAATAACATTTGAACTCCATGTCACTAAACAACAACTTAAAGCACTGTACTTGTTTGTTGTCTGATAAACCAACAAACCTACATTGACAACCGTGTATGATTAACATTTCTAAAGACCACTACATTAGTAATTAGCAAAGACCACTGCATTAGTTTTTCTATTAAACCCTAACTTGACTTTGGACGAATTGAAAAATTACGAGTAACTGGGGCGAGTTTGCTCAAGCAGACAAAACAATAATTTATCAACAATAATCTGTATAAATCAGATTAAACTGCGTAATTAGTGAAAATATATCAGCCAATAACCGGCTATGTCTAATTCATAGGGAGTAACTATGTAATGCGATTACTGATTGGTTGAAGCATAGATAATGCATTAGCGTGTATCCAATAAGGACGCTTGTATCGGGGAGCTTTGAGCTATACGCTGTTTGGAAAAAATCAATATTTTAACGTATGCCTACCTGTAGATCGACGATATCGTTGAACATCGTTGCTGGAATGAGCTTATTAGATGAGAAATTGGGAACACCTAACGATCGAGTATTGTTAAACATTATAAATACTAATCCATCAGTCAATCAATCAGCCGCTATATTGCCAAATATAGCGCGTATCGATACCGTTATTCAAACAGCAAATGACCATTCAAATGTAAAAGATATCACAATATCTTCCATATATTCCTTCATCCATTTAGATATTTTGATAAGTAAATAGAAAAAAATATTTGGCCTGTAACGCTGTAAGTCGTTGCTGCTTTAGGCAAGTAGGCATGCGCAAATTAATTTCAAAATATTCAGCAGATTAGTGATAACAACGTTGTGATCTGTCCAATGTTCTGAGCTGTGAAATGGTTAAGACGCCCAGACACGTTTGTATACGCTTGATCAGTTGTATTGGATTTCTCAAGCGTGAGTTCCTCCATTCTCCCGCCGGCAGAGGGTTAATCCTCCGTGACGTCGTAACTCCAGACAAACGATGTAATTAGTACGGTCCGAGGGTGTTGCGAGAATGGAGTTCCTCTAGAGGAGATTCCGCTGTTATCCAATCAAATACTGATACGTCACACTTAAAGTTTAGCACAACAGACAGAAACATGGCGGGTATTTTTGCAATTTGTAGGCTAACATCGGGCTTGTAAACTCATTATTTATTTTAAAAATTAGATCAAATGGAATACTAAGGATGATTTATGGACAACTTTGAGTTGTGCAAGAAAACATACAACAAATCATAGTCTTAAACAACGCAGTAAGTTCGTTTTTATTGAACACACAATACATTTAGGTATATTTTTTAAAGTAAAAACATGCACAAATAAATATACACACACGATAATATAATCGATAATTAAGCACACGCAAAGTTATCAGTTTCTGTCACACGATTTCACTGCGTCCCTCATGCGTCCTCGGGGATGCAGAGGGTTAATTTTTATGCGTCCTGCCATTTTTATGCGTATATACGCGCGAAAGGACGCATACGGGCAACTCTGCGTGTGAATGGTTTTGTAGCTGATCTTTGTCCTCCTCTGTCTGTATGACATTATACAATTTTGTGTCGTCAGAAAATAGCATTACGTCGCTTGATATATAATCTGGAAGATATTAATATAAAATAGAAATAATATTGGTCCCAAGACGCTACCCTGCGGGATCCCGCTTGTCACATGTCACCACTCTGCCTCTGATCCATTGACGATAACCTTTTGCTGTCTGTCCTTTAGAAAGTCTGCTATACATCCTACTAGATCTATATTAATTCCATATGATTTAACTTTTGTAAGCAGTGTTCTGTAGGGGACCGTATCAAACGCTTTCATGAAATCAAGGTAGATTGTATTAATCTCATACCCTTGGTCTACATGGTCTAGATAAAATTACTAATTTCCATTTGTGGGTCTATAAAAACGGCGACCGCTTATCGAAACACGTCGGCTTCCTTTATCTCAAAATGTGATAATTGTTCAATCTAACTAACATTTGAGAACAGCCCATAGAGTTAAAATGGCAGTAGGGTACTTATGCTCATACCGTTATTTTGCCATATTATAAGCTTCTAAAAGAGACTCAATTCTCTTTTGATAATTGGAAGAGAATATGATTTTATATGTTTTTTATGGGAAACGAAATTGTATTGGCTATATTAATCTGACACTATTCAACTACGTAATAGAATTAGCATACACCCTCTTTGGCTATTCTGTATCTATGAAACAGCCTGTCAAGATTCTCTAATCTTGTTAATCGGCATTTTTACAGCATTAGATTAATTATATAATAGAATGCGAAAGTTACGACTATGCGAGAATCACAGAAATTTGTTTGTTTATGATGGCTACAGGGTTGCAATTCAACTATATATATATAATGATGTAAATCGGAACTCATCCATTCAAATCGTGAGAAAATCTAAATATGTACATTGCAAATCAATAAAAAATTTCTATCCAAAATGTAATGGTAAATGAACTCGCACAATACAAGATGACTATATTTACATTTTACCACCAGAATGACTGGCTCGATAACAGTCAATCATTCTAATAGTAAAATTTCATAGATATTCTTCTCTCGCCTTGTTTAAAATCATGTTTTGCTGCTTTTTTTATCACTACTGAACTACTGAGATGTTCCTCAAACTACTGAAAATCCACTACTGAAAGAGTGTGTGCAACTACTGAAAATCATGTTTTTTCACCGGAAAGTAGTGATTGCTTGAACTGGGAGTTGGCAGCTCTGCAACTGCGAAAGACTTGGTACCAGGCCTTAAATTTTATGTTACCATGCTAAATGCATACAAAATTGACAACCACGACTTTTGACAGCCATGGGTGTCTGGGTTTGTCAAAAACAATACGAGACCGTGAATGATACCTCCTGCTTGCAATTACATATACATAAATAGGAATACATGTACATTTTACTTGGCCTGCTTCTCGTGATAACACAAATTTTGGACATTGACAATGCGAAGTAAGTTGACCTAAAACAACTAGGGGGAATAATAAAGAAATATTAGTTACCTCTCCGGGATGTAGAAATTGTTTGAGTGTAGCTTTGGTGACTATCTCGGTCACTTCTTCCATGTCTTCAGCACTAACTGATGGTCACTGGCAACGTCACTCCAGTGAGTTGTTGTGGAGTCACGTGACAGGATGGACTGGTAGACTGCTAGTATCAGGGTTCGCACGGGTCATGGAAAGTCATGGAATTTGAAAATCTAAATTCCAGGCCTGGAAAAGTCATGGAAATTTGTCAATTTGATAAAAGTCATGGAAAAGTCATGGAAAATGATAATCTCCCTAAATAAAAATAAAATCCGATGGCATACAAATGTGAAATGGGGAAATAAAGCTCGGAAATACACATTTCCATATCTTTATCGCGGCGATCACATGATTTCATTCATTATCAAAGTCATATGTCCAACCAAAATAAAATGACCCAAAACAACGTAAGAAATAAAATGAGGTTAAATCCCTTATGTTGGTAGGCCATATTAACCTCTTTTTTGATTGGAGACATTCCACTGAAACTATATCTGGACTGGAAGGAGGCCTCCCAAATAAAAACGGGTTTTGTAACGCCGCGAATGCGAATATCCCAAATTAAAAATAAATATATACAGAAGAGAATGTTTTTAAAACAATTTGAGCAATAAATTCACTATTTCCTACTCAGCGTATGCATTCGGCAGTATATTTAGTGGCAAGATTTTTGTTCAATTGGGCGATTTCGTCCCGGCCGAATTGGTTACATTATGATAATTAGATGGCGATGCTATCTCGGTCTCGCTAGTGTATGGAGATTCCCCTGTATATTGAACGTATTTCTTGCTCAAAGATGGTTTTATGCATTCTATTACGGTTAAAGTATGAAATAAACTTGGTAATATTAAAAGAATAACAAGATATTTAGCCGATAAAGGATTATTATTATTTTGAATCTAGTGGTAAAGTTACCAATTTTCGTTCGTCTGAAAAATATGTTTTGCGATATTTCTAAACTCTGATTGCGTGTTATATACATGTATAAGGCTTTTTTGGCTCATATTTTGTTAAATTTTCCCATGCGTGTTATCTATTGGTGCGCAACATATTTGCGAAAGTAACAATTTTAGGGATTGGATTTAAATTTGTTCTTGAACACCTTGTCCAAATAGAAGCCTCGGCTCTAAGCCTTAAATTTGTTCAAAATTTTTTTAAATTAAAAACAAATTTCAATTTGCAGACCAGGTGAAGACTATTTTATAAAAAATGTTCAACAATAGTCTTCTCTTGGTCTGCAAATGGACATCTCTCAAGACCACGCGTGACAGAAGTCGGCTTTGGCTGATATGAGTGTTAAAGGGTTAATAAACAATTTTTGGAGTCAAAATCTTTACTAGAAATGGCCATATTGCTTCTTACCATTTTGACCGATTTCAACCATGTTAGGCTGAAAGGATACTACATGTATGATCATAGGCTCTAGAACTTCCATTCAGAATTTTTATTCATCAATTTTTTATCTGAAAACCTCAGATTTTATTAAAAATGTACCGGATATTCTCACATGTTGACCCCTTGCCCTAGATAAAGTGAATTCCATATGATTCACTATATGCTGTTGAACATTTTGAAACAAATTTGACTGTCTTTGACCTAGCTATTGATTCTTGGAGGTCATGGAAAGTCATGGAATTTCAAATACTGAAAGGTGTACAAACCCTGTAGTATACGGTAGCCCTCATCTCGGTTCATGGTTGGTTGATGTTTGTAAATTTCTATGGCCTCTAACCTTCCATTTGAATAAGCGATAAATAAAGAGGCTATAGTAATTTACAAACATGAACCAAGGCGAGGGCTACCATATACCAACAGTCGACCCGTCCATGCTGTCACGTGACTCCACAAGAACTGACCAGAGTGACATTGCCAGCGACCGTCAGTTAGTGCTGAAAAAGTGACCGAGATGGTCACGAAAGCTACACTCAAACAATTTGTACATCCCAGAGAGATGACCAATATTTCTTTATTATGAATCATCCTGGGATTGGGACCAACATTTTCGGAAATAACTAGTTGGAACATACGCATAATGAAGAGCCATATCCCATAATGCAACAGGGGACCATGAAGACACCACAAAAGCTATATCATAAGCCGAAACTGGAACCAAAAAAGCTAGCGACCGGAAATGAATCATTTAGAGTCACATGGTATATGTATATGTCTGGTTCCCTGTCTCATTTTCTGTTGATTTTTCCTCATTACACGTATGTACATGTTATCTGTATATGCGATGGCTTCATGCGTTCGCTATGACAAGAGTGCACATTAGCGGCTAACATAATGCAAAGTAATGCGAGTGGCGAGATTTCTTCTTTAAAATAATGTGGATGACCCAATTAATTGACTATTGTCATACAAGTTGAGACAACACGTAATGCAATGAACGAACAAAATAAGCAGGTAACGAAATTAAGAGATTTGTATTTACAGTCTAAAACATGTTTTGTGCTGTGTTGCTTTACTCGAAACACCACCCACGCAGTGCTGATTTGAAAGCCTCTATCAAAGGGGCTGACACGCCATCTGCTGGTAAACTATTCCACACCCGAATTGTGGATGGGAAAACAAGAGTGAAGTTTGATGTTCGTGTGAGGGTGCAGAATCAACAGGCTATGGTGGAATCAAGTTTCGCGCCTGCTTATGGTGATCCTGTTACCACAAGGTTGTACATCTTAATGGATTTGTTGATATCCCAGTGTGATTTCAATGGCTTGAGTGAGAGTTGAGGACTAGAGCTCTGGTACTGCTGAAGTTGCAACAAATTCTTCGAGCTGACCATCGCTGGACCATCTCCAAATTATTGATGGCACCTTGTTGGTGTGGACTCCATACAGTGTATGCGTACTCGAAGGAGGCCTTTGTAACATTGACTATGCACGTTTCTTTCTGTAAGCAAATACACTAGCTCTGTGGGCTTTAGCAGCAATCGCTTGGGTATGTTTGTTCCAGTTGAGTTTGTTGGTGAATGGGAACCATAGATATCCTGCACTATCGACTCATTCGTGACCATGTAGCTGGTATTGTAGGAGCGGCAGTTTTTCACAATCACGAAAACGGGCAGATTTCACAGAATTGGCTAATTGAAACGGGATCATGATAATCAAACGGAAATTAACGGGACATAGCATTTGCCTTCAAAACATTTACAGGTTGAAATGGAAACGTAATATCCAAATGGAAAAAGGCATTTTGCTGTCTAAAATTCGGACGTAAAATTGCAAATTCTGATGATAAATATGTCAAATTCTGTAATGTAGCACATGTGCAATCCTGCACTATCGACTCATTCGTGACCATGTAGCTGGTATTGTAGGGGCGGCAGTTTTTCACGATCACGAAAACGGGCAGATTTCACAGAATTGGCTAATTGAAACGGGATCATGATAATCAAACAGAAATTAACGGGACATAACATTTGCCTTCAAAACATTTACAGGTTGAAATGGAAACGTAATATCCAAATGGAAAAGGCATTTTGCTGCCTAAAATTAGGACGAAAAATTGAAAATTCTGATGATAAATATGTCAAATTCTGTAATGTAGCACATGTGCAATCTTGGAAAAGCCGGGAACTTGTCTATACAGTGTCGACCTTCCTTGTAAGTACATGAAACAGACTAGCCGTAGCGACGAATAACATCGTAATCTACGCACAAAATATAAATTTTTGTTGGCATATAGCGGATGATTTAGGCCGTTTATCACATAAACAATGCATTATATCGCAACTAATATACCGACAAACCACTCCCAGACCACATTCACGGTTATGCTATTCGAAATTTAGTATTTTTACGCCGTGATAATGATCTAAGCGTCAACAGATTATAACGTAACAAAGTCCCGGTATCTCTGCCTGCATCTATTAAAACATAAACACAGTCCCGGTACAGTCACCTCTAGGGTTGGGCGATATTGCTCAAGGCATGACGATATCGGTATCTCATTAAAATACCGCGGTATCACGATATATCGTCATTTGGGTGGGGTGTGGAGTTAGGGTGTAAACATAGAATAACATGTATTTCAAATTGGTGGCGTCTGCAAGTTATTTTCATTAAATTTGTTGCATTGAAACCGTAAATTAAGACGCCATGATTGCCATTTCCGCATATTTAATACACGAAATTCCACACTTTGACACCCTTCAATATACAGTTTAAAGCAACGAATGTAATGCAACTAACCGTATTCATCACAAATAAGACAAATAAAGGATTTTCTTCTGTTCTTGTGTTGTATTTTGTGTTATCTTTACCTCACGACAACTGTCAAAGGATTGAGCAAGAAATACGCATTAACTTCATTGTGCAGAAAGGAATTCCGCAGGGCGAAATCTGATTGGCCGCCGTATCATACTTGAGCCAATCAGAATTCACACTGCAGAATTCCGACAGCTGTTATCACGCCCGCCGCTAATTAATAAAATAACTGCATGATTTTGAACGAGAACCAGCGTGAAGACTGGAAACAATTATATCGGATTTTATTTGGTCTGTAATATTAAATACTAATTTGCCCCATTGTAGACCTATTCAAATTCGCTCACTACTTAGCGGGTTTATCCATTGATCTCAAGGCGTAGTCGGGATGTGTGAAATTAACCCAGTTAACTCTGCAGCCAAGACTGCCACAACAGATAGAAGACTGGAAATAATTAGGCCTAAATTCTTTATTTTAAGGACGTTTCTCAATTAGAATAAATCCGTAATGTCATATGTGGAATGAATTTTGATCTGATTCGTTTAAAAATGCTAATATATTGTATAAAGTTACATAAAAACATATAACGGTAAAGCAAGAGATTAACTTCCCCTCACCCACCGTTCCAAGCTGTGGTATTGATAATGGACTAAGTGTGTGTGGTTTCCTATCGACCTCAAAAGTTTTAAAGTTTAAATCTTTCATGGTCAGAAGAATGTTTAACCAGGCAGATCAATGACTAATGGATAAATAGCTTGACCTGTAGTAATGACGTCATCAGATTGGAATGTGGGAAGTGCAAATGGTATTCCCCACTGACAAACACTCAGAATGAGGCAAGAAAAAACACGGCGTCGTCTATTTGTGTAATTATGAAAAGTGAACAACAAAGGATTATTTTGTACTTTAAATCATGTTATTAGCGCAAACAAACCATGAAAGGCATGAATTAAATGAACACAGATTATTTTGGAGTTTATTAAGTTTTTATTACCTTAGACAAAGACTGGGTTATTACTTAAAGAATATTACTGGACCGAATAGAGGTAAGAGTATGACATTTCTAACGTAATTATTTATATTATACTCACAGTTAAAAGTGCAATATCGATTGACGATATTTACGATTTTTCGAAATTATGACGATTTCGGTATCGGTATTCGGTATATCGCGATATTGACGATAATATCGAAAAATCGCCCACCCCTAGTCACCTCATTCAACTATGACCTCTATGTTGAGAAGGCTGAAAAGTCGTGAATTTCAAAATGAAAAATCGAGGCCTGAAAAACATTTTTAACTTGCCTGTTCAGTGAACAGAAGAGCTTATGCGATACCGACCGCGTCGTCCGGTGGCAGCGTTGGTGGCGGCGTCTAATTTTGGTTACGTTTTGCGTTTAGCTCTACTATGGCAATCCTATCAAGCATACAGCCACCAAAAACTGGAATTCCCATTTTAAATAAAGAACTACTCAGTGAAAATGTGGAGTGTTAACACTTCCTTCTATGTTATATATGTAAATGATACATGTATGTTATAGTTGGAGCTCTGCTAATTATTTTGAAAACAATCTGACTAACTTGTAAGTGATTAATTGCTGTCTGCAATTTCTTTCAGCCAAACTAGCTTCTAAATTTGCCTTCTTTAAAACAAATCTCAGAATTCAGAATGACAAGTATTATTATACCAATAATATGTATTCATCTTCCAAAATGCCACATTCTTTAGAATGCTAGTCTATCTCTATAGGCTAACTGTGTATGCACCATAACATAGCTAGATATAAAAAAAACTAATTTTTGATATAAAAATATTTTTTTATTCAGAATTAAAATTTGGTTGACATGACTGACTAGTTAGTTGATTAATAGCAATTGGTCCCAAACATCATACCCCAACCCATCGTCCTATTGCACAACCCTCGCCCTCCCACTACGATCCCGTATCGAGTACCATGCTTGCACACCTTTGATGTTTGTGCTAAGTTGACAAAGCTTCATACATATTAATGAGCTGGGGTCAGTCAACTTGTGCCAATGAGATTGCTCGATAGCAAATCATGAAGTAGGCACATTTACACATGTGCGTAAACCAAACTAGGGGTTTCTGTTACCCAAAACCAATCTACACACTTTTTGTTCCTCAGATAACTTGTTTAGAGCAAAACTATTGCAAACTTTCCAAATGTCTCTTTCCAGTTCAACAGCATCGCGACCGCCGTTGTTTTTGTGATTGTAAATTAGGTCACCAGACGTAGACGAAGTTTCGCCTATCGCGTGAAGTAGGCAGAAATCTGATTGGCTACCTCCAGCCCACTAGCGTAATGTTACTTCACATAGCGAGAAATCAGAGGTCTGTAAGTACGGCCTCGAACAGCGTAGCTATGTGAGTGGCCATATGTAAGTACGATGACCCCAACCATGACATGTAACTGTAATGGCTAAATTTGACAGTTTGCTGGCCTTAGGAAATAACACGAAGGTGGAGGGGGGGGGGGGGTGGGGTTGCCCGTGACTACTTTAACCCTTTAACACTAAAGCCGGCCAAAACCGCTTCTGCAGTGGTCTTGGGAAATGTCCATTTGCAGACCAAGAGAATACTATTTTTGAAATTTACCACAGCAGTTATTGGCTCGAAAACCGAGTCAGCCATTTTAGTGGTAAATTAAAACAATGCAGTCTCTTGGCCTATGAATGGACATTCAATAAGCACCTACTTGTTTTGGGTTTTTTTTTGAGGAAGGGTGCCTGGACCCCACTCTTTTGCAGGACTAGCACGCTTATCTGCGGACAAGTGTATTTTATAAATCACTAGTCCGAGGGCTGGTGGAATAAAAAGTTAAGATCTACCCCTGATGCCATTTCATGCATTTTCAGGTTGCTCGCTAAATTTTACTTTCTATAAACATCCAGCGCAGCGGAACATGCCGACTTACCGGATTTGACATAGATTATTGAAATTTTTTTAGCGATAGACAAATCTACATGTAGGACTGCCTGCGATTTTAGCATTATTTTCTTTTGATAAGCTACTTAGCGCTATAACGCTGTACCGATTAATTTTAATTTGACTAACTTTCCATGGTTCTGTTAGTTGTTCATAATCATGAGTTGAGACTCAGTCGAGTACATGTATCTATGAGATTTCGCCTAAACTCAGTTAGCCGCTTGACCATTGACTAGTTCCGGACTGGAGGAGGAGTGTGTGTAACAGTCTATCTATCGTATGACTGACGGGTTCCTTGATCATGCAGTACAAATTAAGCAATCTCAACTTTCTACAGTATTTATATTAAGCCTATGGCAGCAACGGGATGTATTATCGGCTAGAAATAATTGGCTTCTGGGGTCGACGGGACGTATTATTGGGTGAAAATAATTGGCATCTGGGGTCGATGGGACGTATAGTTGGCTCGCCCTACCGCCAGCTAAATACACAGGCATTACAGGCATTTTATCAATCAAACTTAGCGTTACATTATTGGTCAATTCAGTTTGTTTGCAAATTTGCGGGAAAATATAAATAGATCTTTGTGAATGAGATTGTTTGCATAAAGATGTCGAAAATGACGAAGCAATTCCTTTATTACAGCTCACCTGGCCTGAAAGACCAAGTGAGCTTATGTCTTGGATTTTGGCTGATTTTTAGAAACGTCTTTAAAAATCTCCGAAACCGCTTGAGGGATTGAAGCAAACCTCATGAAATATGATCTAGCGGTAGAGATGAACCAAGTTTGTTTAAGGGAACTTGATTGGTCAAATGGCTCGGTGGCCATCTTGGTTGACCTAGTTTTAGTGAAAATAACTTCTGCATAACCGCTGAAGGGATCAGGCCGAAATTTGGCAGATATAATTAGGGACTAAGGGCCATTAAAGTTTGTTCAAGAGAAATTGTTCCATCAAAAAACAGGGCCGCCGTGGGCCAATCAAAATATAGCGTGTTTGGCAGCCATATTGGATTTTTTTATTTGATGGATTTTGAGGCCGAAATTGGTTTTATCTAGGGTTTTGGGTATTCTGATCTCAAATTTGCAATTTCCGAAACTGTCCGATAAACAGTTTGGCAGCCATATTGTATCATTTTCTTGCCAAAACCAACCATACTAAAGCAATAGGAAATTTAAAATGTCTTCTTGAGAACTGCTGGGCCGATTTCAATTATATTTGGCAGGAAGCATCCTTATGGCATAGAGATTCAAATTTGTTCAAACGAAGCCGATCGGCCAATTTGGCCGGTGGCCATTTTGGATTTTGCCTGATTTTTAGAAATGTCTAAAAATTAAACCACCCACCAACAATTTTGACAAAAATGAATAGTGCTCCAGGTGAGCGACACAGGCCCCTTGGGCCTCTTCTTTAACCGAGTATCCGGATAGATGGAATCAGTTATTATTATTAGCTCACCTGGCCTGAAAGGCCAAGTGAGCATATGCCGTGGCGACCATTCGTCGTCCAGCAACTTTTCATTTAAATGACTTCAGGCACCACGGGGGCCGATTTCAATTATATTTGGCATGAAGTATCCTTAGGGCATAGGCATCCAAGTTTGTTCAAATGAAGCCGATCGGCCAATTTGACCAGAATCGCTGAAGGAATCGGGCCGAAATTTGGGAGATATAATTAGAGACTAAGCCATTAATGTTTGTTCAAGGGAAGTTGATCCGTCCAAAAAACATGGCCGCCGTGGGCTAATCAAAATGTAGCGTGATTGGCGGCCATATTGGATTTTTTTATTTGAGGGATTTTCAGGCGGAAATTGATTTTTATGTATGTTTTTGGGTATTGTGAGCTCAAATTTGCCATGTTCGAAACTGTCGGATAAACGGCTTGGTGGCCATCTTGGATTATTTTCCCACCAAAGGCTCCCATACTAAAGCAATGGGAAATTTAAAATGTTTTCTCGAGAAGTACTAGACCGATTTAAAATATATTTAAAAATTTTAAATTAAAAATGTTCACAAACTCATTTAAAAGACTACTCCTAAACCACCCACCAACAATTTTGATAAAAATCATAGTGCTCCAGGTGACCGACAGGCCCCTTGGGCCTGTTATTAGCCGAGTATCCATATAGATGGAATCAGTTATTATTATTAGCTCACCTGGCCTGAAAGGCCAAGTGAGCGTATGCTGTGGCGACCGTTCGATCGACATCCGTAAACCTTTCATTTAAACGACGGAGCTTTGGTGACTATCTCGGTCACTTCTTCCATGTCATCAGCACTAACTGATGGTCGCAGGCAACGTCACTCCAGTGAGTTGTTGTGGAGTCACGTGACAGCATGGACTGGTAGACTGCTAGTATATGGTAGTCCTCATCTCGGTTCATGGTTGGTTGATGTTTGTAAATTTCTATAGCCTCTAACTTTCCATTTAAATAAGCGATAAATAAAGAGGCTATAGTAATTTGCAAACATGAACCAGGGCGAGGGCTACCATAAACTAACAGTCGACCAGTCCATGCTGTCACGTGACCCCACAAGAACTGACCAGAGTGACGTTGCCAGCGACCGTCAGTTAGTGCTGACCACATTCACGGTTATGCTATTCGAAATTTAGTATTTTTATGCCGTGATAATGATCTAAGCGTCAAGAGATTATAACGTAACAAAGTCCCGCTATCTCTGCCTGCATCTATGACCTCTATGTTGAGAAGGCTGAAAAGTCGTGAATTTTTTACTCGTCTGTTCAGTGAACAAAGGAGCGTATGCGATACCGAGCGCGTCGTCCGGTGGCAGCGTTGGTGGCGGCATCTAATTTTGGTTAAGTTTTGCGTTTAGCTCTGCTATGGCAATCCTATCGAGCATACAGCCACCAAACTTGATATACAGCCTTATTACTACATATATATTATTAATACTACAATCCATTTATAACATTATCCCCTACATTTTCTGCTCACAGACTGCTATTTCATATTAAGGTTTGTGTTTAGCGGGACATAGAATTTTAGTGCAGAACGGTTACGTTTTGTGTTTAGCGCCTTTATGGATAAACCATCATGCATATCCACTAGTTTGTTTAGCTTGACATACTGTTTAACTTTTCTGTTTAGCTCTGCTACAGCTAAACTATCAGGCCTTCATAAATAGCATTGGTAATGAATATATATCACTACTTTATTTTATATAATCATAATAGTTAACCTTTTGCAAATGACCCTTATATGTAGAATTATATCAACAGGCAAGCTCCGTGGTTGCAAAACCACAATTCTGGTTTATCATGGGTCATGGAAAAGTCATGGAAAATGGTAATCAGGCAATAAGATACTAATTTCTCACAATTTGATTGACTACACAATCTCTAATGAAATGGAGTTGCAACATTAACTCGGGATAGATAACCTTATGAGTCAGCAGTTCCATAATCCTTTGTACTGCCATTCCCTCCCCTCGCTCGGTTCGAAAGACGCCCTCATACATTTAATCATCAGACGCCAAAACGTTTGCTTGCCTAATTTTCAGGGAATATTAGCAATTTTTAGAGAAGTTTGCGAATTTTCAGAGAAGTTTGGGAAACATCAGCACCGATATTTGTCTAGCTCTAAATACCTATACCAACATTCTATTTGTCTATTACTTTGTACTCATACATGTACATGTAGCATGGTATTACAAAATGTTATTGAATTATGTGATTGGACTCGTCTCCTATCCTTTTGCCTATCCATCTATAGATCTGATTCTTGCCGGGTCCAGAACCTTTGAACTTACACTCGAGCATTTTCTTTCAGCAGGTATATTAGGCTAGATGAAATATCATGATATTCTTTTGGCAAGATCCATCCATATACCGTTTTTACAACACAGATATATCTCAATTAAAAGACTTAATATTTGTCAAAATTTTCATGCATGATCAGATCTGATAGAGTTTTGAACTTAGCCTTGTATTGCTTTTAAATGCTATGTTATGCATAGATGCAGTGTCATGAATTGGTTTCGGCAAAGTATGTCCATATTCACTAGCGTTATCTCTCTTGCAAGACGTGAGATTGTTCAGAAAAAAATGTTTACTGCTGGGTAGCTTGAAAGCTCCTAGATATGTTTACAACACTAAAACTCGAATTCCTCTTGTGTCAGCACTGGTGTGGCAAAAAGTGAAGTTTTTCTTTTGTTTCAAGATGAGAGAATAGATTTGGAATATTATCACCCTATAAAACCTTTGCTATTGCAGTGGCAATTTGTTGAATGATCGTCATGCTGCCCATGTCCAGAATTCATCATTGTTTAAGATTACCTTCTTGATTTCAAAGCGGTTAATGTCTATTTAAATGCAAACCACTAGTGTTCAACACTTGCCAGCCCGGCAAGTACTTATCTTCATGTATGTATTTGTTCTTTCAGAAACATTTTTCCTAGCTGAGCAGTTATCGTGTGGTGTCGTAGTATCATAAAGAGCCAGCCATGCAGACCATCAAATGTGTGGTCGTTGGTGATGGTGCTGTGGGTAAAACATGTCTCCTAATTTCGTACACGACCAACAAATTCCCGTCAGAATATGTACCAACTGTAAGTATTGCTTATTAGCTTATCTGGCCTAGGATAACGACATGTCTAGAAGTTAACCACTGATCCCGCGATCAATAGACCTTTTCGCATAAGGATCAGTAACGGATCACTGTTTTAGGACAGTAACTGATCTGGTTGGATCACGGTGTTTCAGCAGGAGTAGTTTTATGACACAAGTCAAACAGGATTTTCCGCTTACTTCAACCAGGTAGTGTTATCTGTGGTGCTGACCAAAAATAGCCATTACAGTGGTCTTGAGAAATGTCCATTTTCAGGCCAAGAGAATACTATTTTTGAAAATTTACCAATGGAATGAATGGTTCGATAAACGAGCACAAGCCGGCATTCCAATGGTAAATTGTCAAAAATAGTATTCTCTTGACCTGCAATTGTTTTGACTTCTGACGATTAAATGATTAATTATCATAATAATGTGGTGTAAATGGTACATTCAGAACATTTGATTAATTTTATAATCAGTGCAGTACTACAGTTTTGATAGTACGGATCAGTACAAAATTCCAGGGATCTGTGAATTTTCTGGTGTACTGATCTGTATAAATAATCACGAATAAAAATAAAGTTAATTTCTAGCCCTGTCATGCCTGTAAAAGAAGTGCCTAGGTGCCATGATGCCCCTCTGTCACTGGCCATTGGTCTTTGATTGATAGTAAATGTACAGTACGAGTAAACTAACGAAAGCGATTATTTAGTCAAATTCTGAATAGTGATTTCTCTTCAAGAGATATACTTACCTCTTTAACACTATGATATTTCCTAAATATCGACCTTGACTCAATAACCCCAGATTAAAAAAGATAGGTGCCCTTAATGGGCAGGTAGACAGGTGACAGTCAGCCAGATGCCGGTACCAACCTCGCGCATGCGCAGAGTGTCACTGCCTCTTTCTCCTTCGATCAATACTCACCATTCTGTTACTTCTGATATACAGCTGGCTCTGACAGCGGCTCTAGGACTATAGACTTAGAAAGCTTTACCGACTCCTGGGAACCGGGTACTCGGCTCCCAACTGCCGAGTACCCGTTTACCATAGAGCTCATTCTTGTTTGCATAGCGACAAGAGCAATACATGCTTTTTGCATTAAGGATTTTAGTGTTTTAAAATAATCTAAGTCTTTAATCAGTGATAGTTTGTGTGTTCTGAAAGGATTAACTAAGGACTATGGAGAATACCGCCCAAGAAAACCAGGTTGTATTGTTCTTTATTATCCATAGTTAAAAGACTTAGGTCTCTAAATTTCGTTGTGTCGCATGTTCCAATTTCTGTCCCCATAGAATCTGGGACGTGTGCTAACAACGATATATGCCAGACGATCGCCTTCTTTAAACCCCAACAGGAGATCGGCAGATATGAAAATAGGTGTTTGCTACGGTATTTCTAACACGAATATCGGCTGACGTCGTTCTCCGTAGAATCCGAGCGGGTGTCGTCACACCCGGTCGCTCGGATGTTTATGTGAAGAAAAATTTTTCATTAATTCGCGCATCTTATTCTGGGTGCTGCGTACTAAAAATGGTACCGGAAACTTTAGAATGATCAAGTTTACGTGTGATCACGATCGGTTTGCAATGATCGGTGGTTTCAAAATTCTTGAGTAGATGTGTGGTCTGCGGTTTTACCGTGTGAGACAGCAGTTTTGTTATACATTTTGTTGTTTTCTTCACATATCGTGCTGCGTTCGTTAGGAGTATAATTTATATTGATTAGTAAATATACCCTGAATGCTATGCGATATGATTCCTGGAGCCGTTACACATCCTGGAGGATCTATTATGGGTGTGTTGTGCCCGCCGCGTACTTGTCGTCATAATCAATGCGATCGTTGTTGTAACGTGGCGGGGTGGGGTGCGGGGAGGTTACGGTTAATTTATGAGTCAAATTATTTGAAAATTAATTGTCTGCCTTCCATCCGGGTCTCGTTCCGCTTGTTTATTGTAGGTTTGTGCTTATTTTATAGGCCAAGCCAGCCCCGCCATCATGTGACGACTGCCATAAGTTTGTCCGTGTAATGTTCAAGGACCATGTCTGTTTTATGTGTGCCCTGTGTAATATAGATCATAGGTGTAATGTTTGTGCAGTGTGGTCCGTCGAAACGATGGTTAAGTTCCTTGCCCAGAAGGACTTGGCTGGGTCTGACGCGGGGTCAGGCGGTCCGAGAGTAAATCGTGGAGCGCCCGGTTCGGCCGGTGCGGGTGCTCCACGTCCCCAGCTGGAGGTGGCGGAGATGGCACCGCCGGCGTGGTTTGGTCCGGCTCTGCAGGGTTTTTCTGCATAGCGTTCTGACCACGCTGGTGTCGTCCCTGCTACCAAAGGTTGGGGGGCAGTTTCTCCCCATGCCTGGTACGGATCCTGTCCTCGGACAGGATTCTGGACTGGTTACCGAGGGGGCCGTCTCGTACGGCCCCCTGGCAGTCCCGTCTGGCTTCGGCCAGACGGGTTTCTGTTTCTCTGCGGCCACCTCCGGGTGGTCCAGTAGCGGTGGCCGGTCCGTCAGGTGTGGGAGCCGTCCGCCAGGACGGTTCCACGGTTGACTCGTCTAGTGACGACTCTTCGGAGTCTGAAGACGAGGAGGCCGAGGAGGAGAGGTTGCTGCGGCCCGTGAAGCCGCAGGTGGAGAATATGGAGGTTGATTCCGTCCTAGACGGAACCGGCCTCCATTTGTCTGGTTTGGCGCAAGCCAGGTCAGCGGCTCCGCCTGTGGCTGAGGCAAATCCGTTACCGTGCACCGGTTCCGTGCGGCTTGGTTTGGCACCAGCCGTCACGGGAACGGGTGTGCCGGGCCGGGCGTGGTACTCACCTATCTCGCCTGGTCCGGCAGTCGGACGTGGGGTGCCGTGGGCGCCCGTGTCCGGCTATGGTTCCGCGACTGCTACGGGTCCGTACGGTTTTCCGTGTGGACCTACCCCATGGACCGGAGTGTTTCATGGGGTGGCGGCGGAACCGTGTGGTACCGGAGTGCCTGGCGTGTCAGCCGTGGCTCCTTGCTGGGAGGCCGTGGCTGGCAGACCCGTGAGCACGTCAACGGGTGACGTGTTTGCGGGGGTGTCTTCATCGGAGGTAGATTGGTCAGATGCTCTGGCGTGGCTAGCCAGGGTTGACCCGTCTGTGGTTTCGGCCACGGCCGATGAAGATGCGCCCCGTCCGTCGGTTGCGTCGATCAGGACGGGGGATCCACGGTTCATAGAATGGTTGGATGCTATTTATAGCAAACAACTGATGACCAAGGGTCAGCTCCCTGCGGCCTCCAGGGAGGTGCGGGCAAGATGTCGTATTCCGCGGGGGGAATACGACAGGTATGGTGTAGTCCCGTCGGTCACGGAGTGACCGATGGGTACTGGGCGTCCAGAGTGCCGTGCCGGGTCACCCCGGTCCGGCACTTGTGGACAAGTCTCAGGTACACCAGGAAGAAGTCCTGTCCCTAGCGATGAGGGTGTGAGGGCAGCGATGAGCGCTGTCAACCACTCTTATCGTCTCCTTCAGTCGGTGTGGGCTGAAGCGGGGCAGGCCACCCTGTGCCACCTGTGGCGCTTTCATGTGTCAATGACGGCCTGGTGCTGTCGATGGACGCATTGGCAAGGGTGCAAGCGCGTGTGACGAAATCCAGGAGGCAAATGGTCATTGACCATATGCGTCCGGCTACGGCAGTCAGGGAGCGTCTCCTTGGGACACCCCTGACAGGGCCTAGCATCTTCGGTGGCCAAGCGTGGGCCATCTTAGAGGATACCGCCAGTATCGCGCAGAATCGGTTAGCGGTAAACCTACAGCTAGAGCTAGTGCGACAAGCGCATGCACTAGGGCCTGTGGGGAAACCGCTAACGGGACAACCTTCAAAGGAGCAGAAGAAGCATAAGGGCAAGGCGAAAGCTAGGCCTGTTGCGACTTCTGCTTCAGCTGGGATTTCAGAGCCGCCGCCGGCGAAGAAGCCCAGGAAGGTTGTAGAGGCGCCTACCCTCCCCAATGTTGCTCCTGACCGCCCTAGAGGTGGGAAGGGCAAGGGGAAGGGTAAGGGTAAGGCCTCAAAGGGCGGACAGAAGGGGCCGAAGCGTACCTGAGGGTACGAAAGCTCCCTTCATATCCGCCTGGACCGCGCCTGTGTGACAGGAACAGCGGTGCCAGTTATACCCGTCGTGCCTAGAACGAAATGGTTCTCTCTCTCTCTCGTTAAGAAAGAGTGGGGGGGGGGGGGCGGACTGCGAGCCGGACAACCCCGTTAGACGTCGAGGCGTCTATGGTGGGTGGAAGGCTCATGCGTTTCGTCGAGGCCTGGCAAGGTGTGACGTCAGACAGTCTGGTCCTGGGATGGTTATCCCAGGGTTACATGCCGGAGTGGTGGGACTTTCCACCACAAAATCTGTCTTTGGCACCTGTCTGGACACCCGTACCAAGGGAGCCAGACAAGTTAGAAGCCGTTCAAAAGGAAGTGTCGGGTTTGCTTCTGAAGGGAGCAATAAATCCAGCAAATCGAAACACTCCAGGCTTCTATTCAAACATGTTCCTTGTCCCCAAGAGCACAGGGGGATGGAGACCCATACTCAATCTCAGGCCATTAAATTGGTTTAGCCATACGCCTCGGTTCCAGATGGAAATGCCGAGGTCGGTAATGCGGGATTGAGGAAAGGAATGTGGTGTGTATCGATCGATCTGAAAAATGCATATTTCCACATTCCTATGAATCGGAGTTGGCACAGGTTTCTGAGATTTGCGTTTCAGAGTCAACTATGGGAGTTTACAGTCTCCCGTTTGGCCTGTCGACAGCTCCGAGGGTTTTCACAAGAGTGGTCCTTGCGGTGACAGCGTTTCTCAGAAAAGAGAACGTGGCGCTACACACCTACATAGACGACTGGCTGCTCAAGGCAGACTCGGCAGCCAGGTTGAACGTGGATACTGCTCTGACTCTGAAGTTACTTTCAGATCTAAGCTGCATAGTCAACGAGGAGAAATCCGAGTTGACGCCCACTCAACGTTTCGTTTATTTGGGGATGCGATTCGACCTTGAGGAGGGCAGGGTTTACCCATCAGAGCCCAGAGTGGTGTCTCTGTTAGCCATCCTCAAGAGTTTTCGAGTGGGAAACCACATTCAAGGCGAGGCGGTTCCTTCAGATGCTGGGCATAATGGTCTCCATGGAGCAGGTTATCCCGTACGATGCTCTAATGCGAAGACCTATCCAGTTGTATCTGATGTCTCTGTGGAAACAGAGAACAGAACCCCTGTCAAAACTGGTGCCAGTTTTGGAGCCGATAATATCGCATCTGCTATGGTGGAAACAGCGTCAGAATCTCCTAATAGGGGTTTCGCTGCACCTACCCCAACCCCAGCTGTCCGTTTACACGGATGCATCGCTGGAAGGGTGGGGTGCCTGCCTGGGAGAACCAGGTCTCGGGCACATGGACTCTCCCGGAGAGTCAGCTGCATATCAATCTGTTGGAAATGATGGCAGTGGAACTGGCGTTGGAAGAGTTCCTTCCGATGATCAGGGGCAAGGTGATATTGATACGGTCGGTCAATTCGACAGTAGTATCATATATAAATCGCCAAGGCGGGACCAGGTCGCCCACTCTGTGTATCAGGGTGTGGCACTTGATTCAATGGTGCAGGAATTACTCGGTTGTTTTGAAAGCAGCTCGTATTCCTGGCCGATTGAACATTCTGGCGGATGCTTTGTCTCGCAGACAGAGAATCCTGCCAACAGAATGGTCCCTCAACCCTCCAGTTCTGCGACGGATCTTCGAGCATTGGGGCAAACCCAACGTGGACTTGTTCGCCACAAAGGAAAATGCTCAAATCATGACATATGTCTCGCCGATTACAGATCCAAATGCCGTCGATACAGATGCTCTGGCGATAAGCTGGAGAGGGATGCACGCTTACGCGTACCCACCCACCATTCTTCTACCGAAGGTTTTGGTGAAGGTCAGGGAGGAACCGTGTCTGGTCCTGCTAATAGCGCCGTATTGGCCGAGCAGGGCGTGGTTCACGGATCTTCTAGATCTGCTGGTGGAAAATCCTGTGCAGTTGCCCGAGATTCCGAACATAATCTCCCAGGCCAAGGGACGCTTCCTACACGAGCGTCCCGAGATGTTCAATGACTGCGTGGATGTTATCAAACAACGTTCCACGTCGGAAGGCTTTTCTCGACAGGCTGCTGATTTCATCGCGGCTGCGAGAAGTAGGTCAACCTTCAAGTCATATAACAACAAGGTTAACAGATTTGCAGACTGGTGTGAAGAAAAGGGTATTGATACCTTTCAATCCACTATCAGCAAATAGCAGACTTTCTCTGTGAGCTGTTCTTTTGAGGACTAGCTCCCGTCACAGTTGCTGGATACAAGTCAGCTTTGGCATCATTTATCCCTTGTCTAGCCAACAGGGATAGTCCAGAGGTGGCCCAGTTAAATGTGATGTTGAGGGAATGAGCAATCTCCGACCGAGACAACCGGTAGTCATTCCAGCCTGGAGTCTATCTTTAGTGCTTAATGTACTGGCCAAGCACCCTTTCGAACCGTTGCGTTCGGCTAGTCTAAAGCATTTGACTCTAAAGGCGGTTTTTCTATTGGCAGCTTCCTCAGCTAGAAGGCGCAGTGAGATCCATGCGCTTTCGGCAGAGAGGAACCGATTTATTGTTTCTGGAGAAGGTCTGCGTCTTCTGCCAAGAGCAGAGGTTATGTCAAAGAACCAATCTTTGAGATATCCCGGCAAACCGATCATTATACCGAAGTTAACTAGGTTTGATCGTGATGCCAGTGTCTGGTGCCCGGTCCGTGCTTTGACTAAGTACAAGAAACGGACTGACTCGTTACGGTCGAACGATAGACATCTGTGGATCTGCCATAAAAAGTCTTATGGCGCCGCATCCATGGATACTATCTCTCGTTGGGTGGTCGAATGCATTCAGACTACTCACGAGATGGCGACTGGGCACCAGGTGCAAGGCGTAAGGGCAGACAATGTCAGAGGAATAGCCGCCTCGACCGCCCTTTACAATGGTGTTCCGTTATAGGACATCATGGCCGTTGCACAATGGCACTGTGAGTCCTCATTCACGGATTACTATATGAGGGATGTGTCAGACTCAGCCAATCCACTCACTTTAGCTGTTTTGAAACGATAGTTAGTGACCACACTGCTTTTCCCCTTTTCTCACTTCGGTAAGAAAAGAACCTAAAGCAGGCATGGTCAGGCGAGAGGATGTCAACCAGATTGTGTCACTGATGGCCGAACCGGTGAATGGTTGTAGGCGGTACGTCTGAAGTCCTGTTATCATAAGGTAATTCAACAAGTGAGAGTTTTTTGTATTATGTATATGTATCATGTTCATTCATCGTATATATTCATGCTCATTCCCAGGCTAATACAAGCGATATGCAGGGAGTAGTTAACCCTCTTGGCATATTGGTGTTTTCAGGCGAGATACATGTTCGTTAGTTCTCTCCCTTTTCTTAGGAGGAAAAAGGGGGGGGAGCTGTGACGCGAATGTGATTCGGTTCCGTAAACTTGACGGTCCTTTTTAGGTCTCCGTTAGTCAAGTTTGAAGTCTAAAATCTTTCTCCAAGTGGCAAAATTAGCATGTATGGCTTGCCCCTTCCCACCAGGTTACTGATCAAATCTGGTGTATATCAGAAGTAACAGAATGGTGAGTATTGATCGAAGGAGAATGCAGGAAATGTCAATTTCCCTTTCTCCGAGATCTAACAATACTCACCATTCTGTTACGGACCCAGCCTCCCAGCCCCACGGAGGCAAGCCATAGTTTTCTCTTGTTTGGTGACTATGCAAACAATATGAGCTCTATGGTAAACGGGTACTCGGCAGTTGGGAGCCGAGTACCCGGTTCCCAGGAGTCGGTAAAGCTTTCTAAGTCTATAGTCCTAGAGCCGCTGTCAGAGCCAGCTGTATATCAGAAGTAACAGAATGGTGAGTATTGTTAGATCTCGGAGAAAGGGAAATTGACATTTCCTGCATTC
This sequence comes from Chaetoderma sp. LZ-2023a, assembly GCA_034401795.1. Lineage (NCBI taxonomy): Eukaryota > Metazoa > Mollusca > Caudofoveata > Chaetodermatida > Chaetodermatidae > Chaetoderma > Chaetoderma sp. LZ-2023a. Next base: position 165,697,166 of record CM067359.1, read on the forward strand.
TTGACTATTGGCCTTGTGTTTTGATATCCACTTGCTGAGTTTTGCTCAGTATTCTTTCTGGAGTTGTTATAATCATGTCTGATAAGTTCAATTCGCCTGAGGCCATGCCAGGACCAAGTTATCAGGTGAACTCTAGTACAATTATGTTTTAATTACGTCTTAATTATGTGGTGTCACCTATTTCCGTGACATGGTATAGAGGTTATAGGCTCTCAGAAAACTGGTAATTTTATTATCTGGCACCATAAAATGCTAATATCGCTATGATTGTGTCCACAGGTTTCTGTAAGGAGGTTTGTTCACATCTAAAGAGGTTTGTCTCCACTAGTTCCCTATAAATGTTAGGAAAAAAGACTATGCCCAGAATCATATAGGCTCCCATAAGAGAGAGCTTGTCGTTCTGCCCTCTGGTCCCGCCCTTCCCTTTAATAAATAAGTGAGTGGTGATGAAGAGTGGTTGTCTGGTAGAGCTTCCAAGAGCTGGATGTGGTGGTATGCCTTAGGTACATGTACTCTAGTTATGGTTTATGGCACATCAAAATATTTGAAAATATTTAATTATTTGCTGCCAATATTTTTTCAGTCATACTGTTTATCTGTATTATTATAAAAGCATGAGCTATTACTGTGTTCACATTACTGTTTAGTGTGCTCTTGTTTTCATATAATTCGTCTTACACCTGGATGTTGTTCATCTGTTTTGTTTTTTGAAAATTATGACATCATAATCAACCTTATTATTATTTTTGAATATCCTCTGAGGCTGGTTGTTCATCTTTTTTTTACTGTCCTTTATAGGCCTATAGGTGATTTCTTAACTCCTTGTCGTCGTCTTGTCCCTTTTTTCAGGTTGTAAATGATGGGGGAGATGAAAAGGACAATAAAAGATTTGGTACCAGAGCTTCTTCACAGCATGCTCCCTGGGCCGAGTAATTTATTGTCTTCTTCATATTCTCCCAAGCAGAAAATCCCCATCGCTGATTCTGGTGTCCGTCATGGTCCGAAAATGTTTCAGAATCAGTGGTGGCTTCAGTAGATCTTGGAAGGCCCGTCGCCTTGCCAATGGATCCTGAAGCAGGTCTATATGATCATGGCAGCAGGCTTGCCGCGCCGATTAAATCTTGGACCAGGGCCGCTGGACACAGGCTCGCGTCTAGAGTGTTCGCGCCCGAAAGGTACCGCCTCCTCTTATGGTACCTTCCCTGGCCAGCCCGGGTTAGCGCTCTTTGTTAGTCCAGAGGCAGTTTATGATGGCCAGGAGGAAGAGGATTTTCTGCTGGGTTCACCTGTTGAAGCCGTGGACATGGAAATGGACGATCCTGCATCCCTCGCGGGGAGCATGGCCAATTTTTCCATGGAACTACTCCCGCAGGGGTAGCTTTCATGGCTCAAAGGGTGGCCGGGTTGGAGCGGATGACCGCCGTTTCCGTATACCTCGGATTGCCGAGAATATTACGGCGGCTGGTCCGGGACATGGTGTGGTTGATTACACCCCACATGTTTCCATGGCACCGGCTCCTGGCTTTTAGCAGTGGTGCAAGACACGCCGGCTCTCTCAGGCCCGCATATTTCCCACGGCCAGCCAGCCGTATCCATGGCTCCAGCCACGTTTACACCTGCGAGAGCATTAGAGGATGACGAAGGCCCGCGCCTTGTCAAGCACTCACAGGTGGCCACATAGGAGAACTGGTCTGACGGGTGCCAATGGCTGGTAAGCGTTAGGCCAGAGCTCTCTGTTGAACAGTTGGCGAGCCAGCAGGACCAGCGCCCGTGGTTGACTGGAAAGCCGGCAGTTACCGCCATGCCATTTCTGCCGTTATCAGAACATATAGTGGATATGTTCATGGCGGCAGAGACATCCATTGAGACTAATGGACAGCTTGGGAAGCCCCCCCCCCCCCCCACAAAGTGTTGAGGCAGTGCCGTATTGTTGCTGACCAATACCAGAAATACGGTACAGTGCCAAAGCCGAGCGCTGATCACGCAGTGCTTGTTGCGGACACGCAGCCAGGCTCCCATTCTGACACAGGAGCGCTGTGCTCGAGCGCCCCGCGCTCAGCAAACACCGCATTGCGCAATGCAGAGGAGAGTTCGAGAGCGTCCAGCGTAACAGCGTCTGCATCACGCCAAGCAAGCCCTGTCTCAGTACAGAGAGCCATCCAGAATGGTATTAACCTGGCTCTGGACTGTATGACTAGGGCAGTGACTAGAAGTGTCAGGGCGAGACGCACCTTTGCGCTAGACAATTTGTGTTCATCTCAGGATCTGTACAACAGGCTGCTGCGGACGTCTATGTCAGGTCCTGGTCTCTTTGGGGTGAGGGATGTAGACACCGCCAGAAGACAGTAACTCTAGTCAATAATCAGAGGGCGCTACGCAAACAATTGAGGTGCTTCGTAGGGAGCACGTTCACGCAGTGGCCCCTGCGTACCGTCCACAGCAGCACCGGCCTGCAGTGGAGGAGGGGCGCCCGCAGCTGCCCGCGCACCTCGCGCGTGGCACGGGTGGAGCGCGAGGATCTGGTCATGGTAATCATGCCTGATGGGCCGATTTCCACAAGAACCACACCAATGCTAGAACCAGAGACAGTCCCACTCTTGCACTGCTTATGTCCACATCTCTCCCTAGGTGGACCCATGGGTCCACCAGCAGGAGTGGGAGCGGTTAACCCAGGACCACTTAGTCTTGCGATGGCTTTCAGCCGGGTACCAGCCCGACTGGGCGATAGGCCCACCATCGCACGTTTCGTCAGTACCTGAGATTCGTATTCCAGGGCCGACAGTGGGAATTCAAAGTTTTAGCATTCAGAATTTCCACGGCTCCTCGGGTCTTCACCAGGGTGGTTCTTGCAATAACAGCATAACTCCGCAGGAGAAGCATAGCAGTCCATACTTACATAGACGATTGGCTGTTAAAAGCGCACAATTGGGAAAGTCTTGCAGCAAATCTGGACTTAGGCTGGATAATAAACTTTCAGAAATCAGAGCTGACTCCATCCCAGAAGTTTGTTTACCTGGAAATGTTCTTCGATCTAGAGATAGGGTATATTTATCCTACTCAGGAGAGAGTAGAAATACTCATCTCAGTAATACAATCAGTGTGCAACAGTCGTCATGTACTGACACGGGTTTACCTGAGAATGCTGGGGTTGATGGTTTCTCTGGAACCAGTCATTCCACAGGCGGCCTATCCAGTTATTTCTCATGACACAGTGGACCCAGAGGACAGGTTTCCTGGACTCAGAGGTGTCAAGGTGTCCGTGTTGGAACCTCTTATTCACCACCTTCAATGCTGGATGAAGAGAAAGAATCTCCTGGCAGTTGTATGCTCACCCCACCCCACCCTCAAATAACGATGTGCACAGATGCATCAATGGAGGGATGGGGCCGCTTGCCTAGAAGCCACAGTATCAAGGCTTTGGAATCTGGATCAGTCACAGGAACATATAAATCTACTGGAATTACGAGCGGTAATTCTGGGCCTGGAACATTTCTTAAAGAAAGTTCAGGGCAAGATTGTTCTGGTTCGATCAGACAGCTCAACAGTCAGGGCGGAACGAAGTCACCCAGTCTCTGTATGATGACTTGGAAACTGCTTTGCTGGTGTCTAGATCATATGATCACCTTGAAGGCAGTTCACATTCCAGGAAGGCTAAATCTGTTAGCAGACTCATTGAGCCGACGGATGAGTGTTTTGCCTACGGAATGGCAACTAAATCAATGTGTGACGGATTGTCTGTTCGACCACTGGGGGAAACCCAACATAGATTTGTTCGCCACGAACAAGAATGCGAAGATGACGTACGGCTCTCTGATTCCAGAACCAAGCGCTTACGCAACAGATGCGTTAGCTATCAGCTGGGAGAGAATATATGCATACGCATTCCCACCAGCAATCCTGATTCCAAAAGTCCTTCAAAAAATCAGGCAGGAGGAGTGCCAGGTGCTTCTGATCGACCCAAATTGGCGGATCTGCTGGACCTTCTGGTCTGCAATCCGGTTCCTCTGCCTCTGATAGACAATATTATTTTCCAGGACAGGTCCCTTCACAACAACCCGTCAATGTTCCAATTGACTGCGTGGATGTTGTCAAGGAATCGAAAGGTAAGGAGGGCTTTTCTGAGCAAGCAGCCATGTTTATGGCAAAAGCCAGAAGGTGGTCAACCTCCAGAGCATATAACTATAAAATCAATTGATTTGCAGAATGGTGCTCAAACAGAGATGTTAATCCAATGGATGCATCTATTCAGGTAGTAGCTGATTTCGTCTGTCACCTGTATGATGCCTATAGCCTCGAGCGTAACTCTATTGCTGGCTACAAGTCAGCTTTGATGTCAGTTATCGCTTGCTTGACTGATAGGGGAAGTGACGAAGTCCATTCATTGAACACTAATAAAAGGCATGGGTAATCTAAGACAGAAATCCTCCAGCGATTCCGTCTTGGAGTTTATCTCTAGTACTTCAAGTGCTAGCAGACAAACCCTTGAACCGCTTCTTCTTCTTCTTTTCGTTCACTGATCATACCGCCAGTCCTGTAAGTGACTATCGACATGATCATAAGCGTTAAGTGCGTGGATCCATGGTTTATTAGAGTGTGCCGTGCGGCCCGGAACCTCCGTCTTCAGCGCTCGAGGTTTCTGTCAGGGTTACCTCACCCGTACCTCCTTTAGTCGCCTCTTACGACACGCCGAGGATACAGAAGGTGTATTCTAAGCCCCACCTACAGGGCAACGAATCACTAAGTGCCATTTCTATGAAAATATTGACACTTAAGACTGTATTTCTAATTGCTGCGGCCTCTGCAAGACGGAGAAGCGAGATTCATGCTTTATCCGCTGAAGCAGACCGTTATGTGGTTACAGGAGAAGACCGTAGGCTTCTACCTAGGATAAATTTCATGGCTAAGAAGCAGTCTTTGAAATATCCAGGTCAACCAGTTGTTTTACCACCTTTGGCTAGGTTTGATCCTAATTCAAAAGCATGGTGTCCAGTCCGCGCATTAAACAGGTACAAACAACGTACACAGGGACGGACCCATCCTCATTATGGTTGTCTTATATTGAACCCCATGGCAGGGCGTCAAAAGACACTATATCTAGGTGGATTGTGGAATGTATTCAATTTTGCCACAAATCTGCCACTGGTAAACAAGTTGACTTAGCCAAGGCTCACAGTGTTTGTGGCGTAGTGGCATCCACCGCCCTGTTTAACGGGGTGCCGGTGGAATACATTATGTCGGTAGCTCAGTGGCAATGTGAGTCAAGTTTTACCGACCATTACCTCCGTGACACCACTAATCCTCTTGCCGTATCAATATTCAAAAGATGATCAGGTGTATATATCGTAGATAAGTTGCACTTGGTGTCTTCAGACTGCACATTTTAATTGTGGAAACAACCGCATATTCGGCTATCATATTTCCTTCACTGATGTGAACTGGATGGATACAGCTTTCATGCATAAGGTCAGTACTGCCTTTTGTTGTTACATAATTTATTGTCACGATGTATTACCCTTATTGATAAGGTAATGGTACCTGTGTATTATGTGGTTCATTTATTGAGAGTATACGAAATGAAGCCTTTTGTCTCTTGTCCTGTAGTACTTAGCACCAGTACTTAGAGAGCGTATCAGTTGTGTTATCCGATATTCAAATCTTTGCCTGATTGTGTGTGTCACACAATTTCAGATGTTAGTGCTTCATGCGCAAAACGCGCAGGGGATGGGCTGGTCTTTTGACTTCGCCTCCCTCCCGCCATATTCTCTTAGGAATTCTGGCAATATCATAGTGTTAGGGAGGTAAGTTTTTTATATTTCTTGAAGTGAAATAAACGAAATCACAGATTTCTTTTTTCACGAGAGAGTTGTTATACTTACCTCCATTGCACAGACCAGGCCTCTCCGCCCCACAGAGGCTCGGTCTTCAGGCTTTTAAGTTGCATGTGGCGGCCAATAGTCAAGCTGAAGCAGTGACAGTCTGCGCATGTGCGAGGTTGGGGCGGGCATCCAGCTGACTGTCACCTGTCTACCTGCCGATGAACGGCACCTATCTTTTTTAATCTGGGGTTATTGAGTCATGGTTGATATTTAGGAAATATCATAGAGTGTTAGGGAGGTAAGTATAGCTACTCTCGTGAAAAAAGAAATCCGTGATTTCGTTTATTCTCATACATAAGGGTCATTTTGATGGTATTTACAGGACATCTAAAAGATAACTAACAGGTTTTCTAAACAAAATAAAATGTACGGTTGAATGTTTTGGACATAATTTGATTGAAGGCTTTTGCTGCCTAAAACGTCTAAGACAGCAATGGCTTCCAATCAAATTAAGTCCGCAATTTTCAACAAAACATATTTTAGATCGTGTTCAAAATTGTACTACCTAACTGTCACAAGTTTCAGTTTTTTATCCCCTGAAAAACGAGGGCTTGTAGTAGGTTCGCGTTTCATTATATTTCGTCAATATTTGGCTGAGTTATCACCCTTTGAAATATACAAACTTTGTTAATTTGACCATTTCCATGCAATAACTCATGCTAGGTTAAACAGATTTGAACCGAATTCAGAATTTAAATTAATAATATTGAGATGGAGATTACACAGCATTACATTAGTTTCTGTCAATATTTGCCAGAATTATCGAAATTAAACACACACAACTTACCTACACCGCCAAGATCATCGGCAACTGCCAGGCCAGAAATATTGTCTCTCATCACCTGTGATGTCTACCACAAACAATATGTGGAAGAGACGTTACGTATGTTTAAAACATGTATACAAGAACACCACCAATCTATATCGGAGCGAGAGATACGACACACCCATATCCAGACACTCCAATAAGAAACATCACTCCAGAAACGACGTGCGTTTCAGAATCATCCAAGTCCTCACATTAGACCCAGATAACAATAACTCCACCATCTGGATGAGACGGAAGGAAAGCCACTGGATCCATCAACACCACACCGTGGAACCAACAGGCATCAATCAGTCAGGTTACTGGCCTCCACTTTCCTGGTGTATGGCACATCACATGCCACATAGGCAGCATGTAGTTATTCCCTTTCATTATTTTTCGTCAATATGTGGCAGAGTATCACGCTTTGAAATATACAAACTTTGTTAATTTGGGCATTGCCGGGCAATACACATGTAATTCATACTAGACTAAACAGAGCTCATTCTTGTTTGCATAGCGACAAGAGAACACATGCTTTTTGCAGTTGGAAAGTCTTAAGATTGTTTAAGCCTAAGTCTTTTTACTGTGATTAATTGTGATAGCTTGTGCATTCTCAAAAGGATATTTGGATTAATATGGATGCTTCCGATGATAACCAGGTCGTATATTTCCATGTTATTCCATAGTTAAAAGACTTAGGTCTCTAAAATTTCGTCTGTGTCGCATGTTCCAATTTCTAACCCCAAAGAATCTGGGACGTGTGTTAACAACGAAATATGCCAGATGATCGCCTTCCTTTAAATCCCCAACAGGCGATCGGCAGATATGAAATTAGGTGTTGGCTTATCGGTGTTTTAACACGATTATCGGCTGACGTCGTTCTCCGTAAGATCCGAGCGGGTGACGACACACCCGTGTTTCTCGGATGTTTATGTGAAGAAAATGTTTCATTAATTCGCGCATCTGATTCTGGGGGCTGCGTACTTTAATTGGTACCAGAAAAACCGGAATTTCAAGTTTTGCGTGTTATCACGATCTGTTTGCAATGAGCAGTGGTTTCAAAATTCTTGATTTAGATGTGTGGTCTGCGGTTTTACTGTGTGCTACAGCAGTTTGTTTACACATTTTGTTGTTTCTTCACATATCGTTTTGGCCTTCGTTAGGAGTATAATTTATATTTATTGGTAAATATACACCGAATGCTATGCGATATGATTCCTGGTTCCGTTATACATCCTTGAGGATCAGTGTATGGGTGTATTATTGTCCGCTTCGTTCTTGTCATCATAATCAATGCGATCTTTGCTGTAACGTTGCGGGGTGGGGTGCGGGAGGGTGACAATTAATTTATGGTCAAAATATTTGAAAATTAATTGTCTGCCTTCCATTTTTGTTTCGTTCCGCTGGCTTATTGTAGGTTTGGCTTTTTATAGGCCAAGCCAGCCCCGCCATCATGTGTCGAGTGCCATATATCGTACGAGTTCTATGCAAGGACCATGTCTGTTTCCACTGTACTAGTGTAGTCTTGACAGTAGGTGTAACGTTTGCGCTGGTGGTCGGTGTCTGCGGCCACCTCCGGGTGGTCCAGTAGCGGTGGCCGGTCCGTCAGGCATGGGAGCCGTCCGCCAGGACGGCTCCACGGTTTTCCTTGTCTAGTGACGACTCTTCGGGGTCTGAAGATGAGGAGACCGAGGAGGAGAGGTTGCTGCGGCCTGTGATGCCGCGGGTGGAGAGCATGGAGGTCGATTCCGTCCTGACGGGACCGTCCTCCATCTGTCTGGCCTGGCGCAAGCCAGGGCAGCGGCTCTGCCCGTGGTTGAGGCCACTCCGGTACCGGTCACCAGTCCTGTGATGGTTGGTTTGCCGCCAACCAACACGGTGACGGGTGTGGCCGGCCAGGCATGGTACTCACCTATCTCGCCTGGTCCGGCGGTCAGACATGGGGTGCCGTTGGCGCCCGTGTTTGGCCACGGTTCCTCAACCGCTACGGGTCCGCACGGTTTTCCATGCAGGCCTACTCCATGGACTGGTGTGTTCCATGGGGTGGCGGCGGAACCGTACGGTACCAGAGTTCCTGGCATATCAGCAATGGCTCCTAGCCGGGAGGCCGTTGCTGGTAGGGCCGTGAACATGTCAACGGGTGACGTTCACGGGAGTGTCCTCCTCGGAGACGGATTGGTCTGGGGCTCTGGCTTGGCTAGCCAGGGTGGAGCCGTCTGTGGTTTCGACCATGGCCGAGGAGGATGTACCCCGTCCATCGGTTGCCTCGATTAGGACGGGGATCTTGCCCGCAGCCCTGATCCAGTCTGTTGGACTGGATCCATGGTTTATGGTGTTGCTTGATGCTATTTATAGCAAACAACGCATGAACAAGGGCCAGCTTCTTGCGGCCTCCATGGGAGTGTGGGCGAGGGGTCGTATTCCACGGGGGGAATTCGACAGGTATGGTGTTGTCCCGTCGGTCACCGAGGATGAAGCGGGGGCAGGCCACCCTGTGCCACCTGTGGCGCTTTCGTGCGTTTATGACGGCCTGGTGCTGTCTATGGACGCATTGGCAAGGGTGCAGGCGTGTGTGACTATGTCCAGGAGGCAGATGGTTCTTGACCATATGCGTCCAGCTACTGCCGTCAGGGAGCGTCTTCTTGGGACGCCCCTGACAGGCCTTAGCATCTTTGGTGGCCAGGCGCTGGCCATCTTGGAGGAGACGGCCAGCATTGCGCAGAATCGGTTGGCGGTTAATCTGACTGTAGTCAGGCCGCTGACCGGGCAACCTTCAAGAAACAGAGAAAGGCAAAAGCATAGTGTAGCTTCTGTTTTCTGCTGGGTTTTCTCAGCCACCTCGGCGAAGAAAGCCAAGAAGGTTGTGGGGGTCTCTACCCTCCCCAATGTTGCTCCTGATCGCCCGAGAGGCGAGAAGGGGAAGGGGAGGGGTAAGTCCTCAAAGGGCGGACAGAAGGGAGCGGATCGTACCCGAGGGTACGAGGGCTCCCTTCGCATCTGCCTGGACCGCACCTGTGCGACGAACAGCGGTGCCAGTTAGACCGGCCAAGCCAAGACCAATATGGTTCTCTCTCGTCAAGAGGGGGTGGGGGGGGGGGGGTGGGTAAGCGGATACGAGAGCCAGACACCCCCATTAGGCGTTGAGGCATCTATAGTGGGTGGAAGGCTCATACGTTTTCGTCGAGGTTTGGCGAGGTGTGACGTCAGACAGTCTGGTCATGGGATGGTTATCCCAGGGCTACATACCAGAGTGGTGGGACTTTCCACCACAGAATCTGTCTTTGGCACCTGTCTGGACACCCGTTCAACGGAACCAGACAAGTTAGAAGCTATTCAAAACGAAGTGTCAGGTTTGCTTCTGAAGGGAGCAATAAACCAGCAAACCGGAACACTCCAGGCTTCTATTCAAACATGTTCCTTGTCCCTAAGAGCACAGGGGGATGGAGACCCGTGCTCAGTCTCAGGCCATTGAATTGGTTTATCCATACGCCTCGGTTTCAGATGGAAACTCTGAGGTCGGTAATGGCAGGATTGAGGAAGGGGGTGTGGTGTGTATCAATCGATCTGAGAGATGCATGTTTCCACATTCCTATGAACAGTCACAGGTTTCTGAGAGTTGCGTTTCAGAATCAAGTATGGGAGTTTAAATCCTCCCATTCGGCCTGTCGACAGCTCCAAGGGGTGGTCCTTGTGGTGACAACGTTTCTCAGAAAAGAGAATGTGGTGCTTCACACCTAGATAGACGATTGGCTGATCATCAGCCAGGTTAGAGGTGGATACTGCTCTGACTCTGAAGTTGCTTTCAGATCTAGGCTGGATAGTCAACAAGGAGAAGTCTGAGTTGACACACCACTCAACATTTCGTTTATTTAAGGATGCGATTTGATCTCGAGGAGGGCAGGGTTTTTTACCCGTCAGCCCAGAGTGGTGTCTCTGACCCGTCAGCCCAGAGTGGTGTCTCTGTTAGCCATCCTCAAGAGTTTCGATTGGGAAACGACATTCAGGCGAGGCGGTTTCTTCAGATGCTGGGCATGATGGTCTCCATGGAGCAGGTAAACCCGTACACTGCTCGGATGCGAAGACCTATCCAGTTGTATCTGATGTCTCTGTGGAAACAGAGAATAGAACCCATGTCAAAACTGGTGCCAGGTTTTGGAGCCAATAATGTCGCATCTTGTATGGTGGGAAAAAGCGTCAGAATCTCCTAGTAGGAGTTTTCGCTGCACCTACCCCACCCCCAGCTGTCCGTGTACACGGATGCATCACTGGAGGGATGGGGGACCTACCTGGGAGAACACCAGGTCTCTGGCACATGGACTCTCCAAGAGAGCCAGCTGCATATCAATCTGTTTGATATGATGGCAGTGGAACTGGCATTGGAAAAGGTTTTTTCCAAAAGTCAGGGGCAAGGCGATATTGATACGGTCGGACAACTCGACAGTAGTATCATACAGAAATCGCCACGGCAAGACCAAGTCACCCACACTATGTATCTAAGTGTGGCACTTGATTCAATGGTGCAGGAATTACTCGGTTGTTTTGAAAGCAGCTTATATTCCTGGGCGATTGAACATTCTGGCGGATGCTTTGTCTCGCAGACAGAGAATTCTGCCAACAGAATGGTCTCTCAACCTTCCAGGTCTTCACAGGATCTTCGAGCATTGGGGCAAACCCAACGTGGACTTGTTCGCCACAAGGGAAAATGCTCAAATCATGACTTATGTCTCGCCGATTCCAGATCCTAATGCCGTCGATACAGACGCTCTGGTGTTAAGCTGGAGAGGGATGCACGCTTACGCGTACCCACCCACCATTCTTCTACCAAAGATATTGGTGAAGATCAGGGAGGAGCCGTGCCTGGTCCTGCTAATAGCGCCATTTTGGCCCAGCAGGGTATGTATGGTTCACGGATCTTCTAGATCTGCAGGTGGAAAATCCAGTGCAGTTAACCGAGATTCCGAACATAATCTCCCAGGCCAAGGGACGCTTCCTACACGAGCGTCCCGAAATGTTATTGACTGCGTGGTTGTTGTCAAACAACGTTCCACGTCGGAGGGCTTTTCTCGACATGCTGCAGATTTCATTGCAGCTGCGAGAGGGAGGTCAACCTTCAAGTCATATAACAACGAGGTTAACGGATTTGCAGACTGGTGTGAAGAAAAGGGTATTGATACCTTTCATTCCACTATTCAGCAAATAGCAGACTCTGTGAGCTGTTCTTTTCAGGACTAGCTCCTGTCACAATTGCTGGATACAAGTCAGCTTTGGCATCAGTCATCCCTTGTCTAGCCAACAGGGATAGTCCAGAGGTGGCCCATTTGAGTGTGATGGTGAAGGGAATGAGCAATCTCCGACCGAGACAACCGGTAGTCATTCCAGCCTGGAGTCTATCTTTAGTGCTTAATGTACTGGCCAAGCACCCTTTCGAACCGTTGCGTTCCCCTAGTCTAAAGCATTTGACTCTAAAGGCGGTCTTTCTATTGGCATCTTCCTCAGCTAGAAGGCGCAGTATGATCCATGCACTTTCAGCAGGGAGGGACCGATTTATTGTCTCCAGAGAGGGGCTGCGTCTCCTGCCAAGAGCAGAGTTTATGTCAAAGATTCAATCTTTGAGATATCCCGGCAAACCGATCGTTATACCGAAGTTAACTAGGTTTGATCGTGATGCCAGTGTCTGGTGCCCAGTCCGTGCTTTGACTAAGTACAAAACGGACAGACTCGTTACGGTCGAATGATAGACATCTGTGGATCTGCCATAAGGAGCCATATGGCGCCGCATCCGTGGATTCTATCTCTCGTTGGGTAGTCGAATGCATTCAGATTACCCGTGAGATTACGACTGGGCACCAGGTGCAATGCGCAAGGGCACGATGTTAGAGGAATAGCCGCCTCTTCCGCCCTTTTTACAATGGTTTTCCGTTTAAGGACATCATGGCTGTTGCACAATGGCACTGTGAGTCCTCTTTCACGGATTATTATATGAGGGATGTGTCAGACTTCGCCAATCCACTCGCTTTAGCTGTTTTGAGACGATAGCTATATGACCACACTGCTCTTCCTTTTTTGGCATTTGTAAGAAAGAATTAAGAAGCAGACATGGTCGAGCGAGAGGATATCAACCAGATTGTGTCACTGATGGCCGGACAAGTGAATGGTTGGATGCTCCAGGTCTGAAATCCAAATATCATGAGGTAATTCAGGATTGAGAGTGTTTTGTATTATGTCAATATATCATGATCATTCATCTTATATATTCATGGTCATGCCCAGGCTAATATATGCAAAGAGCAGTTAACCCTCTTGGCATATTTGTGTTTTCAGGCGAGATGCATGTTCGTGAGTTCTCTCCCTTTTCTTAGGAGAAAAAGGGGGGCAGTTATGCGAATGTGATTCGGTTCCGTTAACTTGATGGTCCTTTTAGGTCTCCATTAGTCAAGTTTAAGTCTAGCTCTTTCTCCAAGGGGCAAAAGTAGCAGTTATGGCTTGCCCCTTCCCACCAGGTTACTGACCAAATCTGGTGTATATCAGAAGTAACAGAATGGTGAGTATTGATCGAAGGAGAATGAAGGAAATTTCAATTTCCCTTTCTGCGAGATCTAACAATACTCACCATTCTATTACGGACCCAGCCTCCCAGCCCCACGGAGGCACGCCATGAGTTTCTCTTGTTTGGTGGCTATGCAAACAATATGAGCTTCATGGTATATGGGTACTCAGCAGTTGGGAGCCGAGTACCCGGTTCCAAGGAGTCGGTAAAGCTTTCTAAGTCTATAGTCCTAGAGCCAGCTGTCAGGGCCAGCTGTATATCAGAAGTAATAGAATGGTATTGAAATTTTCTTCAGTCTCCATTAATATTTGTTTGAGTGAGCACCATTGAAAAATACACACTTCGTTAATTTGCCATCATTCCCTTACAACAAACATTATAATGTGAGCACATATATCAGTTATAGGGTGCAGGCAAGTGAATTGCCCAAATTCCTTACATGTCATTTCAACAAAAGCTGGAATTAAGGGGATTTGTATTGCTTGCAATGCATTGTTAGCTCACCTGGCCGGACTGGCCAAAGTGAGCTTATGCGATGGCAACCGTCCGTCGTCTGTGTGTCGTCTGTCGTCCGTCAACTTTTTCTTTAAACGACTTCTCAAGAACCACTGGGCCGATTTCAATTATATTTGGCAGGAAGCATCCCTAGGGCATAGAGATTCAAGTTTGTTCAAACGAAGCCGATCTGCCAAAATGGCAGATTTTTAGAAACACTTTAAAAAATCTTCTCCGAAACCGCTGGAGGAATTGAATCAAAACTCATAACACATCATCTATTGCAACGCTAGACCCAAGTTTGTTCAAGGCAACCTGATTGGCCGATTTGCCTGGCGGACATCTTGGATGACCTAATTTTCGCGAAAACGACTTCTCCCGAACCACTGAAGGGATAGACCTGAAATTTGGTAAATATGCTTAGGGACCAAAGTCCATTCAAGTTTGTTCAAATGAATTTCGTACGTTAAAAAATATGGCCGCCATCAACCAATCAAAATTTAGCGTTTGTTAGTTATATTGGCTTTTTTGTATTTCATATATTTTGATGGCGAAAATTGCTTTATATGTGCTTATCAGTGTGGCGAGTTCAAATATGCCAATTTCAAGACTGTCGTATAAACGGTTTGACTGCCATCTTGGTTTGTTTTCCCGCCATAGGCTCCCATAGTAAAGCAATGGGCCCATAGTAAAGCAATGGGCCCATAGTAAAGCAATGAGGAATTATTTAAACGACTTCTTCTCAAGAACCACAGGGCTGATTTCAATTATATTTGGCAGAAAACAGCCTTAGGGCATAGAGATCTAAGTTTGTTCAAACAAAGCCGATCGGCCAAAATCCAAGATGGCCACCGGCTAAACCAGCCAATTTTTTGAAATGTCTAAGAATCTCCGAAACGGCTTGGGGGATTGACTCGAAACTCATGAAACATCATCTAATGTAGGAGGAGAACCAATTTGTTCAAGAGAATCTGATTGGCCAAATAGTTTGCTGGCCATCTTGGATGACCTAGTTTTCGCGAAAACTTCTCCATAACCGCTGGAAGGATTTGGCAGAAAACATACTTAGGGCATAGAGATACATGTTTGTTCAAATGAAGCTGGTCTGTAATTTGCCTGGCAGCCATCCTGGATTTTTGAAATGCCTTTAAAAATCTTCTTTTCCGAATCCGCATGGGGGATTGATTCAAAACTCATGACAGGTTATTTACGGAAACAGCTGAATCCAGTTTGTTCAATGTAACTAGATTGCCTAGTGCTTTAGCAGTCATCTTGGATGACCTGGTTTTCATGAAAACAACTTCGTATCCAGAATCGCTGAACGGATTGGGCCGAAATTTGGGAG
Source organism: Chaetoderma sp. LZ-2023a (assembly GCA_034401795.1). NCBI lineage: Eukaryota > Metazoa > Mollusca > Caudofoveata > Chaetodermatida > Chaetodermatidae > Chaetoderma > Chaetoderma sp. LZ-2023a. The sequence goes on from CM067359.1 coordinate 165,712,237, forward strand.
ATATGATAAGGGACTAAGGGCCTTTAAGTTCTGTTCAAAAGTAGTTGATACATAAACAAACATGGCTTCTGTTTTCTTGTTATAATTCTGCTCAGCTCTGTATGTTTCTACTTATTGTTGATGGCCTTTCTGGTTGAAATGCCTATGATGCAGGTGACCGATACAGGCCCCTTGGACCTCTTGTTCCAGGTTGGAATGCATTAGAAATAAAAAATAATTTAAGGATTCGTAATCCTCTTCTTCCCGGATTCATCCTCTTTGTTGGTCAGTAAATCTTCGTCCGGTAGGCTTTTAAAAAATATATTAAAATGTCGTGTTTTTTGGTCTTGCACATTCAAAGTGATGATCTAAATTTTACGATTTGTTGATATTATCATACATGTGTCTCTTATTTATGTTATTTAAATTGATATTTAAGTCATTTAAACCAGTTTATTACACCCCTGTCATTGGCATTAGTTTACACATTTCTGTGCGCCCTTATATCCCAGGCCACGAAAACTCTGTCAAGAAGACTATTTTGTAAATTTACCACTGGCATGACTGGAATCACTGGCTCAGGGATAGTATGTCATGTCGGTCATTCCAATTGTAATCATGGTTTCACTTTGCCTGCGAATGAGCATTTTTTAACCCTTTAATGGTCAAATTTGGTCAAGAAAATTTAAATATCTGCCTATTGAATGTCCATTTACAGGTCAATAGAATACAAATATTCAAAATTTATCCCTGGAATGACTGGGTCTGGTGCGTGTATCAAGCCAGTCATTCCATTGGTAAAAAAAAAAAATTCTATTCTCTTGGCGTGTAAATGGACATTCCACAAGACCATAACACAGGCCGGTTTTGGCCGACATGACCATTGAAAGGTTAAGATCAGTAGAAAGGCTATCTTTTTACCGATTCAACAATGGATGAATCCCCCCATTCAGCTACATGTATGCTCCACCCAGCTCTACCTAAGCTCCGCCCATGCTTTGAACCTGTTGGAACTGGTTTATTTACTTTGAACCATCAATTCCCAGAATCCCAATTCCAAGGTAACTACTTGTATATGTTATGTAAGCATACGTGTATGGCATCAACGGCACCTGGTCAAATTAGTTTCAAAATATTCAACAGAATGGGTGTTAAGTACATGTGGTAAAGACAGACAATTCAAGACACATGACAGACGTTTAAAAGTTCATGACAGATTTAGCTACATCATAATATCATTCGTTAAGGATGTATTTGATTGTGACGTCAGCCTACATGTGATGTAATTAATTATGATATCATATACTCATTTACTTGACTGACAGACTGGATTCATCCATTATGGGGTTCTATTATTCAAAGCTATAAAGGGGTGTGTGTGATTAAATGTCTGTATTCAACTCCTAGGTGTTTGACAACTATGCTGTGACTGTGATGATTGGAGGTGAGCCGTACACATTGGGTCTGTTTGACACAGCTGGGCAAGAGGATTACGATCGATTACGACCACTCAGCTACCCACAGACAGATGTTTTTCTAGTCTGTTTCTCAGTCGTCTCCCCTTCGTCATTTGAAAACGTCAGAGAAAAGGTATAGTAGTTCATGTGTGTGTTGCAGTTAAGATAATGTATATATATAAAGGTATGTACTCTTGCCTCGGTCCATAGCTGTTGATTTAAATTGGATGGATTATAAATCATTATGAAGGGAGACAAGATTGTAAACAAGTACTACAGTATATGATCCAGCTGAAAGTCTGACACAGTTCTAAAAGACAAAGTATTTGATTTGAGTGATCGAGATCGATTATTTAAGAATAATCATGATTACTCGATTAGGCAGCATAAGTACAAATTATCCAGACCTAACAACAAAAGCATATCAATGATGAAAGTTGCAATGGTGTTTAGAAATGTCCATTTTCCGGCCGAGTAAACTATTTTTGAAAATATATCACTAGAATGGCTAGCTTGATTCTCGAGCCAGGCAGTCTAGTGATACATTTTCAAAAATAGTCTTCTGACAATGGATATCTAGATTCGCTGATCAAAATGTAAATTTTCTTAATCTATTGCATTAAAGAATAATTAAAAGGTCGATAGATACATGTATTTGAAATATTTACGCAATAGAAATTATTCACGATTAGTTGATTATTTTTATTTTCACTTCAAGAGTATACTTACCTCCCTAATACTTTTGATATTGCTAAATATTGGCTTTCACTCAATAAACACTCAGATTTAAAACAGTTAGGTGCCCCTACTGGGCAGGGAGTCAGAGCGTAGTCTGGCGGATGCCAGCCCCACCACCGCGCATGCGCAGACTAGCACTTCCTCTTTGCTAGATTATTGGCAAAGAGAACACACATGTTTTTTGAGTCATAAGCTTTTCTTGCTCTTTAACGTTTTTATTGGTGTTATTTTGGAAGTGATAAGACCTGATTTGGATGGCGGGAGGATACACTTCGCCACAGGAGGACGTTGGACCTTTAAATCAGGTGACTTCTAGTAAAATTAGCGAGTTTTCTTCCCGGTGTATTGTGTTTCCGGGACTCGCGTTTACCGTGATAAGCGCCTTAGTTAGTTGGTTTAGGTCAACTTGGTGCTACCTAGGACTAATTTCTCTTTCTGTTTCTGTCCACAGGTCTGTATGACGCTAGGTTGTGACGTCACAGTTGCAGAGAGTTAGTTTTCTCTCCACCATGGTTCCATTTCCTACTAACACTGTTAGGTTATCTAACCAAATGAAAATTTATGTCCAGTGAGTTGGAGGCCTGGTATAAAGGTCTTCTCACTTTGCCCTCTTGATCCAATTCCTTCCCCATGAGGTGGAGAGAGTTAAGAGGCGTGCAGATGGTGGAGTTTCCGGTTCGTCACGTTGGATGGTTTGTCTATACAAAGTGTCAGGTATCTAGTTATTGATAATGTGGTGATGTTAATTATTGTAAACAAACAAAGGGAGATAATTAACATTTTTGCCAGAAAAGAGTTATCTATATGTATCTGATGGTTGTGTAGTCAACTTATCCATTCAGCATACAATTCGTCCTTGCACTTGGATGTTTTGTTGGGATCGAATTTTTCCTGTCACGGGATTAATGACGTCATAATCGGCCTGGCTATGTATTTATTAGCAATTCAAGCGCTATGCTGGTTTTTGATGTATATTGATCTTTAAGATCGTTTTCCTTCTCTTTGAGTTGGATTGAGTTTCTAAGCTTAACTAGTTGCTCATACTCCTTGTCCTTTGCCCTGTTTCAGGGACCGGGTTGCGCGTCCTGTGGACGTTTTATGCATGTAAAGTTCTGGCCGCATCTGTGTTATCGATGTAGCCCTTGTGGTCCATTGATTAATTGTGACATATGTAAGCACTGGGGGGGCGAGTTAATGTCCGAATTCTTGTGCTGCTTACAGGCGACGGACAAGGTGGTAGAGGAGGAGAAGAAGAAGAAGCGGAAACGAGAGGTTGTAAGTAGGAAGGGTAAGGGGAAGGTCTCGTCCGCGGTGGATATGGAGACCTTCCGGACCGAGATGTTGGGAGAGATGAAGAGGACAATAAAAGATTTGGTTCCAGGGTTGCTTCGTGGCATGCTTCCTGGACCAGATCCTTTATTGTCCTCATCATCGGCTTCGGAGCAGGTAATCCCCGCCTCTGGATCGATTTTCCTTAGTCCGCTTCCGTTGTCCGACGATTCAGAGGTGGCCCCATTAGAGGGGGCGTTCCACGACCCTGGCAGCAGGCTTATTGCCGCGCCGATAGGGGACCGTGGACGGTTGTCGCTGGAACCCGCGGGCTGCTTATCAGTCCAGGGGTATCCGCACGCCGCGGTGGCCAGTACCTCCTATGGCACCGTTCCTGGTCAGCCCGGCTTAGCTCTCTTTGCTGACCCGGGGTCTAATCTTTCTGACCAGGGTGATGAGGATTACCTGCTAGGGTCGCCGTCTGACGACGTGGACATGGATGAAGACGTTTGTGCACCCCTCGCGGGGAATACAGGCGCTTTCTTCCACGGTATTACTCACCCTGGAGTAAGGTCCGCGGTTCAGGTGGTGGCCCAGGGCGCTGCTGATGGCCAGCGGTACCGCATACCTCGGCTTGCCGAGAGTGTAGCTGGTGCTGGCCGGGCCCGTGGTGGGGCTATATATACCCCGCGCTCTACCGCGGTGCCTGCTCCTGGTCAAACCAGTGATATTCTCATGCCGGTGCTGTCAGGCCCGCATGTTTTCCCTGACTTGCCAGGTGTATCAGCGTACCCGCCGTCAAGCTCTACTGCTTGCGCTCAGGAGGAAGACGAAGGACCCCGTCTTGTAGAGCGCTCGCAGTTAGCCACGGAGGAGGATTGGTATGACGCTTGCCAGTGGTTGGTGAGCGTTAGGCCTGATCTGCCCGTGGAGCAGTCGGCTAGCCACCGTGTTCACACGCCGTGGTTAGCTGGGAAACCAACTGCTAACGCTATGCCTTCTCTGCCGCTGGCGGAGCATGTCGTTGACATGTTCAAGGCGGCGGAGTCGTCCATTAACACGAGTGGACGTCTCGCGAAGGCCCCTCGCGAGGTGGCCAGGCGTTGTCGCATCGTGCCCCTGGACTACCAGCGGTACGGTGTGGTACCCAAGCCCAGCGTGGATGACCGCGCGGCTTTGGGTGAGGATACGCGGCCAGGCTCCCGTTCTGACGCGGGGGTCTTATGCGCGAACGCGTTGCGTTCGGCGAATACCGCGTTGCGTGATGTGGAGGAGAGTGGGAGGGCTTCGATTGCCGCTCTGTCCCACGTCTCCCAGCTGTTACAGGGGGTAGTAACGGCATCCGCATCGCGCCAGCCAGGCCCGCTCGCGGCCCAGCGAACCATCCAGGATGGTATTAACCTGGCGCTGGACTGTATGACGCGGGCGGTGACCAGGAGTGTCCGGGCAAGACGCACATTTGCCCTGGACAATCTGTGCCCGTCTCAGGACCTGTATAATAGGCTACTCCGTACGCCTATGACGGGTCCTGGTCTTTTTGGAGGTGAGGGATGTCGCCACCTCCAGGAGACGGTCACCCTGGTGAATAACCAGAGGGCGCTGCGCGAACAGTTTGAGGTGCTGCGTCGTGCTAACGTTCGCGCCGCGGCCCCTGCGTGTCGTCCCCTGCAGGCTCGAGGTGGTGCTGGCCAAGTCAGAGGCCAGCCGCCGTCGCAGCGCCGGCCTCGGCCGCGTGCGATTCGGCCAGCAGTGAGGGGGGCGCAGGCTCCTCAGCCGCCGTCAGCCAGGCAGCCGCCCGTGCACCGAGGTGCGCGCGGGGCGGGGCGGGTCGCGCGAGGATCTGGGCGTGGTTATCGTTCCTGACAGGGCGCTTACCGCGGTAAGGACCACGCCGGTGTGTATGGCGACGGAGACAGTGCCGCTCTTGCATGCCTTGTGTCCACCGCGGTCCCTAGGTGGACCGGTGGGAGGCCGGCTAGCCGACCACATGCAAGAGTGGGAACGGTTAACTCAGGACCGTTTAGTCTTGCGATGGCTTTCCGTGGGGTATCATCCAGAGTGGATGACAGGCCCGCCGTCGCGACTGTCTCTGGTGCCAATCTGGACTCCCATTCCGAGAGATCCAGATCAAAGGTTGTGTATCGAGGAGGAGATAAATTCCCTCGTACAAAAAGGAGCTATTCAGCCGGCACAAAGGTGTCCGGGCTTCTATTCAACCCTGTTCTTGGTAACAAAACGCACCGGTGGGTGGAGACCGATTCTCAACCTCAAGCCATTGAACAAGTTCATCGAGACGCCCAGTTTCAAGATGGAAACGGTGCGCTCGGTGTTGGCGGGGTTGGAGAGGGGGATGTGGACGGCGTCGATAGATTTCAAGGACGCTTATTTCCACATCCCCATCCACAGGAGTTTCTGTCGCTTCCTGAGATTTGCATTCCAGGGCAGACAGTGGGAATTCAGGGTGTTGCCCTTCGGAATTTCCACGGCTCCTCGGGTTTTCACCCGTGTGGTTCTTGCGATCACAGCATACCTCCGCAGGAGAAGCATAGCAGTCCACACGTACATAGACGACTGGCTGTTGAAAGCGCACACCCGGGAAAGTTTGTCCGCCAATCTGGAGATTGTTTTGAAAATTCTCACAGACTTGGGCTGGATGATCAATTTCCCAAAATCAGAGCTGACTCCATCCCAGAAGTTTGTTTACCTGGGGATGTTCTTCGATCTGGAGACAGGATATGTTTATCCTACTCAGGAGAGGGTTCAAATACTCATCTCGTTGATTCAGTCAGTGTGCGACAGTCGTCATGTCCTGGCACGGGTTTACTTGAGAATGCTGGGGTTGATGGTTTCGTTGGAACCAGTCATTCCTCAGGCCGCCTTACGCAGGCGGCCGATCCAATTGTTTCTCATGACACAATGGACCCAGAGTACAGGTTCGCTGGACTCGAATGTGTCAGTGTTGGCGCCTCTGATTCACCACCTGCAATGGTGGTTGAATACAGAGAATCTCTTACCGGGGGTTTTGCTAACCCCTCCTCACCCTCAGGTGACTGTGTATACAGATGCATCGATGGAGGGCTGGGGAGCTTGCCTGGAAGAATCCACGATATCAGGGCTTTGGAATCTGGAACAGTCACAGGAACATATAAATCTACTGGAGCTAAGAGCAGTAGTCGCCCAGTCTCTGTATGATGACATGGAAACTGCTTTGTTGGTGTCTGGATCACCAGATTACCTTGAAAGCAGTTCATATTCCGGGAAGGTTAAACCTGCTAGCAGACTCATTGAGCCGAAGGATGAGTGTTTTACCCACGGAATGGCAACTAAATCAATGTGTGGCGGATCGTCTGTTCGACCATTGGGGGAAACCCAACATCGATTTGTTCGCAACGAAGAAGAATGCGAAGATGACGACGTACGTCTCTCCGATTCCGGATCCAAGCGCTTTCGCAACAGATGCGTTAGCTATCAGCTGGGGGAGAATGTATGCATACGCATTCCCTCCAGCAATCCTGATTCCAAAAATTCTTCAGAAAATCAGACAAGAGGAATGCCAAGTGCTTCTGATCGCCCCGGATTGGCCAAGCCGATCATGGTATACGGATCTGCTGGACCTTCTGGTCTGCAATCCGGTTCCTCTGCCTCTGATGGACGATATTATCTTCCAGGGCAAGGCCCTTCACAACAATCCGTCAATGTTCAGATTGACTGCGTGGATGTTGTCAAGGAATCTAGAATTAAGGAGGGCTTTTCTGAGCAAGCAGCCATGTTTATGGCCAAAGCCAGGAGGGGGTCAACCTCCAGAGCATATAATTATAAAATCAACAGATTTGCAGAATGGTGCTCAAAAAGATGTATTGATCCAATGGATTCATCTATTCAAGTAGTAGCTGATTTCCTCTGTCACCTCTATGATGCCTATAGCCTCAAGCCTAACTCTATTGCTGGTTATAAGTCAGCATTAATGTCTGTTATTCCTTGCTTGGCTAAGAGGGGAAGTGATGAAGTAAATACATTGAATGTATTAATTAAAGGCATGGGCAATCTAAGACCAAGGAATCCTCCTGTGATTCCGTCTTGGAGTTTATCGCTAGTGCTTCAAGTACTAGGTGATAAGCCTTTTGAACCACTTAGTTCCATTTCTATGAAACTATTAACACTGAAGACTGTGTTTTTAATTGCTGCGGCCTCGGCTAGGCGTAGGATTGAGATTCATGCCTTATCAGCCGAGGATGACCGTTTTGTGGTTTCAGGGGAAGGCCTTAAGCTGCTACCTAGGATTAATTTCTTGGCTAAAAATCAGTCGTTGAAATATCCAGGTCAACCTATTATTTTGCCTGCTTTAACTAGATATGATCCTAATTCTAAAGCATGGTGTCCCGTCCGGGCGCTGCGCCGGTACAAACAACGTACGGCGGCATGGCGCACCGACCAGTCAGCGTTATGGTTGTCATATATTGAACCCCATGGGAGGGCTTCTAAGGACACCATTTCCAGGTGGATTGTGGAATGCATTCAGTTTTGCCATAAATCCGCCACCGGGAAGCAGGTTGACGTGGCCAAGGCTCACAGTGTCCGCGGCGTAGTGACATCCACGGCCCTATTTAATGGGGTCCCTGTGGATGATATTATGTCGGTGGCTCAGTGGCACTGTGAGTCAAGTTTTACAGACCATTATCTCCGTGACACCTCTAATCCTCTCGCCTTGTCGGTTTTGAAAAAATAAATCGGTTTATATTTTTTGAGGTGATTTCCTCATTACTTATATATATCACAATTAATTTATGGAAACACCCACTTTTTTGGGCCTGCATCAGTCTTTACCGATGGGAAGATGATGTCAGCAGCCATTTTCAACAAGGTCAGTCTTGTTCATGTGTTGTCCGTTGTTGATTGTATTGTCACGATTACCCGTTATTAATATGGTGATGGTTTGTGTATTTGTGTGGTTCATTGTTGAGAGTTACGAAAATGGAGCTTTTTCGTCTCTGTCCTGTAGTACATGGCACTTGTACGTAGAGAGCGTATAGGACATTGAGGTCAGTCGACTCTTCCTCCCAGGAAGGAGGGGGGGGAGCGCATATGACATTCGGTCATCTCTCATACATCGGTCGTGTTATCCGATGGTTAGTCAAATCCTGACTGTTTTTTCTTACAGTTTCAGAAGTTTAAGTGCCTTAAACGCAGAAAAGCGTATAGGGATGAGCTGGTCTTTTGACCTCGCCTCCCTCCCGCCAGATTCACTTTCGAATTCTGGCAATATCAAAAGTATTAGGGAGGTAAGTATACTCTTGAAGTGAAATAAACGAAATCTAGGATTTCTTTTTTCACGAGAGAGTTGATACTTACCTCCCTAGATACGGACCCGGCCTCTCCACCCCACAGAGGCTCGGTCTTCAGGCTCTTAATAGTTGCATGTGTGTCAGCCAATAATCTAGTCAGAGGAAGTGCTAGTCTGCGCATGCGCGGTGGTGGGGCTGGCATCCGCCAGACTACGCTCTGACTCCCTGCCCAGTAGGGGCACCTAACTGTTTTAAATCTGAGTGTTTATTGAGTGAAAGCCAATATTTAGCAATATCAAAAGTATTAGGGAGGTAAGTATCAACTCTCTCGTGAAAAAAGAAATCCTAGATTTCGTTTAGATTAATCATAAATTCACGATTTAAAAAATAATTGCAATTTTCTGTTTAATCATGTAATCATTAAAGCATAGTGTTGAGAAGCTCTGTATGCTAATATTAAGTAAGTTACAGGTGAAAGAAATAGCTGTAAGATTTTGATGGTTAACCCTTTCAAGCCTCAAATTTATTCAAGAAAATTTTAATTTTCTCAAAGAAAATGTCCATTTGCAGACCAAGAGAAGACTATTTTTGAAAATTTACCCCTGGAATGACTGGCTCGGTTATCGAGCCAGTCATTTTAGTGGTAAATTTCTCCAAAAATAGTCCTCTTTTGAATATTTCTCAAGACCATTGCAGAAGCCATTTTTGGCTGATATGAGTGTTAAAGTGTTTAAGGGCGATATGCGTCCAACATTGGCTGACCCATATTTTGGACAATGTGCATGATATTTACATAGGGAACTGAAATTTGGCACAGTTTGATTGCTGTATTTAAAGAGACGTCAGATTTCAGCAAAATCTGAGAGTCCGGTTTTATGGATGTGTCAATTTTATATCCATGGAATGGTTAATTTGAAGGGTGGGTATTACTTGGAGCTCTACATTGGCTGACATGTATGGATGGTTTATATAGTATCCTGACCATTGCTGTAACAGAGGAATACAGTTTATTGATCAATCATATGACTTCACAATCCAGTGCCATGATCCACAATCCTAATTAATAAACCTGGAATATTCTGTCAAGTTGTACAAATTATATGTCTATTAGCTCACCTGGCCTGAAAAGCCAAGTGAGCTTATGCTGTGGCGACCGTCCGCTGTCCGTCCGTCCATCGGCCGTCAACATTTGCTTTGAAACGCTACTCCTTAACCAATACCCGAATCTTAGCTAAATTTTGTTCAAAGGATGCTATAGTGCTCGGATCCGGAACTTCCATTTGGAATTTTGATTCATAAATTTTTTGGGTCAAAATCTTAGATTTTATTAAAAATTTTCCGAAAATTGTTAAATTGCTTCTTCTCCTTACCCTTTTGACCGATTTCAATCAAATTTGGCTGAAAGGATCCTATGGTCATAGATTATAGAACGTCCATTCAGAATTTTGATTCATAAATATTTTGGCTGAAAATCTTATTAAAGATTTACCGGAAATTGTCAAATCTCTACTTCTCCTTACCATTTTGACAGATTTAAACCAAATTGGGCTGAAAGGATTCTATTGTGATAGGTTCTAGAACATCCATTCAGAAGTTTGATTCATCAATTTTTTTGCGTGAAAATCTGAGATTTTATGAAGAATGTACCGGAAATTGTCAAATTGATACTCCTCGTTAGCGGCTTGACATATTTCAACCAAATTTCACTAATGGATTCTATGGTGGTAGGCTTTAGAAATTCTATTCAGAATTTTGGTTGATCAATTATCAAAACGCTGCTTCTCCTTAGTTGTGTGACATATTTCAAACATATTTGGCTAGAGTGACCCTATCAAGGTAGACTAGAATGTCTATTCAGAATTTTGATTGGTCAATTTGTTGGGTCACCATTCTGAAAATTATCTATCATATCTATTTAAATGCAAATGGTTCAAATGCTATTGGTCCAGGTGAGCGCCACAGGCCCTTGTTATTTAATAATCATGCTGTTGAATAGATTGAAAATAATTTGACTGGGCGCTGTTGCTGCCCCAGTCAAATTACTTTCAAAACTTTCAGCAGCTTATATATTTTTTGGAAATTGAGATTCAGGGAGTGCATGGATCGATCGATCCCAACACGGGCAAAGCAAGGGTGGAGCTTAGCTAGAGATTGGCGGGGCATAGGTAAAACTGGATTTTAATAATACTTTCTCATCACACAGTGGGTTCCAGAGATCACACATCACTGCCAGAAGACGCCGTTCCTGCTGGTCGGAACACAGATAGATCTTCGTGATGACGCAGCAACACTGGAAAAACTTGCCAAAAACAAACAGCGTGCGATATCACACGAGCAGGGTGAGAAGCTAGCGCGGGATCTCAAGGCTGTCAAATATGTGGAATGCTCTGCACTCACACAGGTACGTACATGTAGTCAGGAACGGATCTGGCTTTTACAAATTATGAGACAATGCACGTCGTCTAAAATTTTTGTTGACTAAATCTGACATTGACTACTTTACTAGCGTTACTAGGGCTGCGACGATTCATCAATACAGTATCAGTGTATCACGATTCTCTTCCCATATCGAGATACGTGATGCACTTTTACAAGAGATGCATGATTTTAAAGTGTAAATGTACTATTACTAAGAGTACCATGTGTAGGTAGTCCAGATTTTTGCAGTTTGACATGTATGTATATTTACCTATAGTTGCCCATGTAGGAAAGGTTTTGTTCAATATTTATAATTTTCCTGGAACTACAGTACCGATCATAGTTAGCTTTACTGTTTGACGAAGCAAAAACGAAACAAAAATGCGTCTTTTTAGCGTCAAAACCTAGTAGCGTTTCCAGGCGTGGCCAAACACCAAACGCATTTAATTTATTTTATAGGCGCATCTAACGGAAAGTCTACCCGGTCCTACAATATGTTAAACGTATCATGAAATATTTTAAACCCGGCACGGAAAAAGTCTAACGTGCAATCAAATGTATTCGGTAACGCTACAAAGATTCTTACTACGCGACATTAAACATAAACTGGAATCGGTCTATAATCTGTCAAGGACCCGTACATGTAAATTTAAATTGCAATTGGAGCCGTATATGTGTTAAGTACATGCATCGGCTGTAAATGATAATTGTCAAAATGTCATCGTAATCGTCAATCGTAATTTTGTATAAGATGGACATGTGTGAACTCCGCACCTGGGTATTCTTTATTGTGTATGAAGCTAGTGAGATGACTGTGCGTATATTTTAATAAATTTTCAATCCACAATTTCTTTTGAAATCTGGATGAATAAACCAAGATATTCTCTGAAATGGGTTTATTACAATATAGTCTAATTTGAGCCGACGTAATAGGCATAACTTTTTAGAACAATATATGCACCAGTTGCGGCTAGTGTTATGCCAAATTTGTCTTATAACGGAAAGGGAAGCGATTTACAAAATCTGCAAACCTGACATTCGGTTGTTTTAGATTTCGCTATTTCATACATAATATGTAACCGAAAATCTCCGCTTTTACATAGACATGCACATGCGTACATAGTTGTCTTACCCGTGCCTGGGGTGCGTTCAGAACCGCGAAAAACATTGTCCGTTATTAACTGAACACTGTACTGCATAGAACGCGAACGTTCGCCGAACATTCGCCTTCCTGAACTCACTCCAGGAGTATCCGAGTACGTAACATTATTACCCGTTTTCGGCAACGGGTATCACCGTCTGATTGGTCGAGAATACATGCATATTTAATGAGATTTAGCAAAGATGGCGTCAACTGTTTAGAAAATAACATTTTTGTGTGTGCAATTCATCAATCTACGCACATTTCGTGTACGCCACAGACTAAAAAGTAGACAGATAACACGGAATAACGAAACTGCCAATCAGAAAGTGTGATGCCTATATATTTGACCGCTTCGGCATCTTAACTCGGGCTTATTACTGACAGTGCTGTTTATCTTCAACATTGTTTTTTCGCGACCAGTGGTAAACGAAATGGATATTATATATATATATATATATATTGTGTCTGCGGCTCTCTTGCGACGATCAATTTTCTCATTATCGGTGACATCACATTTACTAAAACAAGAATGATAATGCAGGTTGCTGGGCCAATATGTATGTCTTAGTCCGTGATGGATCATTTTATGTTTGTCGAAATCTAAGGGAAATAATGATTTGTTTGGGTTGGGAGTTCATTGTATAGCGTCGTTGTTTTCGCAGCGCTTTCTTGATTTTTTTTTGTATCATGTCACATTTGGAATCCTAATTAAACATAGTACAAACTCGAATTGAAAAAAGGATTATTTGTTGCAAAGAAGTAATTTAGATTTTCAAATTATTCAATCTTACATTGAACCCGCAGAGCTTACGTCATGTAAAATTCATTGCTGGCAAATCAAATCATATTTGCCGAGGGTCATCCTCGGCAGATTTGTTGGGATTTCACCAACACCCTTTCCTTTCCACGGCTAATAGTTATAGATGACTGTATTTTATATCTCTAGTAGCAAGTGGTTACACTAGATGATAATATTAAACTGCAAGTCAAGAACAAACTAATTTAGGACAGTCACCAGATTTTCGCAATGGCAATCTTACAGACAGGTTTTTTTTTTTTTTTTTTTTCGTAATGGTTTTTAAACCGTCGCCATAAAAAACTGTGAGACGGTGTGAAACCGGTATACCGCCCAGCCCTAAGTCTATCACAAAAGTGGCAATAGAGAAATCCAGTTTCTCAGTCAATTGTATGATGTCATAATCAACTACATGATAATGTAGGCTGATGTCATAATCAATTACGTCATGAATTATTCTTTGTAGTCCGTCTTAATGCAGGTTGTATGAATTGTATGGCTTTACTATTTAATAAACATGCTGTTGAATATTTTGAAACTAATTTAACCAGGTGCTGCTGCTGCCATAGCTCCTGCCTATGGCAGCAACAGCACCCAGTCAAATTACATGTGGTTTCAAAATATTCAACAGGTTACCCTACAGGTATAGTTTTCTGAAGATTGGGATTCAAAGAGTGCAGGGATCGATCGATTCCAGCGTGGGCAAAGCGTGGGTGGAGATTAACTAGGGATGGGCGGGGCATAGCTAAAACTGGATTCCTCAATTGTCCATTGTGAGAATGTCTGAATTGTATGCCATTTATCCATTTAGAATTTAATAAACATTCGTTTGAATATATGTGTAATCTAAAACTAGTTTGACTGGGTGCTTAGGCAGCAACAGCCCCCCCAGTGAAATGAGTTTCAATATATTCAACACCTTAGTGTATACATGAAGTTACCTTGAAATTAGGATTCTGGGAATTCCGGGTTCACGGTTTTAAAATCGAATCAAATACGTGTATTACAGTGTGAGGGACATAGTAGAGATGGATTCTGTGGACTGTATAAAGTACATTGTATATCTCGCCATCATGTAATATTGTCAGGGTTACCATGTTAACCATTATGCTTTAACGCTCAAGCCTCAAATTTGTTCAAGAGAATTTCAGTTTTCTCAAAGATAATGTCCATATGCAGACCAAGAAATGACTATTTTTGAAAATTTACCACTGGAATGACTGGCTCGGTTATGGAGCCAGTCATTCCAGTGGTTAATTTTCAAAAATAGTCTTCTCTTAGTCTGCAAGTGGACATTTCTCCAGACCACTGCAGAAGCCGTTTTTGGCTGATATGAGCGTTAAAGCGTTAAGTTGGCTGAAAAGTCTCATCTGCAGAGGTTTGTCTTGAGAAATGTCTCCATTTAGATCAAGAGATGACGACATGTATTTTTGAAAATTTACCACTGTAATGACTGTTTCTATAACCGAGCAAGTCATTCCTGTGATAAATTAAAAAAAATAATCTGGTCTGTAAATAGACATTTTCTATGAAAAAATACATGTAAACATTTTTATGAAAGAATTTGAGGCTTAATGTGTTAAGATTGCTTAGTAGGAAGTGAATAATCCTAAGATGTGTTTGTGTGTATTACACATGTACATGTATATATTTACCTCCCATCATGCCTACATTGTATCTAAGTAGCGTGGCTCTGGAAATTTCTTATAGAAAATGTTCATTTACAGACCAAGAGACTATTTTGGAAAATTTATCCGTGGAATAACTGGCTCGGGTATCGAACCAGTCAATCCAGTGGTAAATTAAAAAAAATAGTCTTCTTGGTCTGCAAATGGACATTTCTCAAGACCACTGTAGAAGCCGTTTTTGGCTGATATGAGTGTTAAAGGGTTAACACAAAAAATGGCTAAGAAGCTCATCTGAGAAATGTCTACTTTCAGATCAAGAGAAGACTACATGTGTATTTTTAGCTCATCTGGCTGAAAGGCCAAGTGAGCTTATGCCGTGGCGACCATCCGTCAACTTTTGCTTTAAAACACTACTCATTAACCAATAGCCGAATCTTAAATAAATTTTCGTCAAAGGATGCTATTGTGCTCGGATCCGGAGCTTCTATTTGGAATATTGATTCTTAAATTTTTGGGGTCATAGTCTTAGATTTTATTAAAAATTTACCGGAAATTGTTAGATTGCTTCTTCTCCTTACCCTTTTGACCGATTTCAATCAAATTTGGCTGAAAGGATCCTATGATCATAGGTTATAGATCTTCCATTCAGAATTTTGATTCGTAAATATTTTGGGTGAAAAACTTAGATTTTATTAATAATTTATCGGAAATTGTCAAATTGTTTCTTCGCCTTAGAATTTTTACCGATTTCAACCAAATTGGGCTGAAAGAATCCTTGGCTCATAAGCTCTAGAACCTCCATTCAGAATTTTGTTGCGTAAATATTTTGAGTGAAAATCCTAGATTTTATTAAAATTTTCCAGAAATTGTCAAATTGCTTCTTCTCCTTACCCGTTTGACTGATTTCAATCAAATTTGGCTGAAAGGATCCTATGGTCATAGGTTATAGAACTTGCATTCAGAACTTTGATTCGTAAATATTTTGGGTGAAAAGCTTAGATTTTATTAAAAATTTACCGGAAATTGTCAAATTGCTTCTTCTCCTTACCATTTTGACAGATTTCAACCAAATTGGGCTGAAAGAATCCTATGGTCATAGGATCTAGAATTTCCATTCAGAATTTTGTTGCGTAAATATTTCGGGTGAGAAACTTAGATCTTATTAAAAATTTACCAGAAATTGTCAAATTGCTTCTTCTTCTTAACGTTTTCACCAATTTGAACCAAACTGTGCTGAAAGAATCCTATGGTCATAGGCTCTAGTTTATTAACAAAGTCGAGTGTTAGCGCACTATGACATGTACATGTATGTTGTTTAGTACCAAAATGGCAGATGATACATGGATTTATAGACAGGTTGCAGTACACTTAAAGGGATTCTACATGGGGAACAATAAATTTTGTATTATAATAATAATATTTATAGATTATGACGTGGCCATTCAATATAAACTACATTCACACACATTCGTTTACTTACAACCATCCAATTGACCTATCCATTTTTAGCTCGCCTGAGTGGCCTTATAATAATAATAATAATAATAATAATAATAATAATATCTTTATTTATAGAGGGTACAGTAAACTCGATCAGTACAAATAACTGTTCTTCCCCGAAGCCCTTAGCTATTTACAGTTTGAATATATTTACAATCAGATATATAAACTAGGCTTGCGCGATTTATTTTTAAAATCGCGATTTTTACGATGTACATGTAATTGAGGGAAAATCGGAAAATCGTCAAAAATTTCATGTTTTAAAAAAATATAAAGTGTGTACTTTTCCGTCCCATTTTATCAGTACATGAGTACAATTATAATCGATTCACGCCTGTGTTCATTGTGTTTATATCATGCCACGCTGAATAATTACTAATCACAACACAAAGCGCTACAATAAACAAACTAACAATAGCGAGGTAACACCTTTGTCATTGAAAAAAACAGCTAGTTACTCCGTCGAATCGCCATATAATTTTCTTTCTTTCGCTGCAGACCCCGAGTCTATCGTGAAATGCCAAGTATATACTTAGTTGCAGAGTGAACAGAATTCTTTTTAATTCTAGGGTTAGCCAATTCAGGCGGTGCAATAATTTTTGTCATGTCAAATTAAAGAAAATAAAGCAACAGCATTCCAGGTGGTTTGATTTTGAACTGTGCGTTCTGTTGATTACTCTTAAATGTAAATCGTACATTCTGAAAGCAACTATAAACTGCACTATAGGACAAGTTTACGCCGTTACACTCGTACCTACTCAAAGCTACCATCCTATGTATGTGGATTGCCCAGTATCTCCCCGGGTACTAATATTAACGTCTTCGCGTTACTCTGATAATGACCTAAACTCGTTCTAGACTATAGGGAGACTATAAGCGGAAGCTGATACATCATGTATTTTTTTATCGGCGACATTTTATCTCAAATTTTGATGAAATAAATAATGTTTATTAAACTATACGCAATATTTAGGCGGTACCAATTAATAATTTCACTCCCGCAATAATGGATATAAGGTATACATTAAGCATAGACGTAGGATGGTAAGAATTCGGCGCATGAAAATGTGTTCTAATTTCGTGCTATTTTTGTATCATTTATTTCAACTTTTTCTAGAAATAAGTCACGTTATCCTTGTTTATACTTTTGGGAATTTGGACCTACGATTTAATCGAAAATCGCGATATTTTTTAAATAAAATCGATCGCGATGTTTCAAAGCAAAAATCGTGCAAGCCTAATATAAACTATCTA
Source organism: Chaetoderma sp. LZ-2023a (assembly GCA_034401795.1). Taxonomy (NCBI): domain Eukaryota; kingdom Metazoa; phylum Mollusca; class Caudofoveata; order Chaetodermatida; family Chaetodermatidae; genus Chaetoderma; species Chaetoderma sp. LZ-2023a. The sequence goes on from CM067359.1 coordinate 165,729,702, forward strand.
TACAAGAGTATGATACAGGTATATACAACAACTAGACGATGTACATTACATGTTTCCCCCACCCACCCACTCACCGAGGGCATGTCATCAGGAGTTGACATAACAAATTTGAAATAAATCAATCCATTATAATCGAAGTTATTAAGCATAAACCAAATGAAAAAAGCATAATCCACCCCACACACCCATACCCGCTTTGAAAATAAAATAATAATACCCGTAAATAAATTTGCAAACCTGTAAATAACAATACAGTAAATTAAATAATATATTGTCTGGCTATGTGGGCCCGAAGCTCGAATTTCAAAGCTCTTGGTGAGGTTGCTAATGCCATCTGCCGTCTGTCTGTAGTCCTTCCATCAACTTTTACTTAAAAATAATACTCCTCATTAACCACTTGGCCGATTTCAACCAAATTTGGCTGAAACGACTATGGTCGTAGGCCCTAGAACATCCATTCAGAATTTTGATTCATCAATTTATTGGGTTAAGATCTTCGATTTTCTGAAAAGTACCGGAAATTGTCAAATTACTACTCCTTAGCTGTTTGATATATTTCAAATAAATTTAGCTAGAGTGACCCTATCATGGTAGATTCTAGAACCTCTATTCAGAATTTTAATTGGTCAATTCTTTGAGTGGCCATCTTGGATTTTCCAAAAATTATCTATCATATCTATTTAAATACAAATGGTTCAAATACTAATGGTGCAGGTGAGCGCCACAGGCCCTTGGGCCTCTTGTTTAAAATTTACCACTAATGACTGTCTATATGACTGAATGACTTTAACCGAGCCAGTCATTCCTGTGATAATTAGAAAAAAAAATTCTTGTCTATAAATGGACATTCTCTACGAGCAAATAAAATTTCTATGAAAGTGAATAATCTGAAGATCTGTTTGTGTGTATTACACAGGTATGGGGTAGATGTATATATTTACCTCTCATCATGTCTATCTAAGTAGCGTGGTTCTGGGGGGTCGCACAAACTCATTATATGTCTGGAAAAAGTATGTAATGTCATTCTGTCGATGGTGTATGAACGCTGTATGATTATTGTGTATACACATATTGGCAGGTGTTGTTTATTTTATGTATTTACAGAAAGGACTAAAGAATGTGTTCGATGAAGCAATCCTTGCTGCCCTGGAGCCTCCAGAACCACCAAAAAAGCATCGCTGCGTACTCTTATAATCATGTGACCTGAAGACGTGTTTGTTGTGGCACACTACTGTGTTGATGCTTATGCTGATAAACGGTTCTTTAGTGTTGACTTTTCTCCAGTTATAAGTAGTACTCAACGAGCGGTGTTTATTTAACCCTGATGTCCAAATTTTAAAGTGTCATTAGGAGTAATGTTGGTGTACATTTTGAAAACGATATTGCTGAAATATGTTGATGTCTTAGACACCAACATCTTACAGCAATGTTCATGGTTTTTTAAATGAACACCGGTTGAATTTGAAAGCAAAATCAAATCTAAGAATTTGAAATTTTTGTAGTCTCCGGGTTAAGCAAGTGTTGATGAAGACTGGTGATGTGTCATGGTGTGAGACAGCAACCTCTTACAGAAACACTGTAAAATAAACATTGCTTAGTCTGGATTAGGGAAATGAGTGTTATGTAAAGTGGGAACACAGCAGTACAGGGGTTGTTATTATTATGCATCGTAACGCCTATAATGGTCAAATTTTGTCATGAAAATTTCAATAAATTCTCATAGAAATAGCCTATTTGCACTTTAAGAGAATACTATTTAAAAAAATTTACCACTGGGATAATTGGTTAGATAATCGAGCCAGTCATTCTAGTGGTAAATTTAAAAAAATTGCTCTGACCTGCAAATGGATAAAAAAAACTGCTCTTTGAGCTGCAAATGGATATTTCTCTAGACCACTTGACCATTAAAGTGGGGTCAGGGGTTTTGAGAAATGTTCATTTGCAGAGCAAGAGAAGACTATTTTTTTTTAATTTACCACTTGAATGACTGGCTCGATAACCGAGCCAGTCATTCCAGTGGTAAATTTAAAAAAAATAGTCTTGTTGATCTGCAAATGAATTTTTCTAAATTGAAATTTTCTTGAACAAATTTGAGGGTTAAAGGTTTAAAGTGAATCAATTAATATGTACATGTATGTATGTCCTGTTGTCGTAGCAACACACCGTGTCCCTTGTGTACAGCTGGGATCATGTCATGCTTTTGATTTTAAAAGTCAATTTAATGAGTAAAATTATTCATGTGTAGGAGTCCAGGGTCATACTGGACGGTGTACATTGTTAGAATAAAGTATTATATATTTAAAGAAAACCCTTAAAAATGTAATCATGTTTGAAATGTCTAAAATATTATAATCAAGAATGCAATTTGGGGATTGAAAAAAGAAATTTTGAAACCTTGTTGCTGATGTGCCAGTGCCACACTCTTAAAGAATAAGTTGTGTCAGTTTTAATACTGTATTAAAAAATACGCTGTACATTGCTGGAATGGTAATTGGTGGGTTTATGTAGCGAACGAGAGTTGTCTCCCTTCCATGTGAAAGAATTATTATGGGGATAGTGTCATAGATATAGTGCCATCAAGTAAACACATTTATACTGCTGTTATGTAGTGTGTTATGTACATGTCATTGCGACTCGTCTCCCTCTGCCTCTCTCTCATGACTCTGTTATTTGATGAACATGTCACCACGAAATCTGTATTAGTGCTCGTCGTATATTCAGTGTTTATCTATGAAGTTGTCAGGCAGATAGATGTACTGATACAAAACTTCTTGATTATTATGGTAACAGGGTTGCTTCTACATGGCTTGAAAATAACTGATAGAAGCCACTATCCATCATGGCAAAGGACCACTAATCCAGTTTATCCATTCATCATATGACATCATAATAAAGTATGTGACATGTAGGATGATGTCATAATCAATGACATCACGAATGATGTAGATAAGTGCGTCATGAACGCATAATTGGTGATGAACTATGCGTTGTTGTATGAATTATATGTCTTGGCTATTTAATAAACATGCCGTTTAGAATTTTGAAACTAATTTGACTGGGCATGATGGTCGCTGTTGCAACAGCACCCAGTCAAATTAGCTTCAAAATATTCAACAGCTTACCTGTATTGTTTTCTGGAAACTGATTGTCAGGCAGTTCAGGTATCGATCGATCCCAACACGGGCAAAGTATGGGTGGAGCTTATCTAGAGATGTGCGGGGCATAGCTAAAACTGGATTTCTCAATTATGCTAGCAATAATGATTATGTGCTAGTGGCCATTGCATGGACAGTTTTGTAATCATGCATTTAGCCATTATATTACTTAATCATGGGCCTTGTACTATTCATTTCTCTTTTGCTGAACAGCTGTAATTTTGAAAACGTGGTTGCTGTTAGCATGTTGCTGTCTAGCTTTACTTTAAAGCCTTGTCAACTAATGGAGCGTTGAACTTTTCAGTTTACAGCTTACAGCAGATGAGATTCAATGCAATTCATTTAATTTCATGTTTATTGAAAAGTTGTGAGACCGCTGCTTAGAAACCTGAATTGTATCGATAAAGTACAGCTTATAAATATGATAACGTTTTTCCAAAACAAGAAAATAAACATGTTAGTTATTTCAATTTTGAACACGGTATGAAATGCTCTGTTGAATATTTTGGAGTACATGATAGATTCTTCCAGTATTGGTGTATTTTGGGAAAAAATACCTTCCCACAATGCATTGCTCGCACCACTTCTGTCTGGTAAGCTCATCTGCACGCCAGCAGTAATACTTTGCCATTAGACTCAGATACAACCTACTTTAAGTAGTTTATATGAAGAACTCTGTTCATAATATTATTGAAGTCATGCATCATTGGAAAGCTAAGCCAATTTTCTACACATTTCTATAATTTTTATATTTCTGGAAAATTCAGTTAATTGTAATTTTAAAATACTTATTATCCACTTGACTTCATGAACCTAGTTATATTTTACAAAAATATAAAAATATAAAATATAATATTAATGGTTCGGCAATAGGATGCGCTTTATAATGGTGTATGACTAATAATATTGTGATTTTAGCTTATCATAAGAATGGTCTAAATTGCGGTATATTTTAGTGCAATCGTACCTCAGTGCATGCCAGCTGCTTCTTTTTGGCTTAAGAAGTCAGCAGCAATGCTCTTCGCGTTGATTTAGGGGAATCCTGCCATAATGACCTCGATGTGCGAAAGGTGTATTAGATTAGAAGACATCCAATGGACCTGTCAAGTTTATCCATCAATCATATGATGTCATAATCAAATATGGGATGTGTAGGATGACATCATAACGAATTACATCATGAATGACCTAACTAGGTTCGTTACGAGTGCTATAATTGATGATGGACTAAGCGGTGTTGTTTGTACGAATTGTATGTCTACTATTTAATAAACATGTTGAATATTTTATAACTAATTTCACTGGACAGCAACTTCACCCAGTCAAATTAGTTTCAAAGTATTCAACAGTTTACTTGTAGTTTTCTAGAAATTGATAATCAGTGATCAATCAATCGATCCCAACACGGGCAAAGTGTGGGTGGAGCTAAAACTGGTTTCCTCTATTATGTTCAAAATATTCACCAGTACATGTTACATTATTTCAGAGCTTGACTGTAATTCATACTGTACATAATTATTACTTATGTCAGTGAATATTTGTAATTATGCTCTTTTATAGTTAATATCAAAACCAGAAATAATGACCCTGTAATTCAAGCTTTTCAATTGGTGCTCCTTTGTTCAGAGTAGTTACAGATAGTATATCTATACAGCAATTTTTATTTGATTTTTTGAAAACGCCAATAATAGGCCCGCTTCATCACTAAGACAATCTCAGACATTGATAATTAAGGAATTTTGTTAAATTTAACAAAAACGTTACCCTCCTTTAAATGGCTCTGTTACATTTCTGAGTTGCCTTTCTTGGGAGACTCTTCAGTAAATGATTTCTCTCTTAGACTGGTTCATATCTCATTTTACTGTACCATATATTGAACGCTGATTATAACCTTTCGAAACCTGCCATTGGCTTAGCAAATTAACAGTATAAATTCAAGAAAATGTAAATGTTGTCATTGATTCGCATACCACAATAGAAATGTTAAAAAATATATTCCAGCAGATCGTTCCAGTCGTAATCTTTCTAAATTATTTTTTTCTTTGTCTGCGAATAGATAAATATCAAAGTCACTAGAAAAAACAGATGTTGGCAATCTTGATCATTCTTTGCGGAAGCCTATATCTGTTTGATTAAACAGGTGGTGGTCAAGCAAACGAAAACCATCCTCAATTGTGGTCATGAGGACGGGTTCATTTCCAGGTCATCTATCTTGAAAGTTTGACACTTGAATGTCTGTCAATAACCGAGTCAGTCATTTCATTTGTAAATTTTAAAGAAATGTTCTTGAACTGCAAATGAACTTTAAACGGGGAACTATTTTGATTTCTTGACCAATTTTTACCATTAACCTGTTAACAACTGAGCAGTGATTAACCCTTTCACCAATGAATTCACCATATTTTTGAGGCAACCAGACCGGAAAAACTGCTGAATATTTTGAAATTAATTTGACTGGATGTAGCAATGGGGCCGATGTCACTAGATACAATCCAGCTATGTAATAGCACTTGGGTGTCGATTATTTCGTTTTCGTATGCCGGTTTAAGTCTGGAAAGTTAAATAACGCTTTAATAGTCAAGGCAGTCAAAACTGACCTGTAGTTGTCTTGAGGAATGGCAATTTGCAGGCCTAGAAAGGCTATTTATGAAATTTTACCACTGGAATGACAGACTCATTAACTGAGCCATTTATGCCAGTGTTAACTTGTCAAAAAAGGTCTTCTGTTGGTCTGCAAATGGACAAGTAAGTCTTTTGATTTTCTTGACCAAATTTGACTATTTAAGGGTTAAACTCTGTGAAAAAATTTCAATTATTGTCGCTTGTGAATCTCTGTTGAGAATATTCTCACCAGTCTTGACCATTAATTTTAAGATTGTTCTGATTATAAAGACTTATTTCAAGCAGACAAAGTTTCTAAAATTAGTGTCGTGAAAACTTATGCAGTCTCATTTTGTAGAATGTGTATGGAACCTGAGTAAAGCAATGCAAGGCTACTGGAGGGTAATCGAGTCGCTAACTGTGTTTATGGGATTGCTTGCTGTCAGTGTATTTATTTTATTTTATGGATGCTGTGAGCTTACATAATTTAAAATTCTTTTCTATACATTATAAATATATACCGTATTATATTATTATTGATTGTAAATATGTACTCGACACGAATCCGATCAGCAATGACAGTATCTCTTTAATTAACCCTTTAACGGTTATATCAGGAAAAAAATTGCTTTTGCAGTGGTTTTGGGAAATGACCATTTGCAGACCAAGAGAAGACTATTTTCGAAAATTTACGACTGGAATCACTGGCTCGATAAACGAGCCAGTCATTCTATTGGTAAGTTTTCAAAAATGGTCTTCTCGGTCTGCAAATTGACATTTTCTATGAGAAAATTGAAATTTTCTTGAACCAGGCTAAAGGGTTAAATGATAAAATATTTAACATAGACATGATTGCTGCATGCATGCACGCACACACATGCTCATGGCACACAGATTCACAGACATACTTGCACGCACACACATGCTCATGGCACACAGATTCACAGACATACTTGCACGCACACACATGCTCATGGCACACAGATTCACAGACATACTTGCACGCACACACATGCTCATGGCACACAGATTCACAGACATACTTGCACGCACACACATGCTCATGGCACACAGATTCACACACATACTTGCACGCACACACATGCTCATGGCACACAGATTCACAGACATACTTGCACGCACACACATGCTCATGGCACACAGATTCACAGACATACTTGCACGCACACACATGCTCATGGCACACAGATTCACAGACATACTTGCACGCACACACATGCTCATGGCACACAGATTCACAGACATACTTGCACGCACACACATGCTCATGGCACACAGATTCACAGACATACTTGCACGCACACACATGCTCATGGCACACAGATTCACAGACATACTTGCACGCACACACATGCTCATGGCACACAGATTCACAGACATACTTGCACGCACACACATGCTCATGGCACACAGATTCACAGACATACTTGCACGCACACACATGCTCATGGCACACAGATTCACAGACATACTTGCACGCACACACATGCTCATGGCACACAGATTCACAGACATACTTGCACGCACACACATGCACATGGCACACAGATTCACAGACGTACTTGCACACACAGCATTTGTATATAATAATAGTCATTGTTATCAGTTATGTATGGGTCTCCTGGGTTGGTTTATGTTTTCATTTGTAAAAAAATGAAAAATATTCAATGGTTGAATTTAGTAGGAAGATGTCGGCAAAACAAATGAGTATATCCAATTTTCCAAGTTATGTTTCTTTCTAATAACTGTGGTGCAATATTTATTTTTGATTGTGGAATTTGAATTGGTAAGTAGTCTACTAATAACAGTGGTCTTTTGTGTATGTTTGACTATTTATAATTTAATTTACTGCAAACACTCAAATTTCTATTTTTCACGGAGGGCATAGAAAATATATACGACATGCCATGGTTGCAACTTAGGCACCTATGTTAAAAATGTCACAGATTTGACCGACAGGGAGACTTAATACTAGGTGTGAGTCTCAACTTCATGAAAGTACAAACCAGCTCGGACATAGCTTAACATGGTTCCAAAACAAAATAAAACACCTTTGAATATGTTGTACTTAATTTGACTGGATGCAGCAATCGCTTCTATCCAAATTAAGTTCAAAATATTCAACAGAATATTTCTTACATGGTGTTCAAAATTGTACTAATTACTTTGTGTGTTAGTTTTGGAAACATGTTAAATTGTTATCATTATTATCATCTTAAATTTATGATAGTCTTAATGTCTAATTTATCCTAGCCGTAACTCTTTCATCGATACATTTCCTGTATCTCAGTTAGGAGGCTAACGTACAGGATAGCCATTAAATATATTGAAATTAATATGACTGGAACCAATGGCCCAAACATATTAATCTCAAAATATTGTTCAAAATATACTATATTTCGTAAAGAATTTGTTTTATCAAGGATCTTGTCATTGAAAGGGTTAAGCTAGTATGGATGATAAGAATTTCTATCAATACTGGTTAGAATTTTATCTAATGTACATAGAATTTTTAAATTAAAATAACAAAATATTACTTACATAATAATAATAATAATAATTAGTCAGATGAAGTTTGAGCGTGTTTTTTGTTTGGTTTATTCAAGTGCAGTTGCTGTAATAATAATATTGTCATTGTGCACAGTATTCATACCTTCCTATCAACTCAAACAATAATAATTATAATAATTACGGACGGTTGTTGTTGTTGTATAAGATTTGCTTAATTAACCCTTTAAACCTCATATCAGCCAAAAACAGCTTCTACAGTGGTCTTGAGACATGTTAATTTGCAGACCAAGAGAAGACTATTTTTGAAAATTTGGCACTGGAATGACTTGCTCGATAACCAAGCCAGTCATTCCAGTGCTAAACTTTCAAAAATTGTCTTCTCTTGGTCTGTAAATTGACATTTTCTTTGAAGAAATTGAAATTTTCTTGAACAATTTCAAGGCTTAAAGGGTTAACCCATCATCTGCTTCGGATGCTTGATTAGTATTACTAAGTGGACCATGTACAATAAATACTAGTAGTAGTGTATTCGGATCGGTATCTTGTATTATGCAATGTAAACAAAACATATATATATATATTATTATTATTATTACTATAATATAAAATTAGTGTCTAGCCTACAGAGTCGTACGCGAAACATAGGATCACTCACTCGTCATCGTTGATGTCAAATTAGTTTGTGGGTATGTTTTATTATTGGCCAGTTTGTTTAGAAATGCCTCTTCAAGTTTCAATGAAGTTGACAGATGTTTTAGGCAATGGAGAGGTGACGTAATTTACATCATTACTACAGCAGTTTGAGCTTTTCTGTCGCCTTTTTGGACTTTTCACGATTTTTTTTTCAAGCATTATTTCGCTTCCCATTGGTTCATCATGTTTCGAGGAAACTGTACAGAGGTGTTCTATGCAATGGTGATATCCATCAGTGTTAATCTAATTTTCACACTATTCAATGTAATTTTTGCGTTCGTTCTTCAGCCAACTTCTCACAATTTCTTGGGCTTACTACTGTTTGACGTTAACCGGAATCTACCACACATACAGGTTTCGGTTACCGTTAAAAAGTATTAAGTGCAATGAATTATGGGAAGTTGGCTGACACGTGTAGAGTGAAGTAACTATCTTTGCTTGCTCATCGGACTCCAAGACAACGTATAAAGAATATATATCAGAACCATTACTAATTACTTGTGATAGAACCACATTATTCACGCCCCTACAGGTTAGACATTTCGCGCTTTAGCATTCTTGTTATAAATATTACAGTCAAACTTGTCATCATCAATGACCTTAGGGGCCACTTAGTGTAATGCGTGAGAGCAGGTGGTGTCATAACACTTAATGCCATTAGAGGAATCCAGTTTTAGCTAAGCTCCACCCATCTCCTGCTAAGCTCCACCCATGTGTTGCCTGTGTTGTGAGCAAATCGATCCATGCCCTCTCTGAATCTCAATTTCCAGAAAACTATACAAGTAAGCTGCTGAATATTTTGAAACTAATTTAACAGGGTGCTGTTGTACAGCGCCCAGTCAAATTAGTTTCAAGATATTTAACGGAATGTTTATTAAATAGTAAAGAGATACAATTCATACAACGACGCATAGTCCGTCATCAAATAAGCGTTCGTGATGAACTTATCTATGTCATTCATGACATCATTGATTATAGTGTCATCATACACGTCACGTAGTGGATTACAATGTCAAGTGATTGATAGATAAACTGGAAAGGTCCATTGTCTCAATTTTAAGTGTTTAAATTGTCGCGTTTGGTCAAGAAAAATATTTGTTTATTGAATGTCCAATTTACAGCCAAAAAGAAGCACGCTTTTGAAAATTTATAAGTGAAATGTCATGCTCAGTTATTGCGCTATGCATTCCAGTGGTTAATTTTCGAAAATACTTCTCTTGGCCTACAAATCGATATTCCTACAAGCAATTTTTGACCAGCCTTACTATTAAATGGATGAGACAATTATGCAGTAAGTATGAACCGTTGGATATTTTGAAACCAATTTGGCAGGGAACTGTTGATGCCTATGGCGGCAACAGGTCTCAGTCAAACTACATTAAAAATAATCAAATGTTTGTTAGACTTCGGTAGAACATGTTAGTGATTGCATAACAAAGGTGTTTGGTTGTATGCCTACCTGTCCGATACAACCACTTGTGTTATAGAACTATGATTGTATGGTCACTTGTCTGGTCACAAGCAGAAGGGAGGCCTTATATTATATACAAGTTTGACTGTAGCATTTTTCTGTACAACTTTCTACTATTGATAACTTAATATTAATTGATAATTACTCCTTGTATGATAGATATAATAATGTAATTATTAAAATTGTGTTTTTGTTCTGTATTTACCATTACTCCTTCCTAAATCATATTTTTGAATACTTAACCCTTTCACCGATACATTCCTCATATCTGATATTAAACTCTATCATACTGGAAAACTGTTGAATAATTCTTTAAGTTAATTTGACTGGAAGATGTTACTGCCTTTGGCAGCAGCAATGGCTTCCTGTCAAATTAGTTTCAAAATATTCATCAGAAAATCTTTTATATCATAGGGAATATATTTTTTCAGGGATTTGTCGTTGAAAGGTTTGTTTCCCTGTTCTATTTAATTTGGGGGCGGGGTAATCGGACTAAAAGTTGATGAATAATTAGTGAGTGCGGGGGATTAAGTTTTGTCTACGGGAAGTTGGTACATTAAAAAACATGGCCGCCATCGGCTAATCAAAATGTAGCATTCTGACGACCACAAATTTTTTTATTTGATGGATTTTGACAGCGAAAATTTGTCAACACCCCAGGGGCCAAAATAGCTACGCCTAACACATGCTATTTTTTGATTGACCATATTGGTACCATCTTTTGGATGATGGTACTAAATTAGGCAAGTACAACCTTTCCAATTTTTTGCTTAATTCCCAGAAATGGAAATCCAAGATGTCCACCCTCCGACTTATAGAGCAGCATGCATGACTCATCAAGCCACCAAATAATGTTCCAACAATACACATGTATTCTAGCCCAAAATCTCATGTCATTGCATCGTTCTAGTTATCAGAAGATGCTTGGACACCAGAAACCGATTAATCCAAGATGGTCGCCATTCGATTTATCCGAAATTAAAATTGCGTACATGTAGCAAGATACAAGACTCAACAAGCCACCAGATTGTGTTCTAACAATATACATATGTATGTATTCTAGGCCAGTCTGTCATGTCAAAATTGTCAGTAGCATTATCACAAGCTGATTGTGACAATGGAAACCTAGTATAAAAAAAATATATGTGCGTGCATGTGTAAATACATGCGACTGTTACGGTGGTGGGTGGGGCTGGTGTTTATGTTCTATTACAATTTGTGCGAAGGGTATAACCGGATATGCGTGAGTATGTGCGTGCATGTGTAAATACATGCGACTGTTACGGTGGTGGCTGGGGGTGGTGTTTATGTTCTATTACAAGGTTTAATCAATGTATTGATTGATGGTGTTAGACTGCAGGGTACCCTGCATTCTGTGCAAGACGGTCTGATAAATGGAAGGCTAACAAGATTGGCTATTTACCATTCATTCCAGAATCGCCAAACAATGCTGCCCTTCTCAAAGAGGAATTGATTCCTCTTGTGAACATATCTTATCCCGTATATCATTGATGGACTATCACAGGTAACCAAGCTACATTATGAAATAGCCACTGCTATTCGGCAGAAGAACAGAGGGATATTTTGAAAGGTAGTGTTACTGTTAGGTGGATTTCACCAAGCACACAATTATGTTAAGTCCATTTGCAAAAAAAAATCGAAGATAGTGGTGCTATGGAACTAATTGTTTCGGCGGGACTCTGGTCTGAAGGAATTGCCAAGAAGCTCATTAATGAAAAAGGCGACTTATTCTTAGTGTCAGTGCTATTCAGTTACTCAGTTAGGCATGCATCCACTTATTTTGGTAGCCATTTGCAAAATGGGCTGATAACTACTTGGAATGACGGGATCACACGTTATTGAAGAAGTGATTGCTAATGACATTTAGTGGAACTGAACAAATCTTGATGATTGTAGATATTGGCACAGAGCTAACAGATTTACTGCACTCTTGATCAGTTTAGTTATTCCCATCGTACTAATATACGCCCACTCACATATTGCCTGTTAATGGGCGTACTTGCAGTCTTATGATCTCTTGCTATGTGACGTAACATTACAAGCTAGTTGGAGTCCACCGATCAGATTTCGGCTTACTTCACACGATAGGCAAGACTTCATCCGGTGGCCTAATTTACAATCAGAAGAACAAAATGCAATCGCGACGCTGTTGAACTGGAAAGAGAGATTTGCAAAGGTTTGCAATTGTTTTACTCTAAACAGTTATTTGAGGAACAGAAAACGTGTAGACTGGTTTTCGGTAATAAAAACGCTAGTTTGGTTTACGCACATGTGTAAATTTGTGTACTTCCTATACTCCTTATCGAGCAATTTCATTGGCGGAAGTTGACTGACCCCCAGCTCATTAATATTTATGAAGCTTCGTGAACTTAACCTAGATATGAATAGCCTGCAAGCTCAGTACACGATACAGGAGCAGAGTGGGCGGACGAGGGCTGTGGAATAGGATGATGAGTCATTCCATGCATAGTATAAATCTACAGCTGTATTTGGTTGATATTCCTTAAGATGTCGACTATCCTCCAAGTTCATTTATTACCAACATGAATAGATTTGGCTGGGAACGCCTATAGTCGACAAACAACCATCCATACATGTATGGCGGCAGCAGGCCATCACTTCTTTCAATCTTTCTACTATCTTTCATAAGCGTAAGAAACAAATGAGGAGGGGCAGGCCTAAAAGGGGCCGATACCCCATAGGGGTTTCTTCTCCGATAGTGTATCTCCATAGTGCCCCTCCCCCTAGTTTTTTGCCCCACCCATAGTTTATCCCCCAGCCCCGGTCAAAGTACATTACTGCACATCTGTCTTTCGGATGAGACATTAAACATCTGTCCAGTTTGCTTAGCCGCATGTTAAGTCATTCCAGTGGTCAATTTTCAAACAATAGTCTCATGGCCTGTGAATGAATATTCAACAAGAAAATATTTTGATTTTCCTTACCAATATATTTAGCCATTAAAGCGGTAAATGGAGAGGGCAGATGAGAAATTGAAATCTGAAGGATGTGAGATGGAAGCATTATGTATTTAAGAACAAACATTGTTTTACCATGTACACCGGAATTGTGCTCCCAAATTATAATACATTCAATTTCTTAACCAGTTCACTGACCAATTTCCTACATTGTCAAGATTTGTTAGAATAATTGAAATCTAATTTGCTTAGCGATTGTCTATTCTCAGCATTTGCAGGCCAAGAATGTTATTATTGAAAAAATGTACTAATGATTTGGCGGGTGACGGTGTCGGTATGTGTGAGTGAATGTGAGCGACGGTAACTGTGAGTGTAACTGTGTTTGTGACAATGAGTGGTGGTGACAGTGGTGGCGAGTGACAGTGAAGGTGAGTAATGTTGACAATAGGGGCAAGTGTAGTTGTGGGTGGGGTGTGTGAAGTGGGTGGGTGGGTAGGTGGGTGGGTGAGTGAAAGAGTGAGGGAGTGATGGGGAGGGAGAAAGAGAGGGATCGAGTGAGTGGGTGGGTGGGTGAGCGAGCGAGCGAGATCACTCAGCGCGTGGTGCATGGGTGAGTGGGTTGGTAGGCATCCCTGCAGTGTGCGGGTGGGTAAGTGAATGGTGTGTGTGCGTGCGAGCGTGTGAGGGTAGGAGAAATTGGCAGGGCTAGTAATAATAAGCAAACTAATTCAGTATTTAAATTAACTAAAATTTCATGTGGTAGTTTTATAATTAACAGCTCAATCGCAACGATCAATCTAGAATGGGTGTTTTGTTTACCCTGTACCGTGATAATGCAGGTTACTGGGCCAATACCAGACAAATACGGCCTGGTATTGGCCCATTAAAATTCGTTCATCCGCTGCTGTTTTGCCGAAGTTATGCATGTTTTCAGACTTACACATGGCGCATAGTCAGCATGATTTGCACACCTTTTTGTGAATACGGATTTACACCATTTTTATCTCGCATTTTCACGAAGTTGTAAAGGGATTTTGGGAGAGGGGAAAAAATGTCGGCGTTGGGGCCTGGACGGGTTAATCTTTTAAAATGACATTTGTGGTTATCCGATTTAAAAACAAATTCACAGATGTGTTTTCTGGGATGCTTAGGACTAGCCTGCATCACAATTATATTGATTTTATAATTTTTTCCATACTTTTATCATGTTTAAACATAGAATATTTTATGTGTCAAGAGTTATCCTTCTTGTCTGCATTAAGGTTTTTTAAAACAACATTTTCACCCACAAGGAGATATCCGATTAAAAAAACCCAGCACAGAGTTGTTCAATACCATACTTAGGACCAGTCCACGTCAAAAAGAAATCGACTCAAATTTTTTTCAGACTTTTGCCGTTTGAACTTTTAGTGTGAATATGCATGGGGATTATGCATGGGGATTATATCCTGATTATGGTTCTTGGCTGTGTTAAAGGACAATTCAGATATGATTAAAAGTCTGCTTTATTTGAAAGATTATTACATGTTTAATGAAATTGCGCCAGAATAATAACCAGATAGAAATAGCGCAACCAACTATCGCTAGATAAAGTCGGTAAAATTGCCAATTTTTGGCACATGAGGGCGCTGCCATCTTATCCCGTCTGGAGACGTCGGCCCCACACCACCGCTATTGCAATGAATGGAGGAGAGAGGCCAATAGATGCGGGTATATATTTTAAGGAAGTATTGTTCTTCCCAGCAGGAAGTCTTCGAGAACAATGGGGTTTTCAGGAGAACAAAGGAAAAGCTTGTGGAATGGAATATTGAGAACAATGACGTACAGCCACGCACAAATTTGTGCGTTATTGTTATCTAGACAATGGCGCACAGCCGCACATGTTTTTTTGGATTTGCAACACTGGAATGTTATTTTGAATTAGTTAACCCTTAAAAGTTGTGTATTTTACGTTTTAACGTAGTGGCGGCGCTCCCCCCTCCGTGGTTATCTACCGTTGTAAGGTAAAAATAATAAGAGAGTAATGTAAAATAATAGAGTTTAAGAGGTGGTCTGATAATGGAGGTCTTATGAGTCGTATTAGTGAGTATGAGGGAGAGGATGTATGAGGAATTACGGTAGGATATTGATGTATATTTTGAAAATAATTTGACTGTTTCGTCGTTAACATTAATTTATTAGTAAACTATTTTGTAGAATATTTAGAGACTAATTTGCCTGTAAGCTGTTACTGTCTTAGTAAGCAACAGCTACCAGACAGATTAGTAACAAAATATTAAAAATAATCTTGTATTAATGGTATGTAGTGTTCGGTTGGAATGGTAACCAAGACTTGGTGGTGATGGACTCATAGGATTGTATCCTGGGTTAAAAAAGTTAACCCTTTCACCGATGAATTCCCCATATCTCATTTTCATCGATACCATACAGGAGAACTGTTGAATATTTTGAAATTAATTTGACGTTGTTAACGTTAATTTATTAGTAAACTATTTTTGTTGAATATATTGAAGACGTATTGACTTTTAACCGTCATTACGCACAAATTGTTTTTAAATACTTAATATTTCAATGACGTCAGTCGTTTTAGATGTTGTACGATGGTTAAAATGTGGTCATTATATCTCTGAGGGTTCCGCGTGTTTATAGAATTGTATGTCGAGCGTACTTCATTAAGAACCGGTGACCTCTAGCAACTGAATTTTCTTTCGACAATCAAATTTTTATTTTCTTCTTTGGAGATGATTGTTAAAGTTTTTGTAAGGTTAAAGTTGCTACGTCACAATTGGCACTGCGAGTAGGATGAATTGTTGTTAAAAATTTGTCAGAATAGGGTGAACAAGTGTTGAAATTTGTCTTATTGGATATATAAGTTTTGTTAGGATATTTTTTTAAAGTGAAGTGATTATTGGGATTTTCTGTAGGGTTGGAATTTAGTAGGTGACTGTTCACAATTTTACAGTTGACACTTTTGTCATTAAGAGAGGTTAAAAAGGCAAACACCACTGATACAGTATCTAGGTATGGCTGTGTACAGATGGTGATTGGTGAGCATTGAACCCCAGAAGCTGTGTCAAGTTATAAGATAAGTGATAAGATCTAGTTTGTTTAGTAAGTTAATTTTTTATAAATTAATATACTAGGTAGTAACTTCCATACAGTGAATTGTCATCATCAATTTCATGCATTTTTTTTATTGGAATTAGTTCTTCCTTGTAACCTTGTTAGGATAGAAAGAATGTGTAAATAGAAGTACGATTCCTGGATTCATAGTGAACGCTGTTCATATGAATAAATTTGTTTTGAGTGTGGATTCCAGAGGAAATAATTTCAATTATTATCCTCAACCAGATTTTCATGTAGATTATGTCATAAGGCGTGGAGCTACGGTTACATCCCTTAGAAAATTGACACTGTCATTTATTAAATTAAATACCAGCATTGACGATACTATACATCTTAAGGTGTGTGTAGGAATCAATGATTTGTTGAGCCGTAGGTATCACCAAGATGGAGAAGAGATAATTCTATCCACAGTTTCTGCAGCAGTATTGTGCGCTCGATTAGTAGAATTTAAACAAGAGATAAAGTCTATTAGACCTAATGTGTATTTTGGATTGATTACCATTCCTCCATTTTCCTTTCTGGAACATATTAAATCCCAAGTGGATAAAGGAATATTAGAGCAGTCTGTATTTTCAAAATCGGAGTTGTTACAATATCAAGAGGAATTGAATGACAGAGTGACTGAGGTGAATGACTTTATAGTCTCAGAAAATCTTGCAGAGAATAGGGTGTTTACGGTATTTTGGCATAAAGATATAGTTCATACTCATTATAAGAAGATTTTCGGTGGGAGTTATAAAAGTGTGGTAACCTCGTATCATTTCTCTAGACTTTACGATGGCCTGCATGCTAAGTCAGAAGTAAAACGGAAATGGTTCAATTCATTAATGCATGTATTTGCTAGGGAGAGTAGATAAGATTCTGTCTCTTGGAAGTATTTACATTATCTTCACTTTTAGAATTTTAGATATTTTCCTAGAATAAATCTATAAGTATTGTCATGGCTGAAGTCAATGAAATATTAAAACTGAAGGAGGAGTTGAGACTTTTGAAAGAGGAAAAGGAGAATATTAGAATTAAAATGGAAAGTGAGAATGTTGGTCAGCCTCGGATAGTGTATCAAGCCCCTGAGCGAAAGATAGGCAGGTTCAGCGGTGATCAGAAGCAGATGCCGTTAGATGAGTGGATTGCTGATGTAGAGGCTTACATTGAGTCTCATGCACTGTCTGCGTCTAGTGCATATCATTTTATTAGGGAGGATTTGGTGGGAATGGCCAAGTTAGAGATAGAAGGGCATGAGACGGTGAAGTCTGCGGCAAGTTTTTAATGAGTCCGGAAATATCCACCAGAGAAGGCAGGCTTTCTACAGAAGACGACAGGCTCCGAGGGAAGGTATTCTTGACTTTTCACATGATATGCTGAGGTTGATAAAGGGTATAGAGTTATTAGATGAGAAACAGAAGGAGGATCACGATGATATATTAAAATCTCAATTTGCCGAGGGTGTGAGTGATAATGGTTTGAGGAGAGAATTGCATCATAGATTGGCAGAAGTTGGTGAGGAAGACTTCTTCAATCTTCGTGACTGGGCACTTGAGTGGGAGAAAAGAGGACAGCGGTCTGATTATAGAGCAGAAAGAGGTAAAGAGGTGTGTGTTCGAGAGGCTCAAGCTGAGTCCGGAGGTAAAGAGACTTATAAGTCCTCAGTAAATGCTGAATGGGTAGCCATGAAGAAACAGTTGGAGTCATTGGAGCAACGATTACAATCCCAAGATCAGGCTAACAAGAGGTTGAGTTCCCAAATGGAGGCTATACTTCAAGCTGCAAATCATCCAGAACAGCGTTTGAAACATTGGAATAAGGATTAAAGATGCTTTGTGTGTGGATGTGCTGATCATTTGAGAGATCGTTGTCCACAGTTTCATAGAAATAAAGATTATAATCATCGTGGTGAAGGTAGCAATCGTAGATACCCTCCAAATCAGTATAAAGAAAGGCGTGATCCATCCCGATCAGAGGACAATCAGTTAAACTAAAAAAAACCATTGTTGTGAGTCAAACAGTGGGTGATGATAAATATATGCCAACTAAAATTATGGATAATGCTATTGGACAGCGTCCTGAAGGGATTATTTATATTGAAGGGGTACTGTTACCATGCCTCTTAGACAGTGGTGTGGAAATCTCCACTGTCACGGAGTCATTTTACAATCAATATCTTAAAAGTAAAGAGGTGGTACTCACTGATGTATCCGATTTAACAACGGTTTCTGTAGCCAATGGAATGGAACTTCCCTTTCTAGGATATTTTGAAACTGATATTAAGCTTTCAAGTATCCTTTTGAGCAAAATGGGTTTTTTAGTTGTTAAAGATCCTATTGGGGAGCATATCTCCAAAAGGAAGCAACGATTACCTGGAGTTTTGGGAAGTAATATCCTACGTTTTTTTCATCAGGTCATGTTGGACGATCCTGGTCAAATTCGAAATTTAGTCCAGGTTCAGGAACATAAATCCTGGTTACAGGTACTGTCTTTGTTCGGAGAGTTACCCGGAGTGACTCCCGGGATAAATGATTTAAAAGTTGGTGTTGTTCGCGTAGCCGGAAGATATCCTATTTGTGTTCCAGCAGGGACTTCCCGGATTATTTCAGGTTGAGCTATGAAATGTCCTAAGGTTGCTTGTTATCATGCCTTGGGGGAATATTCTAGTGTATTAAGTCATCTTCCAAATGGAGTTTTAGTTAGTCCTGGTTTGCTTCAAGTGACGAATGGTTATGCACCCATTAGAGTAGCGAATTTTTCCGATGACGATATATACTTACATCGGGGACAAAGAATTGGTTTATGGAGAAAAAATATTCTTGTAAAAGAAAATAACAGTAATGTCAAGTCACAGTCAGATGTAGTTGTTCCTAATGAATCAGATATTGATAATCTTATTTCCCAGTTACATGTGGGGGAACATCTTACTGCAGGTCAGAAGGAACAATTACGAGTAGTGTTAAGGAAGTTTTATTATGTTTTCAGTAAAGGGGATCATGATTTAGGATACTGTGATATAATCAAACATTCCATTACCTTGACAGATTCAAAACCCATCCGACTTCCTCACCGACGAATTCCTCCTAATCAATTGCAACAAGTACAAGAATATGTAAACACCCAGTTGAAAGCGGGAATTATTAGACCTAGTAAGTCTCCCTATGCATCTGCAGTAGTTTTGGTGAAGAAACCTGATGGTACACTCAGAATTTGCGGAGATTTTCGCCTCCTGAATTCTAAAACCGTTAAAGACGCCCATCCCTTACCAAGGGTTGAGGAGGCTTTTGATGCCCTAAAGGGATCAAAATACTTCTCAACCATTGATTTGGTGCATGGATTTCTTCAATGTGCCATAGAAGAGGAAGATATCCCGAAAACGGCTTTCCGTGTGGGATTCTCCGGTTTATATGAGTATACCAGAATGCCTATGGGCCTATGCAATTCCCCTGCGATGTTTTCCCGGATGATGCAGGCTTGTTTAGGGGACCAAAATTTGCTGTCGTTGATTGTTTATCTAGATGATATTCTGGTATTTGGAAGCTCATTTGAGGAAATGGTAGAAAGGTTAAGTCTGGTATTTGCACGGTTGGAAGGATTTGGCCTCAAAATGAAACCTAAGAAATGTTTTCTATTTCAGGAAAGGGTAAAATACTTAGGTCATGTTATTTCGAGTGCTGGTATAACTACCGATCCTGATAAAATCTCTTGTATAAAGGATTGGCAACCTCCTAAATTGGAAACGGAATTAAGATCTTTTCTTGGTTTAGCTTCATATTTCCGTCGGTTTTTGCAGGGATTCGCCCAAGTTGCCAAACCTTTGAATATGTTATTAGGAAGTTGTAAGAAAAATAAGAAACAGCGGTCTGACGAAAAATCCTTTAAAGAAAAGTGGAAGGCCGAATGTGATAAAGCATTTGCGGATATAAAGGAAATGTTAACATCCGATCCTTTATTATGTTATCCTGATTTTTCCTTACCATTTATTGTGGAAACGGATGCAAGTTTCAAAGGATTTGGGGCTGTTCTTTCACAGAAACAGAATGGGCAAACTGTTGTAATTGCATATGCTAGCTGAGGACTAAAACCTTCAGAATGGAACGATGCTAACTATAGTTCAATGAAACTAGAACTTTTAGCTTTGAATTGGGCTGTGACCGAAAAATTTAGGGATTATTTGATTGGATCAAAATTTACAATTTTTACTGATAATAATCCTTTGGCATATATCAAGATGGCTAAATTGGGTGCGACAGAGATGAGGTGGGTAGTGCAATTAGCCCAGTTTGATTATGAAATTGTGTATCGTTCAGGCAAAGCCAATGCAAATGCTGATGCATTAAGCCGAATTCCTAATTATCATCATATAGCCATGCTGAATGAGGAAATGATTACTATTCCAACTTCTATACCATGTAAATTGAGGGAGGAGGTTTTGGTGGATTGTCAGGCTGGGGGTGATTTTTCAAATAAATTGCATGTATCTATAAATGAGATTGCTACAGTTCCAAACACCTTGCCCAGATATGATAATTCGGATTATGTAAAATTCCAGCAATTAGATCCTGATATTTCTAGGTTAATTTATTTTCGGAAATATTCTCAGAAACCAACCAAGAATTTGTTAAATCACGAATCTAGAAATGTTAAGAAGTTGGTACAGCAATGGGATCGAATTCAAAGTGTTTCTGGAGTATTGCATCGAATCATTTGGGTACATGGAGAACAGATAAGACAAATACTACTTCCCACCTTTCTCAGAAAAAAAGTATTAAAAGGTTGTCATGAGGAATTGGGTCATCAAGGAAAAGAACGTACTTGGTTGTTATTAAGATCTCGTTGTTATTGGCCTGGTATGTATCTTGAAGCAGAGCGTCATTGCCATGATTGTCAAAGATGTTTTATTGCGAAAGCCAGTCCTCAGGTTAAGACATCTATGAAACATGTTCTTGCAGAAAACCCTTTGGAAATTTTAGCTATTGACTTCCCTAAGATGGAGAAGGCCAGTGATCGGAGAGAGGATGTTCTGGTAATGACAGATGTCTTTACCAAGTTCGTACAGTGTATTCCCACAAAGGATAAAAAAGCTAAGACAGTAGCAGAAGCATTAGTTTCCAATTGGTTTGTTAAGTATGGTATTCCTTTATCTATCCATAGCGATCAAGGAAGGGATTTTGAGTCTAAGATTATAGCTGAATTATGTAATTTGTACAATATTAAGAAGACTAGAACTACACCATATAGACCCCAGGGTAATGGTCAAACAGAGAGGTTTAATCGTACCTTTCATGATCTACTTCGTGTTTTGTCTCCAGAACGGAAAGTTAGATGGCCAAAATATCTACAGGAGTTAATTCTTGCTTATAATGTTACTCCTCATGCTTCCACAGGATATTCACCTTTCTTCTTGTTATTTGGGCGAGAACCTCATTTACCTGTTGATGACATTTTGGTTCCACATGTCACCTCAGTTCCTTCGGATATTGACGATTGGGTAAGGGATCATAGAGAGCGGGTATACGAGACTCTTCTATTGGTACGGGCAAAGTCTAAAAAGAAGGCAGATGAGAGAGCCGTATGACATAATCAGTGTTCTTACTCCAGGAACAAAGGTTTTCATCAAAAATAGAGGTGTCAGAGGTAGAAGTAAGATTCAAGATCATTGGAAGTCTGAACCATTTGAAGTGTTGCGTAGAATTGATCCTAACGGTCCAATTTATGAGATTAGGTCTTTGTGGCATCCTATTCAGAAATGTCTTCATATAAAGGAGTTACTTGATTCAAAGGAATTTGTAGAATTAACCGATCATGAGGTTGTGGATGAGATATCAATGGTGTCTTTGCAGAAGGAGAGTGAGACTGAAGGGGAAAATGATGATTCGGAGTTCTGGAATGTGAATCAGGTGGTTGATGAGTTAAATCGTGTAGTGCCAGACTCTAGAGTGAATTCAAGACCACCTGAAATGGAAGATTCAGTTTCGAGTGGGACAGAGATGCCAACCTCTGTGAGCTCAGAAGTTTCGGAAGAGGTAGGCTCGAGTGTAGCTCCTCGTCGGTCCACTAGAAGCACAGCAGGGCAACACAGTAATCCGTATAATCTACCACAATCTGCTGCAATAAGTCCTAGGATGATGGAAGCTGTAAGAATTAAGAAAAAGGCAAGCCAAGTTTCTCCATTAAAGATCGGAGAGGTGTTAGGTGATGTGAAAAAGAAGCAATGGATTATTGGTAATCAAGTTGGTAAGGGTGCTTTTGGTGTGGTGTATTTAGCCTCAGATGAGATTTCTAAGCCGGTGGTTAATACAACCTCATATGTAATCAAAGTTGGTCCTATGGATGAAAGTCCCTTATTCTGTGAACAAAATGCCTATCATTGGTTGTCCCATTCATCAGCAATCGACAAATGGATTGAGACTCATAAGATGAAATATTTGGGGGTACCAGAAATTCTTTCTACAGGTATTCATTTTAAGAGTGATGTAAGATTTCGGTTTCTGGTAATGCCACGTTTAAGTATTGATCTCCAAAAGATTCTGGAATCAACGAAGAAATGTTTACCCGAAAAGGTAGTTTTGACACTTGGTATTCGATTGTTAGACACCTTAGAGTATCTACATACTAATGGAATTGTCCATGGTGACATCAAAGCATCAAACATCATGCTAGGATTCCTTAATGGTGAACTCCGAGAACATGAAGTATATTTGGTAGATTATGGTTGTGCACATCCGTTCATTAAGGATGGTTATCATGTGGTGTATAAGAAAGATTCAAAAGAAACTCAGGGTGGAACTCTTATATTTTCTAGCTGTGATGCTGATCAGGGTGACATTCCACTTCATAGAGGGGATTTGGAAAATTTAGGGTACTGTTTGCTTCAGTGGACTTGTGGTCACCTTCCTTGGGAAGATAATCTTAAGGATAAAGATTATGTCAGGAAGTCCAAGTTAGAATTTCGTGCATCGGTTCCATCATCATTGACAGCTGGTTCTCCCAAAGGTAATTCCCCTTCGTATTTATGGAAGTTCTTGTCACATGTACATCAATTGGAATATTCAGAACAACCAGATTATAAGAAGTGTCGTCATTTCTTTAGAGAAGCTCTGTTCCAATTAGGTCATAAGAATGAATGGATTTTGGAATGGGGTTTAGTCATCCAATCTCTAGAGAGGCATTTTGAAGTCGCAGTCTATGAAAGGTGTCAGATTTCGGAAATAGTGTCTATCCCAGTTATTTCAAAGATGGACCAAGGGTGCAATACTAACATTAGTATTGCTCCATGTGGTCTGGTTCCTACAGAAACAATGGATTTGAATTCACATGTGAACAAAAAGTGTCAGCATGTTGACAGTGACTGGTGCCAAGTCGCACCAGGTGTTTATAACATCTAATAACCAGGTGTTAGTGTACAGTTAGTGATCGAATTATATGGGTGGAATCTCGTTCCTCTTAAGATTGATTTTATCTAGGATACGGGCAGGTGAATTACTTGCATGCACGATTTTTTCGGGTGTATTCTGGGTATTGTCGGAATTAGGTCGTTTCGAGTGGAAGCTTATATATATATTCAGATTACTAGATTATGTAAAGTGTGTTGTGAATAAAAGTATGCTTTATTGGGAGACTTCTATCTTATCATATATGGGCTGGTGAATTACTCGCTTGCACGATGCTTGGGGGTATCCTGGCATCGGGTGTATATGGTCAGTGGGATAATTCTGATTTAAGTATGTGGATGTTCGCTCCAGTCTTGTATTTTATAATAATATAATGTATAGAATATTTGATTGTAATTATACTCAGATATCCATCGTAATGGACATCTTTCAATAGGATAAATGTTTATTCTGAGCGGTTCTGATATTTTTTATTATTATTTTATTGAATCCTTTGCGAGACACTAAGGAATCCCAGGTCACTGATAAGTTATATAAGGTTGATGATTATTAAATATCATCATTATTATATTTATTTTATACAAGCTCTACTGAAAGGTAGTGAAATTCATAGTAGTGGTTTTGTGAGGTAGGTTGGAAAGGTGTGTATGGATCCATCTTTGATGGGTGGCCGATGTTGAATAATATATAATTCCCTGAACTTTTAGTCATGGTCCCCCTGAACTAGATAGGTACTTCTAGTTATAGGTCCTCTGAACTAAAAGTTATAATTATGATTCTTTCGGAAAATATTTCAATTCATGTGTGAGACGTCTTCATGTTATTTCTGGTTTAATGGTGGGGCACCCTCATAGTAACATTTTTAGAAGGAAACCATAATAGGCCCTCTACAGTGTGAAGTGTTGGTGGTGTGGCCCACAGTAGCACTTGTGATGGGAAACCATAATAGGCCCATACAGTGTGAAGTTATATGGCTGGATAGGATGGTGATCGGAAAGGGCCTCCTATCGCAGTCTGGGGCATGTTTGTCTTGTTTATAGAATCTCACATGTGGGGAAGTGCACCTAGCCTGGCTGCATTCTTATATCATATTATGAATTTCTCTGCTGATTTCAATAGGGAAGGTTGTGGGTATGGTTATTGTCGGGACGACAATAAAATCGGTTGGGACGATTGTGACAGAGTGATTTGCTGTGTCAAAATCACTTGTCTCAGTCAGGCTGTGTTTTGGGATATGGTTAGGTTTTTCTATAAATTTCTTTTATATGTTAGGGCAGGATAACTTTAAGGGTAACTTTAAGTTGGCACGTAGGCAGATGAAATGTATTTCGCGCTGTTTTTGCACGCGAAACTCAGGTTCGCTTCTGATTGGCCGGACAACTAGAAAGTTGTGTGATTGGTTAAAGGATGGTTTAAGATAGCCATTCACTGATATCCAACTGACAAGTCAACTTGTAAGGAATGATTCCTTGAATCAAAGTGTGGAATCCTGTTGGTAGATTTGGCCTGTAGTTGGGTAAGTTATGCTCGTATATGTATATATATATATAATCAGAATAAATATTTAGAATGTTATCATCATTATCATACCCTTTCCCCTCCCCCTATCAAGTCTAAAATTCCCGTTAAAATATGGGAACCTTTGGATGGACCGCATGGGAAAAGATGGAATTGATGGGGATGTTTTGAAGTGCAAATGGCATAGTGAGTTTATTTCATTATGTTGCACTTAATTCATTCCGATTCTATAATTTCTTGATGTGTGTGGCTCTGGATTTTCCAATATTATCGGCGGCACTAGTTGTTGGAGTAATATTGAAAAATACGAAAACTGGTTATATTTCCAATTAGTAATGGTCAACCTGTTCCATCCAATATATATATACTCCACAGCATTTATAACCGTGAGACATTTGGTTCTACCAGTATAATAAGTGTCCCATCAAGAGTCGGGAGGTTTGGTTAGTTCGAAAACCGGTAACACAATGAAAGGAGTAAGTTCGGATTTCAGGTCGGATTACCCTACTCAAATGTTAGCCTGTTAGGGCTAACATATTTCTGGATCCACGGAGTGAACCAGCTGTTATCTAGTGATCCAGGAATGGTACACTTTGTAAATATACTGTATTGTTTATTTGCATACTTTGTTATTATATTTTAAAAAGAAAATAAGGTTTTTGATGAATGTAAGTTCTTTTAGCTCTCCTGTTCGAAGAACAGAATAGTTGCCATCACAATGGGTTTTTGTACTGCATGGTTGAAATGCAACCATCTTTCTGAGATTAGCATATAATCTAGCACATACTATATTATTTTGATTAGGTCAATTGACGGCAGATGATGAGGCAGTTCAGACTTTGAGCGGAAATATACACCTGTGCAAAAGTTAAGCACCAGCAAAAACAATAGAACGTAGAAACATGATGGTACAACTAGGCTGCCATACTTTTTGTCCCCGCGTTAGCTGACATAATTCCAAGTACGAAATGCACATGCATGCATGACTTCACGCCGCTTGATGTCCGTGCGTGGCGGGAAACAGCACACGTGTTCAGTTATGTAAAAGTCCAGTTTGAGGTGTAGAACATTACATACAGATTTAGGCGACAAGATTAGGAATTTGGTGTTCATGACCGTGGTTTATTTGTACAGAGAGAATTAGCTCTTGATTGTGAACCGCTATGGCAAGACGAAGGTTAAGTGATCGTGTGAAATGGCAAATCATAGGCATGCATACCACTGGTATGTCATGCAGAGAGATTGGCAGACAGCTGAACATTAACCATACTGTAATCAGTCGTTTGATTGCAAAACATGGGCAAACTAACGAGGTGAACGACAGGCCTAGATCTGGAAGACCGAAGAAGACTACTGCCCGTGATGATCGAGCCCTAGTACGCCTTGTTAGGAGATCTCCATTCACCAACAGCAGAGTGCTCAGCCAGCAATGGGAAACGCGCAATAGAGTGTCAATGTCTACCGTCAAAAGGAGACTGTATGCTGCTGGCATGAAAGCTAGGAGACCTGTCAGACGTCCTCTCCTCACTGCACACCACAAAGAGGAGCGTCTGAGGTGGTGCAACGAAAGAAGACACTGGAACATGAGATCCTGGAGACGGGTACACTGGTCCGATGAAAGTCGGTTCCTGCTTCATGCCACAGATGGTCGAACTCGTGTATGGAGGTCCAGACGCACGGCGTACGACCAACGTAACATCATGGAAGAAGTTCCATTTGGTGGAGGTTCCGTTATGATATGGGGGTGCATCTCATTTGATTGTAAGCTGGATCTGTTGACTGTACCTGGAACACTAAATGGACAAAGATATCAAGATTCCATACTGGATAGAGTTGTGGTCCCTCATTTTGTAAATCATGCACCTGGAACCCACCCTATATTCATGGATGACAACGCCCAGCCACATCGTGCTAGAGCTGTGCATGAATACCTCCGCCAGAATGCCATCGAATCCCTACCATGGCCAGCAAGGAGCCCTGACATGAACCCTATTGAGCATATCTGGGACATTCTGGGAAACATGGTGAGAAGGAGGGATCCTCCTGTGCAGAACCTACAGGAATTAACAGACGCACTCCATCTTGAATGGCAACGAATACCACAATGGCGTATCAGTCGGTTGGTGACCAGCATGAGACGTCGTGTCCAGGCCGTCATCCAGGCACAAGGTGGATATACCCGGTATTAATAATGACAGTCTCAAACTCGTGCACAGATGTTAAACTTCGTTTTCAGACACCATTAATGACAATCTAGCCATGTGTGTCAACTGTAGGGCAATAGTTGTCAGTTGTGTCAACGTAACCATATTCAGGCCTCGTTTTCAAGTTCAAACAAAAACATACAGTGTTTCCCCACCATCATAATCAGCATTCCTCTAGTTGCATTATTACCTCTTGCACTAAGATGGATGGGTACATAAATGTTTATGCTATTGCTTTCTTGATAGCACATGAATAAACCCTCGCATGTGCGTAAAAATAGGGTGGTGCTTAACTTTTGCACAGGTGTATATATGGAAGGAACAGTTCTGGTGAGATAGTTAGATTTTCTCTCTGATTCTGTCTATTTGTCTGTGGTGAAATTGTCTACAGTGCTAGGTCTTGGGCATTACTTTGGTCAGAGTTGTTGGTGGAATTAATTCTTATTGATAAGAATTGATTTCTGTCATCAAATCTGGGGTAAAGGTTGTCTAGGACGATGGCTGATAAGGCACATGTTTTCTTTAAAGGTAGGACAGAATCAGAGTATGTGGTAAGATCAGTGTGATGTGTTTCCCCCTTGTATGCATATGAAGCAAACTTGACTCTCTGAACCCTGGCATCCCAGTATATCAATTACGAGGCAACCATATAGGTAAGCTATTTGTTATTATAAACTGTTGCTGCCATAGTCAGCATGGTTGATGCCATAGGCAGCTTCGGTTCCCAGTTTGGTTCGTTTCAAAATATTCAGCAGAATATTTATTAAATTGTAATTGAGATTTTGAAGTCGCTATTTTGGGTTGAAAGGGTTAAATATTCATGTATCTAAGGTTTAGCTCATAAGTCCATGGTGTACCGGTTCTGTCGACTGACCTTTGTCCGTCTATTTATCTACCTGTTCGTCAGTTGTCCGTTTTACTTTCCCTTGGTGCACACATATATATACACCTGTGCAAAAGTTAAGCACCAGCAAAAACAATAGAACGTAGAAACATGATGGTACAACTAGGCTGCCATACTTTTTGTCCCCGCATTAGCTGACATAATTCCAAGTACGAAATGCACATGCATGCATGACTTCATGCCGCTTGATGTCCGTGCGTGGCGGGAAACAGCACACGTGTTCAGTTATGTAAAAGTCCAGTTTGAGGTGTATAACATTACATACAGATTTAGGCGACAAGATTAGGAATTTTGTGTTCATGACCGTGGTTTATTTGTACAGAGAGAATTAGCTCGTGAACCGCTATGGCAAGACGAAGGTTAAGTGATCGTGTGAAATGGCAAATCATAGGCATGCATACCACTGGTATGTCATGCAGAGAGATTGGCAGACAGCTGAACATTAACCATACTGTAATCAGTCGTTTGATTGCAAAACATGGGCAAACTAACGAGGTGAAGGACAGGCCTAGATCTGGAAGACCGAAGAAGACTACTGCCCGTGATGATCGAGCCCTAGTATGCCTTGTTAGGAGATCTCCATTCACCAACAGCAGGGTGCTCAGCCAGCAATGGGAAACGCGCAATAGAGTGTCAATGTCTACCGTCAAAAGGAGACTGTATGCTGCTGGCATGAAAGCTAGGAGACCTGTCAGACGTCCTCTCCTCACTGCACACCACAAAGAGGAGTGTCTGATGTGGTGCAACGAAAGAAGACACTGGAACATGAGATCCTGGAGACGGGTACACTGGTCTGATGAAAGTCGGTTCCTGCTTCATGCCACAGATGGTCGAACTCGTGTATGGAGGTCCAGACGCACGGCGTACGCCCAACGTAACATCATGGAAGAAGTTCCATTTGGTGGAGGTTCCGTTATGATATGGGGGTGCATCTCATTTGATTGTAAGCTGGATCTGTTGACTGTACCTGGCACAGTAAATGGACAAAGATATCAAGATTGCATACTGGATAGAGTTGTGGTCCCTCATTTTGTAAATCATGCACCTGGAACCCACCCTATATTCATGGATGACAACGCCCGACCACATCGTGCTAGAGCTGTGCATGAATACCTACGGCAGAATGCCATCGAAACCCTACCATGGCCAGCAAGGAGCCCTGACATGAACCCTATTGAGCATATCTGGGACATTCTGGGAAACATGGTGAGAAGGAGGGATCCTCCTGTGCAGAACCTACAGGAATTAACAGACACACTCCATCTTGAATGGCAACGAATACCACAATGGCGTATCAGTCGGTTGGTGACCAGCATGAGACGTCGTGTCCAGGCCGTCATCCAGGCACAAGGTGGATATACCCGGTATTAATAATGACAGTCTCAAACTCGTGCACAGATGTTAAACTTCGTTTTCAGACACCATTAACGACGATCTAGCCACGTGTGTCAACTGTAGGGCAATAGTTGTCAGTTGTGTCAACGTAACATATTCAGGCCTCGTTTTCAAGTTCAAACAAAAACATACAGTGTTTCCCCACCATCATAATCAGCATTCTTCTAGTTGCATTATTACCTCTTGCACTAAGATGGATGGGTACATAAATGTTTATGCTATTGCTTTCTTCATAGCACATGAATATACCCTCGCATGTGCGTAAAAATAGGGTGGTGCTTAACTTTTGCACAGGTGTATATAGATATTTTTGCGCATGTTGAAATCATGACATATATTTATTATGCATGTTGGAATCGTGACATTTTGAAAATGGAATTCCAATGGTTAATTGGTTTGTGCGTCATAATTTTCTTGTTAAGGTTCATGCTCTCGACCGGACGTTACCTTTACAGATGCCGAGCTTTGCTAGTTCCTTCATTTCTCATTCGACTACAGACGTATGGGTTAATATTTATTATCCTACAGTTAAAACATCTAGCGCTTGTAGTTAGTATCTATTATCATAATAGGCAAGATATACTTTAAAGTGCAATTATTTAATTAAGCGCCTTATGTTTGTCATTTTTCTAATAACTGATCAGAGGTGTTTACCTGGGTGTTAACCTGAATCAGTTCATGGGGTGTTTACCTGGGTGTTAACCTGAAGCAGTTCATGGGGTGTTTACCTGGGTGTTAACCTGAAGCAGCTCATGGGGTGTTTACCTGGGTGTTAACCTGAAGCAGTTCATGGGGTGTTGACCTGGGTGTTAACCGGAAGCAGTTCATGGGGTGTTTACCTGGGTGTTAACCTGAAGCGGTTCAGGGGTGTTGACCTGGGTGTTGACCTGAAGCCGTTTCATGGGGTGTTTACTTGGATGTTAACACGAAGCAGTTCATGGGGTGTTTACCTGGATAGTGTATGAGATTTTCAGAGACATGGTGCTTTAGTAATGTCATTTCTGAAACCGTCAGAAATGTTCCTGGATTTGTTTCTGATATTGTGTTAAATTTAATCTGTATTTGGACATTTCAATATAAAAGAACTTTATACTTACCAGACTTCACATAAATATGATGTCAGAAATTAGATGAAAGAAATTGTTTAACTTTAATTTGTTAGACCTAGATAAGAAATTACCTATCGCTAAAATGTATTTAGGGCATTAACTTTTATGCGAATTATTCTGAGGAAATGGGGAATTTTCCATATTAAAGAATATTTTGTCTTTGGCCAACGTCCCTCCGGGTGGTTATAAGGATTAAGGGTATTTTATAGGTAAGGTTGGGATCAGTCATATTCTATTTTCAACTTTGATCTCAGGAGATCCTGGTAATTGTTTCATTGGGTTTATTCTGCGAAATGAAAAAATGATTTTTGCCTGTGTAGTGTTTAAGGCATTATGTAATCTATTCAGTATTTTGCGTATTCCATTTGTATAGATATTCCTTGTGGAGCAGTGAACAAATGGTGAGAGAATTCATTCATTAAAATTCTTACTTAAACTTAATTTTTATATTATTACTCCCATTCCCCATCATTCACGCCTATAGTTAAGACAAATGGGATTCATTAAGAACCGGTGACCTCTAGCAACTGAATTTTCTTTCGACAATCAAATTGTTATTTTCTCCTTTGGAGATGATTGTTAAAGTTTTTGTAAGGTTAAAGTTGCTACGTCACATTTGATTAAGATTGGTTGCGGCAATCAATCTAGGTTTGTCATTTTAATAATCAGGATTTAGAATGGATAATTTAGGCAAATATTCAACCCACGCAAAGTCATGTCGTAATCATAGTCTGTTATGAGAAATCAAACTGAATCTTTAACCCTTTGAAAGGCTAGAAACTGTATCTGTCGTCTTGATACAAGTTATAGATACCATGATGGTAAGACGCTGTTGGATTAAGATCAAGATAGATCTTAAGATGATTTCTGGATACTTAATACAATGAGGTCTTGCAAGATGGTTAATTAATACGGGTATTTACATTATTCGAAGAAGCAAGTCAGATAGCATGAACAGAATATACAGATCCAGTTATATGATTCATCACCACGCAGAAATCCCGTGATGTATGCATACTCCTGGTAATTACCCAGAATGTACATGTCAGGTCAGAGATAACCTAGGCATACGTCATGACGCCTCATAACCATTAGTTATCGACTCTAAATATAGTTTCCCAATAGTAAAGTAATCCTGTTAAGTTAATACTTGAATGGTTATCGCTCTTGTCATAATAAAGCCAGTGAGTAATAGGCACAAGATATGCAAGCAATGGATGTTTGACGAGGCTTGTCAAAGCAAGAATGGTATACATATTCTGTCAAGCGGCATCACTTGCATTCTGGTTCCGACCGCTTGAATCGGACCGTCTTTTGAGCGCAGGAAGGAGAGTGTTAACCAATCAAAGTAGTTAGATTTTGGAAATCACCAGGGAAGCCCTCTGAAACGTCATTACGTCGATGTCATGCATGAATCCACTTTTATTGTATATAAGGACGTGCATGCTGTTCAAATCTTTAATCTTCTGATTACACTCTTCTCAAGCAGTCATCTCTCTTGAATACGAGCATTAACATCAGCAATTGACTATTCATTTAGAAGTTAGGATCTTTGTTAAAATTAGAAGTTAAATTTAGTCGCAAGCCTGCAATATGGCTCTTCTTATTGTGCAACAATATAGTTTAAAGTTTATTTATTAATTTTGAAAAAGTGTTCTAGTCATTTAAATAGAAGATTCACAGAGAAAGGAAGACCACCTTTCCCGAACTCATCCAGTAAGAGCCGACTCCAGTAATTATGAGTAAAAGAACATAAAAGAGAATCCACATTTTTCAACATGTGCATTGATATTGTCTTCTACAGCCACAGTTGAGCCGGGCTGAGAGGAAACCCTTTGGGCCACTGCACCACACCATCGACAAACTACACACACACACACACACACACACACACACACACACACCACACACACACACACACACACACACACACACACACACAACCATGATAAAACCTGACCCTGAGTATATGTTAGCTTCCTAATGCATTTGTCCATGAGTGTTGGTAGATACCACCAACAAAGAGCAGATACCCTTCAGAGTATTTAATTGTATGGCCGACGCTATTACACTAAACACAGGCATTCACTGTAGCCATTTGGTTGAAGTAATCTAGGTGGAACCCCCCCCCCCCCCCCACACACACATACACCTATGGTGATGCCTCTTGATAGCCTCTGACAATACTTACACGATTTGTACTTGTGTGCCACAATAGGCCTCACTAAAGCACAAAAACACAAAGTACGCTGTTTACTACATAGGTATTTAGAGAGTTTCTCCTCAGGTGATTTGGACCTAGGAGAAACTCAGCTAATACACCACTCCATTGTCACGGGAAATAGTCGGCTGGTCCGCCAATCGGTACATCGTCTTCCAATACAAAAGGAAGCAGAAGCACATCAGCAAGTAACAGATATGCGGAGAACAGGCGTTATCAAACACTCTGCACCCCCTGGGCCAGCCCAATGGTCCTCGTAGGTACGAAGAATGGGTCATTATGCTTTTGCATTAACTACCATCGCCTTAATGATCTGAGTGAGAAAGATGCGTATCCCTTACCACGCACCGATTAAGCTCTGGATTCCTTGGCCGGAGCCAAATGGTACTGCACATTAGAGCTTGCGAGTGGTTATTGGCAGGTGGCCATGGAGGAAGCTGATTGTGCGAAAACGGTCTTTACATGCAGAGATGGCCTGTTCCAGTTCTGTAAAATGCCCTATGGCTTGTGCAATGCCCCCGGAACATTTGAATGCTTGATGGAGCAGGTTCGGACCAAATTACAATGGCAGATCTGCTTATGCTATCTGGACGATGTAATTGTCTTTGGCTCTTCGTTTGAGCAAACCTTGGCCAATATGGATGAGGTGTTGGAATGGTTTCGTAATGCCAACCTAAAGCTCAAGCCAAAGAAATGTCATTCCTTCTGAAAAAAGATTGAATTCCTCGGACATGTAATCTCTGCTGAAGGAGTGGCTACTCAGCCTGAGAAAACGTGTACAGTGGCCGAATGGACGACTCCTGTTTCAGTGAGCAATTCCAGGAGCTTCCTCTTCCACTGTCAATACTATCGCCGATACATTCATCAATTTAGTGAAATTGCGGCCCATTTGTTCCAAATAACAAAAAATGAGAGACCCTTCGAGGAAAGGAGTGAGTGTGAGGATGGTGCTGAAAGCTCAATTAACCACTGCACCATTTCTTTCCCACCCAAACCCTAACCTCCATTTCATTCTAGACACAGACGCCTCTGCTTTTGTCATTGGCTGTGTTCTATTGCTGTTCTATCCCAAGTCGCAGAAGATGGAACTGAGCATGTATTAGGGTATAGATCATGTACATTGCATAATGCAGAAAAGTGTTACGCGACCATTAAATGGGAATTATAGGCTGCTGTATACTTTACAAAGTATTACAAACACTTTCTGCATGGGTGCCCATTTACCCTATGTACAGATCACGCCTCCCTACGATGGCTCGATGAAGAACCCCGAGAGTCAGATAGCGAGGTGGCAGGAATACCTGCAGGCCTATAACTTCATGGTCGTTCATCAACCCGGCAAACTGCATGATAACGCCGACACCCTCCGCAGAATTGGACTGGGGTGTGAAAGTGAAGTGTCCGAAACCATTATAGACGATTTACAGCCAGGCCCCATCCCTTCCAGAACTTCGTTGCGATGACTGGAATGTGGCTGTGCTCGCCAATGAACAGGCCAGAGACACGCATACAAAACATATATATGCATGGATCCAGGAGAGGGTATGCCCTTCCAGGGAATCAGTTAGTCCCTTGTCGCCTGCGGCAAAGTATTACTAACAACGTTATGCAGAATGTCATGTGTACAATGAGGTTCTGTATATCAATAACCACATTGTAGTCCCCGAGCATTTCCGTGTCATGATCTTTGAACAATTGCATGATGATACTGGACATTTGGCCGTGGAACGTGCAACAGAAAGAATAAAAAGCTGATTCCATTGGATCAATATCTGCGATAGAGTAAAGGCATGGGTAGCCAAATGTGTACCCTTCCAATGCTGTGCTCTTAACCAAACACACTCTGCACCTTTACAGGTTAGAATTACTGGTGTGCCATGGGAGTGAGTAGCTATCGATGTGCTCGGTCCCTTAGACACGACGGATGAGGGCAACAAATACATCCTTGTGTTACAAGATTACTTCACGAAGTGGGTAGAAGCATTTGCTTTGCTGGACCAAGAGGCGGCCATAATGACTGAGATCCTTGCCAGCAATGTCTTCTGCTGTTTTGGTATGCCCTATGGGTTACATTCGGATCTTGAGAGTCGTTTGATTGCTGAGCTCAGCAAATTATTCCATATAGTCAAAACCCATACGACGCCCTACCATCCATGTGGAGATAGGATGGTAGAGGTTTAACAGAACCCTAGCTGTCATGTTGACTAAAGAAACGCACCATGACTGCCGAGATTGGGATCTTCGGCTCCCATATGGTCTCATGGCATACCGCACTTCTGTACATTCCAGCAAGGGCTTCACCCCTGCTAGGTTAATGTTAGGCCCTGAGTTAGTCTTATCCTTGGCTCTAGCCATGCCTAGAAACCCTGGGGAAATGAACTCACTGGCTCTTTATATCGAACTCATGCGCCAATGTATAGAACAAGCCCATGAGCTCGACAGAGACACCTTTCCACTGTACACCGACGCCAGAAAACCTGCCATGGTCGGCGTATATATGGAAATCCCTATGAGGCCGGAAAGATAGTTTTGGTTCACGTTACCAGACGTTCTGCAAATCTACATAGTAGGCTGAGTTACCAGTGGAAAGGTCTCTATGTGGTATTAGGTAAGAAGTTGGACGTGCCGTACATGATATGTGTCCCGGATGGCCTGACCTCAGTCATCCACTTCGATTGTCTTAAGCCCTGTGTTGTCGCTGATCCAGAGCCTGAGCTCGGGCTTGGTGACACACACAACACGGGCACCCAGACCGGTGTTTCTACGGAGGCTGATACCCCCAACATTAACCTCCAGCATGACGTCCCTAGTTCATCCCCTCTCCTACAAAGCCAGGAGTTGGGCCAACCTTTGGTTAATGGTGAGGACGGTGATGAGATTGATGCTCGCCAATTCCCTCCTCATCTCGGATCTACCAAGTCTGAAATCATTTTCGTTTCTACTGTCCAAGAATAGGGGTGGAAGGGTTGTTCCACCTTTATCTTCCCATTCCAATTAACTTCATGCGATGCCCCTGATTATTGAGATGCTGTAGGCTTAATCAGAAGGCACTCCCAGCAGTTCTGCTTCCGGCAAGGTGGTATGTATAATAGCTAACATGGAAGTGAGAGGACCCGATGAGCCATTGGCCTGTTATCATGAGCATGTGAACCATGAACCTCGACGCCAACCTACCCAAATTTCACTCCACCCTATCCCAATCGGAGTACCCAACAATTTTTTTTACGATTTTCAGTAATTAATGCCGAATTGCCGAGTAATTGAAAAATAGATTTTCTTTAAATTTGGCAGATTTGTAGCTCCATGAGAAGCCAATCGAGCCACCTTTGGAAATTCTGGCTTTGATCTTGTGACAGACACCATGGGTCGATTATTTGACTATGTAGTGAATCTTTAAAGATTTTCAGTAATTAATGTCGGATTGCCGAGAAATTGAAAATTAGATTTTCCTTAAATTTGGCATATTTGTAGGGCGAAGATGCCAACCAAGCCACCTTTTGAAAGTTCTGGCTTAAATGCTGTGGCAGATTCCTTGGCTATTTTGTGATTTTTTAATGATTTTCAGTAATTAATATCGAATTGCTGAGTAATTGGAAATTAGATTTTCTTTAAACTTTGCAGATTTGTAGGCCCCTGAGAGGTGAACCACGCCACATTTTTGGAAATTCTGGCTTACATCTTGTGGCGGACACCATGGGTCGATTACTTGGCAACATAGTGAATTTGTTGCTGATTTTCGGTTTTTCCTTGTCCACTACACTATTATTATAGCAGCTATCTTTTCCTAATTCATGCCCAATATAGCCTTGTTATCCTAATATAGGTCCTCATTAAAGAAATCCCCATAAACTGACGAGGAGCGACATCAGTAGGACGATTCTAACAGTACCCCTAATTTTCGCGAATATGCCGAATGTTTCGAATGTTTGTCAGATTTCTGTTTGATATTCGTTGAATGTGTACTGAATGTCGTATTGCCGAGTATTTGAAAATTCGCTTTTCTTTAAAGGAACGGAAAAGGGAAATAACAAATGATGTTTATTGGTAATCTCATACCATATTAAATAAACTACCATTCGTAAAAATGGAAATGAATCAGGATTATTTGCGCAAAGGCATTTACTAAATCTAGGAGCGCTTAACTTGGAGCCAATTAGTGACCAAGCCGGTGCATCTCACTCTGCCGTGTGTCAACTGTGTGTGCAGGTATACCACATAGGCCTACCTGAATATAACGAAGGTGCACCTGAATACAATTTTGTAAGAGGTATGAATAGTAATCTCTATATGTGCCTATGTAGAGCGATTAACTCGGTACTGCTAATTCACTATTGGTCCTTTTGAAAAGGTTATGTTTGAACGTCACTTTTTATGGTGGAAGCAACAAGTTTCACTCAAAATGATTTCAAAATATACTGCTGGTTTCCAAGGTCGCAATATGCTGCCTACTGAATATTTTGACATTGGTGTGACTGAATGTAGACCCTGCCTCTGGAAACAATGGCTTTCAGTCAAATTGTTAAAAAACTAGACAGTATTTTATCTGTAGGATGCAGTGGGTAATGAGCTTAGCGCGAAATTGACTGAGATTATATGACCCGCTATAGCGGGTATTGTTTATTCGCTCAGCATACACCAGAGCACATGGGTCCAACTTCGTGACTAATTAATTCCAGCCAGATTATTATATAAAGATGTCGTTCAAGAGCATATATTAGTTTCCTGTTCATTTCCTTTAAACGTGGCATATTTGTAGGCCCACGAGAGGCCAATCGAGCCACGTTTTGGAAATTATGGCTTAAATGTTGTGGCTGACACCATGGGTATGTAGTGAATTTTTTTACGATTTTCGGGTTTTCCTTGTCCGCTACACTATTATTATCGCAGCTAACATTTCCCAATTCTAGCCAAATATAGGCTTGTTAGCCTACTATAGGTCCCCAGTAAAGAAATCCCCGTAAAATGGCGAGGGGCGAGAGAGCTAGAGCGATTCTAACAGTACGCCTAATTTTCGTGAATATGCCGAATTTTCGAATGTTTGTCAGATTTCTGTTTAATATTCGTTGAATATGTACTGAGTGCTGTATTGCCGAGTAATTGAAAATTAGATTTTCTTTAAACTTGGAATATGTGTAGGCCCATGAGAGGCAAATCGAGTCACGTTTTGGAAATTCTGGCTTAAATCTTGTGACAGACAACATGGTCCGATTCCTTGGCTATGTAGTGAATATTTCTAGGGCTTTCATTAATTAATGTCGTATTGCCGAGTAATTGAAAATTAGATTTTCTTTAGACTTGGCATATTTGTATGCCCAAGAGAGCCCAAGCGAGCCACGTTTTGGAAATTCTGGCTTAAATGTTGTGGCAGACAGCATGGCCCAGTTCCTTGGCTATTTTGTGATTTTTTTTTTTACGATTTTCAGTAGTCAATGTCAAATTGCTGAGTAATTGAAAATTATATTTTCTTTAAATTTCGCAGATTTGTAGGCGGATGAGAGGTCAATCGAGCCATGTTTTGGAAATTTTGGCTTAAATGTTATGGCAGACACCATGGGTCAATTAATTGGCTATGTTGTGAATTTTCGGCCGATTTTCAGGGTTTCCTTGTCTGCTACACTATTATTATCTCAGCTATCTTTTCCTAATTTGAGCCGACTATAACCTTGTTATCCTACTATTGGTCCTCAGTAAACAAATCTCTGTAAAATGATGAGGGGCGACTGGGGTAGATCTATTCTAACAGTACACCTAATTTTCGCGAATATGCTGAATGTTTCGAATGTGAATATCAAACGTAGTTCAGAAGCATTAACTTATCCGGGCCCGGGCCGATAAAACCAACATTGGCTAAGATTTATTTCATTTCATTATATTTAGGCCACTGTTTAAGACTATATGCTCGGCCTCAACGTGGCGCAGGGGTGTAACCGACTAGGTGTCAATCCAGACATTTGGAGGAGCTAACCAGAGCATGATGCACAACGCTAATGAAATGACACTTGGAGATCGAATCAACCGAAATGGTGCTCGCCCTGTCAGGATCCACCAGGCAGGTGCAGCGCCGGGCTCCACGCCTCGAAGGATCCTACCCTCAGCTACTGGAGGTCCCATCAACCCGTGTTGTGGAGCCAGGGGACGAGGATGGATATCTACTGGCCAACCGAAAGAGAAGACCAAACCCAAAGAGAACCCCAGTATCAACATCATGCACTGGAACGCAGAAGGAGTTACCAACAAGAAATCAGAGCTCGAACAGTTCCTGTACGAAAACAACATTGATATCTGCTGCATCCAAGAGACACACCTGCAAGAAGGAAAACCATTTAAGACCAGAGGTTACCAGATTTTCCAGTGTGATCGAAGAGGAAGAAAGAAAGGCGGGGTGATCACCTTGGTCCGAAACAGCATGAACGCCAGCCAGATCAAAACCTTTATGGAAGAGGCAGAATAAATCAAGATCAAGGTAACAACCAGCAACTCTGTGATTGACATTGTCAATTATTACTGCCCTAATGACAAGAATCTCTCACTTGACACAATCCAGGTCCCGGACTGCCACTTCCTCATTGCGGGAGACTTTAATAGCCAGTCCCAGAGCTGGGGATACAGAACACTTGATAAACGAGGAGAAGACATTGAAGCATGGCAAGATGAAAAGCACCTTTTACTTGTCAACGATCCCACAGATCAGCCTACCGTCTACTCGCGCTGGTGGCACTCGACAACAATGCCAGACTTGGCATTTTGTACAGAAGACATTCACAGAAACCTCAGTAGAGTGGTCGGATCGCAGTTAGGAGGAAGCGACCACCGCCCAGTCCTCCTCTCTCTTTCTGGAAGTATTTCGACAAGTTCACCTCAACATCCAAGGTGGAACTACAAAAAGGCAAATTGTAGTCTGTTCGGCATTCGTTCCAATGAGCTTACCCAAAATATAGAAGTAGAAGGGAGAAACATCAACAATGCAGTCAAGGAATTTAATTCAAGTATCCTCAAGGCTGCCACCGAAGCGATCCCTCGAGGGTTCAGGAAAAACTACCGCCCCTACTGGACAACAGAACTGCAAACAGCACATGATAAACTAGACAAGGCCAGAGAAGATGCAGAGGATAATCCCTGTCATGAAAACCACTTCACGCTACAACAAACTAAAGCCAGGTATCTAAAGACCAAGCTGGAGGCCAAAAGAAGCAGCTGGAGGGA
The DNA here is from genome assembly GCA_034401795.1 of Chaetoderma sp. LZ-2023a. Taxonomy (NCBI): domain Eukaryota; kingdom Metazoa; phylum Mollusca; class Caudofoveata; order Chaetodermatida; family Chaetodermatidae; genus Chaetoderma; species Chaetoderma sp. LZ-2023a. Next base: position 165,770,149 of record CM067359.1, read on the forward strand.
AAAGACGGCAGGGTTTAATTTAGAGAGAGACACCACAAAGCTATGGAGACTGACTAAAGCACTGAATGATGAGGGTGTCGGGGGACAGAAGATCACTCTTGAAGAAGATGGACAAACACTGACAGGAAAGATGGCTGCAGATGCCTTTGCGAAGGCATATGCAAAAGGAAGCAACATTTCTATACCACGATTGCATCAAAAAGAGGTTAGAAAAGAGCAAAAGGAAAGAACAGACACCAACACTCTCGATGCAATGAAAGTTGACATTAGTTTAGCAGAACTGAAGCAGGCTATCCACCAATTGAAGAAGAAGAAATCTCCCGGGCCAGATGGCATTACAAATGAAATGATCCAACACCTTGGTAATGCATCTCTCCGCAAGTTGTTAGATATCTTTAATCTCAGTTGGACCAATGGAGGGGGTCCTCAGTGTTGGAAGGAAGTCAGAATGACTCCTATTCTGAAAAAAGGGAAGAACAAGACGAAAGTGCTGAGCTACCGTCCTATCAGTCTTACAAGCTGCATATGCAAGACCATGGAGCGCATCACCAACCAGCGGTTGCAGTGGTACCTGGAGTCGGAGAACAGTATAGTTTCAGAGCAGGCCGGCTTCAGAAGATACAGGAGCACAGAAGATCAAACAACACATCTTGCACATGTCATAGAGGACACATTTCAAGCCAAGAAGGTGATGCTAGCTGCCTTTATCGATCTGCAGAAGGCACTTGACAAGGTGTGGCAGGATGGCCTCCTCGTGAAGCTCCGGCGCACAGGCATCGGTGGAAACATATTTCGATGGACCAAGTCATACCTACACAATCGCAGAGCTAGGGTGCAGTGGATGGACAATCTGGATAGAATGTATTGCTGAGACAAGGGGTGCCACAAGGCGGGTATTATCACCAACTTTGTTCATACTTTTCATTAATGACATTGTAGCCGAGCTGCCCAATGGGATCCAAGCAGACATATATGCAGATGACCTCGTACCCTGGTGTACCGAGGAGTACACAACGACTGCCACATACAGAATGCAGCTCGCCTTAGACAGAATTACAGCTTGGGCCAATCGCTGGTGTATTAGCATCAACAAGGAAAAATCATCAGCCATGCTATTCTCACTGTCCACCAAAACCAAGGTTGGCAATCTGACACTGGGCGGTACTCCATCGAGTACGAGGACCAGCAGACATACCTGGCAGTCACCTATGACAGAAGATTAACATGGAAGGAGCACATCCAGAACGCAGAGGCAAAGGCCAGAAGAAAGCTAAACATCATGAGGAAGCTGGCAGGAACAAAGTGGGGTGCCAAGGAAAGGATCCTCAAGACCATCTACCTAGGTGCCGTACGACCACACCTTGAGTATGGATCCAGCTCATGGATGACAGCAGCTAAATCTCATCAACAGACCCTCGACAGAGTACAAAGCCAGGCACTGCACATCATCACTGGTGGAATGAAAACCAGTAGAAAAAATGGAGCAGACAGCAGGCATCCCCCCACTTAGCAAAGGAAGGGAATGCAAAGCACTGATCCAAGCTGCAAAGTTCAAATCGTTCAACAACCATCAGATGAAGATCAGGCACGCACAGCTGTCATCAGGAAGACTTAAAAGATCAAGCTTTGTGAAAGAGACAAAAGCACTTCAAAGGAAGCACCAAGAAATGTTGCCAGCACAAATAGAAGACCCAAACCACACCCTTGATCCTCCACCCTGGGAAAACAAACTAGAGAGCATGGCTATTCGCACCACAGTACCTGATCTCACAACCAAAGATGAACACAGTGGTGTGAGCAAGAAGGCCCTGCCCATAGCCATGCTAGAAGAAATGTACCCTCAGGAGACATGGATAAGGATCTACACAGATTGATCAGCAAAAGATGCAATTAGGAGCGGAGGTGCCGGACTGCACATACAGTATCCAAACGGACAACATGAGTCGGCTGCAATACCGACAGGCAAACACTTCACAAACTACAGAGCTGAAGTCGAAGCAATGGTTCATGCAGCTAATACCATCAGCAGAACAGCAGACCCTATTGCACAGATTGTCTTTTTATCTGATGCCCGCTCCATCCTTGAGGCTATCACCAAAGGTAAGCTGCCACAACTTGAAGAAGCACTATAAACTATCAAATGCTTTTGGATAGCATTGCAGTGGATCCCCTCATACTGTGGAGTCCAAGGAAATGAGGAAGCAGACAAGATGGCAAAGGTGGGTGAAGAAGAGAATCAGACAGAAAACATGGTTACCCATACAGAGATGAAGACTATCATCAAGTCACTCTATAGAACACCTCAATCAGAAGATGCCTACCATCATCTCTCAAGGCCAGAGCAAGTGACCATTTTTCGTCTCAGAACTGGACATAACAGACAAAACCAACAAATGTACAGGCGGTTCCACCTTACGACATCGCCCGCTTGTCCTTGTGGAGAAGTAGAACAGACCACAGAGCACATACTTCAATGTTGCATTATGTATCAGCTGCTGAGAGAAGAGATCTGGCCTTTGTTAACCTCTTTTCTTGAAAAGCTGTATGGGCCTGTGGAAGAACTGCAGAAAACCACAGACTTCATCTTGAGAACGGCTCTCCAAGTGTCATACCAGCGATCGAAAAGAATAATAATAATTATATTTAGGTAGTGGGCCTACACAATTTAAGCTTCTAAAAGTATCCAATTTCATCAATTTAATTTTATTTGCAAGCATTTTCGTGTGAATATTCACCTTTAATCTAGCAAGTACGCAGACTAGTATATACAAATAGATACATTCCATGAATACAGCGAAATCAAATAAACACCATCACACGATGATGCAATATGCTTACTATTGGACCCATCCAGTTTATTCATCCACCACATGTCATAATCAAATACGTGACATGTATGATGACGTCATAATCAATTACAGCATAAATGACTCGATTTAGTCTTAAACGCTTAATAGTCCGGCACTGTGTACGAATTATATGTCTTTACTATTAAATAAACAAGCTGTTGCTGCCTAACACCAAGTCAAATTAGTTTCAAAATATCCAAGAGTATACCTGTATAGTTTTCTCAAAATTGATAGTTAGGGAGTTCAGAGATCGATCGATCCCAACACGAGCGAGGTGTGGGTGGAGCTTAGCTAGACATGGGCTGGGCATAAATAAAACTAGAAAGGTCAATTGTTTAACCCATACAGACCAGAAACGAAAAATTCTCTGATGTAAGTAGGTAAGGGGGAAGCTGGGAGCTATTGTTATACAAATGTGCTCTTGACCTATTTAAATACTGCGTTCTGATTGGTTGTTCTGAATGAGTGGGTGGAGGCTATTGTTCTAAATGAGCAGGTGGACGCTGTGTGCTATTGTTCTAAATGAGCGGGTGGACACTGTGTGCTAGTGTTCTAAATTCCTGGCTACATGCTATTGTCTGTTTGCTAAATGACATATGTGTGTTAATACATAGATTAATGTGTTTTTTAAATAGGTATTGACATGCGTGTGTAGTGATGAGCGTGTTCTGGCTGATCATGTTTAACGTATTAATTAGGTGGGCAGCGGCATCCCCCCTCATGGTTAAAAAGATATTTTGAAACTAAGTGGCTTCTTATGTGATTGAACATGACTTTTGAATAATGGCATGAACAACGGTCACACATGAATTGCAGGTGACCAGCTGTGTCCAATTGTTCTCCTGTCAAAATGATTAATGTGACATTTGACCCTATCTTGACCAATCAGGATTTAGAACAATAGCGTCCAGCAGCCACCTGCATGAACAATAGCACACAGCCATGTCATTTAGAATAATAGCACGCAGTGCCCACTTATAACAATAGCGCACAGCTGGTTGGTATCTGTTGAATATTTTGAAACTAGTGCGAATTGAATCTTTCTATGTCAAATTAGTATAAAAAAATATTCGCTTGCCTGAGATGGGGGTGGGGCGGCGTCTCCCAGTCATTTAATTTTAAAAAAAATCAGAGCGAGGTACAGCGTTACATGGGTAATTTATAGGTAAACTAAGCGATGTTGTATGTATAATATTATATAGATAATAATCATGTAGCCATCATATTTAAGGAGATATATGTCTTTAAAGTGGCAGTCATTTAATTGTTAAATTTTCAAAAAATAGTGGCCACAATTTTATACAGGTGGCTGCACATTTATACATGCGGCAACATGTGTATGTATATGTCCGGACACACATGCATGCCAAAATGCATGCTTACATGTGCGGCCGCATGTTACGGACTTGTGGCTGCATGCAGCCGCATGTTGTGGATTTGCGGCCGCATGTTGTAGATTTGCAGCTGCATATTGCAGATTTGCAGCTGCATGTTGTGGACATGTGCAGTCGCATGTTGGGGATTTGCGGCCGCATGTTGTGGATTTGCGGCCACATGATGTGGATTTGTGGCTGCAGTACATATAATCCTATAAAACAGTTCAAATTCAATCCCTTTTCCCACTCACATCACAAAGTGGTTGGACGTGTATTTTAACTGCAGAGTAGTTAGGTAGCCTTAGGCAGTCAGAAGATTTCTTCGAAGATCCTTTTAACCTGAATGCTTGCTAGATTTATCCTATAATCAATATGCCAAGATGTAAATGTTTTGAATGTGATTCAACTTTTGATAGGTCAAATGACCTGAAGCGGCATAAGATCTGGTTCCATAACGATGAAGATAGCAAATATCTAGACAGTGAAGATGAAGAAATGACAGAGATGAAGAGTGAAAATGATGAGCCAATCAGGAACTATTCACCATATTCCAAAATATTAAGCAGGTCTTAGACGCTGAACAATCAGGTTTAGAAGATGAGGATGGTGAAGTGAACATGACCCAAATGGTGTAGGCAATGTGTCTATTTCCATATGTGCTGATGCTTTAGTTGCAGTGTATAGACATAATGTTCCAGTGGAGAAGATTACACAACTCTAAACTAAAGATTTTATCACTGAGGTGTACGCATACGATGAAGCCGTCTTCTCAGCTTTTCGAAAAAGTTAGCTTCTGATTAAGAAGTACATAAGGAACAATTTAGATGCTGATGATAATGATGATGATTCTGTCAGTGATGGATCTGATCCATAATGAATCAGCCTACCCATCGATAAATGGATCTCCAGAACATTGACTATTTGTTTATGCTACAGAAACTACAGGTTTTATCATATGTAATATTTTCTTCAATGTAAAAATATGGATACAAATAAAACATTGGTTCTTTATGTGTGTGTTTATTTGATGATTGTAGCTATATATTCAGCCAGGTCCCCCACATCCCTCAATATACAAATTGGAGTGGGTGCTGTTGCTGTTGGTGGTGGGATGGTGGAAGTAGTGGGTGGTGGTGTTGCTGGATGGGTGGAGGTGAATGGTGGTGATGGGTTAATGCTTGGTGGTGGGTGTTGGTGCGTAGTGGTTGGTGATGGCAGTTGGTGGTAGTGGTGCTAGTGGTGGTTGTGGTGAAGGTGGTGGGTGGTAGTGGTGCTGTGGTGGTAGAGGGGTGGTGGTGGTGGTGATGGTGGTGGTGGGTGTTGGTAGTAGGTGTTTGCGGCCACAATGTCTAGACAATGGATAGCCAGCTATATTATTTTTGTTGTCTGGTCCTCATTGATTAGGTACTCATAATGCATTCATGCTGAGACAGACATGTGTGAATACGAGTGAGACCTTTATTAAAACCTCATTGACATACCCTCTCCAACCTATATGCCATTTTTCACACACCACGCTCTTACAAATTCTGACCACTATGTCTAGGCAAATAGATAGCCATCAGAGTCAGTCATTCCAATGATAAATTTAAAAAAATACTCTTCTATAGTTCTGCAAATATGAATATGAAGAAATTCGATAGGGGTTGGTGGGTGTTGGTGGTGGGGTGGCATTAATGCATGGTGTTGGGTGTAGGTGGTAGTGTTGGTGGTGGTGGTTGTGCTTAGTGGTTGGTGGGTATGTCGGTACTGGTGGTAGTCGTTCTGGTGGTGGTGCTCGTGGCAGTTGTGATGAAGGTGGTGTGTGGTGGTGTTGATGCTGGTTGTGATGTGTGTTGGTGGTGATGATAATGGTGGTGGTGGTGGTGGTGGTGGTGGTGGTTGGTGTAGGTGGTCAGTGGTGGGTGTTTGCTGGTGCGATGTCTAGACAAATGGATAGCCAGCAGAGCCAGTCATTCCAATGATAAATTAAAATAGTCTTCTCTTGGTCTGCAAATGGACATTTTCTATGAGAAAATTGAAGTTCTCTTGAAGAACTTCGAGGGTTAAAGGGTCAAAGAGTTAAGAAAGTCTATAGCGCCCATGTAATGGTGTAACAGGAGGTGGTCACCTAGGGCAGGTTTGACTGAATTATATAGTAAAATACATGGTTATAACGTATCACTGCTGTGTAGCCCAAAAGGATATATTTATAATTGACTCTATGATTATGCTAATATGCTCGTAATGTGGCTCTTAATTGTTGAAATGTAACATCATGAATGATAAGGCATTTGCTCTCCAACCAACTTCCCACAATGCACTTACTCCTGTTAACGTATGAATACCGTGAAATAAAAATGCATTAATCTTTAGTGGTAAACAACAATAGCCAGTGAGTAGGTTCACGGCTTATTATCAAATTAAAAAATAAATCTACTCCCAGTGAGGCCATTGTAATATCTTGCCAAATATCAATCTCATGTCATTTGTTCACCAGAATGTGTTTTTATGTATGCGAGTGTACTTGACTAATCAAGTTCTAACACTCGACTCCATCGTGGCAAGCTGCATGCTCTCATGCAGTATAATTAATGTATTTTATAGTCTGATATGAAAGACGTATTTTATGAAAAACATTCAACAGCGATCAGCAGCGTGGTTTCCACAAAAGGGTAATAAAACTAGGAAAAAATTACTGTGTCCGAGCATGTACATACACATGTTGCCGCATGTATAAATGTGCAGCCGCCTGTATAAAATTGCCGCCGCAACATGTTTTGAAAATTTTATAATTAAATGACTGCCACTTTAAAGACATATATCTCCTTAAATACCATAGATGCATGATTATTATCTATATAATATTATACATACAACATCACTTAGTTTGCCTATATATTACCCGTGTAAATGCTGTAATTCACTCTGATTTTTTTGAAAATTAAATGACTGGGAGACATCGACCCGCCACCATCTCAAGCAAGCGAATATTTTTGATACTAGATTGACATAGGAAGTTTCAATTCGCGCTAGTTTCAAAATATTCATCAGATACCAACCAGCTGTGTGCTATTGTTCATAAGTGGGCGCTGCGTGATACTGTTCTAAATGACACAACTGTGAGGTATTGTTTATGCAGGTGGCCGCTGGACGCTATTGTTCTAAATCCTGATTGGTTGTGATAGGGTCAAATGTCACATTAATCATTTTGACAGGTGAACAATAGCACACAGCTAGTCACCTGCAATTCATATGTGACCGTTGTTCATGCCATTATTCAAAAGTCATGTTCAATCACATAGGAAGCCACTTAGTTTCAAAATATCTTATTAACCACGAGGGGGTGGTGGTGGGGTGGCCACCGCCGTCCACCTAATTAATACGTTAAACGCGATCAGCCAGAACACGCTCATCATTACGCATGCATGTCAATACCTATTAAAATACACATTAATCTATGCATTAACACACATATGTCATTTAGCGAACAGACAATACCGTGTAGCCAGACATTTAGAACAATAGCACACAACATCCACCCGCTCATTTAGAACAATAGCCTCCACCCACTCATTCAGAACAACCAATCAGAACACAGTATTTAAATATGCCAAGAGCTCATTTGCATAACAATAGCTCCCAGCTTCCCCCTTGACTACTGATGTAAGGAATATTTTGTTGAATATTTTGAAACTAATTTGACTAGGACCGCGTAATTGAAATGTCCGTGTTTCCGGGTTAAATTGTTAAGAATAGAATAGTTTAGAAAATAATGTATCTTGAGTATTTTGTACAGCATCCATGATCGGGAAAGATACTGCTGCTTCATCTACGCAACGCGAAATATTTCTGAGGAAAAAGACAAAAAACAAACCTACTAGTGTATCTTTTCTATTTTAACAATAATTATAATCATTAGTCATCATCGTCATCAGCGGCATCCTCGTCGTCGTCGTCGTTTTCTCAGATGATATGCGTTTTCAAGATAGCTATTACAATCACCATATTGTATAAAAGACAAGAAATATCTCACCTGTCCAGCCAAGCAAACCACATGTCTAGTTGTTCTGTTTAATTTTTCTACATGATAGAGCGCAAGCAGAAACATCGTCCTTAGCCCTTTAACCCTCGAATTTGTTCAAGAAAATTGAAATTTTCTCATGCAAATGCTCATTTGCAGACCAAGAGAAGAGTATTTTTGGAAATGTTACCACTGGAATGACTGGCTCGCTTATCGAGCCAGTCATTCCAGTGGTAAATTTTCAAAGATGTCGTCTCTTGATCTGCAATTGGACATTTCTCAAGACCACTGGAGAAGCCGTTTTTGGCTGATATGAATGTTAAAGGGTTAATATAGCATAGCGTACATTTATTTCCTGATATAGCATTATAGTATAGCGACTACCCTGACCGTGCTGGATACCAGACATCCAAAAACGTCAATGTGATATACAAGGTAAGAAATGGATGAATCCACTTTTAGTTATGCATTGCCCATATCTAGCAAAGCTCCGCCCATGTTTTGCGCGTATTGGGATCGATTTATATATTTTCAAAATCCTAATTTCATGGTAACTATACAGCTAACATGTTGCATATTTTAAAACTTATTTGACTGGGTGCTGTTGCTTCATATGGCAGCTACAGCACCTAGTCAAATTAGTTTCAAAATTTTCAACATAATGTTAATTAAATAGTAAATACATGCAATGCATACAACTGACAGCCTTTTAAAAGTTCATAACAGACTTTCCTATGTTCCTTCATTACGCATTTTGACTAATTTCATCCTGCATGTGACGTAATTCATTATGACTTCATATACTCGAGTGACGATAGGATTAATAAATTATAGTAGTATCCTGATTTCCATACTGAAGATCTCTATAACGCGAACAGCCTTGGCATACCGTACTTAAATATAATAACCAGAGCTATAAGCAATTGCAGATTTCCCGGATTTTTCCGGATCATGACGAAAGTTGTGGTATTTGAGTGTACAATAATGCCCTTTCTTGCTAAATTTGACACTGTCCAGTACCTACAGTGGAGTGGCGATGGTGTCTGGGGGTGGGGTGGGGTTGGGGCAGAGCAAGCTTTTGGCTCCACACCCATGCCCCAATACTGGCGCACAGGAGCAAAACTAGCCACAATGCCCCCCCCCCCCCCCCCACCCACACCAACACTACACTGAACTCGGCGCCAGGGGGAAATTGTCCCCCCTCTACCCCCATCACTACGGCGCACTGACTACCGGTAGTTTCCTAGCTATCCATATATCCAGAAGCTGATCCGATCCATATCCGTTCTCTTATCCGGAACACGGTCAAAGTCTGGAAATCCCCTTCATGGCAAAATCATTTGTGCTAAAATTTGTTCCAAATCGGATCAGAAGTTTATGAGATACAGCTTTGGACACACAGATAGTATCCAGGAGACAAACAGAAACACACGCACACACGTACACACGCACGCACACTCGCTCGCGCACCCCAATACCATACTATTAAGCTTACTCGCCGAGGGTAAATTATGCTGTGGATATAGTAAAGCTATTTTGACTCGAAGTGGTCGCCGCCTCAGGGTTCCCGTCAACATTAGTTTCAGGGGATCCACCGTCGGTTCCACATGCTTGATATGGAGCTGAGCTACTGGGAATTTCATTGCTGAAAGGACTAACGTGTTAACATCTTAACCCTTACATTTCAAATATGACGAATTCTTTATGATATACGGATAATCTGTTTGATTACTATGAAACTAATTTGCCTGGGACTTATTGTCTGCAAGGTGGTGCCAGTAAAATTAGTTTCAAAATATTTAACAACTTCCCCGTATAATCCTCTTGAAATTGAGACACTGGAATCCCAAATCTTACAGGTTTAAGATAGCCTCAAGTCAACAGTACTATGCGTTATCTTTGTTCTCTGCCTTACCGCTGGATGATATCCGGGATACATCTGTGCTGTAATCTGTACTGGATTCCCTGGGCCTGAATGTATAAACGAAAAGTACAAAGTGGCAGTGGAACCACTATCTCGACCACATACAGGATATGTGCCAATATCCTGCCAATGAGTGACAACATATAGAACTCAGAGACGAACGAATATTGGTTTTCAGTTTGACGTAAAGGTTTGTATCCTAAACGTTTGATCCGTGAAATAACAGAAGGTCATGTTCAAGACAAGCGTACGGGTATGCTGCTGAATATTTTTAGGCTAATTTTTACAAGCTGCTGCTGCCCTGTAGTAAGATTGGCGTAGGATATAGGCCTATATGCTGGTTTGATATAGCATATCATCAGTATACGGCATTGGTACCGGTGTATCAGTCTCCCTTCAATATGATTACCCTGTCTTTAAATATAAGCAGAGATAGTTTGCTAAACACAATCATTTAACAAAGCAACAGGGTAGATTTGTGGCAAATTAAAAGTGACATATCTTGGCCGTTACTATCTTTATACTGCCTTCAGTTCTATTGGTATATGGAACCATTGACCGGGGTTTGATTCCAATGGCTTACAGTGAACATGATCTTTACCGTTGATCTACTTGCCATTCCTGTCAGTGTATAAGCAGTCATGTGTCTAGAGTTGGTTCCAATTATAGCGATCCCTTTCTAGCTACGCCCCACCCATTTCTAGCTACGCTCCACCCATGCTTTGCCACTGTTGGGGTCGAAAGAAACCCTGAATTCCCAGAATTCCTAGAATCTCAATATCAAGGTAACAATGCAGGTAAGGTGGTGAATATTCTGAAACTAATTGACAGGAACATGTTGCTGCCATAGACAGAAACAGCTTCCAGTCAAATTAGTTAAAAAATACTCAGAAGAAAATTTATTGAGTCGTAAATGATCTTTGTCTTTTGGCCTTTCAGACTAAAAAAGTTACATTTTACCTCCATAGGGCCAATAGTTCCCAGTCTGACGGCGCCTGTCACCATGGTTCTCAGCCCGCCGAACATGAAACTCACTAAGGCATCTTCTAGGCTGATGTCTAGAGCACTAAGTACGGCTCCATACACCACGCTATAGTGGCAGTAATCAAGCTCGCTGTACAAGTTCGTGATAGGAAGACAAGCAAAACTCTTCTGACAAACTTCCAGAAATGATTTACCCTATGAAGTGAAAATATAGAACTGTGCGTAAAATAATAGCAGCATGACATATCTGCGTGTATGGTAAGTTATGTGCTGTTAGGAATGGCTAAACAACCAAGTGGAAACGCTATGAAGAAATGTTCTGGTGACTATTTTGGACTTAATTTGCTTGGTAGCCATTTCTGCCTTATGCAGCAATGGCTTGCAATCAAATTAAGTCCAAAATATTCAACAGTACATTTTATTTTGTCTTGGAAAGATGTTTAAGTTATTTATGTCGAGCTATATACTGTATGAACATGCGGGACTCTAATACATGATAAATAGGCCAATATCTTCATAATTCCATATTCATATTCAATTATGAATCATGATTATTACTATTATCATTGCTATTCTCCGTTGTCGTCGTCATCGTCGTCGTAGCTGTTGTCTTCGTAATACCTAGGTATGAATGCAAACGTATATAATGAAAAGCTGAATAAGAATTGAAATATTTAATTGTAGAAATCTACAAACAAATATTGTTCCATAATAACATTGAAAATTTTATTTTTACCTGGCGGACACTAGCTCTGTTTGCCACGTGATTGGTCAGGCTGGCTTGACACAGAGAGTCCAGAAGTATAATTTGTTCAACATTACATCGCGACCCATGTCCATCTCTCACAAACGGTAAACTGAAAGATCCTAATAAAATAATAACACTATGATTAATAATCTATACTTAACCCTTTCATGACGAAGCCGGCCAGTGGTCTTGGGGAACGTCCATTTGCAGGCCAAGAGAAGGCTATTTTTTGACAAATTTACCACTAGAATGACTGGTTCGATAAGCGAGCCAGTCCTTCCATTCGTAAATTTTCAAAAATATTCTTCTCTTCATCTGCAAATGGACATTCAATAAGGAAATTATTTTGATTTTCCTGACAAAATTTAGCCATTAAAGGGTTAATGATACCTTCCTCGGTCGTTGATCTCTCCTATATCTATATCCCATTTATAATGATATATTATTACACCGTGTCCTAGTTGTAACTACATACATAAACCATGGCAAACGATAACGTTCGTGTGCGCGTGCGTGCGTGCCTGCGTGTGCGTGCGTGCGTGCCTGCATGTTTGTGTCTGCGTACGCGTGCGTGCGTGCGTGCGCACGTGTAGGTGGTGCGTGCATGCGCAACAACTTAAAGGGCTTAAAGGCGCACATTCACAGCAAAATGACTGAAAATAAAAAATTGTTTAAATTGCATACTTTTAGAGGCTTAAACTATGGGCTTCGACGTAAAGAAACGAAATCAATCTTAACAATATTACTGATGATTTCTTTACGCATAAATTATTATAATTTGTTAATTTAAACTAGGGACTCGTGCCTCTATTTCAATTTCACAACTTAAAAAAAAAATTTATATGGAATGAAATCCCCAACGGTTAAGATTAATTTCGTTTCATTGCATCTAGTCACACAGTTTAAGCGTCTAAAAGTATAAGCTTATTCTTATTTAATAAGAAATTACCCGTATCTTATAAAATACAATTATGCATAATTTGTTAATTATTGCCTATGTATGCATTAAACTATTTACCAACTACACAACTAGCGCGCGAAAACACCCACGGAAATACATAACACTAATTTACCTGCGTTTTCTAAGCTGCAGATCAGAAATGATTCAAGGTCATCTGTAAAACGATGAGACAAGGTATTTTAATTGTACTATGATTAACTCGTCTTGTGGCAACTTAACCCTTTAATCATCAAATTACCAAAAAACAACACTTCACTGGGCTATTTGAAAGGCCTAGAAAAGATTATATTTTTAATATTTACCACTAGAATGACTGGCTCGGTAACCGAGCCGGTCATTCTAGTGGTAAATTTCCAAAAATACTCTTCTTTCGGCCTGTAGATAGACACTGCCTAAGCAACAAAATTAATTTTCTTTACTATTACTCCCCTTAACCCGTCTTGTGTCAACTTAGCCCTTGAATAGTCAAATTCGCCAAAACGGCATCTGCAATCGTCTTGAAGAATGTCCATTTGCAATCACCGAGAAGAGCAATATTTGAAAATTTACCACTGGAATGACTGGCTCGGTTACCGAGCCAGTCATTCCAGTGGTAAATTTTCAAAGAAATATCTCTCTGACTGCAAATGAACACTGGTTAAGCAAAGATCGAACTTATTGACCATAAAGCTTTGATTGTCAAAAGAACTCATACAGTGGTGTTGAGGAATGCCCATTTGCAGGACGAGAGAGGGATATTTTCGTAAATTTCACTAGTAGCTACAAAAATAATCTTCTCTTAGCCTTGAAACATTATTTAATTTTCTTGAAAAATCTAGACTATTAAAGGCGTAATAATTAAATTTAATTAAAGGAATAACTGTGACTAGCATTTTGAACTATTCAAAGCGCTGTTGACACACGAAGGGTTAATGGTCACGTCGGCGGCCAAAAAATCAGTGGTAAAGTCACAAAAAATAGTCTTCTAAAAATAAAATATCTTGAAAAATACTGACCATCAAAATGTTTGATTGATATATCAAGTAGTATTTTGAGCGATTTGAGGCGTTCTTGAACCAAGAGGAGTTAGGAAAGAGGAAGTGTTCAAGAGTGTTGTGGAAGGTGAGAGAATGGGTTATTCTCAAAGTGATGATAATTTTAACAATTAGACCAATGTCATTGGAGGAATCCAGCCTTATCTATGCCCCGCCCATTTTTAGCTAAGCTCCACCCACACTTAGCCCGTGTTAGGATCGATAGATACCTGAACTCCGTGATTATTAATTTCCAGAAAACTATACAGGTAAGCTGTTAAATATTTTGAAACTAATTTAACTGGTTGACGGGCTAAGCATTGTTGTATGAATTGTATGTGCTATTTAACAACGATGCTGTTGAATATTTTTAAAACTAATTTGACTGGGCGCTGCTGCTGCCATAGACAGCAACCGCAGCCAGTTAAATTAGTTTCAGATGGATGGATGGACAGAGAGATGGGCGGAAGGATGGGTGGGCGGGCGGGCGGGCGGGCGGGCGGGCGGGCGGGCGGGCGGGCGGGCGGGCGAACGGGTTAGGTATTAAAATCGCTGCCGTTTAAAGACGAAAGCAATTACAATTCAAATATTCTGCGTATTTGGTTCAATATGCGCATCCGAATCAGGTAATGTATTGGCGTGTAATTATTGATTTTCTGATTGAATATAGCATATGTCGGCATCACGCGCATCTATGTTTATGCATGTTACAAGTGACGTCATCATAGTTGATACAGTACAGCTCAGAAATAACTTTAAATGTTTAGGTAGCAATGGACCTTTCCAGTTCATCCATCATCATATGACGTCATAATTAATTACAACATGAATTACTCGATTTAGTCCGTCTTAATAGTCCGACACGTTGTACGAATTATATGTCTTTACTATTTAATGAACATTCTGGCGAATGTTTTGAAACTAATTTGACTGGGCGCTGTTGCTGCCATAGGCATGCCATAGCCATAGGCAGCAACAGCACCCAGTTAAATTAGATTGAAAATATTCAACAGCTGACATACATAGTTTTCTGGAAATTGATAGTTAGCGAGTTCATGGATCGATCGATCACAACACAGGCGAAGTCTGGATAGGAGCTTCGCTAGACGTGTGTGGGGGGGGGGGGCATGGCTAAAACTGGAAATGTCCATTAAGCTCAAAATATTCAACAGTATGTTTTATTATGCTTTCGGAAACATTTCAAGTTATTTCTGCGCCGTACTGTATCCGAGTTTAGGCACATTATGTGGTGCCCAAAGATGCCACTACGTCTGTCATAGCCCATCTTCCTATTGCACGATCCTCGCCCTACCACTACGTTCCTGTATCGTGTTAAGTAGGCAGAAATCTGATTGGCTGCCTCCAACCCAGTAGCGTAATGTTACTTCACATAGCGAGAAATCACAGGTCTGCAAGTACGGCCTCGAACAACTATGTGAGTGGGCGTATGTTAGTATAACAATTTTGGTCGTCCACACAAGTACGATTATATATATATATATATATATATATATATATATATATATATATATATATATATATATATATATATATATATATATATATATATATATATATATATATATATATATATATATATATATATATATATATAAACTCCACGTAGATATAGATATATGTGGACATATCTATGTGGAAATATATATATAATCGTACTTGTGTGGACGACCAAAAATGGTATATGGACATGGTTTTATATATATATATATATATATATATATATATATATATATATATATATATATATATATATATATGTATGCTGGCTCCGAGAAGGGCGAATTCCAAGGCTCTCTGTGCTGGTGTCTCTTCTGGAATCCTTAACACATAGCCAAGCATGGACCATCTTTGCTGGGCGACTTTTACAGACAGCGGCGACGTATTACACATCTTGCAAAGTGCATCGTTGGAAATTATGCTGTCTGACCATCGGTGTCCAGTGATGGTGCGTAGGTGTCACTAGTCGTAGCTCATCTTCATTGCAACTGGCCTGGCGTAGTATATCTAGGATCCTTGAGCATTTAATTGTGTCAAAGGCTTGTGTCATGTCAATGCCCATTTTGTGGAAGTCCCAGTGTTTGGACATGACTACCGACAAAAGCATGCGTTGAGCCCATACAACTTCTACGCAGCTGTGCCCACGTTTGAAGCCACTTTGCCATGGTCCGGTGAAGTAATCGAGCTTGTCTCTGATGCGGCATAGAGTAACATGGATAGGATCTTCCATATGCTGTTGAGGAGCACAATGGCCGCAGATTGGCTGGGGGCCCAAGTGGCTTCTTGGGCTTGGGTAGTGCGATAAGGGTGCCTTGGCCTACAGCGTCGATGGGAAGGTGGTGCACAAAAGCTGAATTGATTAGGTGCGTGATCGGTTTTGAGATAATGCCACTTGCATATTTGAATAGTTCATTGCTCATGCCATCAAGTCCAGGTTATATATACAT
Source organism: Chaetoderma sp. LZ-2023a (assembly GCA_034401795.1). NCBI lineage: Eukaryota > Metazoa > Mollusca > Caudofoveata > Chaetodermatida > Chaetodermatidae > Chaetoderma > Chaetoderma sp. LZ-2023a. The sequence continues at coordinate 165,786,472 of CM067359.1, forward strand.
ACTGCGCAAGGTGAATGTAAATACTCCGAGACTCGCGATCCTACGGTGGTATATACCTTAATTCTGACGACAAACCAGACATAACTCGATTACAGATTAATCGAATGTATTTCATCTACAAGCGACACTTAATACAAAACTCCAAGGTCAACCGTTTGCCATGATCTCTTAGAAGTAACTAACGACAATGCTATCCAGGTATCGTAGAGGAAAACTATAATTGAGTAGATGGCCGTGGTTGATCTCAAGTGTAAACCAATCCAAGCCCCTAGGTAAAGTCCTAAATATGCGGAGACACCAGCCGCTAAAAACTTCAATGAAGCCAGGAATACCAATCAAAGGAAATCATGTGTTGCTGATCTACTTGTTACAAAGCTGTCTGAATAACAGAAAAAGCTGCGACTACGCATTTATCAAAGCAGTAGAAATGAAGACCAAACTGAACTAAGACAGAATCGCAATAAAATCCTGCGCCAAACCAGTGAACTGTTGAAATAACTCGCCATTAAATCAGCGAATGACGTGTAAATGAGATCACGTCCACAGATAATTGCTGAAAAATGGTCGGAGAAAGCAAAGCATTAAAAATCAGCACTCCACAAAAATTACTTGCTGTACATAACTCTGATGGTCACTTCATCGACTCTTACCAGTGAAAGGCTGAAACAATCAAGGAGTGGTTCAACGATCAGTTCTCTAACGCAGAAAACGAAGCTTGTTTGAAGGCCATTGACGGCCCATGCAAAAGTCAATAACAGAAGCGGAGGTTATAAAAGCTTAACCATCTCTAACGAATAGCCGGGAATGCCGGCAGATAATACCATCTCGACACAAATCACACACGCCATCAACTCTGCCGTTGAACAACACGGTCCCCACCCCCTCCCATTAGAAGCTGTGGGAGAAGGTATACTCGTTGCACTCCCAACGCCTAAGAAACGACCTGGACCTCTATCCGTAAGAACGTAATCTAGGTCCACAAGCGACGAGAATGCGTCTAAAGGAGCTTCGGACGCTTGTAAAGACGCAATGGAGAGGGTTGAAAAAAACCCCTGATTACAGCTGAAAGAAGTATTCACGTCTTCAACTGCAGAACACCGCCGCCGCCTCCGCACACAAATGCACACATACACGCCCGCCCGCCCGTCCACCCGCACGCACATATATCACCGCCGCAGCCACCGCCGCTACCCACTACCGCTGCCACCGCCGCTTACGCAAGCACCGCCACCACCACCACCACCACCCATTTCTAGCTATGCCCTTCCCATTTCTAGAACAAGTACACATATTGATGCAAGGCATCAATGGTAAATAGCGTGCCTGGAGGTTATTATAATTCTGAGAATAAACTCAACTGTTTCATGAAAAAATAAAGTTATATAAAGGCATACAAGCCACCCATGACAAAAAAATAGGCGGACAATACCACAAAAGAAGGACTATTTCTTGCAAAAAGATATGGGCAGTATTAGCCATGGGCTAGGAAAAGCAGCTTATATTTTTGGTCATTCCAACAATTTTTCCATCCATCCTTTTTCTCCAGGCCAAACTCCTTAACAAAGAGAGAGAGAGAGAGAGAGAGAGAGAGAGAGAGAGAGAGAGAGGAACAGACAAAACTAAGAGCAGACAGTGATGAGAAAATTGCACTACTGCATCAACAGAGCGTAATAGATCAAATTTGGGTCATTAGGTATCAACAAATTGTAAAGATAAAGAAATCAACAAAACTGGCAACCCAGTCAGTAGAAAATCGGCGCAAGAAGCAGTACAGACCCTGACGCCAATTCAAACATATTAAAGAAGACTGTAAAGAATATTTTAAAGCTAACTCTTGATAACTTCTTAAACAGACGTGAAGAGCTTATTACCCGGAAATATATTGGTGAACGACATCTTTACTGGAAACAGTAACAAACTATTAAATCAAATATTGTTGCTCGACAAAAAGGCCAAAATCGACCTCAACCGTTGTAATGATGACGATCTTGTTGACCATATGTACAAATGTTAGGGTAATAGCCTGATAAGTCAGGTTCTACCAGTACACACGGCTAATAATATGGGATATATAGAAATATTTTCACATTACTATAATAAATATTTGGTGGTAGAATTATTACAATATTTCGCACAGCACGGGAACATAGTGAGTTCTACATGGCCTTATGTTCGAAAACTGGCTACAAGGCATGTAGAGATATTCTGGCACCGAATATAGTACATTATTGGAATTTGACAATGGTGTGCCACTACAAAATTGCATATGACGAAATTACTGTATAGTGAACATTTTTTTAAACCTTTGATACTTTATTAGCGTATTCATATACGTATCTAACCATATGGGTGAACTTCCCGGGTGGAACCTATTGCAAACAGTGTGGTACATAAAATCGTTGATCTGACAGAATTTGCGCCAATTTTCGGTATGGAATTGTGTACTATGAATTACGTTCCTGTAGAATTTTTTTAAATTCGGAATACAACTAGCATATTTCCTATAAGTATTTATGGGTGAAATTCTGGGGGTCAATGTATTGCAATGAAAACCATGAATTAGCCGATGTTTGAGCTTATTTACGTGAAAATTATTTTAAGTCTCACTACGTCGTAAGCTTATGCCTATACCTATCTAAACATATGGGTGATATTCTGGGCCGAACCCATTATGAGCGATATGTCAGGACTGAATGTGGTGAATGTGAACCAACCATATTACAATGGGGCCATATGGCGAATATGTAACTACATATTACGAAATTAATTGATGGTTGAATCGTGCAAAAGCAGTAGTACATATTCAGTTATATACAGCTATATGATTACAAACCGAGAACTGAGATTCTAATACTGAATATAGTAAATTGTTGGCATTTGACAACTGTCCGTGGATACTAAATTGAATATTACGAAATTACTACGTGGTAGAAATCTCAAGATTCATTAGCGTATTCATATCTCTACTTAACCATATGGGTGAAATTATGTAGCCACATATATTGTAGAGTGTATTGTATTCGGGTCTACGTGTGTTCGGGATGGCAAGGGTCTACAATCTATGATTGGCCTTGTTAAAATATGTGACCTATAAATACGGGTGCTCTCTTAATACAAGTGGTCCATATTGTGTAAACCACGCATTAACAAGTGGCATTGGCCCTGTAATGCTCAATTTGCTCATGCCAATTCTAAGCTCCACCCCTTTTTTGCGTGTTGGAATCGATATATATATTTTACGCAGAATAATGAATTCTCAGACATCCAATTACAAGGTAACTATACAGGTAAGCTGATGACTATTTTGAAACTAATTTGACTGGGTGCAAAGAAAACCGTGAATCGGCCTAAATTTGAGCCGAACTTATTTCACGGTAGATAGTTTTAAATCTCACTACTCCGTAAGCGTATGCCTATACCTATCTAAACATATGGGTGACATTCTGGGGCCGAACCCATTATGAGCGATATGCCAGGGCATACCGACACCTATCTGAATGTGGTATGCAGATCATGATAACTTACACGAAATCTTCATTAACAATCCTCCTCAACCCCCCCCCCCCCACCCCACCCCCACCCATTCCCCGCTCCCACTTAAAAACCTCCACCAACACCCACAAAAAGTATCCCTCAAAGTTACACTCATTCAAAACCATCCGACAGATACTGCTGTATTTTCTCTGATTCTATTATTTGGATATTTGATATATCAGTGATTCTATCAGCCACAGACCAACTGACTTTACACACAAATTGGATATTGCTGGCTTGGCGACCGACTGACTTTACAGACAAATTGGATATTGCCGGTTTGGCGGTGATTCAATCATGTACTGACCGACCGACTTTACAGAGAAATTCGATATTTCTGGCTTGGCGGTGATTCTATCAGGCACTGACCGACTGACTTTTCAGACAAATTGGATATTGCTGGCTTGGCGGTGATTCTATCAGGCACTGACAGAGCGACTTTACAGACAAATTGGATATTGCTGGCTTGCCGGTGATTCTATCAGGCACTGACAGAGCCACTTTACAGACAAATTGGATATTGCTGGCTTGCCGGTGATTCTATCAGGCACTGACAGCGACTTTACAGACAAATTAGATATTGCTGCTTTGGCAGTGATTCTATCAGGCACTGACCGACTGACCTTGCAGACAAATCACAGATTGTTTGTTTGCCGATGATTCTATCATTGTTTGTTTGCCAATGATTCTATTAGGCACTAATCGACCAATGTTACAGACAAACCGGGAATTGCTTTTTTAGAGGTGATTCTCTTAGGGACTGACCGACCGACTTCACACACAAAAATGATATTGCTGGCTTGGTGACCGACAGACTATACAGACAAATTAGATATTGCTGGCTTGGCGGGGATACTATCAGGCACTGACTGGCCGACATTACAGACAAATTGGATATTGCTGGCTTAGCGGTGGTACTATCAGGCACTAACCGACTGGCATTACAGACAAATCAGATATTGCTCGTTTGGCGGCGATTCTATCAGGCCCTGACCGACTGACTTAGCAGACAAATGTAATAATGGCTGGCCTGGCAGTGATTTCATCACGCACTGACCGACTGACATTACATATAAATTGGATATTGCTGGCATGGCGGTGATTTCATCAGGCACTGACAGAGCGACTTTACAGACAAATTGGATATTTCTGGTTTGGCAGTGATTTCATCAGGCACTGACCGACCGACATTACAGACGAATTGGATATTGCTGGCCTGGCAGTGATTTCATCAGGCACTGACCGACCGACATTACAGACAAATTGGATATTTCTGGTTTGGCAGTGATTTCATCAGGCACTGACCGACCGACATTACAGACAAATTGGATATTTCTGGTTTGACAGTGATTCTATCAAGATTCAAGATTCTTTATTTCCATATCGGTAAATAGTTCACCAATTCAATACAGGCATCCACCAAAGGCAAGGCCTATGATGTGGTGGACCCTTGACATATAACATAGATTTGTAATATTATGTTTATACATATAACATTTATATACATTTACATGGATATTTTATATTACAATGGACATACAGGCACTGACCGACCAACATTACAGACAAATTGGATATTGCTGGTTTAGCGGTGATTCTATTCCTGATTATGTATTTTCAAACAGCTCATTGTACATTTGTAGAATCATTGCCGAATTAGAAATCTCCGAAAGTCTGAATTTATTTGTTTATTTTGGTAAATGTAGGGTTTTGTTTGTGAAGTCCTGGACGAACTCAATGTCTAACAATGAGGAACTTAGAGAAAATAAATGTTTTGCGATGTTCAAATATCGAGTCCGTTTGTCAGACGATAAACTGGAATTGTTGTCATGTTGAATCTGACTGACCAATCGTTAAAGAGCTTACGACCTCATTAATATTCACAAGGCTCCACTTAAATACCAGGACAGTTATAATACGAAGAAATGAAGTTTGTATGTATATAACAACGTATATTATTTACCCTAAAAGGCACCGATGTTAATTGAGCAGACGTCGATTTAGACGGTTATTATAGAGAAAATAGTCCCCACTTATTTTCTGGTTATATCCAAAATTGATGCGCCCATGATAAGCAAATATTTGCACGACTCCGAGCTTTCCAGATGAATATACTTGTGTTGCTTTGAATCTACTAGAAAAATCGACCGATGCACTTACTGCTACATTCGTCCAAGTGTGTTGTATCACTGTTTTGTCCACGAGATATATCTAAAGCCAGACACGCAGTATTATAATAGTCGACTAGCCCAGTGACTCAGTGAGTGATAACAAGACAACACTATAGTCATCTATTTATGCAAGGCCAAGATATCTGATAAAGCAGTAAGTATGAAATGAGTAACCCTTTCAACGACAACTCCAAGTACATTCTTTGCAATATGTAGCATATTTTGTCCAATATTTTGAAATTAATATGACTGAAAGCAGTTGCTGCGTAAGGCAACAATGGCTTCCAGTCATATTCATTAAAAAATATTCCAAAGATTGTAGGTTTGTTTGCCCTATTGAGATACATTGAATTTATCGGTGAAAGGGTTAATGGTCAAACTGTTTAAAAAACAACATTTACTCTTAAGTTTGGGAAATGTGCATTTGTTGGCCAAGAAGACTACTTTTGAAAATTTACCACTGGAATGACAAGCCAGTCGACTTGTACAATTTTCAAAAATAATCTCTTAGCCTGCTTATGGACATTCCACAAAAGTGCAGCGGCTTCACCATACCCTTTCAATGACAAGTCCAAGTAATTCTTTGCGATGTGTATATACATATTTTGTTCAACACTGAAATTAATATGACTGAAAGCAGTATCCAAACGGACAACATGAGCCAGCTGCAATACCGACAGGCAAACACTGCACAAACTACAGAGCTGAAGTCGAAGCACTGGTTCATGCAGCTAATACCATCAGCAGAACAGCAGACCCTATTGCACAGATTGTCTTTTTATCTGATGCCCGCTCCGTCCTTGAGGCTATCACCAAAGGTAAGCTGCCACAACTTGAAGAAGCACTACAAACCATCAAATGCTTTCGGATAGCATTGCAGTGGATCCCCTCACACTGTGGAGTCCAAGGAAATGAGGAAGCAGACAAGATGGCAAAGGTGGATGCAGAAGAGAATCAGTCAGAAAACATGGTTACCCATACAGAGATGAAGACTATCATCAAGTCACTCTACAGAACACCTCAATCAGAAGATGCCTACCATCATCTCTCGAGGCCAGAGCAAGTGACCATTTTTCGTCTCAGACCTGGACACAACAGACTAAACCAACACATGTACAGGCGGTTCCACTTTACCACACCGCCCGCTTGTCCTTGTGGAGAAGCAGAACAGACCACAGAGCACATACTTCAATGTTGCAGTACGTATCAGCTGCTGAGAGAAGAGATCTGACCTTTGTCAACCTCTTTTCTTGAAAAGCTGTATGGGCCTGTGGAAGAACTGCAGAAAACCACAGATTTCATCTTGAGAACGGCTCTCCAAGTGTGATACCAGCGATCGAAAAGAAGAAGAAGACTGAAAGCAGTTGCTGCCTTAGGCAGCAGTGGCTTTCAGTCAATTACTTTTTTAATTTTCAAAATATTTCTTGTTTATTTGCCCTACGATTGACATACATTGAATTTATCGGTGAAAGGGTTAATGGTCAAACTGACCAAAAACAGCATTTACTCTAAGTTTGGAAAATGTGCATTTGTTGGCCAAGAAGACTATTTTTGATAATTGTAACACTGACATGACTGGCTTAGTAACCGAGCGAGTCATTCCAGTGGTAACATTTCAGAAATAGTATTCTTGGCCAACAAATGCACATTTATCAAACTCACTGTAAATGCTGGTTTTTGGTCAAGAAGACTATTTCTGAAATTTTACCACTGGAATGTCAGTGGTACAATTTTCAAAAATAGACTTCTCTTGGCCTGCAAATTGAAGAGACACTTTCAAAAATGTACCACTAATGACAAGCCAGTCATTCTACTGGTACAATTTTCAAAAATAGTTTTCTCTTAGCCTCCATATGGATATCCCTCAAAAGCACTACTGAGGCCAGTTTTGACCAGCACGGGCTTCATCATACCCTTTCAACGACTAGTACATTTTTGTATATAACATATTTTCTTCAATGTTTTGAAATTAATATGACTGAAAACAGTTGCTGCCTTTAAGGCAGCAGTGACTTTCACTCAATTACGTTTTAAATTTTCAAAAGATTTCCTGTTCAAACTGACCAAAAACCAGCATTTACAGTGAGTTTTGGAAATGTGCTTTTGTTGGCCGAGAAGACTATTTCTGAAACTTTATCACTAGAATAACTGGCTCGATGACGGCGCAAGTCATTTGAGTGGTAAACTTAAGAAATAGTTTTCTCTTGGTCCGATTAAAAATGGACATTCATAAAGCAACAATTAGAATTTTCTCGTGATTGTTAAAGTCGGTCGGTTGCTCCACTGTGTCCAGTGAAGTTCAGTATATTTTTTTTGTTAACCCTTTAATAGCTATGTTTGTTCCAAAAAAATGACTGCTTATTGAATATCCATAATTTGCAGGCCAAAAGAAGACTTTTGAAAATTTACCACTGAGATGATAGGCCAGTCAGTCATTCCGGTGGTTCAAAATTCCAAAATAGTCTTTTTCTGGCCTGCATATGGACATTTCTCAAGAGCACTAGAGGCCAGTTTTGGCCGGCTTCACCATACCCTTTCAATGACAATTCCAAATATATTCTTTGCGATCATATTTTGTTAAATATTTTGAAATTAATCTGACTGGAAGCAGTTGCTTCCTATGGCAGCAATGGCTTCCAGTCATATTTATTTTTATTATATCCAGTAGATGTCTTATCTGTTAAAGGGTTAATGGACATAATGATGAACAACCAGCATTTAGAGTTGCTTTCAAACTTGAGAAATGTGCATTTGTTGGCCAAGAAGACTATTTTAGAGATTGTACCACTGGAATGACTAGCTCGATGACAGAGCGAGTCATTTCAGTGGTAAATTTTCTAAAAATAGTATCTTGGTCTGCCTAAAAATTAACGCTCATAAAGCAACAATTTGAATTTTCTTGCGATTGCTAATGTTGTGATTCTTTTTATTTTGAACATACATGTACATGTGATATTTTGTTTATATTTCAGGCAACATGTCAACCATACATGGTTTCATCACCAGACATTTGATCAGCTGCTGTGTCCGGCGAAGCATTTACATATGCAAATACAATCCTGCTGACAATACCAAATAATTGTATATTTCAGCATAGAGCATGCTGTACATTGTGCATTCCGGTTGCTAGCCACAGCTTTGTAAGCAGTACATAGTATGGTGATATATTAAGGAGAGTGTAATCAATAATCTTGAGAACGAGTTAAATTTGGTTCATAACATTTATAACTCAATGCCACAGCTTATATCACTACTTGTACTTGGCACCCATACTGAATTTCTGACCCATCGTCCATTTCGACAGAGTTCTTTCACAAACCTACTCCGATTTACTTATGAAGTTTCAAACCGATCTAAAAAAACCAGTCGCAGGATTAATCATCGGGAATCGCCAAGGTTGCGGCTAGTCTCTGCTGGATATACTGGATTTGCAACAAATCTTGAACAATGGCAGTGTTGTAAACTATATTTAGAACTGATGATGAGACTATAATGATAGTCAAACTATGTAACATCATCAGCAGATGTCTTCTGACAGAGAGCTCCAGTGTAAATGTTCATTCATCTGGAGGATTTTGAACCTAAACGCCTAGCACATTTCACGAACTGGGTGTTGAAAATATGTTACTTACTTATGTTGACGTAACCCTGAAACTTAACGTATGGATGAATTGAATGTGTCTCAATCTACCATACCGGCACTGTTACCACAACCTGCTATAGATCGTAATTCAGTGTTTCTATCATTCATTGTTGGTATCCTGTCATGTTTTAACCTTTTAACACTCATATCAGCTAAAAACGGTCTTGAAAAATGTCCATTTACAGACAAAGCAGACTATTTGAAAATTTACCACTGGAATGACTGACTCGATAACCTATCCAGTCATTCCAGTGGTAAATTTTCAAAAATAGTCTTCTTAGTCTGCAAATGGACGCCTTCTATGAGAAAATTGAAATTTTCTTGAACAAATTCGAGAGTTAAATGGTTAAGTACTATGACTATACTATGAAACTACAGCTATTTATTCAATAGAAATAAATACATTAAAAATCCTCGTAAACTGAATATCTAACGTGTCGTGAATTTGACATTTTTTGTTGCGACTATCACTATCGACTAGTATAAGTCGGTCTGTGTCAAAAAAGGCTTTGAGAAGTATTGAAATTTCAACATTTTCTGCTAAAAGATTTATTGACAGTATGGAAAATTGTAATTTTATCATGTGTGATTTCCATTTGCAAAATAATATAGATAATATTGTTACTAGAGTATCAATCTTTATTATTTTGCGAGCTTGGCTACTAATTGTGAGTTTTCTGCAAAATTTTGTTTTGAAATGGAAATTGATTGGAGGCTTCATAAAATCGGTCTGGAATTTGATAAATTAGTTATGGACACAGTATGGAATTTCATTTTGCAGGTCTATAAATCCTGTTAACTATGTAGTATTGTAACACAGCCGCTGGTATTGAGGAATGTCCATTTACTGGCCAAGAGAAGACTATTTTTGAAAATGTATCACTGAAATAGCTGGCTAGGTTAATAAGCAAGCTAGTCAATTAATCTTGTGGCGATTTCTAAAAATAGTCGTGTTGGCCTGAAAAAATGTACATTCAGTGATCAAAATCTTAGAATTTCTTGACTAATCTTGGCCATTAAAGGGTTAAATTGACCACTCCTGACCATTAATCCATAATATAACTAAGTGCGCCACACTATAATTGCAACATAGGCAGCTGTCCTAAATGTAAAAAATTTGACAGACAGACTAACAAACTGACTTGCGAGGCACAATTAAAATGCCATTTAACACAATTTCTTCGTCCTCTTAAACAGACAAAACGTCTTGATCATACACTGTAGGTACACGATTCAAAGGCTGTTTGTTGAGTACCGTTCTCAGGTGAAAACTCACATCTGAAAATTATTATAAGGATTATGCAAGCCATTTTGGTCGTCCTGCGTTTCCAATGTCTCAATTACAAGACAGCTATAGATCTAAGGTGTTGAATATATTGAAAATAATTTGAGTGTGAGCTGTTGTAACTCCCAGTAAAATTAGTTTTATACATTCAACAAAATATTCCTTAAAGCAAAAATAATTTGTATTGTGTGGTCTATAAGGATGAAAGCGTTAACCCTAATGTAGAATATGATTTTAATTAGCACTGCAGATCAAATGCTATAATGTTTCGAAATGTTTTAATTTTGAAATGAATTTGATTGGCTGATGTTGCAGCTTTACCATCCAATCAAAAGATTAAACAAAAATGGAAATAATTATGTGGATTCCAGGTGTGAATAGTGTTAAGTTGGACTCATGCACTAATATTGTGGAATGTATTGATTATATATAAATTGTATCAAGTGCAAATAATTCATTCTGCTACATTTAAGAATCGTTAAATATTAAGCATATTGTTAGAGTCATGTTTATTACAGCACCCACCCCCCTACCCCGTGTTCATTACAGCCACCACCGTATGTGTATATGTAGGCTGTAGGTGTGATGGATATTTTGAGAATAGTTTTTAATTATACAAGGTTGCTTAACATTGAAAATAATACATGCTGCCAGCGGTGAATGTAACCCAGATACTTAGCCAGTGGCGACGTAGCCTGCCAAATCCCCCGCCCCCTTATTTCAGTTTTGCTCGCAACTCTAGCTACAATAATTCATTAAATCCAGGACCAACCCACCCAGCAATGGAGCTGCACCAATATATTCGCGAGTATGGCTACAGCATTGCTTTATACCTGTAGCACGAAATATGGAAATAACAGCAAAAGGGTTCCCATTCCCATACGTAAGGAGTACCAGTCGGCACCAGTTTTCGTCTGGCATTAAACACTATTTCAGAGCACCCATGTATAATAAATTAATAATCTCTTCGGTTTCCTATTTAACAAGTTATTCTCCATTCGAGTGTATGCACTCTGTCCAACAAATAGTGGCAGGAACCGCCTAAAATGCATCTTATAATGTCTAGGCGTAGAGATTTTGCTGTGTATGAGCGCAGCCATTTTGGAAAAAAGTAGTTCCGTTATTGCGATGATGCAACAAAGCGGCCGTTCATTATCTTAGAGGTGTATTCTCGCCATAGCACGAAGCTACGGCTCTATGTTTAGAATGAAACAGAACCCTATACCTAACCAAATAAATAAATAAATTCAGAATTTCAGAGATTTCTAATTTGGCAATGATTCTACGAAATGTACAATGCGCTATTTGAAAATACATAAGCAGGAATAGAATCACCGCCAAACCTGCAATATCCAATTTGTCTGTAATGTCAGTCTGTCAGTGCCTGATAGAATCACCTACAAACCACCAATATCAAGTTGGTCTGTATAGTTGGTCTGTCAGTGCCGATTAGAATCGCCGCCAAGCCAGGAATATTCCATTTATCTGTAAAATAGGTAAGTCAAGGCCTGATAGAATCAGCGCCAAACCAGCAATATCCGATTTGTCTGTAAAGTTGGTCGGTCAGTGCCTCAGAGAATCACCACCAAAAGAGCAATTCCCGATTTGTCTGTAAAGTCGGTCGGTCAGTACCTGATAGAATCACCGCCAAACTAAAAATATCGAATTTGTCTGTAAAGTCGGTCGGTCAGTGCCCGATAGAATCACTGCCAAGCCAGCAATATCCATTTTGTCTGTAATGTCGGTCGGTCAGTGCCTGATAGAATCACCACCATGAAAGCAATATCCAATTTGTCTGTAATGTCGGTCAGTCAGTGCCTGATAGAATCACTGCCAAGCCAGCAATATACAATTTGTCTGTAAAGTCGTTCGGTCAGTACCTGATAGAATCACTGTCAAACCAGCAATATTCTATTTGCCTGTATTGTCGGCCGGTCAGTGCCTGATAGAATCACTGCCAAGCCAGCCATATCCAATTTGTCCGTAATGTCTGTCGGTCAGTGCCTGATCGAATCAGAGCCAAACCAGCAATATTCAATTTGTCTGTAAAGTTGGTCGGTCAGTGCCTCAGAGAATCACCATCAAAAGAGCAATTCCCGATTTGTCTGTAAAGTCGGTCGGTCAGTACCTGATAGAATCACCGCCAAACTAAAAATATCGAATTTGTCTGTAAAGTCGGTCGGTCAGTGCCTGATAGAATCACTGCCAAGCCAGCAATATCAATTTTGTCTGTAATGTCGGTCGGTCAGTGCCTGATAGAATCACCACCATGAAAGCAATATCCAATTTGTCTGTAATGTCGGTCAGTCAGTGCCTGATAGAATCACTGCCAAGCCAGCAATATACAATTTGTCTGTAAAGTCGTTCGGTCAGTACCTGATAGAATCACTGTCAAACCAGCAATATTCTATTTGCCTGTATTGTCGGCCGGTCAGTGCCTGATAGAATCACTGCCAAGCCAGCAATATCCAATTTGTCTGTAATGTCTGTCGGTCATTGCCTGATCGAATCAGAGCCAAACCAGCAATATTCAATTTGTCTGTAATGTTGCTCGGTCAGTGCCTGATAGAATCGCCGCCAAGCCAGTAATATCCAATTTGTCTGTAATGTCGGTCAGTCAGTGTCTGATAAAATCACCACCATACCAGCAATATCCAATTTGTCTATAAAGTCGGTCGGTCAGTACCTGATAGAGTCACTGCCAAACTATCAATATCCAATTTGTTTGTAATGTCGGTCGGTCGCCACGCCAGCAATGTCGAATTTGTCTGTAAAGTCAGTCGGTCAGTGCCTGATAGAATCACCGCCAAGCCAGCAATATCCAATCTGTTTGTAATGTCGGTCAGTCAGTACCTGATAGAATCACCACTAGGTTTGTAATTTCGGTCGGTCGCCAAGCCAGCAATATTGAATTTGTCTGTAAAGTCGGTCGGTCAATGCCTGGTAGAATCACTGCCAAGCCAGCAATATCCAATTTGTCTGTAATGTTGGTCGGTCAGTGACTGGCAGGATCACCGCCAAGCCAGCAATATACCATTTGTCTGTAATGTCGGTTTGTCAGTGCCTGATAGAATCACCGACAAGCCAGCAATTTCCAATTTGCCTGTATTGTCGGTCAGTCAGTGCCTGATAAAATCACCGCCATACCAGCACTATCCAATTTGTCTGTAAAGTCGGTCGGTCAGTGCCTGATAGAATCACCACAAAGCCAGCAATATCCAATTTTGTCGGGGATGATGTTAATCATAGCATGCATCCATCATAGAATGGAATGCAATTAGTTTATACATCAGGCGGCTACTATAGATGCCGTTCTAGATAAGCATGACCATGCTGCTAGGCTATGAGCGGGCTTGTACCTTGTAAAATATGTGAATAAAGTAGTACAGTTTTAGTCTTAATAGAAGCAAGTCACGTTGTTCTAATTCAGTATACAGTGCTAGTATTTCAAATCTCTCGCCATCATCAACTCATCTACCGAACCTTTCCCAATATGGATTACTACCTATAATAGTTCATATTGTTGGTGCCGTAACCAGGATATATTTGAGTGACTTCGTACCATATTTGCGTGATTTCTAATTTCCATTCGAGATGGCTGAGAAAGCGAGGCTTGTAAAAACGCGTGGAGTGTACAGAGGGCAAATAACTAAACTACAGAACAAAATCTGTGACAACCTAGCTAAACCTGTGCTCGGGGAGGATGATCATGATTCCATTGCTGCATCCCTCGGTTCATACAATGACAAACTTGCTATCATAGTGGATTTAGACAAACAAATAACGGATTTAATTGATTCGAATGACGATCTGGAACTATCCTTATTGGAATCTGACGATTACATAACAGCAAGTAAGGAACAATTTATAAAATTTGAAAGGCAATTAATTCGTAGAACAAATAACGTTCAGCCTGATGATAACGCAACACCAGACAATTCTAAATTCAGAAAGCATGTTAATCTACCGAAATTAGCTCTCAGAAGTTTCGACGGAAATGCATTAAAATGGCTTGAATTTCACGACACATTTAAGTCAGCCATAGACTCGAACAGTGATTTGACTAACGTTAAAAAATTCCAGTATCTTCGGGCTCAGCTCACGGGAGATGCCGCGAGAGCATTTAACGGTTTGACACTAACAGACAACAACTATATGCACGCTATGGAATTATTACGTAACCGCTATGGACAGTCTCACACGATAATTAGTGCGTATATGAGGGCATTATGGGAGCTTCCCAGGCCTGAACACAATGTGGACTCCCTACGGAATTTCCACGGCCGTTTGGAATCGTACATCAGAGGACTTAGCACGCTAGGTAAGACAGAGGAGACGTATGGCGATCTGTTGGTTCCTGTGGTCCTAGATAAGCTACCTCCAGTTGTTCGTGGTCAAATAGCCCGTGAACACGGCAACAATGAATGGGACAGCAAGACATTACGCGTATCAATTCAGAAAGAAATTGATGCTATGCGAGCATGTGACGTTAGCAATGAACCTATAATTAACCATGGTGAAAGTTTGCTCTCCACTGCAGCCTTCTATACGCGTACGTCACGCCCCGCATCACGTGGACCTCGTTTCACGCGCAGCTCACCACCCCCTACGCGAACACCGCCACCTACCCGGGCGGTTTCCACTTTCAGTAGGCAACACCCACCAACATGTGCCTTTTGCAAAGGAAGGCATATATCAGGAGATTGTGCCGTCATATCCGACAAGCAGAGACGATATGACATCGTACTCAGAGACCACCTGTGTTATAATTGCTTAGGCAAGCATCGCGCCGCGGAGTGCAAATCAAAATACCGCTGTAGAACATGCCAGCGCAAACACCATACCTCTTTGTGCAGTGACCGCATACCGGAATCTAGCAAGGCCACAGCTGCAGCCAATATATCGTTATCAGAACAATTCGGGGATAAGGTTTCACTCGACAACGACACCAAGGTTTCCCTAGCACGTTTAACGGGGCCTGTGCTTTTGAAAACTGCCATAGCTAATATTTCTCACAATCAGAATTCAGCTACGGTTGTTATCCTGTTAGACGAAGGCGCACAACGATCATTCATCACCGAATCAACCGCGGATATGTTGAACATTAATTCTCGTAACACAGAGACAGTTCAGATTTCTTCTTTCAGCGGGAATACCGGGGTCCGCCCTCTGCCTATTGCAGACATAACTCTACACACAGATGCCGATTACGACAACATAGCCATTCGGGATTTAGTGGTGCCTAAAATTTCTACGCCCCTTCGGAATCATATGCGACGCTCGGTTCTTGAGTTGCCTTACTTACAAGGGTTAAATTTCGCATACTCGGATACACATGCCGACAGAGACGAGATATCCATGCTTATTGGAGCGGACTATTATTGGTCTATTGTTCAGAATCATATTGTGAGAGCCCCAGACACTACCTCAGGACCCACAGCAGTTTCCTCTAAATTAGGATACCTTCTTTCGGGTCCAACATCGTCTACATCCGGCCATGATTCGATACCTACAGACACTTCCGTGTATCATGTAAACGTAGACATCGATTCGCATCGCAAAGAGGATATCTCTCTACAGAGGTTTTGGGACCTCGAGACAATTGGCGTAAGGAGCGACGAACTTACGACTGTTACTGACCACGTGGATTACCGTGATACTCACATTCGGAATGAAGTTACCTTGGAAATGCGACCACCCTGCTTTGCCCACTAACAGATCAGTAGCAGAAACCCGCACACGCGCGATGGTGCGGCGCCTCTCCCCTGAGTTATGTGGAGTGTATGATACTATTATTAAAGAACAATTGTCACGCGATTACGTAGAATTGCTCATGGATGATGACGCAACATGTGGGAATTATTTGCCCCATAGACCGGTGATTAAAGACTCAGATTCCACACCGTTTCGCATTGTATATGACTGCTCGAGTTCAGCTGCAAATTCCCCTTCTCTGAACGATTGCTTACAAACTGGACCACCACTCCTTAATGACTTAGCAGGTATTATGTTACGTTTTCGCATTCATAAGGTAGCAATCTCATCTGATATTAAGAAAGCGTTTCATCAAATTGGCTTAGACAGTGACGATCGCAAATACACCAAGTTTTTCTGGCTTTCGGATCATAATGACCCTAACAGCGAATTTGTTGTCTTGAAATTCAAGGTCATCTTGTTTGGAGCGGTGTGCTCACCGTTCATTTTGAATGCCACTGTACGTAATCATCTAGAAGCTAGCCCATCCATCACACCACATGATTTGTCAGGTAATATTTATGTTGATAATTTGGTAACGGGCTGCAATACTGGCTTTGTAGCTATGCAATATTACGATGAGGCTAATGAATTAATGCAAGCAGGCGGCTTTCAATTGCGTTGTTGGACAACAAATTGCCCAGAATTGCGAGACTACATAACGCCAGACGGGACATTATCCGCTAAGCCAGAAATTAGTGTATTGGGGTTACTGTGGAATTCAGAAACTGATTGTATTTCATATAACAATAATGTCATGGAAGCTAATAATGTAGTCGTTACTAAACGCACTGTAGTCAGGTCAATAGCAAGCATTTATGACCCCCTAGGTTATTTATCAGCCGTCCAAGTTCGTGCAAAACTGTTTATTCAGTCTCTCTGGAAGGCTAAATATGACGGGGATCAACCACTTTCAGACGAATTAGCAGGCGAATGGACAGAAATTTCTAATGATCTGTCGTCTGCGCTATCAACGACTATTGAGCGGAAATATTTCCGACATGCCATAGATTCCGACTCGACATACGAATTGCATGCGTTCTGCGATGCTAGTAAGTTAGCGTATGGATGTGTGATATACTTGCGCGACGTGAAGCACGGGGAAACTTCTATAGTAATATCAAAATCACGCATCGCCCCTATTAAACAATTAACGATTCCGCAACTTGAACTCTTAGCAGCGCTAATTGCGTCCAATATGCTTAGCTATGTCTACAAAGCCATAGGGAAACAAATAACGATCTCTAAGCGAGTATTGTGGTCAGACAGCCAAATCGTTCTTCACTGGATCCACAGTGACAAAAGACTGCCGATATTTGTGAGAAATCGGATCAAGGTCATCAAGGCTAAATCTATTGACGAGTTAAAATTTTGTCCAACCAGCGACAATCCAGCAGATATGGTTTCCCGAGGTGTGACGTCGTCAGACTTCGCGAAAGCACGAATCTGGTGGAGTGGACCCGGCTGGCTTGCTAAAGGAGACTGGCCTATTTGCTCTTTATTTGACAGTGCCATTCTGACAGCAGGTGCGGATACGGAATGTCAACCAGATGTGTGTCCATCCCAACTGGATACCAAGACTGATGACAAGCCGTGTTCAGACACAACTGGATTAGCTATCATAATTAACCCCGAAAATTGCTCATCCCTTATGAAACTTTTCAGGGTCACTGCGTACGTCTTGCGATTCATACAGCGGCTCAAGCGTAAACAATGCGCGAATACATGCAATTTGTCAGTCAGTGAGCTCAATGCTGCCGAATACACGTGGATCAAATATGTGCAACAGAAACATTATCTCGGTGAAATAAAAACTCTCCCCGAAGCAAAACGCCCAAATCGAAGTTCACTGGTAAGACAACTACGCTTGTTTTTAGACGAAAACAGTATTCTGCGTGTGGGAGGTCGACTACACAATGCGCCATTAGATTATGATGCTAAATTTCCGATTCTGTTATCAAACAGCGACTTTTACACGAAGCTTGTTGTTCAAGATGCGCATTGCCGGATTTTGCATGCAGGTCCAGACTCCACAATGACATATTTGCGTCAAAAGTTTTGGATAACCAAAATGCGTCAAACCGTTAGGGGTATCCTCAGAATCTGCGTCCAGTGTAAATTAGTAATGGGAACACCCTATGTGTTACCGGAAGCGCCTCCCCTGCAATCATGCAGACTCAAATCAGCACCACCTTTTACAATCTGCGGATTAGATTATACAGGTGCGATCTATGTAAAGTCAAACGTTACTGGTAGAAAAGAGGATAAGGCGTACATACTACTGTTCACATGCGCGAACACCCGTGCGGTCCATCTAGAAACCGTTTCTAACCTGTCTACTACGTCCTTTCTGTATGCATTTAGGCGCTTCGCCGCACGCCGTTCATTGCCAACAAAACTCATTTCTGATAATGCGTCTACATTTTTGTCAGCTGGGGAGGAGATCAAGAAGTTGTTTAATAAAACTCCTGAAGTACAAGAATACATGCTTAACCACCATGTAGAGTGGTCAGTGATTACCAAGCGTGCACCCTGGCACGGAGGTTTTTGGGAACGGTTAATCGGACTGACGAAATCCGTTCTCAAGAAAATACTTGGCAGGGCTTTCATCACGTTTGAAGAGCTTACTACAATCGTTTCTGAGATCGAATCTGTATTAAATAATCGCCCCATAACGTATTACTCGTCCGATGTAAACGACCCGAGTCCTTTGACGCCATCGCATCTGCTGTACGGACGTGTACTTAACAATTTGCCACATATGAATATCTCAGACGAGGATATTCATGATCCCTCATTCGGTGACTCGCAGCCGGAACTAGAAAAGCGCGCTAAAAGATTAAGCATGCTGCAGGCACACTTTTGGCAACGCTGGATTAACGAATACCTCACCGCACAACGCGAAAGACACATTTCCACCGGTAAAATGCGTAATAGTGTGTCTGATAACGTCATAAGAGTAGGTGATGTGGTTTTAGTTCACGATGACATCAAGCATCGTGTTAATTGGAAACTTGCACTTGTCACGGATCTTATATATGGTAATGACAATATGGTTCGTTCAGCTGTAATCAAAACAGCTAATGGGGTAACAAATCGCCCAATAAATAAATTGTACCCACTCGAAGTGTCCATTGCATCGCAGCCTGAAAACACCCATGCCACTCCTGACATTAAAACTGATAATGGTAGTTCAGCTGCAGCAGCTCAGCAAATGTCAGATAGACGCCCTACTAGGGCTGCTGCATTGTGGGCTAAAGAACGAATTACTATTATGGCGGATACACATGATACTTAATTGTAAACTCACTATTGTTATTTTTCTATTGTCATAATATTTGATTTTTGATTGCGTAATTATCAAGTACTGAGTATATTTTATATACATTGTTTGGCCATTTATAGTGGTCACTATTTTCAGTCTTTTCTAATAGATTTTGTCGCGCTCAGCAGCTACATTTGCGGCGCTCAGCAGCTACATTTGCCGCGCTCAGCAGCTACATTTGCCGCACACATAGCAGTTATTTCTCCTGCAATCACTTTTGTGCATCTTATTTTCATATATTGTTATAGTTACTGTGTTACATATGACAAATGTGTTATCACATGCATTTCATTCGTTTATAATCACGTTTAGCTATTTTTCATATGATATATTTTTGTTCACATTGTTTTCATACTTGAATGATCAGATTATTAGTTAATATGTTCAACATCTAGAATGCTATTTAATAAGTTAACTCTAATGTCACTAAGCAATTAATTATTATTTTTTAATTAAGGGCACATCTTCACCTTTCGCGGCCGGAGTATGTCGGGGATGATGTTAATCATAGCATGCATCCATCATAGAATGGAATGCAATTAGTTTATACAACAGGCGGCTACTATAGATGCCGTTCTAGATAAGCATGACCATGCTGCTAGGCTATGAGCGGGCTTATACCTTGTAAAATATGTGAATAAAGTAGGACAGTTTTAGTCTTAATAGAAGCAAGTCACGTTGTTCTAATTCAGTATACAGTGCTAGTATTTCAAATCTCTCGCCATCATCAACTCATCTACCGAACCTTTCCCAATATGGATTACTACCTATAATAGATCATAAATTTGTCTGTAATGTCGGTCGGTCGGTGCCTGATAGAATCAGCGTCAAACCAGCAATATTCAATTTGTCTGTATTGTCGGTTGGTCAGTGCCTGATAGAATCACCGCCAAGCCAGCAATATCCAATTTGTCTGTAATGTCGGTCGGTCAGTGGCTGATAAAATCACCGCCATGCCAGCAATATCCAATTTGTCTATAAAGTCGGTCGGTCAGTACCTGATAGAGTCACAGCAGGACGACTATATTGTATTCAGGGCAACAATCTAGGATTGGCCTTGTTAAATTATGTGAACTATAAATATGGGTGGTCTCTTAATACAAGTGGTCCATATTGTGTGGGCCATGCATTACCAACTGGTATTAGCTCTGTAATGCTCAATTTGCTCATGCCAATTTCAATAGTGGCATCCATTTCTAGGTATGCCACGCCTATTTCTAGCTAAGCTCCACCCATTTTTTGCGTGTTGGAATCAATGTATATATATATACGCTGAATAATGAATTCCCAGACTTCTAATGTCAAGGTAATTGTACAGGTAAGCTAATTTGACTGGGTGCTTTTAAAGGTTTGCTGCCTCTGGCCGCAACAACGCCAGGTCAAATTAGTTTCAAAATATTCAACACGATGTTGTCGATGTTGATTAAACAGTAAAGACATACAATTCGTACATTGCCGGACTATTCAATGTTCATGACTGAGCTCGATACGCCATTCATTTACACATTTTGGATTGTGACATCAGCCTGTATATGACGTAATAGATTATTACGTCATATCCTTCAGTTACAGCTCGAACCCAGCCATTATCATAGAAAATGACTGTTGAATAAATAGCAAAGACATACAATTCGAACAGCGACTAGTCAAATTATTTTCAAAATATTCAACAGTATGTTGATTAAATAGTAATGATGTGCAATTCACATACTTGACTGGCTATTCAATGTTCCTGGTGGAGCTAGATACGTCATTCATTACACATTTTGATTGTGATGTCCCGCTACATTTGACCTAAATAATTATGACGTCATATACTGCAGAAACAGATCAGAAAAATCCAATATCCTAGAAAATGTCCTATGTCTAATTGCCGTCCAAGAGACCATTGTGGTTTTTCTTTTGCAGTTTACTACTGGAATTATAGGATTGGTTATCCAGCCAGTCATTCCAGTAGTAAGCTTTCAAAACAAGTTCTCCGGCGAGTAGCTAATGCAAATGGACGTTTAGTGCTAAAGTCGACATATAAGAGACGCCGCGAGTAGGCGTGTACTTGAGTACTTTCATCTGCAGAAGGAATGATAAACAAGTTTTGTACGCAGTTCTCCAGCAAAAGAAGAGTACTTATTTAGAGTAGTCATTGGGAGTTCCATTGGCTGTTTATTAAAATAATTAAGCGGTCATCGCCGCGCAAACGCTATTACAGTCAGACCAGAACAAATAAGAGTACTCGCCATGAATCACGCGCATGAAGATAATAATTATGAGAGATCCAGCAATCTAAAAATAGAGCCGTGTCTTCGCACCAAGAATTATTAGATCTCGTATCGATGGACATCTCGCGAGACACAGCCCCACAATCCCCTGCGTGAAATGGTCGCGCCTATGCGCAATTCTAGACAGCAATAAATAGAAGCACGCAAAAAACTCCGTCCACCTTTACCAGAAATGGAATCGATTTGAAACTTTGAAATGTAAATACCCAGAACGTAAGTCTCAAGGTAACTCTGCAGGAATTATGTTGCATATTTGGAAACTAATTTAACCTAGGGATTATGGCAGCAACAGCTCCCAGTCAAATTAGATTAAAAATAATCAACATAATATTTATTAAATTTTAAGATCATCAAGGACATATGATTCTTAAACTTTTCTGACGGACTTTTCGATTTTTGTGGCACGAGATGCGTCAATGGACCTTTCCAGTTTTAGCTACTGACCCGCCCATCTCTAGGTAAGCTCCGCCCCAATTTGACTGATCCCTGACTATCAATTTCCAGAATACCACACAGAAATTAATTGCAAAGTATTCAGCAGCATATGTAGTAAATAGTAGACATACAATTCGTACAACAACGCTTAGTCCGTCATCAATTATGAGTTCCTGACGTACGTATTATCTACGTCAATCATGACATCATTCATTATGACGTCATCCTACACGTCACGTAGTTGATCATGATGTTATATGATTGATGGATAAACTAGAAGTCCTTTTGATTGTGACGTCAGGTAATACATGATGTGGTTGATTCTAATGTCAGATACTTGACTGACAAATCGGATCTTTATATTATTATTCTATATCCCCTATTTTGGTGCGGCTGTCACAAATATATTTTACTGAGCTTGCGGTTGGCCATATCAGAAAAGAAGAAGAGGACAACCTCCTTGTGAGTTAGGTTTGATAATGTACACATATTTTAATCAGAATTCCGATTTTTTATTTTCTAATCATTGTCGAAGTCATATGACGTCATAATCAATTATAGCATGACTGACTCGAATTAGTCCGCTTTAAACGCTTAATAGTCCGACACGTTGTACGAATTGTATGTATTTAATATTTAATAAACATGCTGGTGAAATTTATCGAAACTTGGTGCTGTTGCTCAGTCAAATCAGTTTCAAAATATACAACACCTTACCTGCATAGATTTCTGGAAATTAATAGTCAGGGAATTCAAGGATCGATCGATCCCAACACAAAGATGGGCGGGGCATAGTTAAGCCTGGATCCATCCAGAACATGTGTATTAGATAATTTCAGTTCTGAATCATTCCCGCATCTGTGCCCAATAATGAAATTCAGGAACAACAAAAAAGATATCTAACTCCACGGAATCACATTGCTTAACAAGAGCTCTGCAAACGACGCACAATACCCCGCCATGTTAACAAACCAATGAATGAGAGCTATCAGAAAATATTTATTTCATCCTCAGATCCAGACCAGTCATCCTATGAAGTGTCAAAGCGATCCGTTAAACGGTCAAGGAGTTATCGTCCGGAAACAAAATTTCAAGATGGCCACCGGTGACTGGCGGCCATATTGGATTTCTGATTATCGTAAATTTCGATAAATTTCTTCAGCAGACGTAGTCCAACCACCCTATGAAGTGATCCGATAAATGGCAACGGAGATGTCATCCAGAAACCAATTTTCAAGATAGCAGCCTGTGGCTTGTGGCCATCTTGGAGTTCGGATCATCATCAAGTTCGCTAGGTGTCTTCCAAAGACCTAGTCCAACCACCTTATGAAGTTTCAAAGCGATTCGATAAACGGTAACAGCATTATCATTCGGAAACCAATTTTCAAGATGGCCTCAGGTGGCTGGCGGTCATCTTGGATTTCGGATCATCGTCGATTTGGATAGGTTTCTTCCTCAGACCTAGTCCAACCACACTCTAAAGTTTTAAAGTGATCGTAGAAGATGTAACACCTTACCTCTATTTGCAATAATGCCGTACTTTAAGGCTGCTTCTAAACCACAACTGTGAGCGAAACCTCCAGTAGGAAAAGCTGAAAACAGATATATATATATATATATATATATATATATATATATATATATATATATAAATTTATATACAGATTAAGTAGAAGTGGGGCGAGCTGGGCCCTTTTTCACACCCTATTAAGTAGTTGCTGTGTCAGAGTTTATTTGTATCATTATCACCTTTTTTCCTTTGATCTCACCGCCTTTTGAAAAGTTGTGAGAAAGGGGCCCAGCTCTCCGCCATTCTGCTTGGATGTTTGATGTAGAGGGTTGTCCATAAGCACCCCCCCCCCTCATTAAATCATGCGCCTCCTGCCATCCAATGATGTGAGCTTAAGGGTAATTAGCATAATGATTGACAAGGGTTAATGAGGGTAATTAAGGATGATTGACAGGCTACATGTCTGGACTCACCTTTTTCCTGACTCTGTGAACTCGCTCAATCGCGAAGCCCCGCCTCCTCGTTATGTCATATGCCTCCTGGCATCCAATGAGGTGAGCTTAAGGGTAATTAGCATAATGATGCATGACAAGGGTTAATGAGGATAATTAAGGATGATTAACAGGCTACATGTCCGGACTCATCTTTTCCTGACTCTGCAAAATCATTAAATCGTGAAGCCCCACCCCTCCCCCCTCATTAAATCATGTGCCTTCTGGTATCCAATGAGGTGAGCTTAAGGGTAATTAGCGCAATGCTGATTGATAAAGAGTTAATGTACAGTGTAAGTATGATTGACAGGGTGCATGTCTGGCCTCATCTTTTCATGGGAACTTATTCAATCATGAAGCCCCCCCCCCCACCCCTCCACATCATTAAATCACGGCTCTCCTGGCATCCAATGAGGTGAGCTTAAAGGTAATTAGCATAATGATTGACAAGGGTTAATGCATAGCGTACTGATTATTGACAGGTTGCATATCTGGACTCGTCTTTTTTCTGACACTGGGAACTCGTTCAATCATGGGAGATTAATTCTAAATGGTCAAGTTATAGCATAAAGACAATTGTGGAAGACGACTCTGTTAGTCTCATGGATTGATCAATAAACTTCTGAACCTCAGCATTTTCTACCTGTGACAATGTACAAGGGTCAATGTATCACATGACGACGATCAGTTAGTTATTACTCCAACAGATTAAAATTAACCAGTCGAGCTTTAAAACAACTCCGACTGCGTGTAACAATCGTCAGAGTCGTACAAAGTTCAGTGAATCAATTTTCAACTGTGTTAGATTAATAACAACAAACTATTACATTTTAATGGGGCACAAGTGGCCACGCAATATTGGAAAAAAATTCAAGTACAAGTTGAGTTGGGTTTGGATGGGTTATAGGTGATGATGATTTCAGGGTTTTTCCAATTAAACAATATGAGTCATTTCACATTTCTCAATTTTTTAATAAAGTAAAGTTTGAGTAACTATATACAACCGATAAAATATACAGATGATAAATATACAGATGATAAAAATATACACACAAATAAGCGAAAAATATAAAAACACAATAATTAAATGTCAATCAAATACAAACAATAAGTTAAATAAAATATAAAATTTACACATATTTTCGAGCCGGATCCAGTGACATGTAAAGTTATGCGATGGCCATAGAGAATGATGTGACAGAGGTATTGCACAAAACTGATTTCAGAGCTATTATTTAGATAAATTTGAAAACGATCTAGGCAATACTGAATCCCTAACAGGTTGGGTATAAAAACAGGGCAGGTAGTACAGAGGTAGAGTTTGGAGATATTAACTTTCAAAGTGTGGGAGGGGTGTGTAGGGTATATATTAAATAGGTTAAATAATGTTTTTAAAACTGGCTCAATGCATGAATATAGCAAACTTTACTCAAGTCATACTTTTCCCCCACACACCCGCTCCACCCTATAACTATGTATCGCCCTCCACACATTTCTAACCGATAAAAATAACAAAGCAGAAAAATTATTTACTCCCCCTGGATGAAGGGTATGCTAGTAATCTTCTGCGTTATGGCTTAGCGCATTATATACATACAAAAGCCACAGCTCAACCGCTAACAACCTAACCATTTCGCAACCACCACACACCCCCAACCCGACAGGTTTTTCCCATTCACTGAAGCCCTGCATATCCCAAGCTTATGCTCAACATCCCAACCTAATCACAATCCGAAAGCACCCCTCAACTTTCCCACCCCAACCACAGTTATCATAAAATTAGATCCTAGAGATACCCTAAAAGCCATATGGCTTAGTATAAGTGATTAAAAATGGTCCATTTTTTGTAAGTATATGTGAAACGTTTCTCAGTATCCTTACTCAAAAGTCTATGAGCTTTATTTCTAATGATAGTATTAGGATACTGAGCGAATGTTTCGAGAATATGATCATTGACCATGGCCAACACAGTATCAAATCCCAGTCCCTTATTCCTGTAATTTAAAGTTAAGCCTTTAATTTTGCAAACATTCTTGATATCCCCTGCCTGTCCATCTAGCTGTCTGTATGCGTAACTTTTCGGGCCAGTACTGACAAACTCTGTTATTTCATGGCAGGAAGGAACTTCCTCCATGAAATAACTGAGTTTTTTAACATACATGATGGAATCTGTATCGTGATAAATGCAGCTCGAGCCTACAGCTACTAGACTTTGTAGCAAACGAACCATGGTGTGACTCGTGACAATTGCAGTGATCACAACATTGGTGTGATTATCCACTGGCATGAATTGATTCAACTCACGATAGCGCATTAACAGAGTGCTGTCATTACATACATGGATATCGTTGACAGAAATCGTTCTATCCGTCAGCAACTTCAACATGGCACTATACAAATTGATATATTCTTGCTTAGGGTAGGGGTTTAGGGTGAAATAACCCCACAAATAATTCAGCATCTGTTTTGCCACGGTTCTAAGGCTCTTATTTTGAATGATTAAAGCTTTATCTAATTTAAGCCCTTCACGCTCAAAATATTCCAGAACATAGGTGTCTTTCTGGGCATCGGTGACCGCATCCTCGAGATACCCCAATGCTTCGTATTTAATTTTCAGAAAGTTATCGATGTATCCCTTGAAAAGCGTATCAGTATGCTCTTTGTAGTGCCATATCTCCATAAAATCTAAGATACGATACCCGCTACATACCACCTCCATCAACTCCACAGACGAGACATCATAAACACCATGTAGAGCGCACTTGCTATCGCTATGAGTACATTCAGTACCCTGCAAATCGTGATCGCATTTACTACACAATGGAAAGAACAAACGTTCATTACATCTGTATGGCAGGACAGGAAAGAATAACAATTTAGGAGGCAAACAGATAGACTTTATCAGACTGAAGTAAGACCCTAACTCCTCTACTGGTTAAAAATCTCTAATGATTACTTCTGGTTCGCCTAGAGGGTACTCGCTGGTCTTACAAATGTAAGGATATAGCGAAGCGATATCCATGTACCCTATATACTCATCCACTGCAGCCCAGTGATGCAAATGTATGGCATTGGTACAGCCACCATAGAGGGCATTGCACGCGATAAGCAGTGCACGATATGCTCTAGCATTCAGAAAAGCATTAATGCTATGGTCGTTAAGCCTCTGGGCCTTACAATCCCAACCCCACATTTCAACTACATTCAAACCCATACGTCTAAGCTCACAAGATTTATAAAGCGTCTTCTGATACACTTCTTCTAAAGTTACATCAGGCTAAAAATGACTTGGTAGTCATACGCTTACTAGGCAGACATTTCGAACACATGTATGTAACAGCTGTAGTACTCAAAGTATCCTTCATGTTGTGGCAGTAACCATCCAGCGATTGGTTAAACGCTTCAGGTTCTCCGCCCATTAGAGCATGTTTAAGGAACACGTTCTTATAATGAGCCAGGTAATCTAGCCACTTACAAGCTTCTACAGAGTAACGTTTCTTGTTACATAGTTTAACGTACCCCCATAACAGGCAGAGCTACTAGCTAGTAGTTAGCCCTAAACACCTTAGTACATAATAACCATCCACTAGTGCGCCTACCTCTTCTATGGAGAATCGGAAGACGGGCGATGAGGCGGGCCAAGATCAGAACCCTTAGCTCGGAGTATGAGGCGAGAAGGTCAGCAGATTCTAGATTAGTGCCTGGGTAAGAGGGAGACAGAGGAGAGGATGGCAACCAGTATGCTGAACATTCTTCAGCGGACTAGGAGACATTACAGGTCGGATCATGGAGAAGATCCAGACCGTACAGAATGCCTTCTACCTTCGGTATACCCACACATATCGAATCCGGCACATCGATGATGGTAGGGTGATGCTCTTCCACAAGAATGCTCCAGGGAGTCCCTGGATGAATACAGTAGGAGTGGCCTAGACTTGGGTGTCGGCCAGAGAGCAAGCCCACCTCGACCCAGACAATATCGATCGACCCAACACCATGTGAGCCTTCGTCAGATCAATCAACGGTGAGGTCAACGTTGTCATTGACAGCCAGCATCTACTAGGGACAGGGCCCCTCCCAGCCTGGCTCCAATGGAGGAAGGGAATGGTGGCACTCGATACCTACAAGGTCAACATGTGTCTCTGGAAATGCCTAGCAGTATATCGAGGAGTGAGGTATGATAGAAGTACGGCTCCTGCATGGGAGCATGCTAAACAGTTCTATGACCTGAACAGGCCTGTGGCTGACGTCCCTGGATCAGCTGGACAACGTAGAGTTCTTTGCGAAGACAGGGATTCGCATTTACAAAGCTACCAAAGAGGGTAGCTGGCATCTGACCAGGAAACCTGCACACTATCCGAACATCATGACCATTGGAGTATACGACCACCATGCCTTCTTCATTAAGGACATCTCCAAGCTGGCCCAGACTCTCATCTGCGGATACTGTCAACAGCAGTTAAAGCCTGTCATCTCCAACGTCACACTGACAACTGTACAGGTGGAAAAACGACCATCGAGTGTGCTGGGGAGATGTTAGAGGCACCGCAGTCAGCATACGAGAAGGCCTTCTATCCAGCCCAACCGGCCACTTCAGCAGCTACTCGTTGGATTGAATATGAGTCGAGAAATCGAGGAATTCACATACACCACGCAAAGTGTAGTCATGGTGGCAAGCATTGGATTGCAGGAAATGTCAATTTCCCTTTCTCCGAGATCTAACAATACTCACCATTCTGTTACTTCTG
The DNA here is from genome assembly GCA_034401795.1 of Chaetoderma sp. LZ-2023a. Taxonomy (NCBI): domain Eukaryota; kingdom Metazoa; phylum Mollusca; class Caudofoveata; order Chaetodermatida; family Chaetodermatidae; genus Chaetoderma; species Chaetoderma sp. LZ-2023a. Next base: position 165,815,644 of record CM067359.1, read on the forward strand.
ATATACAGCTGGCTCTGACAGCTGGCTCTGACAGTTGGCTCTGACAGCTGGCTCTAGGACTATAGACTTAGAAAGCTTTACCGACTCTGTGGAACCGCGTACTCGGCTCCCAACCGCCGAGTACCTGTCTACCATAGAGCTCATATTGTTTGCATAGCCACCAAACAAGAGAAATCCATGGCTTGCCTCCGTGGGGCTGGGAGGCTGGGTCCGTAACAGAATGGTGAGTATTGTTAGATCTTGGAGAAAGAGAAATTGACATTTCCTGCATTCTCCATCGATCAATACTGACCATTCTGTTACTTCTGATATACACCAGATTTGATCAGTAACCTGGTGGGAAGGGGCAAGCCATAAATGCTACTTTTGCCCTTGGAGAAAGATTTAGACTTAAAAACTTGACTAACGGAGACCTAAAAGGACCGTCAAGTTAACGGAACCGAATCACATTCGCGTCACTGCCCCCCCCCCTTTTTCTCCTAAGAAAAGGGAGAGAACTCACGAACATGCATCTCGCCTGAAAACACAAATATGCCAAGAGGGTTAACTGCTCTTTGCATATATTAGCCTGGGAATGAGCATGAATATATAAGATGAATGATCATGATATATAGACATAATACAAAACACTCTCAATCGTGAATTACCTCATGATATTTGGAATTCAGACCTGGAGCCTCCAACCAGTCACTTGTCCGGCCATCAGTGACACAACTGGTTGATATCCTCTCGCTCGACCATGTCTGCTTCTTAATTCTCTCTTACAAATGCCAAAAAAGGAAGAAGAGCAGCGCGGTCATATAGCTATCGTCTCAAAACAGCTAAAGCGAGTGGAATGGCGAAGTCTGACACATCCCTCATATAGTAATCCATGAAAGAGGACTCGCAGTGCCCTTGTGCGACAGCCATGATGTCTTTAAACGGAACACCATTGTAAAGGGTGGAAGAGGCGGCTATTCCTCTAACATCGTGCCCTTGCGCCTTGCACTTGGTGCCCAGTCATAATCTCATGGGTAGTCTGAATGCATTCGACTACCCAACGAGAGATAGAATCCACGGATGCGGCGCCATATGGCTCCATATGGCAGATCCACAGACGTCTATCATTCGACCGTTTTGTACTTAGTCAACGCACGGACTGGGCACCAGACACTGGCATCACGATCACCTACTTAGTTTCGGTATAACGATCGGTTTGCCGGGATATCTCAAAGATCGAATCTTTGACATAAACTCTGCTCTTGGCAGTAGACGTAGACCCTCTCTGGAGACAATAAATCGGTCGCTCTCTGCTGAAAGTGCATGGATCACACTGCACCTTCTAGCTGAGGAAGCTGCCAATAGAAAGACCGCCTTTAGAGTCAAATGCTTTAGACTAGCCTAACGCAACGGTTCGAAACGGTGCTTGGCCAGTACATTAAGCACTAAAGATAGACTCCAGGCTGGAATGACTACCGGTTGTCTCGGTCGGAGATTGCTCATTCCCTTCACCATCACACTAAACTGGGCCACCTCTGGACTATCCCTGTTGGCTAGAGAAGGGATAACTCATGCCAAAGCTGACTTGTATCCAGCAATTGTGACAGGAGCTAGTCCTGAAAAGAACAGCTCACAGAGAAAGTCTGCTATTTGCTGAATAGTGGAATGAAAGGTAACAATACCCTTTTCCTCACACCAGTCTGCACATCCGTTAACCTTGTTGTTATATGACTTGAAGGTTGACCTCCCTCCTGCAGCTGCGATGAAATCTGCAGCACGTCGAGAAAAGTCCGCCAACGTGTAACGTTGTTTGACAACAACCACGCAGTCAATAACATTTTGGGACGCTCGTGTAGGAAGCGTCCCTTGGCCTGGGAGATTATGTTCGGAATCTCGGGTAACTGCACAGGATTTTCCACCCGTAGACCTCGAAGATCCGTGAACCACGGCCGGCTGGGCCAAACGGCGCTATAGCAGGACCAAGCACGGTTCCTCTCTGATCTTCACCAATATCTTCGGTAGAAGAATGGTGGGTGGGTACGCGTAAGCATGCATCCCTCTCCAGCTTAACGCCAGAGCGTCTGTATCGACGGCATTAGGATCTGTATCGGCGAGACATAAGTCATGATTTGAGCATTTTCCCTTGTCGCGAACAAGTCCACGTCGAGGTTGCCCCAATGCTCGAAGATCCTGTGAAGAACTGGAGGGTTGAGAGACCATTCTGTTGGCAGAATCCTCTGTCTGCTAGACAAAGCATCCGCCAGAATGTCCAATCGCCCGGGAATATGAGCTGCTTTAAAAAACAACCGAGTAATTCCTGCACCGTTGAATCAAGTGCCACACTTAGGTACATAGTGTGGGTGACTTGGTCTCGCCTTGGCGATTTCTGTATGATACTACTGTCGAGTTGCCCGACCGTATCAATATCGCCTTGCCCCTGACTTTTGGAAGAAAGACTTCCCAATGCCAGTTCCACTGCCATCATATCCAACAGATTGATATGCAGCTGTCTCTCTTGGAGAGTCCATGTGCCCGAGACCTGGTGTTCTCCTAGCTAGGGCCCCCATCCATCCAGCGATGCATCCGTGTACACGGACAGCTGGGGTTGGGGTAGGTGCAGCGACAAAACTCCTACTAGGCGATTCTGACGCTCATTCCTACCCTACAATATGCGACATTATTGGCTCCAAATCTGGCACCAGTTTTGACAGGGGTTCTATTCTCTGTTTCCACAGAGACATCAGATACAACTGGATAGGTCTTCGTATATGAGCAGTGTACGGGTATACCTGCTACATGGAGACCATCATGCCCAGCATCTGAAGAAACCGCCTCGCCTGAATGTGGTTTCCCAATCGAAATTCTTGCCGATGGCTAACAGAGACACCACTATGGGCTCTGATGGGTAAACAACCCTGCCCTCCTCGAGATCGAATCACATCGTTAAATAAACGAAATGTTGAGTGGTGTGTCAACTCAGATTTCTCCTTGTTGACTATCTAGCCTAGATCTGAAAGCAACTTCAGATTCCGAGCAGTATCCACCTCTAACCTGGCTGATGATCAGCCAATCGTCTATGTAGGTGTGAAGCGCCATGTTCTCTTTTGTGAGAAACGCTGTCACCACAAGGACCACTCTGGTGAAAACCCCTTGGAGCTGTCGACAGGCCGAATGGGAGGTTTAAACTCCCATACTAGATTCTGAAACGCAACTCTCAGAAACCTGTGACAACTCCCGTTCATAGGAATGTGGGAAAATGCATCACTCAGATCGATCGATACACACCACACTCCCTTCCTCAATCCTGCCCTTACCGACCTCGGCGTTTCCATCTGGAACCGAGGCGTATGGATAAACCAATTTAATGGCCTGAGATTGAGTACGGGTCTCCATCCCCCTGTGCTCTTGGGGACAAGGAACATATTGGAATAGAAGCCTGGAGTGTTCTGGTTCGCTGGATTTATTGCTCCCTTCAGAAGCAAACCCGACACTTCGTTTTGAACGGCTTCTAACTTGTCTGGTTCCCGTGGTACGGGTGTCCAGACAGGTGCCAAAGACAGATTCTGCGGTGAAAAGTCCCACCACTCCGGCATGTACCCCTGGGATAACCATCCCAGGACCAGACTGTCTGACGTCATACCTCGCCAGGACTCGACGAAACGCATGAGCCTTCCACCCACCATAGACGCCTCGACGTCTAACGGGGTTGTCCGGCTTGCGGTCCGCCCCCCCCCCTTTCTTAACGAGAGAGAGAACCATTTCCATCTTGGCTCGGCAGGTACAACTGGCACCGCTGTTCCTGTTGCACAGGTGCGGTCCAGGCGGATATGAAGGGAGCTCTCGTACCCTCATGTACGATCCGCTCCCTTCTTTCTGCCCTTGGAGGACTTACCCTTACTTTTCCCCTTGCCCTTCCCGCCTCTAGGGCGATCAGCAGCGACCGCTGGTGGCTGAGAAAATCCAGATGAAGCAGAAGTCGCAGTAGGCTTAGCTTTCGCCTTGCCTTTCTGCTTCTTCTGCTTCATCGAAGGTTGGACAGCTAACGGTTTCCCTACAGCCCCTAGTGTGTGCGCTTCCCTCACTAGCTCCAGCCGTAGGTTTACCGCCAACCGATTCTGCGCAATGCTGGCAGTGTCCTCTTGGATGGCCCGCGCCAGGCCACCGAAGATGCAAGGCCCTGTCAGGGGTGTCCCAAGAAGACACTCCCTGACTGCCGTAGCCGGACGCATATGGTCAAGAACCATTTGCCTCCTGGACTTTGTCACACGCGCTTGCACCCTTGCCAGTGCATCCATAGACAGCACCAAGCCGTCATTGACACACGAAAGTGCCACAGGTGGCACAGGGTGGCCTGCCCCGCTTCAGCCCACACTTCCCGTAGGCACTGTTGCCAAGGAGTTTGAAGAGCTCTGCCAAGAGTGCTTTGCTTTTATCCACATCTCCTAAGCAGCAGGCCTCTGTAATGGCATTCAAGAACCACTCAAATAGTTTCTGTGGGATAGAGTCTATGGTGCGGTAGACAGCAGTGATCTCTAGACCATGGACGATATACCATTTGAAGCCTTTTCTTGCCAGAGATGGCACCGACCAGCTTGCTGATGGTGGGGCGCTTCCAACCCGTTTTCTCAAGGTGCCTACGGGAAGCTGATCGAGGCCCTATAATGCCATACCAAAATGAGATTCACCAAGGATAAGTGCGCGGTAAATAGAGGCCTGTGCATCGCATGGTTTCAGGATCTCGAGGAGATCAGGGAGTCCTACGAGCTGCAGAGCCATAAGGCTAACGTCAGCTTTCATCACCCCTTCCAGGTGGGTATAGCAGAATACGAGCTCACGAAGCTGCGAATGCTGGAGTTCTACGACTTCCTCGACCACTATGTAGCATGTGACAGCTTCGAGTACCTGCAGATGGCCACCGATTCCATGTACATTGCCATAGCAGGTTCCAACCTTGATGAGGTCATACGCCCAGAGATGTGAAGGGAGTACCAGGCCTGCACACGGGACTGGTTGCCATGGGTAAAATGGTCTGGATGGACACCAGTCCTGTTCAAACTTGAGTTTGAAGGCACGCATGGTATTGATTTCTGTTCCAAATGCTACTATGTGGAGAGCGCAGATGAGGCCGGAGGCCGTACGAAGTGCTGAGGGCGTACTTGTAGGTCATGCACGTTCCTCTGGAACAGACCCGATCATGCAGAAGGAACAGCACATCTGCCTGGTGAACTCTGTTCAGGAGAGGTTCATCGAAGTGTGCATACCGAATGTGCCCTGGACGAGGTCAAATTATCGCCTGCCTGGTGAGCCACTGGCTAACCACTTCCAAGGTGAATCTATGACCCTAGCGACATGCAGCCTTGAGCAGCTGGTGAGGCTCATGGTAATATCCACCAGGTTGGTAGTACAGGGTCTCAAGATAGGCGGTTGTTGAACTCTTGGACTTCATCTCTGACGTCAACACCTGTCCTCTCCTGTACAGTTCTGGCAAACTCTAGACAGACAAACAGACGACCGTCGTTCATCTGACCATCGATGAACACTTCGAATACCTGTGAACACTGCTGTCTAATCTCTGCAGTGCTGGCACCATCACTGAAGGGTAGCTTATCGACAAAGGCTTGCCAGTTAAGGGACTTGACCAGGTCGAACAGAGAAGCCATCTTATATAGGATATCTTAAATGTTCGGCAGCCCAGTTGACTGCAAGAGCCATTGCAACATATGGGGGCCATGGACAGGCAACTCCAAAGAATGTGCCTACCCCCGTTGCGATGGCTGGAATAGCCTCAGAGATCTTACCAACCCCTGACAGAGCATTGTTGGCGATCTTGCGGATTGTCTCACCAGTCTTCGTCATGAACAGAGCAATCAGAGCCCCAACAGCCACTAGTGGGTCAAGAGAGCCCTTCATGTAGGTGCGATAAATCCCCTTGGCTCGGTGGATTAGCTGGTGAGATTCTGGCTCTACGTCATCACCATCATAGTTGCCACCCTCATCATAGTCCTCATCATAGCCCTTATCCTCGTCATAGTCCTCGACATTATCATAGTCCTTGTCGACTGGATCCTCATTGACTGGATCCTTGAAAGCTTCCGGTTCATACATTGCTTGCAGTTCCTGCTAACTATATGGTGAGTTTAAATCACCTATATAGACATGACATCCGCAATCTTGAATGCAGGCATGTTTGCCTTGACGAACTGGGGTCTCAGCTTCGCTGACCATAAGGAGGTGGAGGTAGAGAGAAAACGCCATAACCAGGCGATGGAGAAGCTGCCTAAGGAGAAGATTGAGTACAGCACTCGAGCATATGCGCCAAAGGGAGGCACGCTGACAGCAACAAAGGGCTCAAGCCAGCCACACCATCCAAGAGGCTGATGAGAGTCTTGATTAGTACTACATCGCTGGAAAGATCTCTGAGCCAATGCCCGACTATGAGGCATTAGGAGGTCAGAAGATGGCCGAGGCAATAGTAGTAGTAGGAGCTGTGGTGACGGTTGCTGGAGTTACAGTCTATGTGCGTTCAAGCTGAATACCTCCATTTTGCGAGACGCGAACCTTGCTATATCCAAAATACAGCACTGTTACTCCAACCGGGCGAGTGGCCCTTCGCTCTCTAGATGGGTTCCCAACATGAAAGCTGAGCTGGTTGCCATGGTTAGGCAAGATGCCCCTTCCTCCGAGGTGGCACTGACCCGAGAGCGCCAACTCGAGATCCTCATGGCCAGAGGTCAGGTGGAGTAGGGCATATGACTTCATTTTCTGTCGATAGAGACAGCAATCAGCCAGATCGCGCACCTCACCGACGAACATTGGTCCCAGCAACCACAAGTTTGAAGTCGTCTAGCTCCCCAACCTCCTGGACCACCCCTCCTTTCTGAACCAAGACTGCTACAGCACCACAGTCTGATGCACCTCGTTGCAATGTCAACTATAGACGCTGGTTAGCCATGGCCTGGACCTGTTGTTGCTGTCGCTCTACATGTAGGATTCGTTGCCCAGAGCCTGCACGTTTTAGTTCCTGGTCGCTTTCATCATGCCAAACTTGAAGTCGTGGAGAGGTCATCATTACATCAGTAAGATGTTTGGTATACACTTGGAGGAACAGCTTGTCCTGCATCAAGGCCGGGTTCATGTGTGTGTTCTCGAAGAGGGAGAAGAGTGGCACCGCAACAAGTATTTCTATGTCTTGTTGTAAGTCGATACTGACTGCCATAGAGGAGACTAAAGTTCCCTGAGAACTACCAGGACGACCTCATCAAAAAGGTTTGCAAGTCAGATGCCTGTAAATCATGGGAGAAGTGGGTCTTCCGCGAGAAGTTTCAGAAGAAAAGAATCAGGGCATCTTATTCTGAGTGGAAAATGTTTCAATCTGATCCTCTGGCAGCGGAGTCTATGGATGAAGCTTCTGAAGAAGAAGTTCCTCAAGCTTCTGACGCAGTTCCTCAAGCTGCTGACGAAGTTCCTCGACCCTGAAAAAGCATCCCGCCACTACTATTGTCTTCCTGGCTAACGCTTTCGCTTTAGCTTCCTGGCGGGATTCAGCTTGTAGCTGAAGTTTTCTGCTTTCTCCAGAGAAGGCTTGGAACAGCTCACCTGTCTCCTTGTTCTTGAAGATGAATTTGCTCTATTGGCCCACCCTCTGTACACCCGTGATAAAGTCCTGTTTGGTCTCCTTGAGGGCCAGGCTGTCATATAGGGTCTCGAGCAGGGAGCGCCCACACTTGGAGCTGAAATACAGCAAGCGAGCATTGTGGCAGATATCTGGCGAGATCTCACATGTGTATTTCTGAAAGAGGATGAAGACAGTGATCTTGGTGTGATGGATGCGTCTGGTGATGTTGCTGAGGTAGGTAACTGTCTTCTGGTCCATTGCAGGGTCATCAATGACTAGAACAAATGGGTCCGTCAGTCGAGCTGCTAGCAGCTTCTCCATTAGCGCATGTTGCTTTCGCGTTTTGTCTATTGGGCCCTTATACCACTGGTCGTTGTCATCGACAGTGTCAGTGGCAGTCGGACGCCAGGAGTATGCAGCACTCACGCAGATATTCTGCTAGCAAGGCACGCAACAAGATGTTTTTTCCATGTCCCGAAGGGGCGATGATCAATACCACCTGCCCAGCATCAGCCAGTCTACTGCTGTATGGTACTGACATGTTCCAGGAAGATGGCCAGCACCTGTTTGGCTGTAGCCTCGTCTATATCAGGGAGCTTAAATGGAAACACTTCCTGTATGGGCTCTATTGCCCGCAGGACCAGCATCGTTGCTATGCTGGTCCAGACAAATGATGTGATGGAGGTGTCGAGCATGAAATCCCAACAACACCTGAGAAGGTAACGCAGAGGGCCTGTGTCAGTAGCAGTGTCCAGGACATCGAGTATCCATATGAGGCAAGCACGTGAGGTCATGTCTATTTAAGAGGTCTTAAACGGCACCTCAGGGTGGGGGTGGGTGGTGTGGGGGTGGGGGGGGGGGTTTAGAGGTTGCCACTTTTTCACCGCCAACGCTAACATCACTGACCATGATCCTACCAACCTTTAGATTATTTCCATCCAGTCGGAAGGAGCTTCTGCTCTTGAACAGTTTCTGAACGAGGTTATGTGCCCGTGATTCACCCAACATCTTGATGGCCCCTTCATCACTCGTCCCAAGGGCACCTTTGACAATTAGCCTGTCCTGGAGTGTAATGCCTTTGTATGCAGCGGTGGCACTGTTAAGGGCCCAGGTTCCTATGGATTGTACATTTCTGATGAGCTCTCTGACCAGTACAGTACCATGGATTTCCCGTGGTTTACCATTCGCATCGAAGTCCATGAAGGAGATGGGGAACAGTGGCATTCCTCACCTAAGTGGGCCAAACCCCCAATTTCCTTGCTTTCTAGGTCTGTAAGTGATAGAGACATTGTTGGGGGTATATTTAGTGGCTTAAACCCAGTCGTATCCAGTGGGAACCGCAGAAACAGATGAACACCTAGTCGTATCCCCAGTGAAACAGATGGGCGTAGGAGGACCACATGGTGGGCCAAGGAAATAACTAGCAGTGCTCAGGATACTGGCCCTCCCTGCCGGGGCATGCCTTGTGGGCTAACCACCATTTCCTGGCATTGGAAATCCTCAGTCCGTGTGATCAACTATACACTACCCACTCTGGAACAGCACACCATGCCTCGTAGGCAACTGTTGTGTCATGGACCACCGAGGCGTCCATGGTCTATAGTGCTATTTATAGCATCTTAAAGCTCGACATAGGCCATAACACTCGTCTCTAGCCCTAGAACCACGGCTTCCATTAGAGGGATGCATTCGCCCACGATCTTTGTGGCAGCAGTATATGTGGCACCACCGATGGCGATCTTTGGGATGGGATGTTTTATTCCTAGACAGTGGTTGACAACTGTACTCGCCACTGTAGCGAGGACAGCGGTTCCAGTAGCAAAAATAACCTCATTACCACCTGTCATCTTCACCACAACCACATTCACGGCTGCATTACTGGTGACATGAATGGCCAGGGGCGTAACCTGTGTTAGTAGCTTCTGGGTCTTGCTTTTGAGCAGCTTCTCCACCTTCTGGAGACTCGCCTGGCGCTCCGGGAGTTGCTTTACAATCTGTACTGTTGACGTTATCGTGTAACCACTGAGTATACAATGCAGTTAAACGTGTACGTTCTACCTCGAGAGTGCTAAGCAGATCAACCCAGTCTGCATCTGTTAGCTGATTAGATTGGTACTGGGGAATATCCATTAGCACTATACATAGTGGCTTAAACCATGGGCCCGTGCACTAAGTACTATGCCGTTTTCCACACCGAATTGAAGGATTATAAGAAGAAGTCACCCGTTGAGCTCGCACGGCTCTCTAGCACTGAGGTAACAGAGGAGCTGACAACCATGAAGGTCCACCTAAGATTTGCTAAGGGGCAGATCTGTTTTGTCGAATACCTCATTATGAGCAGTATCGTCAAGCAGCTCCTGCATACTAAGGGATTCTACAAGGATCGGGAATATCTGTCGGACGTGTTCCAGCAGTTGCAGGCATCCATGGCATCCCCTGACACTGAGTTGGATAAGGCTCTCCATTCCTACAAGCTATCATCCTGCTAGCATTGCCGGGCAGGGTGGTGAGTGTCAGAAACGGGTCGGCGTTTGTCGTCCAGCACTCTGTGTGTCAGAACTGGCCCGGGGACCTATGTGTCATGGGGGTCGGGATGACATGCGGAGCTGAGTTGATGTCAGTGTTAAACCCAAAGTGGACACTGGGGGGAACTCCCCTCGACTATCATGTTTTATAACCCCTGAACACCAGGTCCTCGATATTCATGATCAGGTTGCTCAGAATAAGCCGCAGGTGTGGAGAGATGGAAAAGTCCAGCTGGCCTGCTGGAACTTGGCGATGACGCTGCTAGGGTCTGCAATGATGATCATATTCTCGACAAGACTGCTGAACATTGCCTTCACCTCTTTGCAACTCACCCCATCCATAGTGACGCAGCTTCGTCTGGGATGTCAGACGACAATAACATAATGCTTCTAAGGACTGGTTGATTCGAATGCTCCCCGCTGGTGTAAGCCCTGAGGTTGTGTGTGGGACAAAGTGCTTCCAGGCATCTGGGTGGTCCTGAGTGTTTCCGGTGATGTGCATATTCTGCATCATCGCTCCAGGCTCTGAGTCTGGATCGAATAAAAACGTCGCTGTCTTCCGACGGCCGATTTTCTGTGGTGTCTGATAGGGGAAGCCTAGTGTCTTACCTAGTTCCGAAATTTCAGGTAAGTTCTAGCGAGGTCTTTTGAGCGGATTTGAACGCCAGTCTGCAGCCTGGGAATCCTATGCAATTCAATACTCTATTGATTGACCCACCGCAACATTACTAAAATCTCGCCTCTTAGTAATCTTATCTCTGAGCGTGAGTATTGCAGTTACTGCGCTTATCAGTCTGACGTCACTTCGAGATAACGCAGTAACAGCAATGAGAACACATAACTTATCAGCTATAATTACTAATGCATACATTGCCACGGTAGTTATGGCGTGAGATCCTTGTTTTGTGTTTATTAGGAAACTTAAAGTGTAGATCATGGCCAGCATTTTCTTTTGAAAACAGATAGAGTGATGCTAGATTAACATGTTATCATGCACTTTTATTCTTTTTAAAACGTGTATGCTAGAAGAACGTGATTATAAATGTTGAAAATTATGCCTTTTGCTGCTTCCTAATATCACTCGGCAAGTTCCGTAAAACCGGTGAAACGCACCATGTGACATGCGTCACAAGTTGAAGGGACGAGGGAATTCCCTCTAGTCGTTAACGTGTTATTTAGTCCGACTGGCAAGGAGAAGAGTTGCATTTAGATAAATTTATGCAATTAATTTTGTTAAAATGACACAAAGATGCGTAGTACGATATCAAAACACACGTGAATAATTTATCCTTTGATTAATTTCCATCAGATTAAACTTTGGCAATGTTTGCCGAGCGATAGTATTGAGATTTCGGGGGTCTCGGTGGTAGGCATACATGTGTTAAAAATACATGAATTTTCACATTCAACGCTAGAAAAATGCGTCATACTATTGATTCTCACATAAAAAAAGAATTGTGAATCGTGTTCTAAAATCCCGCTGTACATATTAGAATATATTTTCTAATATTAAACGATCTTTAGCGACAGCTCAATCGCCAATCCATCCCGCTAGCTGTTGTTGTTGTTGTTCGTATATCCCTCCTCTTGATAGGAGCACCCACATGTGTGGTTACGTAAACTACAGTTTGATTTATGAACATTATATAATTGTAATTTTAGTCCGCAATTATAGATTAGCTAAGTATGTTGTCCGCATACGTTTCGATAATAATAACACAAACACTGTTCAGCACCAGAGTGCATGGACAATTATATATAAATACAATTCTGATTCATGATATCAATTAACAGCAGTTACTGTTGATTAATGTTGTTGTGGAAGCTGGTTAAAGAGGAAGCTTCTACCGCAATGCACGTTGTAACATAGTTTTCTAGTTATACATTCCAATTCACATAATAATGAGAAGTTGTTAGGTAGTAATCCAGCCCTGACTAGACTTGTACAGTCGATAATAAGTTTTACGAGGTGATCTTCTATGCTGGAGATATATTTCCAGGAATTCTCGCCAAGGTGGTCGAGGATGGTTTTCTTGAGCAGTGATAAATATTGATTTCTATACTGATGGAGTGCACCACAGTGTAGCAAGAAGTGTTGATAATCTTCAGAACTCAACTGACAGAGACGGCATGTGGGGTTCACAATGTTTTGGTTGAATTTACTTAGTGTTGCTTGTACTAGGTATGTTCCTGTGATGAGCCTGGGTTTAATGACACTACGTTTTACATCCTTGTTGTCATTGTCTACAGTGTGCACGGATATATGGCATTTCCCAATACAAAAGTCTTTATTTAGTGTTACAGTTTTTAAGTGTACTTTTGGTTTCACACGCAAACTGTAAGTCCTTGTTCCATTGGCTGTCCATGGCAGATTTTACTACTGATTTCCATTTTAACTTAGTGGGTAAATTCAGAATAAGCTCTTGGATGTTTGCTAAGTTGTATCTCTCTAGCAAATTCTTAATATAAATAAACCAACTGCCCGATTTTGGAGTCTCAAACGCCAACTGTCTTACTAGTATGTGGTTAAGTGGCTTGTTTTGGCATGCCAGGATGTTCCTCAAAAGTGTTAGCTGACGTATGTGTAGCTCTGCAGTGATTGGTCTAGCATTTAGCATTGCGCGAATCGAAGGTTCGTCGTATCTTCTTTCCAGCAACAAATGGGTAAATCGAGTCCACTAAACGATTCCTTCACAGGAATGCCGGAATCGCGATAAATGATAATGATTGGATAAAACCCGCATTCTTTCAGCTCATACAGAATCAGAATATTTTATTGGCATGAATCTACATACATATAGATATAACCAAACATCAAGTGACGTGAAATATGTACATGACGGACAGAATATGAGTATATGAATATATAAAAATATATATGTATATAAATATGCAATCTATATTATTTACTATTTACAGAGCACTGGAAGTTACATTATCCTATTGAGCGTGGAGCGTATTTATCCCAAGAATATGGCTTGGTACTCCCAAAACGAAACGCAGTGGGTCCGTAGGTCTACTGAAGTCATGGATGGTTGAGAAATACTAATTAATTATTTTGGAGAAAACTGCTGTTTTCATACATATTAATGAGCAATAATAAACACGAAAGAAGGAAACCCCTTTATCTGAAATTAACTTGCTCGAGGTTCTGTAAAAATGAAATATGTCAAAATCATCGGCAGCAACACATTTATATCAAATTGCCATTAAAATATTATGTAGTTATTAAATGTCAATTTGTCAATGTGTCCAAACTGTTTGAACATTGATAAATTGGCATTTAGTAATTAAATGGGATAGTTGCTTACCGGTAGTGAATGGGTCAATAACTGACTTCTCATAAACTTAAAACTTATGTATTTCTTTATAGATATCCCATTTCTCAAGTATGATTTGGCTTTTAAATTTTTGGACATCATGCACTGTATCCTTTTTAAAGATAAAAGCCTATGTAAAAAATTTAGCTGTTATGATAATAATTTTGAATCTTGAAAGCCAACACATTTGGTAAATGGGCTAAAGCTGAGCCTATAGGCTTATATAAGTTTAAGCCCCTTGAGTGAACACTGATAGAATTGTAAACCTGGCCTAAATCATGAATATTACCTTGAAAATATCGACATGATAAATATATCAAACAAACAAATAATTTAAAATCAAATTTAAGGGAGTGGCATGGTTCTCAACAATGGACTACTTAAACGACGAACCCAGTTCACGGCTCAGTGGTGGATTATCTTACCACAGGAGGAAACATTGGCAATCTTCTTGATTCTTCTCTCATGCACCCAATAGTTGCCTACCTGTAGTGAATACCGATAATGCACAATCAGATCGAATGAAAGATTCCATTGAACCAATAAAGAACCAACATGGCCACCAAACAGTAAATTATGATTGGTCCATGACAGCCATGTTTTATCACTGATCAATTTCTTTTGAACAAACTTTAATCACCCTTAGTTATCATTGAAATATCAGGAGTTTCAGCACTGAACCGTAAGCACTTCCTGTGATGTCATTTTCAAGAACAAGATGTTCACCTGAAAATGGATCAGTTAAAATTCCAGGCACTCAATATGGGGTACTCCTGGCCGAATTTGGTTAAAACTGGGAATTGATTAACCCAATAATACTCGCGCCACCCAAAAAATTGCTTCTGTGGTAGATCTGAGAAACGTCCATTTTCAGACCAGGACTCCAGTAGAATACTATTTTGTAAATTTACTACTGGAATGACTGGCTCGATAATCAAACCAGTCATTCCAGTGATAAATTTTCAAAAATAATCTCAACCTGCAAATGGACATTTCCTATGAGAAAACTGGTACTTATTTTGAAGAATTTGAGCGGTAAATGGTTAAGGATGAGACATCTGACCAATCAAATTTCTGAATAGAACTTCTGGGGCGTACCACCATAGGGTCCATCTAGTTAAACTTGGTTAAAATCAACCAAGCGGCTGAGGAGATGCATTTTGACAATTTCTGGGAACTTTTTCATAGAATCCAAGATTTTCACCCCAAAACTGACTAATCGAAGTTCTGAACTCAGAAGCGTAGCCCCATACGGTTCTTATGGCCAAATTTGGTTGAAATCCACCAAGGAGATGCATTTTGACAATTTCCAGTAAATCATTTACAAAATCTAAGATTTTCACCGATCAATTTATGGATCGATCAGAATTCTGAAGAGATGTTCTGGAGCCTAACACAGGGGTAGATTTTAAGGATTTGTTCTACTAACCTAGACAGGATAGTGCATCATTGATTTTACTATCCCGCAGCAAACTTCACTAACCCAATGTTTGTAAGCTCAAGGCTGATCACTTCTTTAATCCAATCACTGATACAGAGAAGCCGTTGAATATTTCGAAATTAGTTTGTCTGGAAAGCCGTTGCTGCCTTTGGTGGGTACTCAACATAATGACATTAGAATAGTATTTTTTTGTATTTCCTCTTTTTAGAGCAACTAACCCAGACAGGTTAGTGCAGGTGCAGTTTTATTAGCCCATATGAAATTCTACTATCCTCGGGTTAACAGGTTAGTCTTATAATCGAGCCCTGCTAACACGATAAGATTCTCCCAGACAAATTTGCCTGAAATTGGTCATAGAAGATGTAATTTTACAGACAGCTGAGTCACGACCACCACGGCATAAGCTCAATTTGTCAGCATTTATCTCATAATCGGCCATAACTGTCATGATTTTTTACCTGCATCGCCAGACGCAAGGGTTAATATGAGAATGGAGTGCTTTGACTTCTTTTGGGTAAAAATCACAATGCAACAGCTTTCAGCAACAATTTCTTCAAATTGGACACTGAATAACTGGTTGAACTGGCCGAATGTTTGTCTATGGGGTCCTGAATATGTGCACCAATTTTGAGGTCAAAGCTAAATCTCAAACAGTAAAAGCTTTCAGTTGGCAACATTGCTTCAAAAACAGACACTTTTGACGCCATAGCGGCCCAATTGAAAAATATACATGTATCAACGACATGAATATTGTGCAAATTTGTCCAGGTTATTCATTACAACCGAATTACCATTGCATAAGCTGACCCAGGATATGCAATTTGACCGACGGATGAACACCATGGCATATGCTCACTTGGGCCTTCAGGTCAGGCGAGTTAATAATGATCTGATATTCAGAATATTCCCAGTTTATAGAAATTTAGCCATGCACAAGAATCATAGTAATTTCAATAGCTGATGCAACAACAATCTTCCATGATTTCACATAGAATGGCTGTACTAATACCCGAGTGTACTGTGAAGGCCCATGCTTTCATTGTGCTATGATTTCACATAGAATGACTGTACTAATACCTGAGTCTACTGTGAAGGCCCATGCTTTCATTGTGCTATGATTTCACATAGAACGACTGTACTAATACCTGAGTGTACTGTGAAGGCCCATGCTTTCATTGTGCTATGATTTCACATAGAATGACTGTACTAATACCTGAGTGTACTGTGAAGGCCCATGCTTTCATTGTGCTATGATTTCACATAGAACGACTGTACTAATACCTGAGTGTACTGTGAAGGCCCATGCTTTCATTGTGCTATGATTTCACATAGAATGACTGTACTAATACCTGAGTGTACTGTGAAGGCCCACGCTTTCATTGTGCTATGCTTTTCTGACCCCTGTTTGCTTTATCCCTTTCACGGATGAATTCCCCATATCTAATTTTCAAGGCAACCATAGAGGAAAACTGTTGAATATTTTGAAATTGATCTGACTAGAAACTGTTGCTGCCTTAGGAAACAACAACTTCCAGTTAAATCAATTTCAAAATATTCAACAGAATAAGTTTTATGTCGTACGGAATTTATTTTTTCAGGGATTTGTCAATGAAAGGATTATGCTAACACTGCCTTCCAGTAAAATTATTTGCTGAATATCCAACAGCTTTCTTATATTGTATTAACCCCCTTGAAAAAGCTATAGACTGTCAGACTGATACTGGAGTTTCATGGATAAAACCAAAAGAATTAAGAGAATCATGGACAACAAAACATCATGGATAAATCTTGCTCACACTTGATGCATGTGGTTATGCTAAAGGAAAAGGGAGCTTCCAAATGGTGTTGATTGGTAACACCATAGAGTAATGTAACTACTATCACCAGTAAAGAAGATACAATGAATCACAATAACTTAAAGCAACTAAACTGCCTTAATATGCCTCCAAATGCTCAGATGCGCGAGGACAGATAAATCTAATTCTGTTCCTTTTTACAAGCGGTCCTGTTATTACTGTACTTGTTATATAACAGTGATCTACTAGTATATCTGCTAGTAAAAGCGATATAAAATACCCGAAACTATTCTGAAAACAATTTGACAGGCCACTGGTATATGCAGCAAAGAATTTCAGTGAAAATGGGTTCAAATTATTCGCTGGCATCATTTTGTGACCACAGAAACAATCAGTGAAAATTACACTAGCCAACTGGAAAACATTTTGACTGAAAATCCTTGCTGCTGCTAGCAACTACTTCCAGTCAGATTGTTTTCAAAATAATCAGCAGTATTGCACCAGTAAATAAGCTATGTTATAGGTATCAATGCACAAATGGAATCTATTTGCGTGGCACTTAAACCCCCCTGATAGGCACTTACGTCCACTTACATCTTTGATTGTTTGCAATATGGGTAAAATGATTGCTCCGATTATTCAGATAAATACATGGTTAATGTCTATGTTTAGAAACATCGTTTTAAGTTATTCTGATTCATCTCTGGTATTTTACTGATGGTACCAATCAACAACATTTCGATGTTCATCTTTTCATTTTCTTTAAATTATAATATATTATGGTGGCTGTTCTGGAGGTAGCGTTGATTGACACAAATCTTTGAAATTAATGATAATTTCAACAATTTCAAATGACTAATAACGAAATTTAACCATTTAAGCAATAATAAAGGTTTTTATTGTGAAAGATTATTAAATCTGTTGCATCGCAACAGTATATATATGATAATATTCTCAGAACATAGAGTCATAGACAGTAGAATTCTGACTGGTGATTAAAGCACAATATGTACCGAATTTTGTCCCATATAAATCAAATCTGCAGACAGTGAGTGAAATGTAGCCGCATGTGTGAATACTGCATATTGTTCACAGTAGGTTATCAATAATAGGTGTGTGTCACTGAAGGAAGCCTCCACACTGAGTGGCCGACATGGCGATAGTTCTCATCCTGCCAGGGGATTACACCAGTTCTTACTAAAGCACACACTATAACATCACATATTCAACTGAGCAAAGTTATGCACATGACACGTTGTTATCTCAGAAAGTGGGTCTAGTCCTCTAGATAAATGGTTAAACCACCTAAAATCACATAGATTTCCTCAAGGGCAGTGTCACTCTCAGGGTAAGACTGACACTCTGCTACAGAAGACTTCAGTACATGAGTAACATGACTATCACAGACCTGCAAAAGAAAGGACAGTTAAAGAGAGATGTTGAAATACACGTATGAATCATGTTCCACGAGTTTGTTGAATTGATATGAAGGATATCGAAGCACTTTCAGAAGTCTACTATTTAAGTGAACAAGAATTCAAACAGACATATTTTGAAATAATACTGCTTTTAAACTGTTATTGTCTTGAATAGCTTACAGCAGTATTCTTTCTAAAATATACATCGGTGTATCTACTTTCATAAAGATCTGACCTTTTTAATTACAGCCTCTCGATATCAAGAGCTATTCAATAATGATGTTGTGAATATTTTGAAGCTAATAATTTGACTGGAAGTTGTTGTTGCCATCGAGAGCAAAAGTTCCCAGTCAAATTAGTTTCAAAATATTCAACAGAATCTCCCCTACATTATAACAAATCGGTAATAGCCGGCCTGTGAGAGATAAAGGATTAATATCCTAATTATTATGCTTTGACTAAACAGAATTTAATCATCTTGTCACCTTTAGTCGTTTTACTTTCAAAATATGGAGACACTAGTGCTTCAGTTATTGTACCTGTAGGCTTATCATGATTGTCTCATTACCCTTGCCCTGTAAAGGTAATAAGGTATTGCATTCAGATAGTGTGTCTGGAGCTTAGTATCGCTCACCTGGAGTACAGTTGCCAGCAATAGTTTTTAGTTTTAAAAGCACACATTGTGGCCAGACATTTGTAAGAGTAACCGGTTAACCATTTAATGGTCAAATTTGGTCAAAAAATTTTAATATCTGCCTATTGAATGTCCATTTACAGGCCAAGAGAATACAACTTTTGAAAATTTATCACTGGAATGACTGGCTCTGGTATAAATCCAGTCATTCCAGTGGTAAATTTTCAAAATTGTCTTCTCTTTGTCTGTAAATGGACATTCCTCAAGACCATAACAGAGGCCGGTTTTGGCTGGCATGACCATTAAAGGGTTAAACAATTTTGGGGGATTTCTGGAAACCCAAGATAGCTGCTGAAATAAATCCACCACTCAATTTTATGTATATTCTATTCGGATGCCTAACACTATAGCAGCCAAGTTTGATTGAAATCGGCCCAGTAGTAAAATGTATTAATTACTGAGGAGTATTTTTTACCAAATTTCATTCCTAATTTCAGAAATCCAAAATGAGCACAAAAGATTTAACAACCAGATTCTGTATATATGTCAAGCATCATACATGTCTCTCCAGGAGAATTTCGAAGCGGAGTAATCACCTGCTCTCCTGAATTTAAATTTAAACCAGTGAAGCGAGTAGGGTTAGTACTCGCCTCTATATTCTATCATCGTTACTAAACAATATAGGCAATCTATGAGATGTTCACCTAGAATTAACCTTAGGCAAGAGGAGAGCAACCATTCACCTCTCCATAAGTCATGATCATATAATGTAGCATCTTACAGGTAATTACATACAGGTCTTGTTGAAACATACTGTCATCTTTAAGACAAAAATGTGTTTTGAAAGATTTTTGAAATCCTAGATAGCCATTGTAAAAATCAACCAATCGAGTAATAGTTTGTATCAAAAAATTCAATGAGGTTTAAGGTCATGCCAGCCAAGCATGGTTAAAATTTGGTCATTTTTAAGAAGTTTTAATTATACGTTTTGAAAGATTAAAAAAAATTATAGTAACATCCAAGATGTCCAGGTCAAATCTTCAGGTGGCCATTGGAAAATTTACCAATCAAATTTCTGGATAAATTCTGGGAAGCCTACTATCATAGAGCTATCTAAGCACAATTTGATTAATATCAGTGGTTAATGGCCAGAAGTATTTTCATAAAAAGAATTATAGATGGGCAGGCGACAGAGGCAAAGGTCACCATGGTATAAGCCCGCTTAGTCACTTGTCCCTTCAGAATGGGTGTGCTACAAATTACTGATCAAATTTGGATAAAATTTTAACACAATAAAGGCTGATACACTGTGAAGAGAATTTTCAGATGTTGGCTGTGATCAGTCAACCAATTTGGCTCAAATTTTAATAGGAAAGTTTGTAACCGTACATTAGGATTCCACAACATGGCCATGTTTCATACGGAAAATCCGTCATTAGGTGGAGGGTGATCTTGCTCGCTCTGTAGTCAATATTTACCGGTAAGCAAATGTTTGCTTATCAGACTGAAAGTTCATGTTTCTTATACAGCAATAACCGAATCAATATGGGGTTCTAGCATGCATGATGGTCAAGAGATTAATTTTTGAAAACTTATCACTGGACTGGATGACTTGATAATGAAGCCAGTCATTCTAGTGGTAAATTTTCAAAAATATAATTCTCATGACCTGCAGATGAATATGCAGTAAGGAGATATGCTGATTTTTGTTACCAAATTTAACCATTAAAGTGTTAAATATTCAAACATTTATCCAGACAGACGAGATCTCTTTGACATAAACAAAACCTTTGTACTACAATCAATTCCGGAATCATAGTTTAATCCTCATCCCATAGGTGGTAATGCATTTGATATCCAGAAGTGTATCTACTACTGAGCTGATTTGGCTGGGGGTGGAGTGATTGTACACTAATTCCACTACTTTGTTTATGTTAAAGCCCATTTTCTAACTTCAATGAAACCTTCAGGGTCAGTGAGGTCACCTTTAAAAACGGCTTCTGCAGTGGTCTTGAGAAATGTCCATTTGCAGACCAAGAAGGCTATTTTTGAAAATTTACCATTGGAACGACTGGATCGATAAGCGAGCCAGTCATTCCAGTGGTAAGATTTCCAATATTAATCTCTTTCATCAGTAAATCGAAATTTAAAAGAAATTCAAGGGTTAAAGGGTGAGGAGACTGTATACAGTGGCTACTTGTTTGTGTTCCATAAGGTGGTCTCTTCATAGGCATACAATTTCCACTCTGTGATAATATTACTGATTAACTTGGAGGCATTTCAAAACTAAATGGAAATCTAAACTCAACCATTCATCGATTCTAAACTCAACCATTCATCGAAGAGGCTAAGGGACCAGTTAGTGGTGGTCATTGTCTTCATCTATGGCTGCTCATTAAAAATAGAGAGAACTAACATGACAGATGCCAGTATAGACTGGCAGTATGACCTTTTTTATTTTGGCCTTAGAGAAGATTGTGTGCAATATATCTGATATTATTTAAGTCCTCTATTGATTTTGTAAAATTTTTATTTATGACGGTAGTAATCATTACACTGCTCGGATAATTCTCATGCCGGTTTGTACATGTAGCAAAATAACCTAATGCACACCAAACATACACAACAGCAAGATGTTTTAACAGTAACTAAATCAATAAACATCATTATTATAGTTTTCTTACAACACACCTTTCCAGTTTTAGTTATGCCCCACTCATCTCTAGCTAAGCTACACCAACCAAATGCTCGTGTGGGGATCGATCGATCCCTGCACTTCTTGACTATCAATTTCCAGAAAACTATTCAGGGAAGCTGTTGAATATTTTGAAACTAATGTGACTATTATTAAATAGCAAATACATACAATTCATGCAATGTGTCGGACTGTTAAACATTTAAATGGACTAAATTGAGTCATTCTTGCTGTAATTGATTACGACGTCATACTATGCGTCACGTATTTGATTATGATGTCATATGATGGATGGATAAATTGGAAATATCCATTACGCTTATGTGTGTGAACAAAAGTAAACCTCCATCAGCGTGCTAATGTCTATTTCCAGCATGCTAAACAGTTGACGATTGGTTTGGTTGAGTGAAATTAATGAAAACGGGTGTTTTAGTAATTCAATTAATTATCTTCTAATAGGATTAATAAAATAAAACTAATTGTTTGAACAATTACAATATGTAAATAATAAATTTATGATTATACCTTTATAACTCGAAAGCGAATTGACACCTCTGAGTGTAGTTTCATTTCTTGACCCCCACGTTGTCCTGCACTGACTCAGTCATGGCTCGCCAATCACCTGCTCATCGCTACAAGCCAGCTTTTCAGGTGTACTCCAATCGTTGGACTATCAAAAGAATTAATTCGTATATTCCGTCCAATGTGACTTTTAGTGCTCTACGATACACAGTATTTCTTCATTTTGACTTTCTATAACCTGATAAATGGGCGTTTACAAGAAAATTTTCACAAAAACAAATAAACATCGTGAGGAACAGATTCTTACATACCAGTACCCGAGTACCCGCTAATTGCCTTTGAGCGGCCTCGCTAAGCGATCGTCCGGAAATGTGTATTACATTCTCCGCTTCAGATGCAGTATTGATCAATATTTTAATTCTATACGCTTATTAGCCCCAATCGACATTCAAATATCATATTCCCAATTTCCATACAAATCTGTCACGTCTGAGACCGAGTAGTCTATCGGGAAACGATGGCGTGTCTACTTTTTTCACGGGTTCCACTTGTGACGTCACAAGTGCGAGGGATTTCCCGCTTCCCAGAAATCAGAGTTTTTGTTTGGCAATCCTCGGAAATTAATGATAATTTGCCTATATTTTTTTAATACGGCATTTATATTATTAACTAATACAATTTTCGAGTAGAGGAGGTTTATTTACCTAAAATAACTATTACTCTTGGTAGCCGAAATCTACACTTTAATATCACAGGTTCAAATCTCGCTATTACCATTTGTGGATAACCCGGCCATTTCTGGTCCGATTTTAAAATGGTAAACAGTTTTGAAATTCTCGCTTCATTCTGGTCCTAATCGGTGCCAAGAACGCCGAGAATGAAGTGATTTCTCGGTACAATATAAGCAGACACTCTCTCACAATACTGACACATGGAACTGACGCATGCGCATGCATCCTAAGCATTAGTAGTATCGGGGTCAAAATGATACCACCTCCCTCAACTGGATTTCCATTTAGACAAATGGGTATGGGCTGAACGCCCATTTGGAGACAAGCCTCCACAGAGATATACACCACTGATCGCCCTCAACCACAGGGCCGGCCTCTCTCTCTCTCTATTCTGTGTAGGCTCAGACGAACACGTAGTCTCTGCCACAGTCGCATCGGCATGAGGAGACCACCCATAGGGGCTTCCATCTACCTTGACACGCTCACCTTGGAGGAGGCTAAAGTGATTGGCATGTGAACCACGGCAGACTCTGGCATGTTCACATGTTACGCAGAGAATCTGGTGCTGAGCAGGGGTCTCCAGCAGACACCCACGGCCTATCCTCTCCACCCCATAGAAGTGGCAGACAGACTTGATCTCTTCACGTGGGTGAAAGTGGTCGTAAATGTTTCTCCGCAAGGGGTCGACCCAAGGATTGTACTGGAGGTCATCCCGGAAGTGGGCCCACTTGGCATCCAATATCATGGCAGTCTCAGCGCCCTGTGCCACTGCTGTAGACGCCAGCACGATCAGTATGATGAGAATCATGGCTATATATGAAGAGTTATACTGAATAGAAACATAGCTCTATGACTATAAGAGTAATTTGCGGGCTAGTGAGTCCGACTCGCTGAAGCAGTTTCACAGCACCCTTGACTTTGGAGACATGTGACACACCATCTACCCATAGGCCCTCCTGGAGGTTAACAGCTTCATCTGGTCCATCGAATGGACAAGGCAGCATGAGCTTTCCACCTGTAACCTTGATCCGGTGACCCACCCTCGTCAGGGAGACACCTTCACCTATGTAGGTGAGGAAGGATGATCCCCGATTGTAGAGCTTTTCTCAACAGTTGAGAGGGGAGTAACCTCTGTGTCAATGACTGCGGGAGGCCTATATAGGGGCAACCATGTTTGCCAGTCACCCCAAGGTCCAGCGCAGTACCACACTTCATTCTTCTCAAATATGAAATGCAGGATTTTTGCCAGGGTCAATAGCAGGCCATCATGGGCCATCAGCGGGGCACCGATCCAATAGGGTTTGACTAGATGAAAGCTGAGGTCGTTATTTAGGGTGTTGATGTCTGCCACCTCTTTATCCGTGAGCTCAATCAACGTCTCGAGGATGTACTTCCTCTTCGGGAAATCATACCGAAACACGATCTTGTGGCCATCTATGTTGCGCCCCAGGCGCTCCTTCATCACATCCTTGAGGTCTGTGAGCAGCTCCACCCCATCACCACCAATGGGGTGGAGGGAGAATGCCTTTGAGCTTGCTTCGTACTGTAGGGTGAATGACTTGCCATCGCTCTCTTCTACCTTGGCAGCATCAACTGTGTACACATCTGCCAGGTCAGCAATACCAGTCGAGTGAGCAAATATGGTTCCATAGCACGCTATAGGAGGGGTTTAAGCAAGACATCTAACCATGCTGATTGTCCGACTGCTGCTCTCCGGTGGTGAGAACGTAATCTCACCCTCTCTAGAGGGGAGACGGGTAGTACAGTACCATGTAGAATGGGTCCTCTTTGAGGTGCCCCAGCGGGGCACAACATACATACACGCCGAAGTGCTACATCAACCTCCGGGCAGTGCACCTGTTTTACAGCCCCTCCATTAACATATATGCCAGCACGGATGGGATATCGGACGCCCATTTAGAGTTTACACTCTTATTACTGATTGTCCTGACATGATATCACACCAGGAATATCTGACCTTTGCCGAGATGATGAAGAGCCTGCTACATGATTTCCCCTTCATGACCCCTGCACAGATAAAGGCCTTACACGACCAGAGGCTCGCACTGCAACAAGAAGGAGAGCGACTACAGCGGGAGAGCTGGTATCAACGGAACGCGAGCCTTGCAAGGAGGCGAAGGAACAGTGATGGTTCCAAATACTGGCAGGCCCTCCCGGAGGCAAGTAAGTGGGACGATGTCTTCACATACGATGATGAGCCAGATGTAGCGGAGACCGCGGACGAGGATGAGCCAGAGAGTAAGCGGGACGATGAGCCAGATGTCTTCACATACGACGATGAGCCAGGTGTCTTCACAGACGAGGATGAGCCAGATGTCATACAGTGGGAAGAGGAGATGTCACAGAAGTAAAACAGTCAACAACATTTCATTCCTCAATGATAATCTTTTGATGCTCTTGTACTCTGACATCAAAGAGTACGAAGAGACTCCGTTCAATACAAACTGCGCTCTAGCTGCTTTTGTAACTTAATATTGTAGAATTATGCCATTTGAAGTCTTGTCACTTCTCGGACATCATGTCGCCTATCATGATACCGATAGTGTCGTATTTACTACTCGTGATGGTGAGCCGACCATTCAAGATCGCAGCAGATATCTAGGATCTTGGACAAATGAAACAGCCAACGGATATGAGTTAACTCATTTCTGCACTCTCTGACCCAAAAGCTACAGTCTCGAAATGAAACAAATCGATGATCCATCTATCGTAAAACATGTAACGAAGGTAAAATGTTAAACTTTGGGTACGGAACAATTGAAACAAGTAATTTCGATGGGATGAAACAAACGATTGAACAAATTATTAACGATGGTGAAATTACAGACAGAAACAGTATCCAACTTAACTACACAGCATCCAACTTAACTCACCATCTAAGATCATGTGTGTGCGCGTGCGTGCGTGCGTGCGTGCGTGCGTGCGTGCGTGCGTGCGTGCATGCGTGTGTATCTGATTTCAGAATTCTATCCGTTAATAGTTGCAAGATCTTCAGACCCATCTTCAAAAAACGTATTTTGAAGCTGGGAGATCTATCCTCGGTTCTAAATGGATATAGAAATTAGTAATATATAGATGCTCTACATTTATGTTATATTAAATGTATGCCTGATGAGTTTTTTGTATATAACATAATCCAAATGTTATATCTCTGCACCTGCTTAATATTTTGCAAACAATTTGACTACTAGTCATCGACATCACTATCATATGCAGAAAATAGAATAAAGGATTCATAAATATACATTAATCATAACCTTGTGTATGTAGATCATTATTATAGTGCGCATCACTGATCACTATTATTTTCACATGCACGGCTGTGCACTATTGTTTTCACATGCACGTCTGTCTGCTATTGTTTTAACATGTGCGCGGGTGTCCGCTATCGTTTTCACATGTGCAGTTGGCAGCTATTGTTTTCACGTGTGCGGATGGGTGCTATTGTTTCCAATGCTATATAAACTACATCTGTCACTCTTTCTGTACTGTCTCATTTATACATTTATAATGTCTACTGAACAACATTCAAAGTATATAAATCAGGCACTCTATTGGTGCGATCTTGGAATCGTAAGGCTAGAACGATACGCATTGGTGAAAAATGGTGCATGATCTTCGAGAGTTCATCAGGAGCATTATCTAACTAAACGTGTAGTATATATATAAGTATTGAATCATTTAGACAGCTACTGCATGTGGTACACGAGCTTGAGGCCAAGCTACATCAAGCTCGCAACAAAGAGGGTGTAAAATATTCCTATACGCTGGATAGTAATATTCGCATCTCAATCATGGGCGAATACCCATGCATCGACATGATACTTTTTCTGGAAGGATAATGAAAAATTACAAGCAACACGTGGTGGGCTGCACCTATCAGACTCGGAGTGGAGCCTTTTGAAACAGAACTTTACTGTGTTGTTATCCAAAATCATGCCTAATTTTTACTATGAAACGGAATACTGAATATGTCTGGCATACTGGCATCTGAACTGTACTATTTGTGCATGACATCGTGGTTTAGGTACATAGTAGACATAATATATGATTTTTAATGTATATTATCTACTATTCATTGTTTTATAATATTTTACACGTATTCGTAATTGTTTTAATATTGATGAATGTCTTAATATTGATGTATTACGTAGTAATGTTAGTACTTTGACGCAATAGTGTATTTGTAGTAATGTTAGTACTTTGATGCAATAGTGTATTTGTAGTAATGTTAGTACTTTGACGCAATAGTGTATTTTTAGTAATGTTAGTACTTTGACGCAAAAGTGTATTTGTATTACGGTTAGTACTTTGACGCAATAGTATATTTGTAGTAATATATATTATAAAATATAATGATTGTCTCATAATGCTGAATTATCGAAGAATATAATTAAAATTAAAATGTCGATAATTTTTTGTTGTCTATTCACGTGTGTATAGGAATATTAGTGCTCGTGTGCCTAGTATGTCAAATGAATGATGGGCCCAGTGCTTGACTGACGTATATTTGTCTGTTCTAATAAGAGTATATTAGATGAATGATGACGTCAGTGGTGGAATGTAGTACTCACTATGTCCTCCTTTTACTATGCTCGTAACTGGACCGACACAATGTGGGAAGACAGAAATGATAAAAGCCCTAATAGGGATCCATTAGCTATTTGTCCACCACCACAGATAATCATTTGGTGCTATGGTGCATGGTAGAATGGATACAATGATTTAGCCAATGACATAGAATTTAAGGACAGAGTAAAGGTTGAATTTGACAGAAGCTGTAGGAAGTTGGTGGTGCTAGATGACTTGATGAATAAATGCAATGAAAATGTAGCTGCCATATTTACAAAACGTTCTCATCATGAGAACTGTAGCCTTATATTTGTTTCTCAACATCATTTTCATAAATTGCGTAATCAACGTGATTTATCAATTAATTGTCATTACTTGGTTTTATTTAAGAATCCATGTGATGCCCCCTCTATTCGTTCTTTAGCATATCAAATGTATCCTGGTAATATTAACTATTTGGTACAGGCATATAAGGACCCTACATGCGCTTAGCACTCATATCTACTATTGGATCTGAAACAGACAACACCTGATAACGTTAGACTTCGTACGACTATACATCTGAAAGAGTTGTGTTACATGAACATTCCTAAGAAGTGAAATGTCTACACAAACTATAGGGTACCATTTACCAATGCTGTAATATCTATCCAAAGTAAAGAAGTAAACATGAAGAATAAGCTTGCACCTGATCTTTAGGTCCTTTTTTAAAGGACCACCAAATCTTTAAATTATGTTTTATACATATACATATGCAACATCAAAGCACATACCCGTACATACTCACATACATATAAAAAGCACATACGCACACACGTACTCGCATACACGCGAAAGCGCGCACACAGGTGAAGAAATTGAAGCCGCACGTTGCCAGTGCAGCAATAAAATAAAATACATATACTGCCAGAGCCGATGATTGAACATTTTTGAAAATTTAACGATTAAATGACTGGGAGACGGTGCCCCCCCCCCCCGCCCCACCCCAAATAAAAACCCAACCCATCTTAGGCAGGATTTAAGGTGGCCCCCACAAACCCAATGCAGGATTTAAGGCGGGGTGACACAATAGCACATGCACCGGTGTTTAAGCTGTACCAGATGCTGACCAATTGATCAATTTGACAAGAGAATAGCCATAAGCACCATGTCAAAAAATCCATTAAGCTGACAAGGAGAACAATAGCATCCATACGCGCACGTGGAAACAATAGCATCCATACGCACACACAAAATACTTGATTCTGATTGGTCAAGAGAGAACAATAGCTGCAATACGCACACACAAAATACTCGTTTCTGATTGGTCGAAAGAGAACAATCGCAGCCAGGGTCACACTACACTACTGACCTTTCCAGGTAATGACGTCATATGACGTCATAAGCAGCTAAGCGGCGTGTAGGATGACTTCATAATCATTATGTAATAAATGATTCTATATGGCCAGTCTTTAACTCTTAATAGTCCGACACATTGTACAAATTGTATGTCTCTACTATTTAATAAACATGCTGTTGAATATTTTGAAACTAATTTAACTGGGGGCTGTTGCTGCACACAGTTAAATTAGTTTCAAAATATGCAACAGCTTACCTGTATAGTTTTCTGGAAATTAATAGTCAATGAGTTCAGAGATCAAGCAATCCTAACACGAGCGAGGTGTGGGTAGAGGTTAGCTAGAGATGGGCGGGGCATAGCTAAAAATGGAAAGCTCCATAGTAAGACATTATGAGCAGGACGGTGTATGTATATCTGTGGGGTCTCGAAGAAATGTGTTAATTTAGCTAAAGCTAAAACGCAACAACATCAGCTTTCAGTAAGATTGTTTCCAAAATAGACACGTTGACTTCTAGAGTAAGACATATGAGCAGGACGGTATAATATTGTTAAAAGTTACCACTGTCAGTCATCTGTAGAAGTAGCAATAGTTTGGCGCCATCTTGCACCTTGACGAGATCGGACATGCTACACCTGTCGACAGGAAACAAGCAGATAAATAAACTACATCAGCTTGTATAATAACACGCCATAATTATGTTAGACCATTGAACCCTGAATTCCCAGACAAACACAAGTAAAAATACTGGCAAACTGTTGAAAATATTGAAACTAATTTGACAGGGATCTGTTGCTGCCATGGGCTGCACTCAACAGCTGCTAGTCATGATAGCCGATGTTTTGTTGGCTACGTAAATTGCGCAGAAACTAATAAGTAACCTATATCTCATTCAGACGTCTATATTTATTAGTGCATGATAACTTTAATGCATATACGCACGAGTAGTCTTATTTATGCGTTTCTCTTCCCTTTAATTGATCGCGATACGAACTAGTCCTAATTTCCCCCAGGCCCCTTTACATAGTACAACGGCCCACACAGTGTAGGTTACCAGTCGTAAACAGGCTGTACATAGCCTACAACGATAACTGGAACTATTACGGTATATAAACAGATTACGTACGTTATAAAAGTCCAATCAGATGATAAGCTTACTGATGAAATGCCTCTGAATTATCCATACGCTTAACAAACAAGGTCAATAGTGTAAAATCTTCAGTTTTCTAAACTAGCCTTACCTGTGTATATATACTCGTGCCTACTGTTATCACGCTGCGCCAAATACGTAAGTAACCGCCCGCACGCGTATGGAGCGTTAAAGGGGTAATACCACCTATTTTGAGTAATCTTGCCAATTCGCGCTAACACAACGAATATCCTCTCTATAAAGAGCGCGTGACGTGTATGAAGACGTAATAATCAATGACGTCATGAATGACGAACTCTTAATTGATGACGGACTAAGTGTTGTAGTAACGAATTGTATGTCTTTAACCTACTATTTAATAAACATTCTGTCGAATATTTCGAAACTAATTTGAGTGGACGCTGTTAGGCAGCAACAGCAAATTAGTTTCAAAATATTCAATAGCTTACCTGTACATTTTTTTTGGAAATTGATATTGAGGGCGATCGGGGATCGATCGATCCCAACACACGCGAGGTATGTGTGGAGCTTAACTAGGGATGGGCGGGGCATAGCTAAAACTGGAAAAGTCCATTGTGAAATCTAGATACATTCGCAAGCCATCATCTGTATGCTGAGTGATAAGCATTATTCTTATGTTGTTTGTTTATCTTTGTCAATAATGTACACATTAAATATATTTTTGCCAAATTTTGTATATCTCTAATGTGTGGGAGTCGATAGCTCGTCTCACCACCCATACAATCTCTATTGGTAATTCATCGGCGATTATTGCTTCTCATAGCGTTGTCTTTTTTGTTGCCATTGTCCTTTACTGCATATATGTTTGTATTGTTACTCCAATACATGTGGTATTTAAAATACCACATGTATTGGAGCAACAATACAAACATCAGTAAACGACAATGGCAACAACAAAAACAACACTAATTTAATAGCAAGGCACGATTTATAAGTCGAACTACTCTTGTGCCGTGCCGAGTCCACTATATAAATCAACCAGTCGTCGTTAACGCGGCGCGACAGAAAGTTAGACTTATAAAACGGGCCTAATTTTTGCCCTATCATCAACGTTGTCGTTATCGTCATCGCTGTGGCCGTCATCAACCGTCATGTTATTATCATAATTATCAGTAATATTTCAGTATATTTCTGAATATTTTCAGCATACGCCCCCACACACATTATTTACGTCATTCTGACATAGGATGATGCCAACATCACCCACAAGCCGTCCAAAAGCTTCTGGTCATGTGACAATTGCCAAGCGACCAGGTACAACGCAAACAGATGAACAGTTGGCCAGCGAGACTGCTTACTCACCTTCTGTAGCTATCACTGCAATTGCGTCATATCCGGTAATTAAACGACAGTCGCGTCGAGCTATCATAAACAAGAGATGGTGGTTCCTTAAGATCACCTGCCTTAAAGAACCACCATCTTTTGGCGCAAAATACAAACTGTCTCTCGCACAGTTGACTCATAAGGCAGTCAGCAGCCAAGACTATTGACACTAACAGCTTACAATAACAGCAATATCAAGACGAAATCAGTTAATATGAAATGTAGCAGTCTATTTGTAATGGAGGGATCCAACATGTCACTTACGCGTCTGACGTCATGATCAATTGCCTCACTAGGTAGTTGACGTATACAATCATAATGAGGTATTATATCCCTTTTATGACGCTCGAAAAGTCCGTCAAGAGTACGAATTTTATGTCTTTGACGAATTTGTAATTTAACAAATATGATGTTGAATATTGAAACAAGACTGGATTTGTTATTAGAAATTCTCTAATCTGGTTGACAATTGTGCTATTAATGGTGCTGAAAGTCGTTGATGTTTAGGGTAGCAACGGCTTCCAGTCTTAATGGTTTCAAATCATTTAGCATAATTGCCACTTGTACAAATTTAAAGAGTGCATTTTGGCTGTTGTGAATTGAA
>CM067359.1:165847847-165872847 GCA_034401795.1 Chaetoderma sp. LZ-2023a
ACGTCACCAACAGCTATAAAAGGAGGAAATCGCGCACCGTAACTTCATCTTCCCTATCAAATCAACACAAGGGAAGGTCACTGACAACAGGCCTCTTTCGTGTTGAAGATCAAATCCGCTTTTTATATTCGGTCTATTATTAATAAAAATGTGTGCAAAGTAAATGTCGGTATAGAAAAACTAGGTAGAGAATAAATGTGCGGTGTGGCTATAAAAATGGCCTGATGTCCCTTGAAGACGATCTACGGTTGCCGAAGAGCTCCGATGAGGAACTAACTTCTCCTCCACAATTAGAAACCAAACGATTCCGGTGCACTCGGGCACCTAGCTGTACCATTCCTTGCCATAAAGAATTTTCCAGAGAGCCTTCTGCCACCAATGTGATCATCTTTACACCGTGGAGGATTACGGTATCATGCATGCTTTGACATCCAGACACCACGTAACCATTATTGAATTAGAAACTGGTGAAGAAAACGAAGATTGGACTGCCCTTGCTCCAACGTTGTGGATCAGAACCCCGCTACGAACACTCTCAATAGAAAAATGATCAATGGTGCGAGTAAAATAAACGTAAGACAGACAGAACAGTAACATCTTCTGCACCGTTTAGAAACGTGTTAGAAAAACAGTCAATCAGCCGCAGTTATTAACACTGTTGATACCGTGCCAGCGACGGTACAGCTAGAACGATTAGTGACCACTACAGCACCATACGCGAACATCATCTCCACCGTTATACTTAGTAATCTGATGTTGCGAAAGTCCACCAAACCATGTACTAAATATGCGGGAAAGTAATGTGGCATAAAACACCTGATAGAAATATTCAAAATTCCACAGGTACCGGCTGGACAATTAGTGTTAGCAGCAAAACGCTGAAAGAATTCACCGGTCACTGCACCCATTCCAGAGTTTACATCAGGAACCAGCAGCACCGTTGCACCGACCGTCACCGTTCCTGCAGTCACTGTATCACCCGCACCATCACCAACCGCTCAGCCGGCACAATTGACTGACGGAGATGTTCTGCCAAGCCCAGACATTTCGGTAACCTGTGTTCACCAACGGACCGTTTTGAGTTTTGATAGGCCCCGCTCCCAAAGTCACTGGGACAATTTTACTGTAATCACATAAATAGCTGAAATGTAATAAGTAGGAATTGTACCGTTAAGCGTGTGACAACGGAGATGCCTTATTATTTTATTTACAGATTTAAAAAAATAGTTTTCTTATTATTATTTTTGTAAAATCGAAACCCGGCCCCTAGGACGACGACGGTTGTCCTATGTGCCTGTATATAATACCGTCACGCCTCAAAAATACTATTTTACGGGCTTATGCCAATAAACACACAGTGTGTGGTGTATCGATATGGCCCACCGTGAAATAAACATGTAAGTTGGTCATGCTGTTCTAGCACAACGTTAGAACTGCCTGACACACAATAATATGATTATTATTACTATAATATTGTTCATATTACCTTTCTTCCTGTATTACAGGATGGGCCAATGGAGTGGCGATAGCCACTCGTGCAGACTCTTGATTAAGAGCCGCACTATAATAATGTATATATTAAAAATATACCGTTTTAAAATATAATTTTATATATTACTGTTATATTGTTAAAAATACGGTGTGCTGGAGCCTGGGCGTTCTCTAACGGGGAAATACCCGTCATCAAGAGGGCGTCCTCGCGCGTTATTGTGAGTCTAACACATGTTTCAAATAAAGGTGTGCGCGCACCGCATCAAAACAAAAACAAAAATTAAAAAAATATGAAAAACTACCTGGACAAATAAAAACCAGGTCAAAACGAAAAATAAAAAGTCTGCGTCTCCCTCCTAAACTCTTTCGGACGTCTACATATATGGCCCGTGCATGAACGGCCATTCCAGCAGGAGTCCATGAGACCTATGCGCATGCGCGGCCATGAGAGGTAAATACACATTGACGCGCTAGCCGATGGAGACTGGCAACTTATGTATATACTTGCTCACAATGTGGCAATTCAGTAATATGGGACCGTTCTCAAATATTTTGGAATGTCATAATATCAGAATTGAATGCGGAATTTAACACACTGAACATAAATTAAACCGGTTAAGATATGGTGGGAAGATATGGCAAAATTAAAACGGACTCTTTTGGTGCTCAAACTAAGCGTACGGATCGCCAGAGCGTGTTCCCGAACGAGAGAGAGAGAGAGCTAGGCACGATTGCATTAGCTACCTTGCCTCGCACACAACACGGGCCCTGATTGGCTGAGCCCGCTGGCACAGTCTCCCACCTAGTATAAAAGGCGTTCTCAAAGCCAAACTCGGATAGAAGGTAGGCGGACTCGGTCCGAGTGGGAACATTCTCACTATCTGCCTACTGCGTAGAGCTCGCATTCTGCAATCTACAGCAACGCAGCTTATTGCAGTCAGGTTCCAACTCCAGACCAAGTTTGTGTACACTCCTTGTAGATAAACAGGAGTAACAATCTAAATTAAAAGAAGGCTCTTTATTTTGACAACCGTCACCAGTGGTGCCTTTATTGCGGTGTAAGACTTTTGGTCGTTACCATCTAAATTAGTATGTAGAAACGGTGGTGTTTTACATGTCTCGCCAGACTTGTCGTGCCACTACGGAAACGGTGATAGAAAACAATTTAGGGATCCAGCGGCATTGAATTTATGTTTTGACCGTAGTCCAGACAAGGACATCGCGTTACACGCCGTACGAGCTAAACGGCGTGGATGATCTTGTGCCAAGAAAATAATTCAACATAATATATACTTACCATCTCTACACAATGGAGACATACATCACCCTTAAAGCACAAACAGCATAGTGGTATTACGGTGAACTATTCAGTATGTGCTATGCATTAAGACCAGTTAGCCACCGAAATCGGCTGTATTCTTCACTGTTTTCGAGTATGACACATTACGGCAAGCATCCTGCAGTAATTCTCCAGGTGGCCGCTACACTGTGCCTCAACCCATACCGCAAAAAAGCGATACAAAGGCTACATGTGACGTTTAAACTGCACTGATGACTCATATGTGCACCACACATAGGAACATATCTTAGTTATGTATACCATTATTAATAATAAATAAAATACCGCCTTAAGTGGTACCTTAAGGTCGGATACGACGTCCACTTAAAAATAATATTGTACATAATGTTATGCGTTGTAAACGGTGTCAGCAAATAAACGGCACCGTGGATCGAATCGAGCCTATAATACTAATGAATGTATAAATATATGTAATCAAACATTCTGCCAATCTTGTTAGTTAGCAGTAAAAACTACAAAAATATTTGGACCGCAGTTCACCTAGGTTACAACATGCATCAACAAGAACATGACATGCTACCGTTACACCTAGAACTATGATATCTAGAGAGGACAGGTTTTCTTCTTAAACACTCTTCTTCACGGTCAATAAGACCATTGTATAAACGGTACAACTGATTTTCATAGTTGGCCGTCCATATTAAGGCCTCCTAAATTAAAGTGGAGAGTAACTGCCCTTGACTACGCATCGTCTGGCCGAAATAAGTGTTTGAATTCCCTTCGCCAGAAAAGTTAGGCCCGTATCAAGAAACTACAGCAGAATCAATTTGCCATCCACATACATACCGCGGGTAGCTGCGGATACCTATTAAGCAAGACTTTTTATGCCAAAGTAGGAAACACTGCGAAAATAAAAATACGGCAACTCCGTTGCCATCCCAGCAGTGTTCTTAAGGCAAATTTCTCCAAACCTAAAGCAGCTAAAATGTAACGCCAGGGTATGGATGTCATACAGTCCATACTCAAAACATTAGGTGACGAAGAGAACCCCGTCCATCGTCTAACTCATAACGGTGACTGGGTGAAGCCTTAGAGCTCACCACGCCTTATGGGATAGCCACCATGGATGGAAATACGTTTTTCTCTCTCCCCACCGTAAGTAAGCTAAACTCCACTTTCTAAACACGCCTCTGTCAATGTGATTTGTCCATGTGTTGTTGTTGTTGTTTGCGGTTATCATGCGGTATGTGGAGGGATCGCGTTGCGGCTCTGAAGCTACCACCAGACACCATGTTGCACGCCATCGGTCTGAGGAGAGCTGCTCCATGGGGTATCGACAACGATAACGAGTACCCTCGCCAGGAAGACCTATTCGTTAAAGACATTTGGTGCTACGCCATTCGCTGCCCAAAGATATTTGATTTGAACTTACAACTAAAAGTTAGTCCAGGCCAAAAATAGACAGTATCAAATACAACAGTGTCTTTAACTTAAAACAACAGTGCTGAAATCAATAGGAATCAGCCACCGTATCTTCACGTACACACCATAGACACACAACAGCAAAATAACTATATTAGGATAAGTACACATGATAATTTGTCTATCTCTTTGTAGGATAGGAAGGCGGCCGTTTTTACCGCTCTCCTCCTCTGCTTCGGCGTTGGAGGCATTTTTCTCTTTGACGGAGTCCAGCACGAAGCATTTTCGTTCGCAAAATTGTGTATTCCCTGCCTTGTGCAGTGAAATCCAACATAATTTTCCTCCTCATGTTTCGTTACCGTGGGATGCCTCTCTAGCGTGTTCACACAAGCGGTGAAATTACATCCATCCAGTTTTTCACATTTTATAGTTAGCTTCTCACCGGTTGCTTTTTCACAAGGCACCATGGTGTGGTACCGTCGTCAATTTCCTCTCAAACAAATGTCAAGGGCATAGTCACCCATGGCATAACGAGATATTGGTTCAATATTCTTCCCCCTCATTGTGATGGTCGATGGTTTTCTTCCCTCGGCCGTCCTCCATGCGGAGCACGGTACTGCACCATCATATATTTCATCCCAAGCAAACGGAAAAGATTCAGTCATTATTGGTACCGTTTGGTATGGGTTTCCCATTTTTACCCTGCATCTTTTGCAGGACGGCTTAATTCTCTCTCTCCTATCTTCTCTCTTTTTCCGCTACGGCGTTGTAAGCATTTTCCTGTGACGAAGGCCCGCGCGAGGCACTTTCCTCTCGCAAAACCAATGATTTTTGGCCAGCCTGAGGCAGATATAGTTTTTATTAAACCAACTGATTTGCCCTGACTGGAGCTTTCCCCCACAGGGGTACCTTTCACGATAACGTCTATATATAACTAGACCGGTTAGGTACCTCCGGCGAGACATAAACCCAAATTCACCGCTCTCGTTATTACATACACCATTCGTAAGTGACAAGCATACACAAAAAAATGGTTTATTACTAAAACCAAGTAAGTAAATTTGTGTGCTGGCACCATTTGTTCCACCTTGGAAATGGCGGCTAGATACACCGTGGACACGAACAGCCGGGACGATACGGTGGTGTTCAATTTTCGCAGCAATGGCTGCACGAGTCCACTGGAACGTAATCATTCCACTGGCTCTGGAGGTCAGTTTTTTGTGGTCACTGGAGATGCACGGCGACCGCTCCACATCCCCGAGGCTGACTGACCACCAGCAGCAACAACGGCAAGTGGCGGGCGCCCAGTCAAATTAGTTTCAAAATATTCAACAGCATGTTTATTAAATAGCAAATAATTACAAAGACATATAATTCATACAACGTGTTGGACTGTTTGAGATTTGATGACGGTCTATATGGCACCCTTTGTGACGCAGTGATTATGGCGTCAGCATACACGCGCCGACCTGATTATGACGTCATACGTGGTCAAATGATGGCTGGATACTCTAGAAAGGTGAATTGATTATAGCGTTATACATTTATATCACAAATCAGATGAAACATTCTTGTTGCATTAAATACTATTATGCACATAATTTATATATGGACATTGCGTTTCTACCCGGTACCGTATCTATCAAGCACGATACGCAGTTCAATCTGTTTAAACCAGTTTATTTATTAAAATTCGATAGTTACATCCCTGGTTAACTATTCAATTTTTCTACATGGTTTAAAAGCACATATTCCAACCAAAATGCGTTAAAGAAAATTGTATCATTTGGAGGCTTAAATTGTGTACCTCAATGTAAGAAAACGAAATAAATCTTAACATATGATGATTTAAATTTGTGTATATATTAAGCTAATTTTTCTAGTTATGAATTATAATGAGGGATGCGGGTTGCTAATTCAACGTCACAACTTAAAAAAAGATAAGTATACGAAATGAAATCATCATATGGTAATGTTTCTTTGGTTTCGGTATTTTGATGCAAGTATATAAATCTTTACAATGGTATTTTCATGCGTTCTGGTGTGGGTGTGGACCTTTAAGTGTTTTAATGTGTTCAAACATGGAGACATGGTGGGGAATCCAGGTTTAGCTATGTCCCACCCATCTCTAGCTAAGCTCCACCACAGCTCGCTCATGTGGGGATCGAAAGAAACCTGCCTCGCGGTCAGTAGGTAAAATGTTCCAGAACGCTCTGCGTGTGCAAAATCGGCTTTTCTCGGTGTTTATATGATATGATATAGTTAATGCGAAAACAGCTGATTGTCAAAAGTGTGCAGGTTTATTAAGACGTTTTGAAATGTTATCTCTACTGAACGCAAGGCAGAATTCCTCGACTATCAATGTCAAGAAAACTATACAGGTAAACTGTTGATTATTTTGAAACTAATTTGACTGTGTTTTGTTGCTGTCTATGGCAGCATCAGCACCCAGTCAAATTAGTTCCAAATATTCAACAGCACGTGTATTAAGTAGTAAAGTCATACAATTTGTTCAACAACGCTTAGTCCGTCATTAAGCGTTCATGACAAATGTATCTACGTCATTTATACAGTCAATGATTAAGACGTCATCCTACACGTCACGTAGCTGATTATGACGTCATATTATTGATGGATAAACTGGAAAGGTCCATTGGAGAGTCTCATTTGATTTCTTTCAAGATGCCGGTGTCGCAGGTGTTGGATTTCCTCTATGTCATGTAAGCGTGTGTATGTATGTACGGTCGTGCTTGTGCGTTTGTGTGGGTGCGTACGTGCACGCGCCTCGGCGTTTGTTCGTTCGTATATTTGTATATATGTACTAGGATGCGCGTATTATATACACTGCCACGCGTCAAACAAAAGGTTAATTTATTTCGTGCAAACTACGCAGGTAATTTCTCGCATATCGACATAAGGTGGGCATGGCAAGGAGCCACATTTACCCTTCACTCTGTATAAGAGATAACCATTGTCATTAGTCGATCCACATTCATGCGCATCAGGGTCAGCATCAATGCAGTTGTATTCAGTAGCAGCGGCGTGAGTATAATACCCAGCCATTAAGTAGCCACTATATTCTTTAGTCCATCCCGTCTCACAGACCGTCGTTCCTGGGATCATAATGACGCTAGAGCGGGTACCGCTCCGACACACGGTGCACGGGACATCATGGTCGTGTAGTTTCTCAGCGTTGCCGTGACCGAGTGGAAAATCATCTGACGGTACTTCGTACTCTGTACCGTATAGGACTGCGTAATGGCTCGCATCGTTTCCATAGTTAGCCCATACTGGTGCGTGGGTCATGCACAACATGTTTGTAGCCGCGCCGGAATGCGAGTAGTGGCCACCACCGGCCATACCTGCAATAATAGGAAATGCTTAACATAGTGGCCTATTTTTTGTTATAAGTAGGCCTACAGATCCTACCCAGATAGCGCAGCTACTGGGTCGACATAAAACTATACAGGTAAGCTATTGACTATTTTGAAACTAATTTTACTAAGTGCTGTTGCTGCCAATGGCAGCAACAGGGCCCGGTTAAATTAGTTTCAAAATATTCAACAGCATATTTATAAATTGTAAAGACTATACAATTCATACAGCTTGCCGGTATATTAAGTGTTTTAAAAAACGGACTAAATCGAGTTATTCATGACGTAATAATTATGATGTCATCGTACACATCACTTAGTTGATAATGACTTCATGTGATTGGCTGAGGAAATGGTTTCATGAATTTCATCCTAACTATACAGCTAACCTGTTGGGTACTTTTGGACTAATTGGTCTGGGAGTGATGTATATATGTTTTCAATGTTAGCTAATTGCTTTTCGATTTAATTACTGTGTTTAACTGTGTTTTATACCAGATATCTGTTTGTTTGTTGATGCCATGCTGTATGGCAGGGGTGGGTGAGGGGAGGGGGGGGGGTTAGATCCAGGAGTGCGGAGCGGGAGAGGAGGCGGGGATCCATCACCCCAACACACATTTTGCTCAGTGGGATGTGTTAGAAAATCATGCAGACTACTTTTCAGAGCGACGAAGAGATAATAATAATCGATATAATAGAGAATTGTCTAGGCCTATAACTTGCAAGCACAATAAACGTATTTCTACAATGAATAAGATCGATTCTCAAAGAGCCTCATTTTCAAAAAAATTCCTGGAGAAGACCGTTGAAACCCCTGTCAGTGGGAGGAAGCCATCCCCAGGCCCGTAGGCTGGGGTTTGGATAGGGTGATCCAGCACACATACGCACGCTAGCACGCA
The DNA here is from genome assembly GCA_034401795.1 of Chaetoderma sp. LZ-2023a. Taxonomy (NCBI): domain Eukaryota; kingdom Metazoa; phylum Mollusca; class Caudofoveata; order Chaetodermatida; family Chaetodermatidae; genus Chaetoderma; species Chaetoderma sp. LZ-2023a. The sequence goes on from CM067359.1 coordinate 165,856,334, forward strand.
CATATGTAATTTGGATTAGGTAAGATATAGAAGCAGTGTGTGCGCGCGTGCGTAAGTGCGTGCGTGCATGCGTTTGTGCGTGCATGTGTGTAATTTGAATGTGAGAATCACGTGTGAAGCATGGCACCCCCTTCAAAAATGCCGTGTCAGAAATTAAAAGATAAAAATTTGTAGATGATATAACTTATATAATCAGCATCTCTAGTAAACAATAATGCCACAATAATCAGTGCTATGCGTGTGGGAATGACCAAACAGGGGCTGTAGAAGTTCTTTCCATCGTAAAATGTGCAGTAGACAGAAACATTTTCAAAAACTAAAGAAGGAAACTTTTTTGTCGAGACCGTCACAACCCATGAATATAACCATTCTTTAATATATGTGCCAATCAATCCAAAAAGTTATCGCCCCTGGTTCCTCTTATGCAACGATATCTTGCATCAGCAAATAAAACACAAAGGTGTAACTATATAAGCGAACTTTGATATCAAAGTCATGTTACTTTGAAGAGTATATTAATTATATATCAAGATCGACTGTTTGCCAAAGTTTTCCCAAATGCATTTATCCATTCCTATAATAAATTGTAATATTTAGAATGACAACCTATTTTGACAAGCATAACATCATTGCATCCACTGAGAAAAACTAAATGGAAGCATCGATAAACAACACATCAAGGCCATTTCTTTACATCAGAGATGCCTTATGATTTTGTCTGTCCTACTAAAGTAGTGTTATCAACAGACATTCCGCTGCACGCTATCAGGGAAATTTGCGTTTTTATGTTATTTCAGGTCAAGACCAGAGCATGTTGTCAATACCGTCACATACGTCAAGACCACCACATTGAATTTTTGATGGATATTCGTACAATTTACCTTTACAGCACTAGTGGATATAGTATTCCTTAATTCTGCACTTTATTTTGGATTTAAAAATAAAACACGCACGCACGCACGCACGCACGCACGCACGCACGCACCCTCGCACGCACGCACGCAAGCACGCACGCACGCACGCACGCACACCCTGATATCTCGTGATGGTCTGGACAAAATCGATGGGAATGGAGGGGTGGGGGTGGTGGGGGAGGGGTAGTGCGAACATAATATTCAGGAAACGGATTAAAATTAAGCAATGGTAAGTTATAAAATCATCCTCTCCAACCAAGTCAAATGAATAAATATTCATATAATTGTATATTAAAAGGATTTTAAATTTTAAATTTCCGAACCATCCTTTTAGCACGTTTGCCTGAAATTGACCCATAAAGGAAAATAATCTCTAGGTCTATTCTATATGATTCGGCGTATATCTAGCCAGACAACCTAGATTTTCTGATTGATCGCAAGGTAAATCACAGCAGACAGCATAGAAAAAACCCCAAAATTACAATGCTTTTTATGGAAATATTTTAAATATTTAGATGCAAAGCATTGTAATTCATGTGGTCGTCTTCATCCAGCTTAACCCTTGGATTGCGTCTTCAAACACCAACACCCTTTACGATTTATTCAATATACTTATCAAATCGATTTCAAAATAATTTAGCGACTTGGAAATTAGTATTCCGGGAACTGAGGGTTCAAAGTTTTAACCCTTTTATGATGAAGCCGGTCAAAACTCGATGCAGTTCTTTCGAGGAATGTCCATTTGCAGGCCAAGTGAAGACTAAATTTGAAAATTTACCACTGGAATGACTGGCTCGGTAACTGCCATCCCATTGGTCAATTTTCAAAAATAGTCTTCACTTGGCCTGCAAATAGACATTCAATAAGAAAATGTTTTGATTTGTTGACAAAATTTTGTCATTAAAGTGCTAAAGGCAATATGAAAACAATCAAACAAGGACTACACACCCCACCACCAACACGCCGTTTTATCACATTGTGACGGGTTTTCGGATGTTCTTGATTTCTTTTGATCTGCTGGATTATTTCGGATATTGCGGGGTTTATTGTTAGGCTAAAAATTGTGGAATCATAGTGTATGGCCAGTTCGTCACACCCTTTGCTGTGTTAAAACTTGAGCCGAATCGGACCAGTAGTTTCCGAGGTTTCCACAAATTCAGACCATCATACAATCCAAATCCTGATTATTTTATGCAGAATGTCTGTATGTATGATTACTGTATTCTGCGGCTGTAGTAGTAGAAACATCCCGCAGCTGCAATATGTTCTTCTTCGCTTTTGTCCACTGTTGCTTGTCCTCAGCCAAAATCCTTAGCTTCCCCAGGTCCATTCTTGAGTTGAGTGTACCTAATCCTGCTTTCTTGAGGTCACCTCGTAGCACACTTAGCAGATTAATGCAATGACTTCCTCTCCTGGCTTTGCATTTGCTGGCTCTGATTAGGGCGAATTCCAAGCCTCTCTGAGCTGATGTCTCTTCTGGCATCCTTAGCACATGGCCAAACATGGGCCATCTTTGCTGTGCGACTTTTACAGACAGTGGCTGCGTATTGCACATCTTGTATAGTGCATCGTTGGAAATTATGCTCTCTGGCCATAGGTGTCCAGTGATGGCGAATAGGTGTTTGCGGTGGCAGGCGTCAAGTGTGTCTAGAGCTGCCTTTGGAGCTGCCCAGCTGTTACAGTTATACATCATCAAGGATACGCCGGTTGTATTGTACAAAAGTAGTCTTTTTACCAAGGGCATCTTTTATCTACGAATCCATTACTTCCGAAAGGACTGGAAAGCTATATTCCCCATGGTGAAGCGTGTAGCAATGTCAGCAATACTACAAAGCAGTGAGCCCAAGATTTTACTTTTCCTCCATGGTTCGCCGCCACGGTGTGGATCGTCATTTTCTTTAGTTTCATGCTTTGTAGATAGGTATATGCAGAATGTCTGAATACAGTCAATGTCTAGAAATCCTCCTGGACAGCAAGTTCCTTCGATATGATAGAACTTGAGACAAATCAGATCAGTAATTTTAGATACAGTTCCGGACACACAAACAAGCAAATATACCTGCACGCACAAGTGCACGCACGCACGCAGAAAGACAGGCAGAGAGACAGACGGAGGGACGGACGGACGGACGGGTGGGCGGGCGGGCGGGCGGGCGGGCGGGCTGGCGGGCGGACGGACGGACGGACGGACATATACGATCCCAATATCCCCCCACCCCTTCGCATCACGGGACGAAAGTTTAACTAAATAAATTACGGAAAAGCAACAGATAAGATGTGAATGTGTATCAACATACCGGTGTAGACTCTGTGTGATGTAGAAGGACATGAGTCCCGGCCCCAGCGAACATACATAGCACCTCCACCTAAAAGAAAACTTCTGCTTAATCACCACATTCATAATAATCATTGCCGTCTTGTGGCATTAAAGCTGGCCGTGGGAGTGATAGAAGTTAATGTCACCGATGTGGCTTCTATTCTATTATCGCTGCTGCACCGCTGCCCTCGCTATTGTAGCATTGGTAGCGGCATCAACTGCAGTAGTAGTAGCGGCGGCAACAACAACAACAACAAAAACAACGGTAGTAATAGTAGTAGTAGTAGTAGTAGTAGTAGTAGTAGTAGTAGTAGTAGTAGTAGTAGTAGTAGTAGTAGTAGTAGTAGTAGTAGTAGTAGTAATAGTAGTAGTAGTAGTAGTAGTAGTAGTAGTAGTAGTAGTAGTAGTAGTAGTAGTAGTAGTGGTGGTGGTGGTGGTGGTGGTGGTGGTGGTGGTAGTAGTAGTAGTAGTAGTAGTAGTAGTAGTAGTAGTAGTAGTAGTAGAAGTAGTAGTAGTAGTAGTAGTAGTAGTAGTAGTAGTAGTAGTAGTAGTAGTAGTAGTAGTAGTAGTAGTAGTAGTAGTAGTAGTAGTAGTAGTCGAACTGAACGCACGTGTTTATTTAGCTCTGCAATTGCTGCCCGAATTTGCTAGATTCTAGCGCGATTTTGTAGACAAATTTTATACATATATTTCGTATTAGTATTTCCTTTCAAACGTTATGTTTAATTTGTAAATTCTTGTCTTGGTTGGAGCGCATTTTGTGTCTCCATTTTCTAAAGGCACTCCTCTTAGCTGGCGGTTTCAGCCATTTAATAGGTCTCCTCTTACTGTGGTCAATGCAATACTTTTCTCCCCGGACCAGTATGCTATTTCTATAGTTCGTTGGCTAGGGCATTATATTTGGCAAGATCGCTTGAGTGAATGGATTTAATTCCTTTGTCATTCGTAAGCGCAAGCCTAGTACTTTGATTATATAAATCTGTAGAGTCAGTTGGCTGTCCCCGGTCAACTCGAACAGACTGACAAATATATGTCTGTAATATGTTAGTATGCATTAGGAAACCACTTTAATCGGTTAGGTGTTAGTGAACCACTTAGAAAGTGGTTCAAACTAACAAATATACGACTGTAACCTCTATTCGTATATTTGTTGGTAGACGTCAAGGTTTCAAAAGGGGACACTATTTATTTAGTGTTTAGCGCATTCCCCGACGTCTTGGTGTTATATTGTTGTATTATATATTGTAGTAGTATGGGGTTCCTCTTTTTATAAAACACCATGGCAACCTATAATCGTACGCTAAGCCTTAAGATAACGCAGGATCTGCTGCTTTGCAGGGGTTTATCAATGTTTCTAAAACTGTATGGAATGTAACAGTGTCAAATGAGAGGGTCAAGGAAAAGCTTCTAGAAGATAGTATTATTGTAAAAGGCGGAGTTTGTTAAAAGGAAATCGAGTCAGATAGTTTGCTAGTGAGGATGAAAGTTCCACTATAAATTCCAGATGACAGAATCATGAATGAATTCAAGAAGTATGGCAAAGTGCAAAAGATTGAATGGGAAACGTATCCCTTTGACAGAACACTAGAAAACGGTGTAAGACGCATCTGGTTTGATAAAGTGGATAGCCCTTTACCAAGCAGATTGACGCTGGATGGCAGCTTTATCCTGTCCCTATGGTATAGAGGGTTTTTTAAAGAGGGGGCGGATCTGCCTAAGTACTGACCATGTGGCAACAGATTGTCACAATCGAAACAAATGTTTGCTCTGTGGTTCAGTTGACCAGTTTAAATGGCGCTGTCCAAAAAATCAAAACAAGCCCTCAGTATCAGAAGATAATCGCCCATTAAAGGATGCAACTGAGTCAAATACTTCTGAAGCAATCACTACGGAAGTTGTTGTTGTGGTTCATGCCACTGAAAATGGCACAAACAAATCATCAAATCCCGTTAAAGTAACTACAGTTGATGAAATGTAAGTATTAGAGGAGGGTATAACCTTAAGTCAAGAAAATAATCAAAATGATGTGGAGACAAACGTGGCTGTAAAAGACACGCAGAAAAATGATGATCTTACAGAAGGGTCAGTTTACAATTCCTTACCAGCTGAATTAAAATTAGGAGAGGATAAATTTTGGACTCAGAAGACGGAAAGTTCAGTTGATTTTCCACTAAGCCCACCGGATTTAAGTCAGCTTGAAGATATGGTAAATGATGCTCCTGCCAAATGTAACTTAAGTAGCAATACGTGCCATAAAGAAGACAATAGCTCCGAATCTGAGAGTGAAGTAAATGATATGGATGATGATACAATGTCAGTTGCAGAATCAGATGTGTCCATTCAAACACAGAGTTCACAGAGGAAAGATGAAATGGTAATGTACCGATCAGATATGGGTGAAGTGCTAGTGCCATATGCAATGGCGAGAGAAGTATCGTCTACTGCGCCATGATTCTGATATTTCCAAATATGAATATGTGTCTGCGGTAGAACTAGGAAACATTGAATTCGCAGGAAAATTAGGTAAATGGTCTAAGAAACGAGCTAAAAAAACCAAATCATGTTAATCTAATGATGGCGGTTGTAAACATGATTTTACAAATTATGATTATCTGCACCATCAATTCCAGGGGATTAAATACCGAATTCAAGCAGCGACATTTGACCATTTCAAAAGGGCAGATTTCTTATTCTTTATCACAAGATAATAGCGCGGGAGTGGCCATTCTTATCCTGTCCTGCTGTCTCAACTATGTTGACGTTATATCGTAGTCATCAGATACAAATGGGCGATGGATTTGTGTATCAGTTGATGTACTAAACACAAGTTTAAATTTGATGTGCCTTTATACACCTACCTCTCAAAAACTGCGCCATGAATTTCTAAATGATGTTTCCACAATAATTTAAGACAGAATGCCTGAAAACCTAATTATTGGCGGTGACTTTAATTGCATATTAGATGAGGCTAAAGACAGAAACTCTAGTTCTAATTTTAATGACACATTACATAATATTTTGAAACACATTTGTGAAAATAAAAGCTTGGTAGACACTTATCGGATTGAAAATCCAGAAGGCTGGGAATTTACTTGGTGTTCAACTGGTGGAAGATTAGCTTCAAGGTTAGACATGATCTATGTAAAACGACCACTGAAATGTTACATGTGTAAAACTAACATAAAACCAGTAACTTTCTCTGATCACAATATTTTTTCCATCACATTAAACAATGCTGACTGGGTCAAACGAGGAGATGGATTTTGGAAACTGAATGTAGCATTGCTACGAGATAGTTGCTATCGCAAATGTGTGGACAGTTGTTGGAGGCATTGGAATGAAAGAAGAGGTTCATATGAATGGATAACAGACTGGTTGACAGATGCTAAATCAGACCTGAAATATATTTCAAGGCAGTATTCCATCAGGAAAGCACGAGAAATACGAAAGCATAAAAAGGCGCTTCAGAGGTCGTTGTGTAAAATCAAATTAGAAAAGCAATGATGGGGAATATAATTATTACGAACTATTAGTTAAATTAATAGGTAGACTAAATGAAATAGAGCAATATCAGTTTGATGGCGCCAAAATAAGGACAAGAGCCCAAGGGCACACCGAGGGCGAAAAGCCTACACGCTACTTTTGCAACTTGGAAAAAGCAAGATGTATAGAGAAAGTAATGCGCTCACTGAAGATTAATGATGGAGTATCAGTGTGCTCAAATGCAGACATGATGGAAACACTATCCAAATTTTACAAATCATTTTATACATCTGAGGGAAGCGATGAAACTGCAACTAGAGTTGTTTTGGCTAATATAACGAAAAGACTTCCAGATTCATGTCGCGAAAGCTGTGCCCAATCAATAACAATGATGATTTGACAAAATCCCTCAAAGGTATGAAGTTAGAAAAGTCTCCTGGATGCGATGGACTTCCAGTTGAATTGTATCAAACATTCTGGCACATATTTGAGCCAGTATTAGAAGAAATAGCAAACAGCATTTTTAAGCAAGGGCATCTCCCTCCATCGATGGCCCAAGCATATGTTCGGCTTATAAACAAGAGGGGTGACAGAAATAAAATACAGAATTATAGACCAATCTCTCTACTCTGTGTAGATTATAAGATTATAACTCGGGCACTAACATTAAAACTTGGCGCAGTCCTAGGCGAAGTCATTGATTATGATCAAACCTGCTCTGTGCCAGGAAGATCAATGTTAAACAATACTTTGCTTATACGAGACCACATTCAATTAGTTGAAAAGGATTGTATCCCAGCAGCAATAACAGCACTTGATAACGAGAAGGCGTTTGACAGACTAGAATGGGATTTCTTGTTTAAGTCATTAGACCATATTGGCTTTGGTTCAAGATTTATTAAATGGGTAAATATATTATATACTGATATAACAAGTTGCTATTTAGTACACAATCAGCTATCCGAACCTGTAGTGTTGGAACGCGTTGTCAGACAGGGATGCCCACTGTCCCAGCTTCTATTCGTCATAGCTATGGAATCGTTGGGGCCACATTGAGGCAACGCACTGACTTTCAAGGAATATGTATATATGGCGTAAAAAGGCCACTAACAGTTTCTCAATATGCATATGATACGACTGTGTTTGCGGGTACAAATATGGATTTTAGAATTTTAAAGTCAATAAAGACAAATCTAAAGACTTATTTTTGGGCGATTGGAAGGACAGACCTGACAATGTTATAGATATTAACTGGTCAGATGATGTCCTAAAGATTTTGGGTATTTACTTAGTAGAGAACAGGACGTAATAATAAACTGGGAAGAAAGGCTATCCAAGCTTAAGTGTGCATTAGTAAATTGGAAACGACGTCGCCTAACTGTATGTGGCAGGACACTTGTCCGTAATAATTTAATTGTATCTGAACTGGGGTATACCGCTTCTGTAGTTCATATGCCCAAATCAGTAGAGTCAAAGATCAACACGTTACTTTTGGCCTTCTTATGGGAGGACAAATCTCATTTAGTATCGCAGTCAATCCTCACCAATGAAAAGCATGATGGAGGCCTGGATTTGGTTAATGTTTTAGCAAAGTGTGCTTCGCTAAAACTGAAATTCTTGAATAAGTTGGTTACCTCAAACTCATCTTGGTCAAGTGTTTCAAGGGCACTTCTCCAATGGTACGTTGACCCATTTCCAGTAGAATGTTTATTTATGTGCAATAAACTGCCACCTAATCATCAACAGATTCCAAAATGTATATAAAGAACAGCTCGAAGCCTTACACATATTTACACGATCAATGCCACAACCCAATCGTTGAGAGGATGCCTTAGAGCAACGTCTTTGGGGCAACGAGTTGATTCGTGATAATGATGCTGTATTATATTTGCCCTCTATGGCCAAAATGGCATTCAATATTTACGTGATTTAGTTATTCCAAAATCTCGCAAATGGATTGCGATGCAGGATGTAGCAAGAGCAACATCAATGAGGCATATTGATGCCGAACGCTTATTTCTTAGAATAAAGAATGCAATACCTGGTGAATGGTTCAAATTGACGAAAGCACGTGACAACATAGATATGTTGCAACCAACATTAGTATTTAAGTCAGAGCATATAAAATACAACATGGCATCTAGAGCCTGGTATGGAATGCTAATGCAAAGTCGGAGACAGACTCCTGTTGCAGTTAGGTATTGGAACACTTTAGGATGCATGCCAAAGAACGGGGAAAATGCGTGGAAATCAATATATCTACCTTGTCTACCAGCAAACACACGGGAACTGGCATGGCGATTACTCCATCGAAGGCTATTGGTTGGCCATCTGACTTATATATGCAAAATAATTGGGTTGTGGCATTGATCGTGTAAATATTTGTAAGGGTTCGAGCTATTCTCTATATACATTTGGAATCTGTTGATGATTAGGTGGCAGTTTATTGCACATAAATACACATTCTACTGGAAATGGGTCAACGTACCTTTGGAGAAGTGCCCTTGAAACACTTGGTCAAGATGAGTTTGAAGTAAGCAACTTATTCAAGAATTTCAATTTTAATGAAGCACACTTTGCTGAAACATTAACCAAATCCAGGCCTCCGGCATGCTTTTCATTGGTGAGGATTGACTGTGATACTAAATGGGCTTTGTCCTCCAATAAGAAGGTAACGTGTTGATCTTTGACTCTGCTGATTTGGGCATATGAACTACAGAAGCGGTATACCACAGTTCAGATAAAATTAAATTATTAGCAAGTTATTTTAAATTCACAAGTTCGGACTACTACTACTACTACTACTACTACTACTACTACTATTACTACTACTACTACTACTACTACTACTACTACTACTACTGCTACTACTACTGCTACTACTACTGCTGCTGCTACTACTACTACTATTACTACTACTACTACTACTACTACTACTACTACTACTACCACTACTACTACTACTACTACTACTACTACTACTACTACTACCGAAAGCACAAACAGTGGTTATATAAATAGATAAATACCAAAATATGTAATTATGAATTGATATATAATGTCTGATCGCCATAACATTTATAATTTCTGTAAATTATGTGGCCTGGGTGTAAAAAAAAAATCTGAATCTGAAATCTGAACAACAATTAACGAACTAGTTGATAATGTACACCCTTATTTATATCTTATTGTGATTCTCTATTCTGATGACACTATGATAATGGCAGAAACAGCCAGGTCGCTACAAAATGCGTTAGATGTATTCCAGGACTATTGCGAAAAGTGGAATATCGCAGATCAATCCTTCAAAAACTAAAATAATAATATTCGAAACACGTAAGAAAATTAACCAACCAAAATTTCAAATCGGTGAACATAGCATATATAGAAGTAGTAGATGAATATTTATTTGCGGGTGTACTTTCAAATATAATGGTAACCTTTTTTCTTGTAGAAAACGAAACTTAGCTCAAGGGATTAGAGAAATCCACGCCATTAAAGCGATCGATGTCCCGATAGATTTATAGTGAACACTGTTTGAGTGATATGGTTTCACCAGTTATATTATATGCGTCCGAAATCTGGGGCTTTGAAAACACACCAAACTGCTAGAAATTTGCCAAATACGATTTTATAAAATTATGTTACAAATGAAGAAGAGTACCCCGAATGTTATGATCTATACAGAGTTAGGTAAATACCCATTAAATATTATAATACAGTGTAATATAATTCGATTTTGGGCTGATATCGTGAACGCTGGATATGGAAAGCTTTCGTCTATTCTTCACTATCCCTGCCTACAGTATATACAAAGAATATCAAGTCTAAATGGATAGAAACAGTTAAAGAAATATTAACAATAACAGGATTTGATACAGCCTTTAACGCAGAAAACGTAAATAAGACTAACATCACTAGGCAAGTAAGAATAGCTTTACAAACTCAATTCAATGAAAAACGTAGAGCTGAAATTTCCAATTCACGCCGATTAACGTTTTATCATAATATAATGAGTAATTCGGAAACAGAAAAATATGTTGTTGTATTGCCAGATCGCGACGCTATAATTCTGTGCCACTTCAGAACCTTAAATCACCAACTCGACATCGAGACCAAGAGATTGGAAGGAATTGATCGAAATGAGCGCATCTGTAATGCATGTAATTGCATAGGTGAACTGCACGACAAAGACTAATCTCTTCTTACTACCTAACCAATAACTCGATAAGCGCTGTATGTTTTGTCACTTTACTCGCCATAATAATTGTTATAAATATGTACCCTCATATGCTTCCTCGGTAGCCTGAGTGTAATAAACATGCAAATGAAACTGAAACTGAAACTGAAACTAAACCGAATTCTAATTTAAAAGCACCGCAATGGAGGAATTCCGTTTTATCTATGCCCCATCTCTAGCTAACATTCACGCCCCCCCCACACATCGCCGTATTGTGATGGGTTTATCTATGCCCCGCCCATCTCTAGCTAACATACACCCCACCCCCACATCGCCGTATTGTGATGGGTTGATCTATGCTCCGCCCATCTCTAGCTAACATCCACACACACACACACACACACACACACACACACCCACCCACCCACGCACGCACGCACGCACGCACGCACGCACCCACCCACCCACCCACCCACACACACCCACCCACCCACCCACCCACCCACACACACACACACACACACACACACACACCCATCGCCGTATTGTGATGGGTTGACATATGCCCCGCCCATCTCTAGCTAACATCCACCCCACATCGCCGTATTGTGATGGGTTGATCCCTGAATTGCCTGACTACCAATTTCCAAAAAACAATAGAGGTAAGCTGTTGACACAACCTATGACAGAAACAGCTCTCAGTCAAATTAGTTTCAAAATATTCAACAATATTCAATTTAAATAGAAAATACATACAATTCATACAACTACGCTTAGTCCGTCATCGATTAAGCGTCCATGACGAACTTATCTACGTTATTCATGACTTCATCTATTATGACATCATCATACGTCACGTAGTTGATTTTGACGCCATATGATAGATGGATACACTGGAAACTTTCATTCCAACCCCTGGGTGTGTTACTTGGTGATTGGTGCCATGATCATTTAAATTGGTCGATTAATGTTTGCTTGATATTATATATTATGCTTCTGTTTTGTATTATTTCTTGCGAGGTGCATATGTAACTATTCCCTGTGCTATTTAATGTTGATTCTATATATTTGATCCATTTCTATTGAACCCCGCTCTCTGTGTATTGTTTATGCACGTATTTATATACTAAACAGGCTAATTAATCTGCGATGCAATCGCAGATTATTATTTTTACTCAGGATCTTTCTTTAACTCATTATTCTTTCGGTAAGAAAGTTTAGGACGCCTCTCCTCCTAGAATTTTCATCCGATAAACTCCAAACTTGGCCCACTTTAAGGGCCCATGCCACAATCGATGGCTAGTGCTTTTATTTTGGATCCACCCAATAGTGTTTGAGCTACCCACCTTTGACTGGGCAAAAACTCCCATATGAAATGTATGGGGAATTTCAAAAGTGATATTTGAAGTGCCACTACAGTCAGAGTTTTGAACGGATCACTACCATATTTGCTGAGGATGGTACCACTGGCCATTTGTTTCCAGAAATATTTTCTCAAAATGTCCGCCAGACCTTTGACCCCTGAATACATGGAAAAATGTCCCATAGGAAATGTATGGGGATTTCAAACGAATGTTTGAAGTGCTACTACACCTAGAGTTTTGAGCGGATCACTCCCATACTTGGGTAGGATGTTGCCACTGATTATCATTTTTGCGAAAAATCTTTTTTTCAAAATGGCCGGCGTTTTTACTCTGATCGGCTTGAAATTTGGTAAACTTCTAGCTCTCATATTGACTTGATTTGGTATAAAATTTAAAGATGATCCGACAAAGAGTTTTCGAGAAAATCAGCTTTTGGATGCCACATATTCCCATAGTAAGCCTATGGGAGCAATATTGGAACAGTGTTATCTCCTATTAGTTTTCTTCCGATTCTCTTCAAACCATGCCAGATTTTAGAACATTGAGAGATCTAAAAAGTGTCCAATACAAATTTTAATATCCCCGTTGGGGTCAAGGTCATTCATGAGCAAAGCTTTCCAGTTACCTGCACTTCATCATCTTCAACAGGTAAAGGGAGGTAATTCATGACAAAAAAATATGGGTTTTTGCATGAATTGCCTCCTCTTTACATTTAACTCATTAATCTGTCCTTTATTTGACATTTAGTGCCATTTTCCTTGATTTTGGTAAAGATTTTACTACAGCAAATCAGGACACATTATATTATACTTTAGGGTCAAGGCTATTGGTTTTCAAGAAATCAGCTTTTCCATACCTTGGGTAAAAGTATGGGAATTTCAACTATGGATCTTTGAACTGCGACAACACTTAGACGTTTTATTAGATCACCATCAGACATGTTCAATGATCATATGAGAATAGAGCTTATAATACTCCTTAATACCCAGTCATCGCAGATTTAAAGTTACTTCAGTAAATGTGTTCTAGTTTAGTTTATTTTCCATCTATTAATGTTGCCCAAATGTTTAGATTCTGTATTCTATTTGTCTCTGCATGGGTAGCTTCCCAGTGCACCGTATTAGATAGCAGACGGTGTTATTCCTTTCCCATTAATTCAGAGTGAATTTGTTCCGACTGATAGTTTTCAAATATCCATAGTTCGCTTCCATATTCTGCTGTTGATGCTATCATTGCGTCAAATCCTTTAACCTGACAGCCAATAAGGAGGTTTTTACTGATGATAAGCCCATTTAAACAGTGCACTGCGTTTCGGTATTATCCTGTTAGGTGTTGAATTTTATTGCTATAGGCCTATTTATTATTTTTTTAGAACATCATTCCTAAATTTGTGTTGTATTTGTTGTAAATATGTGAATTAGTAAAATATGAATTGAACGAAGGCTAGAATGCAGCCAGTAGATATGTGAAGGATGATGCTAAACTTAACAACTTGTTGAAAAGATGTATTCGTATAATTAATTCAACTATACACTCACCTGTGTTTGCAGACCGTTTCTCTCGTGTTGCGGAAGCCGTCATGTCCTAAATAATAATACTAATAATAATACTACTAATAATAATAATAATAACGATTATGATGAGGATGACAACGACGACGACGCTATGGATAGGCGGAACTTAGCTAGAAATGTGTATGGCTTAGTAGAAATGGATACCTCAAATGTGGAGTTACCCACTTTGTTTTTCAAACATATGTAGATGTCCGCTGGTGTTAGGCGCTTAGCCAGAGTCAAATCGCTAAGTTAAAACATTAGAGCGACTCGGTCAAATATCTCTCTCATACATTGGCTAAGGGATTCCGCTCGGGTTTCTCCAAAAGTACTGACTTGATTCAAAATAAAAATGAAGACGAATTAATTTCTGCCAAAAACTAAATCTGGTCATTTTGACCCAAATAAAATACATTGGCACTAAGGCGTTTATTATGTGTCTTCTGATATGGCCATTGGACATGTCTAATTAAGGGGAAATAGTATATAGAGGAGTTTATTCCGCCATTCGGGAAACTTTGATCCGCAATGGTTGACCTTGTGCGTCTTTGAGACATCAAGGACAGCATCTTTGCCACGTGGTGTCACGATCAAATGGATACATCGACGTTAATGAAGGCACCCAGTGTTAGCTGTGCTCCGCCCATCTCTAGCTAAGGTCCACACACCAGCCACGCTTTGCCCGTGTTCGGATCAATCGATCCCTGCAATCTCTGAATCTAAATTTTCAGTATGCTCTACAGGGAAGCTGTTGACTGTTTAGAAGCTAATTTGGCTAGGTACTGTTGCTGTGTATGGCAACAACAACGCCTAGTCAAATTAATTTCAAAGTATTCAACAGAATATGTATTTAAAAACAAAGACATATAACAACGCTTAGTCCGTCGTCAATCAAGCGTTTGTGACCATCTTAGCTACGTTATTCATGGGGTAATTGATGGCGGCATCATACGCGTCACGTTGTTGATAATGACGTTATATGCTTGATCGATAAACGGGAATCCGCCATTAGTATCATGAGGCATCCTTCTAGTAAACCCTTGGAACTTCACAGGTTCCGGGAAGCTCATTTCTGCCAAAAAGTCCTAATATATTTTACCACTAAATGGTGACATTGATGTGTGATATCGAAGGACTTCGGCGGGACCCCAAAGGTAACACGTGTGGCCAAAGTATTGTGATGATCCGAAGACGAAGGACGACGACGATCAGTGGGGTTTTCTAGTGATAGCGTCAAGCTTCGATGACACATCTTTTATTAAATCAATGAACCTTTCCAGTTTAGCTATGCCCCGCTCATCCCTAGCTAATCTCCACCTACACCTCGCTCGTGTTGGGATCGATCGATCTCTGAAGACCCTGACTATCAATTTCCGAAAAAATACACAGGTAAGCTGTTAAATAGTCTGAAACGGCAGCAACAGCGTCCAGTCAAATTAGTTTCAAAATATTCAACAGAATGTTTATTAAATAGCAGAGAATGACAAAGATATACAATTCATACAACGTGTCGGGCTATTTTGGGATTTGATGATGGTCTATATGGACCCCTTTGTGACGTAATGATTGTGACGTCATCATACACACGCTGGGCTTATTATGACGTCACCCGAGATCAGATGATGGATGGATACTCTGGAAAGGTTAATAGGGGAAGCGCCGACTTGTTTTCGCCTTGTTCCTCAGAGGACCGTATAAATGCATATGATCGCCATATCACATATTCGGTGATGCAGAAGCAATCCCAATATGTCTGTATCATTGGCGATTAATTCAACAGTTTGTGGACTCCTGGCATAATCTAGTCGGTAGAGGCAATCAATGTATCAGCATCTGCTTGTGCTTGTTTTATGACATGAGTATTGGCTTTGAGGTGTTCAGTGAGCAGAGTAATGGAGCCTGTCTTATTTACGATGTTATCAAAGAACGCCGCCTGTTTTTGTAGGCTACTGACGAGCGGGTGACTTCACTTGTATCGTAGAAGCAGTCAGTCGTTCTAATTTGCGTCGCTGGTGTTCGTGATCATCTGTTGAATACCTAGGGTATCCATCATATACAACAATACACTTGCCGAAAAGACCGGAATTATGATTTAGACATAACGAGTAATGCTCCAAAACTACTCTATGTATTACATTTCCATCTTATGTAGTGAAGAAGCCACCGCCGTCGATAATGTACGTTCGCTCAGCAGACGGGCTCATAAATGTGGTATCAACGTAAGCCAATTCATATTTCTCGAACTTTCTCCTGAAATTGTCCTTGAACAACGAGGGAAGGATATTAGGTACACGAGTGTTTACGGGGGTGTGCAGGCTGTTATTACCCCCTCAGTAATGTAACATGACCAAATGTTGTTATTTGATTGGTTAACATCAGGGATGGATGATCTCGTATTTCCCTCACGCGAGGGAAATACCGCACGGTTGCCCTCCACCAACACCCACCACCCCCGCTCGAAAAGCGTGTTTTAGCTTTACTGAGCATCTAGCCATAAAGCTCGTTATAATAATATGCCTGCATCTAAACTGGCATTTTTGACAATCAAGTGTCTCAATTTCAAAACAACTATACAGGAAAACTGTATATTTTTAACCCTATTTGACTGGGTTCCGTTTCTGCAGTAAGGCTGTGCAACCCGCTTGTACAACAAATTTAATACCCGGCAGAACGACGAATTTATCATAGCTATCAAAACGGCGG
>CM067359.1:165873347-165898347 GCA_034401795.1 Chaetoderma sp. LZ-2023a
ACATGATGATGCATGCGTCATCATGCGTGTGCCCCTTGTTACCCGTGTTCCCTGTCCCCTTCGCATGTACGCTGTGTGTGCGTACATGTGTCTTTTTATGCAACCGTTGGTGTGTGGGTGTATGTAACATAATTTTGGTATTTGGTGGGCTATTTCTTTATTTTTTATTTTGCTTTTACGTAAATGTTTGTTTATCTCAATTTATGCAAACGATAATTTCTGTTTTGTATGCACCACATACAGGTGCAACAATAATTACGAAGTTGGTACTTCGCATGCACCCATTTGTTGTAATTGCGCTCGTCCGGATCTGCTAGATAATCTCTCCAGCGGTTACAGATTTCACGCAATGACGTTAAAAATGGTTGCTGTACTGGTACCTCGTTATATTTGTTCCATTCGATACAACCACAATTAATGGGCGTAGAACCGTTCATTCTCCATCGATCGCATAATTGAGATTCCATTTTCGTTTTGGCACATTCAAAAAGCTGTATGCCTTGCAAGTCGTGCGCATTTCGCTTTTATAGCTAAAATATGAGCTATCAGTAAACTATCTTTCCAATCTGAACACTTCCTTATTTCGGTCACGTGTTTTTTCCATGGCTTAAAATTAACATCGGTTTTCAAAACATAACTATTGCACCACGTTTGAATGACATTGTTTTATAGAGAAAACTGGAATTGATACACAGGGTTCAATTACAGAGCACGTCATATGGTTTTCTCTGTATTCAAATATGCCCTCATGTTTTTTGTCATTGGCACAATGTGAATACGATTAATTTTGGGTTTTTGGATCATTGTGGTACGCCTCGTGCTCCTAGCGCACCATTGATCTTTTAGCCATTATCGCAATTCATCCATCGCGGTGTAACAAAATGGTGATAATTGGGGATGGTTTCTGAGGGGTGAGAAGGGAATACGAAGAAATAATATATTTTTACAAAATTGTATTTGTTATTGACACATGCATTTTTATGATACATATTAGTGATATTTATTCACGATAATTAAAAAGAAAACATAGTACATAAATAATTATACATTAAACATGATCATTTTTTCTGTTTATTCATAATCCTGCGCGTTGGGCATTTCACTATCGCGTCATTTTTGTCTCTGTTTCTTAGTGCCCATAATGTGTTTCATTTGTACACCTCTCGAATGATGGTATAAGAAATATACACAATAATATCCGCAAGTTGTCATCATGGCTGGTTGAACACGTTCATTGTTGAAATAATAAATATGCGCACAGTGTCCATTTTGTACATTTGATATCATTCTTCCATCAGACGGGCGTCTTCCATAAGGATCAAAGTATTCAGCATTTCCATTTCTAGTGTAATAAACTGCCACCCAATGTTGTCCGGATTTATTACTGGGATGCGTGTTTATTACTAATGAGGCCGGGAGATACTTAATATGTGTGGGTACATTGTCAATTTGAAAAACACCGAGAAAGTATTCACGTGTTTTATTATCGCTGAATATTAGATCCTCTATTTGATATGTATTCAACATATTTGCTAATAATCTGTTAATACGTTAATGTCTGATCCAATTTCTATCCTATTATCAAATTCAGCATAGCAAATTACATTGGTTGTAGCGGTTAGTGCTTGAGCAAAATGGAAGACCACTCTTAACGAACCAGTGCGTGTAGTGTAGCGATGCTCTGAATCAGCTAGATCAGGCGTAAAATCCCATGCGAACAATGTGGTTCCATGTCTGAACTGTGTCGTATTTATCAGGTAGCCATGGTCTTTGAATAATGCCCCAGTACTGCTGAATAGTGAGAAATAAGCAAACCGAGTAAATGTCGTCGCTAAACGAAGGGCTTATTGGCGATGTTGTAACCTCTTCTCCATTTATATAACATGTAGCATAGGTAGTGTTATTGTTATCAAACTTGAACGGATTTTTATGCATCACACCAGTATAGGCATCATTAGGTACAAAAGCGAATAATACTCTAGTAGGTAGCTGACCAATACATATATTATCTCTATCGATGCTCATAACACCGCTAGGCACTGTAAAAGTCTTACACACTACCCTGGGAATAGGATATTTTGCACTTGTCTGTCTCAGAGTAACGGCATGCGCCACTAGCAGATCTGCTGATGGGATAACTTTGTGTACAAATAAGTTAGCTGACAATATTTTCAATTTGGACCTCACTCCTTCTGCGACCATGATGGCGAACACATCTTTACTCCTCTGTAGGCGTACTCTTAAATCAACGGAACCGAGCAGGAATCGGTCCTGCAGAAACATATCGCTGTGTATGCAGCCTATTAATTGCACCATTTTACTCTGCGCCATCATTCTTCTACGTGCTTGAAATTAGTATCGGCGATATTATCAAATTCGCCGGCATCATCTATTTTCCATCTGGAAAGTGGTAGATGTGAGGATGCGGCATCGCTGCCATAATTTTGTAACATCTCAATGTACGAGCGGAAAGCATAATTTTCGTTCGAGTCACTGACATGCTTAACATTCAAAAAAACATTCAGTTGTGAGAACATCATATGCAAAAGATTATCCGCAGGCGCAATCAGGTCATTCGCCTTGGGTGCCTTCTCATCACCATTTCGATGTAGCTTTACTAGCTTAACTTTAATCGAAAGATAAGATTGCGTAAGACCTAAATATCTATCAGCAGACCCGCTGACGTAAAACTCGATCGGTCCACTATCTGATAAACTAGATACAGGCTGAAACTGTTCCCATTTTGCAGCCTCCAATGTTGTCACTATGGGATGCATCTGGAAAATGTCTAATTCCCTCTTCGAGCACTCGCATATCTGATTAAGTTCCATGTTGTTTGTTAATTAAAGAAATCCGCTTGTTTTCTCTGCCGTCTATTGCAACCCTTCCTCTTCAGTATCGCATGCATTGACTGAGCATTACCTGTATTATTCGTCTTTTTAAGTTTAGATTGAGGTGGTCTTAAACCACCAAGCACCGCTGTTACAGCTTCCAGTATCAAAGACCTGGCAACACCACATGCTCTCGATTTTAATGCTGTTTTAACATTTTTTTTTCAGCCATTACGTCCTCAGCTAGTCCGATTCCAGCACTAAGAGCTTGTTTACCTACAGATTTAGCCACATCTTTTGCGATAGGTATTGCTGGACGTAATAGTCCACCTAAGATATTACCGAGTCCATGTCCTGATTGGTATCGTGCGCCTACAAAAACCGGAATATGACCATGGCCCGCTTGACTAGCGTAGTAACACACCAGTGCTGGAGCGTTCATTCTACCTCTCATCGTCCCACTCATTGTCGTTGTCGTCATCGTCTGAAATGCAAACAGAGTACACTCGGCGATGCTCCATCCTTGAATGGGACATTGGTACCAGTTCTATCTGTTATAAGTATTCCAATAGTATCGATGTAGTTCTTTGACACAGAGTGGTATTGAATATCAGGAAACGTCCACTGACATATATCTTTCCCTCCATCTGTACTAGAAATGGATATCACTCTGAGTAGCGGTGCGGAAGTATCGCCTACCACACTGTGTGAGACGATGGTGCAGTATATATACGCGGTCGAAGGACCACCCTCACGATTTGAACAAAATGATTCTTCAAAGTCTATAGGTCCCATATGTATTTTTCCTCCTTCGAATCCGATTAAATTTGCTACTTCTAAGCGTATAGCGTAATTATCTTTAACTGTGAGAGAAACTAGATTCGTGTGATGCAAGTAAAAATTGTCTTGCTCTATCTGACCATTTAGATAGTCTACCATATTTTTTACAGCATAGTAGCCTTTCGGTACGCTGAAAAATGGAGCTTCTGTTTGCACATAATAATGTTCGCTTCTATGTGTGCGTTTTTACGGACATTATTTGTTTGATCATTTCACACATCTTTTCCCCAAGCATTTCGAGCCTGTTTTCCCCGATCGGCAGGATGTGGATTGTCGAAACCATCTTTTAAAACTAGCGGAAAAGCCGTTGTCTTTTCTATTTCTGATGCGCTTGCGACATCTTTGCTAATTTCTGCTGTCGGATCACTACCTTTCTTCTTCTTTATCTTCTTAGTAAATGCATATATTTGTTCAAAACCTTCCTCCGCAATGGTAAGCCAACTCCTCAGATATAACACACTCGAGAACCCCACTTCCCATTCGCCATCTAATGTTAATGGAGTTTGCAGATGTGTTCGAAACTCTGATATCTTATTGTCTGGAAAGAGCTGGGTACTACTATTGCTCGGAAGGGTTATGTAAAACTGATCCTCGTTCATTCTGAGCTGAATGATGTATGGACGTCTTTATGCGCGGACTAGGCAATATATACCCTAGACATCCACTCAAAAGCGATATCCATATGCCTGATTGCCCATTTTCTATACTCATATTCACGATACATGTAATCAGTACAATATAAATTATTATAATTTGAGCTAGGTATACTATTTCTTCTTTCGGTACTCATGAACCCATCATTCGCCACATGCTCTGATCTGATCTTCTCTCTATATATACATCCATTTGATGTATAGTACTTAGTTCATCAACCCACGTGTTAAATTTAGCAAGGTAACCGAGCCACTTTACCAAATACTCCCGTTGTCCCTTTTTATTTTTTCTACTTTTAAGTATTTTTTCCACTGAGTATGCTTTATCATTTTCTTCTATCACTTGCTGTATCTCATCACGATAAAAAGTACCAATAATCGGGTCACCTCCCATAGCCTTCTAATTTATATAAGTATGGATATTTGTCTGTAAGCACCTCGCGCACCTTAAACAATTCGCGACTCCATTGCCCGCAATATGCTTTTTCGAATGGCATTTTTGCTTGTGATATTCTAACATGGTTGCCTTGAGTAGGGATGTTTTTAGATTTGGAACATTTCTTCGTCGTCTTTCCATGTATATTTCTCCACGCGATTAACTCAGTACTATGGTCGACTTCGGAAGGAGCCATGCACATGCTGGAATGTGTGGTGTTATTGTATGCAGCGACTAAACTAGGTAATACATCGAGATACTTTCGTGTATTCTTATGCGTCATGTATCTGTATATTCGGCCCTTCAGGGTGCGTTGAAAACGCTCTACCATTGCTGCTTTCATCTCCTTATGAGAACTGTGGAAATGTATTCCATTAGCTTTCAAATACTTTTTCATTACATGGTTTATGAACTCGCCCCCTTTGTCTGTTTGAATAGCATGTGGGCGACGCTCAGTACGCTCCAATATTGTTTCTAACCCTTTCTTGACTACAGAAGTCTTTTTACTAAACAGGCATTCCACCCATGCGTACTTTGAAAGGGCATCAACTATGCATAGCAAATATAACCCTTTGTTGTTCTCTTTTGCCAGCATAGCCATCGAGCATAGATCTGCCTGCCATAGTTCATTGATGGCTGAAACTCTTATATTTCGCCTGTCAAACTTTGTTCTCCGTGGCCTGTGAAGGGTATATAGTTCTTGGTGTTTTAACCATTTGTCGATGTAGTTGCACGGTATTTTACCTTTGAACGCATTATACAGCTTTTTTTCCCACCAAAAGATGTGTAATGTTTCGGATCAAAATATACTTTTGCCAATTTAGCATCATTCATGACTTATCTAAATTTACCCACACTGTGATTGAATGTCCCTTTTTCTTTCTGTTAACAGCTAGAGAACTCTTTCTACGTATTCTTTTACTCATGGGCATAGGCGTGTACTCACTGGTGTTATCATCCTTTTTTGCGTCATTATATATCTGTCTCATCGTATTCTCTTGCCCTACAAATCTACGGGGTATGTTTTGGTCGTGTAACAGATTATGAAACTTTCCCTCCGCTTGATCATGCATACCAGCCATAAGAGGTTTTCGCCCATGCACTACAACGTTTGTAAGCAGATCTAGTTAATTACCTTTTAGGAAAAACGTACCCTCTATTGTCACTTCACCCAGGTCATTAATGTTAAAACGTTCAGGAACCGAACGTAAAATATCAATTCCTCCACTGGCTTTTGTCTTGGACATTTTTGGTATTCCCCTCATCGTACGTTCAAGTATTTGTGTGGGCAGTGTGCCGTAGTTAGTTATGGGTTGCAGAGGTATCGGTTGATATTGTTGTTGTCCTTGTGTTTGCTGATAGTAATGCCTATGCTTATCCAATACTTGTGAATACGATTTTGCTTTTTCATTCTCGGTCAGATTGTGTCTGGCTAGTGAACATGAATGACATTCCATCCACTAGTGATTACGCAGAGATGTCTAATCATGCCACGCTTATTACGGACACTATATACCTCAATGAGTTTTTAAGTGATGATGAACTAAATCTCGTCGATGACGTTACCGACAAATTGTCACTATTGTAAAACTATGTGTCAGTCACATCATTTTTGTCCTACGGATCATGTGCAAAAGATTAGTCAGAAATTATTCGCATTCATGCTGTGTGAAAAGATACATTCGTTGGTTGTGCGAGATTGTTGCAGGTGTCTAGTAAATCATCCGAGTCAACGTGAACATGACAGAATGGTATAGGTACATTGTGGATGTAATATTTGAAAAACAGATGTCGCCATAACTATAATTAATATTTTCTCTAAGCACGTATTAATTTATTTAGTTTTACTTAAAATTAACCGGGTTTTAAGCATTAAAACACACGGATAATTTTTAATAAAATCATATACGTATTTTATTTTATTTTTTTTAAATTACATAATTAATTGTCTTATTTCGTCAATCGTAGCTTTGGAAAATATGTTGTATTTGTTGTTTTTCGTATCTTTGTAACGATATGTATTATTGATGTCTGTATTAATAAAAGTTTTAAAATTGTACTTCACTTGTTCAGTACTAGCACCTTGCTCTCTCGCTCTCTCTTTATCTGTCACTAGCAACTTGCTATTCACTCCCCCCCCCCCACCTCCCCCGCACACGATGGCATGCTCGCTTTTCAATTGATAGAGGTATTTGTCGGCGAGTGCCATTGCTATTCTTTAGAGAAGAATGGTCCAGGTGAATGATTGACAGAGTGAGATGAACAGCACATTTCATTATGCGCATATGTAAATAAAACGCTGTTAGACGGGTTTTTGTTCAATTTCATGGTAAAATATTCACTGAATATTGTGTTTATTTTTGTAACTATTTAAAGCTGACATGGATTCGTTGTTATTCTTAAATTGACATAGCATTCCTCCTACGTCACGAGTATCTGACATCACAATCATAGCATTTCTCCTAATTTTATGTCACAATTCTTAAATGCACATAGCATTTCTCCTATGTCTCGAGTATCTGATGTCACAATCATAGCATTTCTCTTATGTCACGAGTATCTGACGTCACAATTATATTCTTAACGGTCGCTAACCAGTAAGCATCGATAAAGTATTCGCAGAAGAGTAACTACATGTTACATCATAGTGATAGTTCACGCGCGTTCACGCACCACTAAGGTATATATATATATATATATATATATATATATATATATATACGCATGAGCTTATACCTCCTTAGTCATACGTGGACGTATGTGTGATGACGCAATGGCAACATCACTTGACTGCAATACGGCGTTGCGCCACCTATTTACTATGATTGCCTGTGGACCAACGCAGTGTGGTAAAACTGAGATGATAAAAGCGCTAATAAGAGATCCCTACGCCATTACTCCCGCTCCAAAGAGAATTGTGTACTGCTATGGTGCGTGGCAACATGGGTATAACAATTTGGTGAAAGAAGTTGAATTTAAAGAGGGTGTAAATGTTGAACTAGACAGAAGTTGCAGAACATTGGTGGTACTCGACGATTTGATGAATAAATGCGACGAGAATGTTGCTGACCTATTTACAAAACGTTCTCTCCATGAGAATTGTAGCGTAATATTTGTCACACAAAATCTGTTTCACAAGTCACACAATCAACGTGACTTATCAGTTAACTGTCACTACATGGTATTGTTTAAGAATCCATGTGACGCGTCATCTATTCGTCCCTTATCTAATCAGATGTACCCAGGCAATACAAAGAATTTGATCGAATCATATAAGGACGCTACACGCGAACCTCACTCATATCTACTCCAGATTTGAAACAGTCGACACCTGACAATATAAGACTACGTTCATCTGTTCATCCGAAGGACGGCTGCTACATTTACATACCTAAGAAAAATGGCATCACATAAAATGGAACGCCATTTACCTATGCTGCAATATTTGGCTAAAGTAAAGCCTTCAATCAGAAATAATGTAATCAAACAGTGTTGGAACGAATTGGTGGATGTACTATGTGAATCATGCCTAAACATATTACATGAGAATGTTCATCTCACTAAAACACGATACAAGCAGCTGAGTAAATATAGAAGGAAAATGCGAACACTGAGGTATCGGGCTAAACAACACGTCACCGCTCACGTCAGGAGGTGCGTAAAAGTTAGGTAATGCTGTCAGCAAATTACTCGTGTTCTGTTTCAATAATTCCCACTCGTTGTCTTGCAGGTATAATCCGCAACGTGTGGGGCGTGGTTCTGCGTCAGAGCAGAAAAAATAGCGTATGTCAATACACGGAAATTTGTCACATACTATTTACATATTCTTTGGACAATTCTGTTCATATTTCTATCTGTCTTCTTTTTTGCACGCACATTTTACTGCGTCTTCAAGATCGGGAATGATTTGTAACAGCTGTTTAAAGGCTACTATGCTGAGATATAAACTGCGTTTAGTAGGATAGCCATCAGGATGAAACTGCCGTAGGTCGATACACCACTTTTCGCCAAAACGTATTGTTCACGCTTTACACGAATTACCAAGATCACGCCAAAACGCCGAGTGATTAAAATATTTAAAGCAAGGATCAGATGACATCGTGGAGAAAGAATAATCATAGCATGAAACTGATGCATTTATATATCATTAGTAACAATAACGACCATCCACACACGGTTTGAACGCCATCTGGCGAATATAACATGCACACAATGGCGTACAGACAAACATGTGTGTTACAATGATGTACATAGACGCACTTAATTTGAATGTATGATGCACGTTTGTTCGATCAATAACGTACATATTCATGCGGGGCGAACACTCTTCTACCGCTCAACGCACGCTTTATGAGCAATAAGACTTACGACCAACTTTTAACCATTACACAACTGAGAGACTCGGGACACTAAAGTCGATGCATGCGCAAAATATTTTGAAATCTATCTGCCTGTAAGTTCGTGGTGGATGCCAACAACTTTCAGTCATAATATTTTTGCAGTAATATAAGGCTTGTAATGCGTGCGATAACTAAGCATAAGTTATGAATGAGAAAGACACTGTTTAATGTAGCTTCGCAACAATAATACGTGAACCCAATGCACTCTGTCTATCCCATATTCAGTTAATAAACCCTTGCTAATTTCAGACATGAGTATAATTCTTCCAGCATTAATTTTGTCATCTCTTTAAGCGAACCGCATGCTCCACATAATCAATGCACGCATCTTATCCTTATCAGCGTTACACAGACTAGCAATATTTGCTATCATAGTGTGAGCAGCTAGTGCGGCTTCGGTGGACATGGATGACACCGACATTGTTTGCATACTGAATGACTGAAAAAAGTGATGTTACTATTTATATTATGCTAGTGTAACCATATGGTACTGATTATAAATCTTCCAGTTTCAAAATTTGTTTTTTAAAGACGGGTCTGAAAATCTTACTGCTATTTACTGAAAGAATTCTAAAATGATCAGTGCACGTGATCTTTAATTGGTAGCTTAATAGTACGCTATTACTATCCATAATTCCACCATCGTTTATAATTTGTTCAATGGATTTTTTCATTGTGTCAAAATTAATTTGTTTTGATTGTTGGGTACCAAGCATTAAACCTTTAATCTTCGTCACCTATTTAACGATCGATGGATCGACGCGACGCTTCATTTCATAACTATAGTTTTTCGGACCGAGTGCGCAAAAACTTGTTAATTCGTAATCGGAGGGGATTTCACTTGTCCAAGAACCTAGATACCCCCTTCGTTTCTGAATGGTCGGCTCACCTTAACGGGTATTAAATACCACCGAATCTGTATCGTGATAGGCTACGCAGCGTACGAGTAAGGACAAGACTTCGTACAGTTTTTTTCGTCCGTAAGCTGTCACGAAAGATGCAAGAATACAGTTGGTATTTAATGGTGACTGAACGTACTCATCAATGACCGAATAGGAGGCCATTAGAAGAATGTAATGGATCCTACAGTTTTACTTTTATCATTCAGAAGGGAGAGAAGACCGTTACGTGTTGATATCATGCTATTCTTTTTATGATCACGAAGAGAAAATCGTCACCACAAAATATTCAAACAGGATTTAGCAACAAAGCGCAAACCCAGGTTATTCGATATTTTAGCATGCTCGAGCTGTATTCCTTCATGTTTATAATAGTCAGCCACGTAATTCGCCTTTTCACTCTCACTACCGACACAATCAGGATAACCGCTACTTTCCTGTTTAATTTTCAGAAAACGGTTAATGTATTCTGAAAATAACCCATCGTCACCATGCGGCTCATATTACGATGACGAGTGATAATGCCATACTTCATACATTTTTTTAATGACATAACCATTGCGTATAGCTAACTGTAACTCTGGAGTAGTCCATGTTCCACATAAACTGCGCTGTTCTTCCGTATGTTCACATACAGAAGATTGTTAATTTTTTGCGCATTCGTCGCATAGTACAAACATGAGGTGCTAATTTATTCGAGCAGGTAGCATGGGAAAGTATAAATCACGAGGTGGAAGGACTTTGCATTTAATAAGACCAAAGAAGTCATGCACCGTCTTATCACTCAAGTCAATGCCTCTTAGAACCGTATATGACCCTTCTGGTAAACAACATTGTTTCATCACTGAAGGATACATGGAAACGCAGTCTAAATATTCGAGCATGGTATGCTCATCCGCTTCCATAAGTAAACGAATCACGGATGTACGTCCGCCGAATAGCGCATCACTTGGTGATATTGGGTGGGCTAAGTCCAATTCGGTGATAAAATCATTTAGCACGGAGGAATCAGTGACTTGTTTCTTAGTCGCATTCCCACATAATTCTCACCATATATCCGTGCAATTCAAATAAAAAATGCGACATTGAAGCACAGAATATGCTTCATGATATGTCTGATCGCCATATGGTGTATATGTCATATCGTGCTTATCACCGCAACAAGCAGACTCATGTCTGGAATTTACAACCTAAGAACTCGTAAAGAATATTTTCAGATACATCAATTCCATCCACATAATGTCCGCATATTTTCTGTTCGCCTCCATTTAGCGCATGCACGATTTGGTGACCCTCGCATTGACTGACCCATTCCATCCATTCTACACCCAAAACACTATAAGCACGTTTTGCTCTTAGTGAGAAATCAGGTAAAGTCTGTACAGTCTCGGGTTGAAGCCATAAAGTGCGATAGGCCGCATTACACGCTCCCGCTAGCGTTATCCCTGTCACAAATGGGTTTTGGCCATCCGTCGATTCAGAAAATAGTCTTAAATCTAGACATGGCTAAACGTAAGACAGTTACGTCATCATTACGATATTCGATGATATTTTTTATCAACATCGTAGTGCTCATGTCTAGATATCTGGTAGTTGTAGCAGCGATCAATTTCGATTAATTCCTTCGCATTCATATTTTGTGGACAGAATATCTCCCTCTCGGGAAAGGGTATTACTGTACCCCAATATTGAGACGTGTTCAGCTGATGGGGAAATGTCCCCTTACGAACAGGACGATTAAAAGCATCGGCCACCTTACGTAATGAAAGGGGAAAAAAGTTAATGGAATCGATAAACCGAATAATACCTACGTCAAATGAGAGAACTGAACGACCATGCATGATAATATTTGCAGGTTTAAGATGCAAGTTAGCGGTTTTGCAAATGCATTGAAGGAGTAAAAGAGAATTATAGGCATGAGCGTTGTGAGCGATCACCAAGTAGTCAGAGAAAACATATTTTCTCGCGATTTGTTTACCGACATGCGCAGCCTTAACATGTCAACCAGCTAATGAACTGATCCACTGCATCTAACCCGTGAAAGCGAACATATCCATAATTTGTGCCTCGATGACATGTAGAGAAATCGTCTTCGAGCAGTTGCTCGAAGCATGCATCACAACATATGTTGGCAACCACGAGATTGACTTTATGCTGGGCTAGAATATTAGTATTGCTACTGTCGATAGGCGATAAATATGTTTCTGTATGGTAAATGATGTATTTTTGAAAACATTTGTAACTACAATTGTCGGCATGCGTACGCATAGAGCGTGCGTGGGATAATGACATAATAGGTCCTTCAATTACTTTATGATAACACCTATAATTTTCCATAATAACATACTTTTCTTTACACGTGTGACATTTTGTCATACCGCATACATGTTCATCATCATCTTTACGTATGCGACTGAAACATAACACCATTATGCAGGTCCCATTAGAGAGGTGGTTCGCCATACATTGATGGTTATAAAACTTACGATGACAATCAGTACATATTATCTTATGCATAGCGTCTGTAGAAGTACAAGATCCTTTATCAGAATAAGGTGTCTGACAACTAGGACAGCGCGCAGAGCATGAGTGATCATTAGAGTATGATGCATTACACCGCATACAGTAATTACATACCAAAAGAAATGCGGCCATAGACGTGATTACGGATATATGATTATCACGTTCTGAATGCATAAGATTTATGCACGGTAAACTCGTAAACGCGCTACCGAATAGGCATTCATGCGTTGACTCTACGTAGACTTGAATAGAAAATTTATTGCGAAAATGTTCCTGAAATTTGTTCCAATCAGTACTGTTAATTTCGCGTTCAGGAATACTACAAGCTGTATGATATTCACACGCCATATGCGTCAAATATGTTTTATTACGTCGCAAATTTTGCCATTCATTTGCAGAGATTAATTTGTTCATTTTCTCAATAAATTTTATTCCTAAAAATATTCCTGCCGCGAAACAGAATGGGTATTCGATGCCTACGGGTATAATACATTTGTATACGTATGCATGCATCTAAATCAGATGAATGTAAATTTAATAAATTTAATTGTCTAGTGTCGGTCGCACCTAGGAGAGTATCATTTCGCCCACCTGAGTTGTAGTCCTCTACACGGAAAACGTGAAATTCAAAACCCTCTGATAACCTACAAACAGTATTTAACTGAATGACTTTTTCCACTGATTCTAATATTATGTTGGGCATAATTTCATTCCATAGCCTAAAATCCATCGCTATCAGCATTTCCTAAGAAGGGTGAATCAACTCGATTCTCACGTGATCATTTGGCTGAACATTGCTATATTCGCTATACGAATCAAGCACAGATTGAAAGACACCTGCCACGAACTCAGAATGAGAAAGTGGTGTATCGGCTATAGGATAACTTTTAAAAGATACATTATATTCAGTACCTTCGAGATTAAACTTTTTACTGCAGTATTTGCGAACAGTCTCCACAGATATATAGTTGGTATAATCAACTACCAACCCTCCGATTTGAGCGTGCTCATGGCGAACGCATTGCAAATAACGATTAAGTAGATCATCTGTAAGCACTATATTCTCTGATATACATCGACTGATTTCATCAGTGATGAGACTAATTTCATCTGTCAAATGATTTGCACGCGTGTCAATAATAGTTTGATGAGTAGAAACATGGATGCGATAAGTGAAATCTAGAGATAAGTCATTAGCAGAAGGCGCGATACAGACCGACACATTGTCACATACATTTAGGACGGTATCATTAGGAAGACATGATAAATCCAGAGGTAGGTCATTAGCAGAAGGCTAAATACAGTCAGGAACTGGCGCAACATCAAATAAATTTAGGTCGGAATCGTTAGGAAGGCATGCTAAATCCAGAGATATGTCATTAACAGAAGGTGCAATACGTACAGGAACTGGTGTCATCAAATAAATTTAGGTCGGTATCATTAGGAAGGCATGCTAAATCCAGAGATATGGCATTAGATGAAGCCATAAGAAAGTCAAGAAGGGATGCATCGTCAAATAAATTTACATCATAATCATTAAGAAGCCACGCTAAATCCTGAGATAGGTCATTAGCAAAAGGCACCACTTCAATTAAATTTAGATCGTGTCCATCACGTACATCGGTCGAATAATTAGGATCAATTACATCACATTCGTTATGAGGATAATTGAAAAATGATGATGGTACGGTACTCAGATCAGGAATTGATAGTTCAGTTCTAATATGTTCGGTTTGATCTTAGGTAGAAGCAGGTTGTGCAGGTATGATTACGTCATAATCATATAAATCATCCAAATAATTGAAAACATTAGCATCGGTAATAGACTGATCAGGAATGACTTCACAGTAATCAGGAACAGAGTTGACATCACTAGCATTTACATCGCGTAATGCATCGTCATTATGCTCATCAGATACGTGCAGAATTGAAGTCATGATCATACAACATAGAACCCAGATATAAAAGATTATCCACATGTTCATCGGGTGAATAGGGTCGATCCACATTTAATCTTGCCGCATCAGTTACGCATCTGCTGCAAAATCACATTAACAGCATCTTAACATTCTTTAATATCGGCACTTAAATTATGTGCCATTTTGTTATGTCTTTAACGCATGCTTATTTACTCCTCGTTAATATAAAATTTTTACAAAAATTTCTCTTAAAATCTACACTCAATACGTTTCTTAAAAAAGAACAAATAGCGATAGCGAACTAGACAAACATGCTTAAATACGCACAGAGAACAGCGCCAGACAGAGGCCAGCCGCCATAGCATTCCTCCTCAGCCTCCTCCTACGACCTCCCTTATCAGACCACCTCTTAAACTCCTTCCTCACATTATCATACCTCCTCTTAAACTCATTATTTTTACCTTACATACCACGGTAGATAACCACGGAGGGGGTCGCGCCGCCGCTATGTTAAAACGTAAAATACACAACTTTTAGGGGTTAACATTTTCAAGACACGGACTCTTAACATGATTCAGTATAAATATTGATTCTCAACTGTGCGAGCATGATCGACATTCTTCTCACATAACAGTGCGTACGATCGACATTGTTCTAAAACACTTGTGTGCATATAGTCGACATTTTTCTCCGAACAATAGCGAACATAAATGTAGAATTGTGGGAATATAGTCGCCATTGTTCGCAAAACAACAGCGATCATAAGTGGAGCATTTTGATTGGTTAAAACAGACCCCCTATGGTGAAGAACAATAGCGACCAGATACACCCATTACTACTGTTCATATGAGTTCGTGAATGTTCGGGATAGTTCCTGAACGCTGAACTTAGGTTCGGATCACATCGCAAGACTTCGGCGGCAACTTCCCGAATGCGTAAGAGTAGCTATACTCTGCGTTAACGATCACGACAATAATCGTAGGTGACTACTCTAGTGTTCTCTGTGATGCGATAGTGAGATCTGTAGCCAGATGTCTTTTTACGTTTTTAATATTTTTGGAATTTCTAGCTCCCATCTTTTTGGTTATTGAGTGTCTGTATTTATAAGAATCGAAGCCCAAATGCTAATACTGACCCACTAGAATCAGTCTATAGCCTAGACATATTTCCGTATGTAAAATTGATAGATCTATCAGCCAATGTATATTTAAAATGTCTCTTCTATTTACAGGCATATGGTGTAATACGTGACGTGGTGAACCCACTGGTTCCAATTCTTGGTGCCGATCCATTCCGGAACAAGTACAGTTGATGAACGATCCGTCTCATGTATTATGTTCAACTTGTTATTTTGTGGTGTAGAAATCATGTCGATCCGACCTGTGAATTAACTTTGCTATCTATTCGACGTCGCTTCGAAAGAATATGATCTGTCATTCTGGTATCTGACGCCATAACCATATTACGTCATATGTTAGCTGACACCACAATCAAAGTGACATATCTCTGTCACGAAAATGGAAGAGATTCACCAAAGTGTACGAATTGTATTTTATATCATTGATGAATTTACAATTTAATAAACTTCTGTTGAATATTTTGAAACTAATTTGACTGGGAGCTGCTTCAACAGCCACAGTCAAATTGGTGTCATGATATTCAACTGCTTATCTCTATCGTTTTAGCATTCTCTCGCATCAAAACGCAGTCCATTTACGTCTGGTAAGTAGTAGACAAGAGGCACGAGATATTTTGTAATAGTCTCATGGCCTTAATCCTTTGAAGCCGGAATGTAATTCTGTGCTCGCCACGCCCACCCTGATTTTATCGTGATAGAATAGCCAAGATGTTTCATTTTTAACATTATACTAAGCCCATATATACGAAACGCCGTGAAGCGAGTACATATACTGAAACGCCGGAAAACTGGCGTCCATGTGTAATGTGTTTACGCTTAGTTGTTTTTATGCCATCGGGCCGGAAATCTGATCTTTCTGGTATATAGAATTTCCGCCTGAGGTTGGGTATCCGGCCTTTTGGGGTCAAAGGGTTAATAAAACCGGAGATACTCATTTTTGTATCTCTCCAACTGTTCTAAAGTGAATCTCTTGAATGAACATAACAAATGTATCTTTATAATATCTTGTAATGAAGGGTTCTCGGATATATACAATATTGTGCTTGTCAATGCAATCACCAAAAAACCCAGGAGCATCTAACACCAAATTGCTTGAAAATAAAATTGTTGAAATAATATTCTTTCGGGGAATAAAATTGTGTACCTGGATGTAATCATATGTTAAAGGTGCATATTCAAACCAGAATGATTGAAAATAAAATTGTTCAAATTATACACTTTTGGAGGCTTAAACTGTGAGCCTATATGTAATGAAACGAAATACATCTTAACATATGATGATTCCATTCCTTATAAATTAATATAATTTTTTAACTTGCGAATTTTAAATAGAGGACCGGGCCTCTATTTCAATTCCGCAACTTAACATTTTTTAGTAATTTATATGGAATGGAATCCTCATATTGAAGATTTCTGAAGTCTGTCCTGTTTCTATGCTACGTACACGTTTTTATGAGATATACTTGACTATGAAGTCTCTTCCGTTTTGGGTAAGGTTTGTATGTAAGGTTGCTGCGACAACCCACCTTACCGAGAACGAAAGAAATAGATATCAGCTCGCCTCGTTTATAGATGAACTTTAACGATACTTATATTTGATATCCGGGCCTGATCTGACTGACTACTAGAACTTGCAGGTAAGCTACGGTGATCTTCCGTAGTCTCCAGAGTCAACAACAAACTATGTGTCAAACTTTTGCCTCGTATTAATATCACAAGGTGATAGTTTTATTCGCTAACTTAACTGTATAATAAACTTACAAAGTCGGTAACTTTTACTGTTACCAGTTTACGTATTTATGATTCGCTGACTTAACTGTATAGTAAATCTATAAAGTCGATAACTTTTACTGTTACCAGTTTACGTATTTGCGACGGATTAATTTCAATGTTTCCTAACCTTTCACAATGAACTAGTATTACTCCCAGCTACTCTGGTTTGCTATACTATTCAAGCTGGCTCTTGCCTACTGAAAATACATTCAGCAAGAACTTTATTGCAAGGTACGAGGCGGACCGGACCCCGAACTAAAGTTAAAGTCCCGTTTATATACCATTTTCGTTTCTATTCTCCCTCCATCTTGGTTTCGTACCACCGGAGGTTGTTCTGATTCTCATTGGATTATGACATCACTTTGACCAATCAAAACGCCCACCCTCCTGACTGGGGATGACTCCTTTTACCCAGCGCGTTTGGGATTCCTGTTGGATTAGCACGTCATTTCTGACGAATGACTTGCCACAAATGACGGATGCTTATTTGATAGCAAGGCCTATTGGTGAATTAGCTTGCCTCTAATTGCTACGTTTTCGATAGTAATTTTCGGTTGTGCCCTTTAGTGCCTACAGGAAGCCACTATGTCCATGTCATGTCTATTGCCTATTAGTCAACAATTTGTAGAATGCTAGAGTTAATCGGTACACTAGTTACCATTGCACCCAGCTGCCTCCACTTATCTGGCCACGAGAATTCGTGGGAACACAGACCGCTACGTAATTAACTAAGTCCGTTTGTCATATCTAATTCCTTAATTGACTCCAACATTTCAAACTGGTGCTAATCATCAAAGTCATACTCGATTCACAGCTGCCTCCACTTATCTGGCCACGAGAATTCGTGGGAACCACAGACCGCTACGTAATTAACTAAGTTCGTTTGTCATATTTATTTCCTTAATTGACTCCAACATTCCAAACTGGTGCTAATCATCAAAGGTCGTACTCGATTCAGTTTCTGCGGATTGTACCCGCGCATTAACCGACGTATCCATTGTCAGTCATCCAGTGCTGATAATATATATCTAAATAATAAGATGCTATAGTTGATGCTCATGCATTCAATCATACACGGTGACATAGTCTTTTAGCTTATCTGGTGTTCAAACATGTAATTTCACTGAGGTCTTATACTCGCAAATATAAGATGTGCGGAGGGTCATGACTCCCTACGTACAGTCCGATATCTACAATAAGTTTGTTGTTGACTCTGGAGACTACGGAAGATCGCCGTAGCTTACCTGCAATATTGTGTCGAATGTTTTGAAACTAATTTGCCTTGTAGCTGCTGTTGTCTACGGTTAAAGAATTTTCACAATATTCAACAGCTTTTCTGTATAGTTGTCTTGCAATGGATAAATTTGATCTGTCACTCAAGTATATGACGTCATAAACAATTACGTCACATGTAGGCAGAGGTCACAATCATAAATTGACAGAAATACTCCGTTATCAAACTAGGATAGTCCGTCAAGTGTATTTTATTTCTATGATGGATTTACTACTTTATAAACATTATGTTGAAACTAATTTGCCTGGGGATAGGCAGCAACAGCACCAAGTCAAATTAGTTTCAAAATATTCAGCAGCTTACCTGTATAGTTTCCTTGATATTGGGATTCTGGGAATTCAATGTTTGATCAATCCCAACACGGTAAAAGTTGCTGGAAATGGTCGGGGGCATGGTTAAATTTGATTCATCCGTTGAGGGAACTTCATAATCTGCCCCTTTGAATGAAGTATCTGGCGTCATAATCAATGGAAGAGTCCAGTTTATTCATCAATCATATGACGTCATAATCAACTACGCGATGTGTAGGCTGAAGGCTTAATCAAGCAAGTCATGAATGACGTAACTAAGCTCGTCACGAACGCTTAATTGATGGGTGTCTGTGCGTTGTTGTACAGCTTTACTATTTAATAAACATGCTATTGGATATTGTAAACTAATTTTACTGTGTGCTGTTGCTGCAAATTAGTTGAAATATTCAGCAGCTTACTGGTATAATTTTCTGGAATGTAATAGCCAGAGAGTTCAGGGATCGATCGATCCGAACACGGGCGAAGTGTGGATGGAGTTTATCTAGCGATGAGCGGGGCATAGCAAAAACTGGATTTCTCCATTACGTTACACGTTAGCCGATTTTACAATCAAACAACGTAGATCTGTCACGAAATCCGCAGGTCTTTCACGAAAGTTTACGAATTGTATGCCTTTCCTGAATTAACAATTTAGCAACCGTCTGCTGGACCTAGTTTAGCTAGGAGCTGATTTCCAGAGGGTGGCCGTTAGTTTGATAAAAAAACCGGTTTCCAAATCGGATCAAATTCTGGATCTATGAATATCTTAGAAACTGCTTGTCCGATTGTCTCAAATCTTAATACAAGAAAGGCATTTACCATACACCATGGTTTCGCAACTCTGGGCATGATCCATATGAAAAAACGGGATGGCATCACTGTCTTCCAATCCAATTATGTTCAAAATATTGAACAGAACATTTTTATATCGTGTTCAAAATTGTTTTCTTTTGAAAAAATGTTGACTGATTCACAAGTTATTCTATAGTCTATGCGTGTAGTTTGAAGTTACGCAGGGGCCGCCAAACACTAATGCAAAAAAAGAATTTGTGTGTCCCTTTGGGTACCCTGGACATCTGGGGTCCATGTGCAAGTGCACTTGTTGCACTGAGGACGTGCGGTCCTGGTGGCACGAATCACTATTCCATAGAACGATTATAAAGTTGACAACGAACTCTCACAAAATGTCAAATTTATTTGTCACAGGCAATTTTAATATTTTTTGTACTTTTTCATAAGTGCTTTGCCTATTGGCATTCTTGGTTTTCTGCGCGTCTTTCAACGCCATAATGAGATCTTGTGTTACGTCATTCGTTTTCGACAACCCGCTTCAAAAACGGATTTCAGACAATTTGGACTTATCGGGTGTAACCTACGGCTTTTAACCATAGCGACGATGAGAGTGAAAATATGTATTTTGATGATCGGCTGGAAGAAATAGGGCTACAGTTTTTATTGCTGTCCATTTTGAAAATATTCATAGACAACAACAGCTATTTGGAATACCGTGTTCTCATTGAATACCGGCACTAGATATCATGTTATTGAGAAGGCATTTGTAGGCTGGCAGCTGCATACCCACGGGGAAAACTGTAGAAAAAACTACATCATTTTCTTAAACATTTTCGAGAGTCCGACAAAGCGAATGCGCATTGATATGACGTAAGAAGTCATTGCCGGAACGCTTTGAGTGTATTTCTTTCATGTCGAAGGTTGCCGCCGTCACCAAGCATCTCTCAGAGACACCCGAAGGAGCGTAACCGTCTAACTGCTGGGTTTTCGCAGACGACATATGCCAAGGGTTATATCTCTGGACCCGATAAATATTTTGAAAACAATTTCACTGAAAGTTGTTGGTGGCTAAGCCACCTACAACTTTCAATCAAATTGTTGTCAACATATTCGGTTAGTCAAGAGGTTTTGCGCGTTGAAAGTATTGTCTGATGGCAGTGTAGGCTTGCAGCAGCGAGACAGTTACGAAAAAGAGTGACATTATTCTATACAGAAAAACAAATTATAGAATTTATATTAGCTTAGTTGTAAAAAGATCGTTTGATTCTAGGGCGAAGTGAGATGTTCTATGGCTATATAACAGTTCGACGAAGGAAATTAATCACCGCAGGCTTTATTTTCTACTATACTTCACTAATTTTGCAGACGCAACTGAGAGCGTGGAACGAAAGAAAATGTCTGCACCAAAATCGCAATCATTAGTTAACAACCACGGAATCAACCCATTTCACAAACAGATGCGCCAGAATTTCGTTACAGGTGCTACAGGGATTTAAAAAACCCTGGATGAACAATCAAATACGACACACCTTGGGCGCTTTGAAGGTACTGATTCAGGTTTACGAAGAACCGTAACGGGACAGTGCACTTAGCAATAATTTGAGGGATTTGGTCCGCCACTCCGGTATCCGACGTCATAATTAATACGTCGCTAGTTAGCGGACGGTACAATCATAGCAACGTAAATCTCAGTCAAGAAAATAAAGAATTTGCCACCAGTGTACGAATTGTATGTCATTGAAGAATTTGGAATTTAATAAGAATTCTGTTGAATATTTTGAAACTAACCCGGGGGGGGGGGGTGGGGGCGGTGGGGGGCTGTTGCTACATGTTGCAACGACAGACCAAATTCAAATTAGTTTCAAAATATTTAACAGCTTACCTGTATACTTAACCTACTTACCTTGAAATTGGGATTCATAATTCAGGTGTATAGGCCTATACATTGATCCAATACACGGACAAGGTGAGCAAAGCTTAGCCATAAGTGGGCGGGGCAGCTAGAAATGTATCCCTCTATTAAATTTCGGCACTACTGGTTGAGCATTCAATGGAAGATTCCAGTTTATCCATCAATCATATGACATCATAATCATCTACACGACGTGTAGGATGGCGTCATAATCAATTACGTCATAAATGATTCGATTTAGTCAGTCCTAAACCCATCTTCCTATCGTACGGTCTCGCCCTCCCGCTACACTACAGCAGTTGTCCTGAGAAATGAACGGTGGACGTTCAGACAATATCTTCAGCGAAGAGTGAAGGAAACAGTTTGGAGAGGAATCTTAACTTTCGAGAATTCCTATCCATTGAGACATTTCCGCGTGGGGCCTACATATATACGAGCCCTCTCTTCCGTCCTCATCCTGGCTTATATATTAGTAGCGTCCGTTCGGACCCCTTGCTATTATTGACCATATAATACTCAAGCTGACCAAGACGGCCTCTGCAGTGGTCTTGAACGTCCATTTTTATAGACCAAGAGAGACTATTATTAATAACTTAAATCTGGAATAATTGCCTCGATATCCGAGGCAGTTATCCCAGTGGTAAATTTTTAAAAATAATCTCTTGGACGGCGAATTGACATTTTCTAAGATAAATAAAATATTTCTAGAAACAATTTTGCTGTTAAAGCGCTAATATTTTATTGCTAACGTCTATGTAGGTTTTGTGCATCAGCGATCAGTAATCTAACATATATACACCTGTGCAAAAGTTAAGCACCAGCAAAAACAATAGAACGTAGAAACATGATGGTACAACTAGGCTGCCATACTTTTTGTCCCCGCGTTAGCTGACATAATTCCAAGTACGAAATGCACATGCATGCATGACTTCACGCCGCTTGATGTCCGTGCGTGGCGGGAAACAGCACACGTGTTCAGTTATGTAAAAGTCCAGTTTGAGGTGTAGAACATTACATACAGATTTAGGCGACAAGATTAGGAATTTTGTGTTCATGACCGTGGTTTATTTGTACAGAGAGAATTAGCTCTTGATTGTGAACCGCTATGGCAAGACGAAGGTTAAGTGATCGTGTGAAATGGCAAATCATAGGCATGCATACCACTGGTATGTCATGCAGAGAGATTGGCAGACAGCTGAACATTAACCATACTGTAATCAGTCGTTTGATTGCAAAACATGGGCAAACTAACGAGGTGAAGGACAGGCCTAGATCTGGAAGACCGAAGAAGACTACTGCCCGTGATGATCGAGCCCTAGTACGCCTTGTTAGATCTCCATTCACCAACAGCAGAGTGCTCAGCCAGCAATGGGAAACGCGCAATAGAGTGTCAATGTCTACCGTCAAAAGGAGACTGTATGCTGCTGGCATGAAAGCTAGGATACCTATCAGACGTCCTCTCCTCACTGCACACCACAAAGAGGAGCGTCTGAGGTGGTGCAACGAAAGAAGACACTGGAACATGAGATCCTGGAGACGGGTACACTGGTCCGATGAAAGTCGGTTCCTGCTTCATGCCACAGATGGTCGAACTCGTGTATGGAGGTCCAGACGCACGGCGTACGACCAACGTAACATCATGGAAGAAGTTCCATTTGGTGGAGGTTCCGTTATGATATGGGGGTGCATCTCATTTGATTGTATGCTGGATCTGTTGACTGTACCTGGAACACTAAATGGACAAAGATATCAAGATTCCATACTGGATAGAGTTGTGGTCCCTCATTTTGTAAATCATGCACCTGGAACCCACCCTATATTCATGGATGACAACGCCCGACCACATCGTGCTAGAGCTGTGCATGAATACCTCCGCCAGAATGCCATCGAAACCCTACCATGGCCAGCAAGAAGCCCTGACATGAACCCTATTGAGCATATCTGGGACATTCTGGGAAACATGGTGAGAAGGAGGGATCCTCCTGTGCAGAACCTACAGGAATTAACAGACGCACTCCATCTTGAATGGCAACGAATATCACAATGGCGTATCAGTCGGTTGGTGACCAGCATGAGACGTCGTGTCCAGGCCGTCATCCAGGCACAAGGTGGATATACCCGGTATTAATAATGACAGTCTCAAACTCGTGCACAGATGTTAAACTTCGTTTTCAGACACCATTAATGACAATCTAGCCACGTGTGTCAACTGTAGGGCAATAGTTGTCAGTTGTGTCAACGTAACCATATTCAGGCCTCGTTTTCAAGTTCAAACAAAAACATAGTGTTTCCCCACCATCATAATCAGCATTCCTCTAGTTGCATTATTACCTCTTGCACTAAGATGGATGGGTACATAAATGTTTATGCTCTTGCTTTCTTCATAGCACATGAATATACCCTCGCATGAGCGTAAAAATAGGGTGGTGCTTAACTTTTGCACAGGTGTATATATCATCCATCCACTATCGGGATGATCAATACATGCTCACTTACGAAGACATCGTGTTTCACATTGGCCATTGATCCCTCAAAGATAAATCCATACTTAATTATTGTGTAACACAGAATGTTAATGGAGCTGTCATTCTGTCTGCGAATATATGGAGATATAATAACCACGATAGCTATTAATTATAGCGAAGGCTGTACATTCGAACCTGTCTATAATGGACACCTGGTGTTGGTGACAAAGATAGTGATTGTGTAAGACGGGTCCTCATAGGTATCACATCTGTTGCTCAAGTATATGTCGTCATAATCAAAGACGCAACTAGTTAGCTAACGTCACAATCCAAATGGCGAATCTCAGTCGGGGAAATCGAAAAGTCCGTCTCTAATGTCTACGGATTGTATATACCCTTGATGAATTTACAGTTTAATAAACATTCAGTTGAATATTTTAAAACTAATTTGCTTGCGCGATTATGTGATTAAATAGCATGATCAAAAATTAAATAATCGAATAATCAAGAACACTTCTACAGCATAAAATATGTCAAAACCTACCTTTTAATTACTGTTTAATGCCAGCACACACAGAAATTTACATTTTGCTCCTCGAATGCATGTCCATTTGCAGGCCAAGAGAAGACTATTTTTGAAAATGTTTCACTGGAATGACTGGCTCGAGAATCGAGCCAGGCATTCCAGTGATACATTTTCAAATAGTCTTCTCTTGGCCTGCAAATCGACGTTTCTCAACACCATTGCAGCTTTCGTCATTGATATGATTTTTTACTGTTATAACTGGGTAATTTGTACTCAAGCTGATTAATCGAGTAATCGCGATTATTATTA
>CM067359.1:165898847-165928847 GCA_034401795.1 Chaetoderma sp. LZ-2023a
ACCATTTTAAAAGGCGCTGTCCAAAAAATCAAAACAAGCCCTCAGTATCAGAAGATAATCGCGCATTAAAGGATGCAACTGAGTCAAATGCTTCTGAAGCAATCACTACGGAAGCTCTTGTTGTGGTTCATGCCACTGAAAATGACACAAACAAATCATCATATCCTGTTAAAGTAACTACAGCTGATGAAATTCAAGTATTAGAGGAGGGTATAACCTTAAGTCAAGAAAATAATCAAAATGCAGTGGAGCCAAACATGGCTGTAAAAGACATGCAGAAAATGATGATCTTACAGAAGGGTCGGTTTACAATTCCTTACCAGCTGAATTAAAATTAGGACAGGATAAGTTTAGGACTCAGAAGACGGAAAGTTCAGTTGATTTTCCACTAAGCCCACGTGATTTAAGTCAGCTTGAAGATATGGTAAATGATGCTCCTGCCAAATGTAACCAAAGCAGCAATACGCACCATAAAGAAGACAATAGCTCCGAATCTGAGAGTGAAGTAAATGATATGGATGATGATACAATGCCAGTTGCAGAATCAGATGTGTCCATGCACACACAGAGTTCACAGATGAAAGATGAAATGGTAATGTACCGATCAGAAATGGGTGAAGTGCTAGTGCCATATGTAACGGCGAGAGAAATATCGTCTACTGCGCCATGATTCTGATATTTCCAAATATGAATATGTGTCTGTGGTAGAACTAGGAAACATTGAATTCGCAGGAAAAAAAGGTAAATGGTCTAAGAAACGAGCTAAAAAAACAAATCAATTTAATCTAATGATGGCGGATGTAAACATCATTTTACAAATTATGATTTTCTGCACCAT
Source organism: Chaetoderma sp. LZ-2023a (assembly GCA_034401795.1). Lineage (NCBI taxonomy): Eukaryota > Metazoa > Mollusca > Caudofoveata > Chaetodermatida > Chaetodermatidae > Chaetoderma > Chaetoderma sp. LZ-2023a. The sequence goes on from CM067359.1 coordinate 165,899,686, forward strand.
CAATTGCAGGGGATTAAATACCGAATTCAAGCAGCGACATTTGACCATTTCAAAAGGGCAGATTTTTTTATTCTTTATCACAAGATAATAGCGCGGGAGTGGCCATTATTATCCTGTCCTGCTTTCACAACTATGTTGACGTTATATCGTAGTTATCAGATACAAATGGGCGATGGATTTGTGTATCAATTGATGTACTAAACACAAGTTTAAATGTGATGTGCCTTTATACACCTACCTCTCATCAACTGCGCCGTGAATTTCCAAATGATGTTTCCACAATAATTCAAGACAGAATTCCTGAAACCCTAATTATGGGCGGTGACTTTAATTGCATATTAGATGAGGCTAAAGACAGAAACTCTAGGTCTAATTTTAATGACACATTACATACTATTTTGAAACACATTTGTGAAGATAAAAGCTTGCTAGACACTTATCGGATTGAAAATCCAGAAGGCTGGGAATTTACTTGGTTTTCAACTGGTGGAAGATTAGCTTCAAGGTTAGACAGGATCTATGTAGAACGATCACTGACAGGTTGCATGTGTAAAACTAACATAATACCAGTAACTTTCTCTGATCACAATATGTTTTCCATCACATTAGACAATGCTGACTGGGTCAAACGAGGAGATGGATTTTGGAAACTTAATGTAGCATTGCTACGAGATAGTTGCTATCGCACATGTGTGGAAAGTTGTTGGAGGCATTGGGATGAAAGAAGAGGTTCATATGAATGGATAACAGACTGGTTGAAATATGCTAAATCAGACCTGAAATATATTTCAAGGCAGTATTCCATCAGGAAGGCACGAGAAATACGAAAGCGTAAAAAGGCGCTTCAGAGGTCGTTGTGTAAAATCAAATTAGAAAATTAATGATAGGGAATATAATTATTACGAACTATTAGTTAAATTAAAAGGTAGACTAAATGAAATAGAGCAATATCAGTTTGATGGCGCCAAAATAAGGACAAGAGCACAAGTGCACACCGAGGGCGAAAAGCCTACACGCTACTTTTGCAACTTGGAAAAAGCAAGATGTATAGAGAAAGTAATGCGCTCACTGAAGATTAATGATGGAGTATCAGTGTGCTCAAATGCAGAAATGATGGAAACAGTATCCGAATTTTACAAATCATTGTATAAATCTGAGGGAAGCGATGCAACTGCAACTAGAGATGTTTTAGCTAATATAACGAAAAGACTTCTACATTTATGTCGCGAAAGCTGTGCCCAATCAATAACAATTGATGATTTGACAAAATCCCTCAAAGGTATGAAGTTAGAAAAGTCTCCTGGATGCGACGGACATCCAGTTGAATTTTATCAAATATTCTGTCACATATTTTGGGCCAGTATTAGAAGAAATAGCAACCCTCATTTTTAAGCAAGGGCATCTCCCTCCATCGATGGCCCAAGCATATGTTCGGCTTATAAACAAGAGGGGTGACAGAAATAAAATACGGAATTATAGACCAATCTCTCTACTCTGTGTAGATTATAAGATTATTACTCGGGCACTAACATTTAAACTTGGCGCAGTCCTAGGCGAAGTCATTGATGATGATCAAACCTGCTCTGTGCCAGGAAGATCCATGTTAAACAACACTTTGCTTATACGTGACCTCATTCAATTAGTTGAAAAAGGATTGTATCCCAGCAGCAATAATAGCCCTTGATAACGAGAAGACGTTTGGCAGACTAGAATGGGATTTCTTGTATTTAGACCATATTGGCTTTGGTTCAAGATTTATTAAATGGATACATATTTTATTTACTGATATACCAAGTTGCTATATAGTACACAATCAGCTATCCGAACATGTAGTGTTGGAACGCGGTGTCAGACAGGGTTGCTCACTGTCTCAGCTTCTATTCGTCATAGCTATGGAATCGTTGGGGCCACATTGAGGCAACGCAATGACTTTCAAGGAATATGTTTTTGTGGCGTAGAATGGCCACTAACAGTTTCTCAATATGCAGATGATACGACTGTGTTTGCGGGTAAAAATACGGATTTTAGAATATTAAATGTAGTATTAACAGATTTTCAAAAGGCATCAGGGCGTAAAGTCAATAAAGACAAATCTAAGGACTTATTTTTGGGCGATTGGAAGGACAGAACTGACAACGTTATAGATATTAACTGGTCAGATGATGTCCTAAAGATTTTCGGTATTTAATTTAGTAGAGAACAGGATGTAATACTAAACTGGGAAGAAAGGCTATCCAAGCTTAAGTGTGCATTAGTAAATTGGAAACGAAGTCGCCTAACTGTATGTGGCAGGACATTTGTCCTTAATAATTTAATTTTATCTGAACTGTGGTATACCGCTTCTGTAGTTCATATGCCCAAAGCCGTAGAGTCAAAGATCAACACGTTACTTTTGTCCTTCTTATGGGAGGACAAATCTCATTTAGTATCGCAGTCAATCCTCACCAATGAAAATTATGATGGAGGCCTGAATTTGATTAATGGTTTAGCAAAGTGTGCTTCGCTAAAACTGAAATTCTTGGATAAGTTGCTTACTTCAAACTCATCTTTGTCAAGTGTTTCAAGGGCACTTCTCCAAAGGTACGTTGACCCATTTCCAGTAGAATGTTTATGTATGTGCAATAAACTGCCACCTAATCATCAACAAATTCCAAATGTATATAAAGAACAGCTCGAAGCCTTACCCATATTTACACGATCAATGCAATATACTAAACAGGCTAATTAATCTGCGCTTATTTTTACGCAGGATCTTCTTATTTTTTTAATCTGCGATAAAATCGCAGATTATTATTTTTACACAGGATCTTTCTTTAACTCATTATTATTCTCGGTAAGAAAGTTTAGGACGCCTCTCCTCCTAGAATTTTCATCCGATCAACTCCAAACTTTGCCAACTTTAAGAGCCCATGCCACAATCGATGGCTAGTGCTTTTATTTTGGATCCACCCAATAGTGTTTGAGCTACCAACCTTTGTCTGGGCAAAACCTCCCATATGAAATGTATGGGGATTTTTAAAATTGATATTTGAAGTGCTACTACAGTCAGAGTTTTGAACGGATCACTACCATATTTGCTGAGGATGTTACCACTGGCCATTTGTTTCCAGACATTTTTTTTCCCCAAAATGTCCGCCAGACCTTTGACCCCTGAATACATGGAAAAATGTCCCATAGGAAATGTATGGGGGATTTCAAATGAATGTTTGAAGTGCTACTACACCTAGAGTTTTGATCGGATCACTCCCATACTTGGGTAGGATGTTACCACTGATGCTGATTTTTGTCAAAATGGGCGGCGTTTTTGGTCTGATCGACTTGAAATTGGGTAAACTTCTAGCTCTCATATTGACTTGATTTGGTATTAAATTTAAAGATGATCCGACAAACAGTTTTCGAGAAAATCAGCTTTTGGATGCCACATATTCCCATAGTAAGCCTATGCAGGTAATATTGGACCATTGTTATCTCCTATTAGTTTTCTTCCGATTCTCTTCAAACCATGGCAGATTCTAGAACATTGAGAGATCTAAAAACTTTCCAATACAAATATTAATATCGCCGCTGGGGGCAAGGGCATTCATGAGCAAAGCTTTCCAGTGTTCATGTTTGGCATAGGTTACATGCACTTCATCATCTTCAACAGGTAAAGGGAGATAATTCATGACAACAAAATTATGAGCTTTTTGGATGAATTGCCTCCGCTTTACCTTTAATTCATTAATCTGTCCTTTATTTGACATTTAGTGCCATTTTCCTTGATTTTGGTACAGATTTTACTACAGCAAATCAGGACACATTATATTATACTTTAGGGTCAAGGCTATCAGTTTTCAAGAAATCAGATTTTCCATACCCTGGGTAAAAGTATGGGAATTTCAACTATGGATCTTTGAAACGTGACCACGCTTAGACGTTTTATTAGATCACCATCAGACATGTTCAATGGTCATATGAGAAGAGAGCGTATACTACTCCTTAATACTCATCGCAGATTTAAAGTTACTTCAGTAAATGTGTTCTAGTTTAGTTTATTTTCCATCTATTAATGTTGCACAAATGTTTAGATTCTGTATTCTATTTGTCTCTGCATGGGTAGCTTCCCAGTTTACCTTATCGGATAGCAGACGGTGTTATTCCTTTCCCTTTTAATTCAGAGTGGATTTGTTCCGACTGATAGTTTTCAAAACTCCATAGTTCGCTTCCATATTCTGCTGTTGATGCTATCATTGCGTCCAAGCCTTTAACCTGGCGGCCAATAAGGGGGCTTATATTGATGATAAGCCCATTTAAACTGCTTTTCGGAATTATCCTGTTGGGTGTTGAATTTTATTGCTATAGGCCTATTTATTATTTTTTTAGATCATCATTCCTAAATTTGTGTTGTTATCATCATCATCATCATCATCATCATCATCATCATCATCATCATCATCGGCGTCATGACTGGCAAGTGAATCCAATAAATACACATGACAAGACGGCACCAATAGTATTGAAGAATACATGTTTAGTGAATATAAGTAATATGCTATACTAAACAGTATGGGCTATATAGGTAGCAATGTGACTGCGTTATCATATTTGTTGTACAGATGTGAATTATTAAAATATGAATTGAACGAAGGCTAGAATGCGGCCAGTAGATATGTGAAGGATGATGCTAAACTTAACAACTTGTTGAAAAGATTTATTCGTATAATTAATTCAACTATACACTCACCGGTGTTTGCAGATCGTTTCTCTCGTGTTGCGGAAACCGTCATGTCCTAAATAATAATAATACTAATAATAATAATAATAATAATAATAATAATAATAATAATAATAATAACAACGATTATGATGACGATGATAACGACGACGACGCTATGGATAGGCGGAGCTTAGCTAGAAATGGGTATGGCTTAGTAGAAATGGATACCTCGAATGTGGAGTTACCCACTTTGTTTTTCAAACATATTTAGATGTCCGCTGGTGTTAGGCGCTTAGCCAGAGTCAAATCGCTAAGTTAAAACATTAGAGCGAGTCGGTCAAATATCTCTCTCATACATTGGCTAAGGGATTCCGCTCGGGTTTCTCCAAACGTACTGACTGGATTCCAAATAAAAATGAAGACGAATTCATTTCTGCCAAAAACTAAATCTGGCCATTTTGACCCAAATAAAATACATTGGCCCTAAGCGTTTATTATGTATCTTCTGATATGACCATTGGACATGTCTAATTAAGGGGAGATAGTATATAGGGGAGTTTATTCCGCCATTCGTGAAACTTTGATCCGCAATGGTTGACCGTGTGCGTCTTTGAGACATCAATGACAGCATATTTGCCATGTGGTGTCACGATCAAATGGATACATCGACGTTAATGAAGGCATCAGTTTTAGCTGTGCTCCTCCCATTTCTAGCTAAGCTCCAGACTCCACCCACGATTTACTCGTGTTCGGATCGATCGATCCCTGCAATCTCTGAATCAAAATTGTCAGTAAGCTCTATGGGGAAGCTGTTGACTGTTTTGAAGCTAATTTGACTAGGTACTGTTGCTGTGTATGGCACCAACAACGCCTAGTCAAATTAATTTCAAAGTATTCAACAGAATATTTATTTAAAAACAAAGATATATAACAACGCTTAGCCCGTCGTCAATTAACCGTTTGTGACCATCTTAACTACGTTATTCATGGTGTAATTGATGGCGGCATCATACACGTCACGTTGTTGATAATGACGTTATATGATTGATCGATAAACGGGAATCCGCCATTAGTATCATGAGGCATCCTTCTAGTAAACCCTTGGAACGTCACAGGTCCAGGGAAGCTCATTTCTGCCAAAAAGTCCTAATATATTTTACCACTAAATGGTGACATTGGTGTGTGATATCGAAGGACTTCGGCGGGACCCCAAAGGTAACACGTGTGGCCAACGTATTGTGATGATCCGAAGACGAAGGACGACGACGATCAGTGTGTTTTTCTAGTTATAGCGCCAAGCTTCGACGACACATCTTTTATTAAATCAATGAACCTTTCCAGTTTAGCTATGCCCCGGTCATCCCTAGCTAATCTCCACCTACACCTCGCTCGTGTTGGGATGGATCGATCTCTGAAGACCCTGACGATCAATTTCCGAAAAATACACAGGTAAGCTGTTGCATAGTCTGAAACGGCAGCAAGAGCGTCCAGTCAAATTAGTTTCAAAATATTCAACAGCATGTTTATTAAATAGCAAAGAATGACAAAGACATACAATTCATACAACGTGTCGGGCTATTTTGGGATTTGATGATGGTCTATATGGATCCCTTTGTGACGTAATGATTGTGACGTCATCATACACACGCTGGGCTTATTATGACGTCATGCGAGGTCAGATGATGGATGAATACTCTGGAAAGGTTAATAGGGGAAGCGCCGACTTGTTTTCCCCTTGTTCCTCAGAGGACCGTATAAATGCATATGATCGCCATATCACATATTCGGTGATGCAGGAGCAATCCCAATATGTCTGTATCATTGGCGATTAATTCAACAGTTGTTGGCTCCTGGCATACTCTAGTGCGGTAGAGGCAATCAATGTATCAGCATCTGCTTGTGCTTGTTTTATGACATGAGTATTGACTTTGAGGTGTTCAGTGAGCAGAGTAATGGAGCCTGTCTTATTTACGATGTTATCAAAGAACGCCGCCTGTTTTTGTAGGCTACTGATGAGGGGGTGACTTCACTTGTATCGTGGACGCAGTCAGTCGATCTAATTTGCGTCGCTAGTGTTCGTGATCATTTGTTGAATACCTAGGATATCCATCATATACAACAATACACTTGCCGAAAAGCTCGGAATTATGATTTAGACATAACGAGTAATGCTCCAAAACTACTCAATGTATTACATTTCCATCTTATGTAGTGAAGAAGCCACCGCCGTCAATAATGTACGTTCGCTCACCAGACGGGCTCATAAATGTGATATCAACGTAAGCCAATTCATATTTCTCGAACTTTCTCCGGAAATTGTCCTTGAACAACGAGGGAAGGATATTAGTTACACCAGCGTGTACGCGTGTGTGCAGGCTGTTATTACCCCTCAGTAATGTAACATGACCAAATGTTGTTATTTGATTGGGTAACATCAGGGATGGAGGATCTCGTATTTCCCTCACGCGAGGGCAATACCGCACGGTAATCCTCCACCAACACCCCCCCCCCCCCACCAACACCCCCGCTCGAAAAGCGTGTTATAGCTTTACTGAGCATCTAGCCATAAAGCTCGTTATAATAATATGCCTGCATCTAAACTGGCATTTTTGACAATCAAGTGTCTCAATTTCAAAACAATTATACAGGAAAGCTGTTGCATATTTTGAACCCAATTTGACTGGGTGCCGTTTCTGCAGCAATGCTGTGCGCCCCTCTTGTATAACAAATGTAATACCCGGCAGAACGATGAATTTATCATAGCTATCAACTCGCGGAGTAATTACCATCAAACTGTTGCATATTTCATCTAACTGCCTTTGGCTTCACTGTCGAGATGTCTAATTCAAGAAATGCTTACCTAAGTGTCACATTATGATGAAATATCTCCCTCAGCCGTCTCGGGGTAATAAATTCGTTACACCAGTGTTTAGCCGTGGGTACAGGCTGTTACCACACGCTCGGGAAATACAACGTTTGCGCATGTGGTAACAATCTGTACACACGGCTAAACACTGGTGTAACTAATAGAATTCCCAGCTGTAACCATTAAGAACAAATGACTTTGGCACAAAGTTCACGGACACCGACATGGGATGTGGACGCAGTCAAAGAAAAAAGGGGCGCCATCCCGAATTTCGTTATGATGACGTTCTTAAACCAAATTGGTATTATGATTTCAGTGAATACTCCTTTTTATAAACCTATGCCATTTTCCATTCTTCGAGTGTCGAAAATACAAATTTCCCCTAGCCTTCCCATTAATTTCAATTTGTAAGTGCCCAGAAAGGATGGTAATTTTGTTCTAGACACTTTGGGGATGTAGTGAGTCAGAAAGCCTAAGAAGTATTGTTCATTTACATTTTCCGGCAAATGCCCATTTCAAAAGGTATACAACCGGACTATATAGAGTTGATTGCAACTCCTAAGACTGTATTGGAGATGCCACTCTCTAGGTTGTTAGCAAGATGCAAATATGGTAACCATGATGTATGCTATTAACCCTTAACATGCTTTATTTAAAAGATGAACTGGTGCTCATTTTTCAACAGATTTGGTGGGAAGATGTTGCTGTCTACTCGTAGACAGCAACAACGTCCACCAAAATTGTTGACAAATGTACACCGGTTTCTTCGCTATTGACACAGTAGAACATTGGCATCAGAGTGGTAAGGGTTAAATCATACGTGGCGAAAGATCCCTAGCGCGAAGTAATCGCGCGGTTCTAGAGGGGATGACAAAATTGATGGTGCAACAACAATCCGATTATACTGTAAATCAATAAGGACTAGCAGTTAAAGAAGTTTGAAAATATTCAAAATGGTATTTGAAAGCAACGTACATAGGTTTCTAAGACAGTGGAATAAAGATTGTTTAATTTAATTTAATTTAATTCAATTTAAATTTTCTCACCGTAAACGCCTTAAGTTGTTGCTGAAGTTTGGCTTTATCGGTTTCTAGCTGACTCTGAATATCTCGTTTTTGGACATGTAAGTTTTCTAGATCAGATCCAAGCTGTTTCTTTGCGTTCTGAGCATTTTCAATTTCCAGACGAAGCTGTCTTTTCTCATGTTGGATGTTGTCAACTTCATCACGCAGTTTCTCTCTTTCTGCCTCAAAATCAGCTTTCAGTTCTCGTTTGACTGTCTGTATATCATATGCTTCGTTTTGTGTGTGTTTCCACAGAACCACGCTGATAATTAAGCATAGGACTGGTAAAACGACGAGGAGTCGAAGTACCCACGTCTTCAAAGATGATTCCATTGCGATGTTAGCTGCTAACAGTTCTAGCTAGGAGAATGAGGGTGAGGACTGCTGCGATGTGTCGAGCTAGATATAGGTAGACTAGGACGGATGTACGTGATACTTATTTTCCCACCTCGGGCATTTAGCCTAGATAAACACAATTTTACTTGAAATTAGTGAAATGCATATGCCTATGGCACAGTTCGACCAGTTATAAATATGTTAATCATTCATGCTTGTATTTGACGTACATATTGAAGCAGCAGACGTAGTTTAGTGTGGCTGTTAAAATTTCTACATACTGCATACAATTAACGATTATACTATTGACGTATCATCCTCCGTCATTCAGGTCTATCCCTGACTACCCATGTTGCTGGACCAGTACAGGGTCAATACCGGACCGTACTGGTCCAGTGTTCGTCCAGTGCCAGCCCAGTAACCTGCGTTATTATGGAATTATTGCTATAACTCATGATCAATGCGGTGCTGTAGGAGGTAACTGATCTGCTGCGTAGTTTGGGCCTGCCATTCTCCCATTCATTGATGGATAGACAGAAATATATTACAATTCCAATAATCTCATCTGTGGATACATTGTGGCGAGACTAACAATTTTCCCCTTGGAATTCCCTGAACATATGGAAGTGGCATCCAATCATAATGTACGGCCTACTGTAAATAAGATATAGAATTGTATTAAATATGTGTTCGTTGTTGCCATTAACTCCTTAGATGTCGTCAGATTTACTGCTTACCTATTATATTGTTGTGGAGAAAATGGGCTAACACGAGTATGTTTACACATGGAGCTTAGTTAGAGATGGGGAGAGCATATCTAAAACTGGAAAGGTCAATTTCTGCAACCAGTCATCCTCTTGAACCGGAATGTCCAATACCTACATTTTTTATTCATCAGTTAAAAGGAGAATTCCTCTGGATGTCAATAAGACAGCATTTACCTGTTCTATCTTTGAGGTGTTAGTCTCTGTATTACACCAAATCCAAACACAGTTTCCGGGTTTTTTATTTCACTAAGCCCATAGATGTAGGTCGGCTTATAGTTTTATACATTTTGGCGGTTGCAATAAGAGAGATTACGTAGTAGTAGCCGCAGTAGTAGCAATATGTATAGTAGCAGTAGTAGCAGTAGTAATAGACACAGTAGCACTGGCAGGATCTTTAACAACAGTGGTAGAATACTCTCTCTTGGATAGTGGTATACATTTACAGAGTTTGGAAAGTATCAGTTTGTTACATATTGACAATAGTCCACGAGGCTTTTCTTCAGTATTTTGGCTCAATAATATAGTGGTATCGACGTATTTCTGTCCATATTATATTATTAAAAATGTGGTTTTCATCTTTTATTACATTACATTTGGGTCAAAGACGCCCGTTCTTTCAATACCAATCCACCTTTGCATTTATGTGGCAAGTCAGTGGTTGAAGGTGCGGAAATGAAGAAGACTTAGTGCGTCACGATGTGGAAGGTGCTTTAAATAGTTTTCAAAGTGGAATTCTGTTTGTATTATTCTTAGAACATTTGCCGTGTTGATTGGCCCACTTATCTACATCATATATCTATATAATATAAACATGGTCTCCGGTGGTGTTCCGTCTTCGTCTATTATAACACAATTCATCTTCTCGGGCCTGTGACTAATGGTTCAGTGCCACCACGATGGTCTCCCGGCTTATGGTTACCAGCTACTCTGTAACCGTATCCACAGTTGCCTGATTCGAAGATCACACGCGCAGACTACCATCATTTATGGCCCATATCACGATGTTGTGCGGCTTGTTATGAACGACAATTTTATCTAATTATGTTGGTAAACTGTGGAGAGGCTGGTGCGCGCGCCACCAGTTCCCTGCAGCTCCTATGACAGACCAGAAATGTAGAGATGACGTCCGCCACTCAAGTACCTGACGTAATAAACAATCGTGATTATGTTTGGCCGACTTCAAATTGAGATTACCGCATAGAGATCAATAGGAAGACTCCTACGGGGATTGGGGGCAGTGGCTGGACCAGCTCTCTTGTTGAAGCACACGCGAGCTCACCTGGGATGGTTAATCCTTGCCTGTTACCATCCAGTATCATGAGAACATGAGAAGAGCATCAGATCATGGCACGCACGTTGTGCATGCTGATGAGGGGAATATACTATGACAACTGCTCTGATGCATCTGAGAAATCAGCTCTGAGCAATTGGAGACTGGTGTTAGAAACTGAGATACCAGAGCCCACCATTCAATTTCTGCTGCGTTGTACTGGATGTGGAGTTAACCATATCCACACTGACCCGGTCGTTCCGGAAAGCCAACTTTGAATTGCGTCGCGAGAGATTCTACCAACGATATGATGTCCATTGTACAAAAAACATCCAGAAGTGGCTATGGAGGCGTAACACAGGTGGAGTGAATATCGCTATTGGTGTAGCAGCGCCACGTGCTATAGGCAATGCTCTAGTCTCGGAAAAGAAGAAAGGGGATTTGACTCTTCTGTATCATCAAATGCATCAGCTGAAAAAGAATGCTCACGTCGGTTCTTTATAATTTAATTACTGTCAGGATATCTTTTTCGTCTTTATTGATTTTAGCTGGACGCAATGTAGAGTGAATCAGTTCCTGGTGATTTTCAAGTCCACGTATGCGTGTATGTGTGTGTGCGCGAGCGTGCGTGTGTGAGTGCGTGCATGTATGCGTGTGTGTATGTGTGTGCTCTGAGCAATATCTAAAATGATTATCCGATTTGGCTGAACCTTTAGTATAACGAAGGATCGTACTGCACAAGCGGATATCCAGACAGTGGCTAAGATTGCTCTTATTTTCATTTGAGATCATCGCCAGAGAGAGAGAGAGGGAGAGAGAGAGAGAGAGAGAGAGAGAGGGAGAGAGAGAGAGAGAGAGAGAGAGAGAGAGAGCGAGGTGGGGGAGGGAGAGAGAGAGCGAGAGAGAGAGAGATAGAGAGAAAGAGAGGGGGTGTGATTGCACGTTTCAGTTGAGATATGTGCCTAACACTATGACACTACTCATATTGTATGGCCTACACCGTACACCTGAGAACATTATAAAGCTAAGCCCGTCTGAGTAACCACTCGTCTGTGAACAGCGCCTCAACGTGCTCAAAATGATCCTTTTATCAATAACACCTTAATCGACCAGACTTTTACAAGAAACACAAATTGTGTGCTCAGTAAATACCCGTTTGAAGGCCAGAAGAAGGCCATTTCCTGCAAATTTGAAAATGCAAATTTAAAAACGCCTGCCTGAGTTGAGTAGTAGGCATACCTGTCTCCTAAGTGATACGTCAGGATACATGGTATACATGAACATTGTGTGGGATGTACGTACAGCTAGAAGGTGGTATCAACATCTTATAGTATTGCACAAATTCTTACCTAAAACACGTTCTAGTTTCTGTTCTCAACAGACACTATATACACGTCCACTCTCTAAATAGTGATAAATAGGTAGGCCTAATTCGCGCTTTATGCCTTGCATTCTTACATATAATGTACCTTTCCTATTTATCCATCCATCTAGATGAAAAATGTGATCAGATCCGAAACCTGATGTTTTTATACCGTCCTCGGCCTTTGTCTGGACATCTTCTGGCACGGCAAGATCATTTATTGTGTTAAATTTGAGACACATAAGATCAATAATTAGTATTGTGGATACAGCTCAGACACGCACGCACGCACGCACGCACGCACGTACAAATTAACGCACACACGCACGCACGAACGAACACACGAACGCACGCACGAACGAACACACGCACGCACAGACGCACGCACACAAGCGCGCACGCTCTTACACGCACACACGAACGCACGTACACACGCACACACGAACGCACGCACACAGAGACGCACGCACCTACACGCGCGCACGCACAGGCAGGATGGCAGGTAGACTGGCAGGCAGTCGGGCGGGTGGGAGGGAGGGCAGGAGGGCGGGAGGACGGGCGGGTGGGCACGCGGATAAGCGGGCGGGCGGGCGGGCGGGCGGGCGGGCGGGCGGGCGGGCGGGCTGACGGACGGACGGACGGACCCTCTTCCACTTACGGGGAGATGGTAGAAATGGCCGTCGATGTACGTGTATAAACACACTTGTGTAGACTGTGTCTGCTATAGAAGGGCATGACTCCATACCCCGCGAGTATACACAGCGCCTTCATATAAAAGGAAACATATTTATTGTTATCATAATATCATGATCATGTAAGTAAGGTAATGCTTCAAAATTATAAAGAGGCGAATTCGTATAAAATCTGTATTTTGAAAAAGGTTGGAATGCAATCAGTAGTCTAGGGATTGCGGATAAACGTAACACCTTGTTGAAAATGAATTCTTCATACAATCCATGAATCAGTTTTTCAGTCAGGCTTGTTGAAAATTACGTCATATTAAACTATGTGACGCCTAGGCTGACGTCATAAGTAATTAGGTCATGATTGACTCGATTTAATCCGTCTTAAACGCTTAATAGTTCGTCAGGTTGTACAAATTGTATACCTTTACTATTTACTAAACATTCTATTGAATATTTTGATACTAATTTGACTGGGCGCTGTTGCTGCAATTGCAGCAACAGTACCCAGTCAAATTAGATTTAAAATATTCAATAGCTTCCCTATATAGTTTTCAGGATATTGAGACTCAGGAAGTGCAAGGATCGATCGGCCCGACACGGGCAAAGCGCGTAGTGCGGGGTACTAACAATGGGGAACCTTCTTTTTGCAAGGATGCAATCTACCCACGCGACCGTAAAGGGATGCTAATCTCATCCCAAATGTTGTAGTGTACAGTTAAATTATGGTTTCTAGATTCCATATCATTCAAATCCTTTCACATTCCCTTATCCGTATCACAATTATCTGCTTTGTAATATCAAAATACTGAACAATGACCGCCACCATTTTGTCTCCTCAATAGCGTATGACGTCATGTACGTGCAAATGAAATACATTCGTTATTAAGTAATAATCTGTTTGTTGAATATTTTGAAACCATTTTGCCTAGATGCTGTTGCTGCCTATAGCAGCAAACAACTTCCAGTCAAATTAGTTTCAAAATAGTCAGCAGCTTACCTGTTTGTTTGCCTTTACAGCACACTGCCAACCTACAGATGACACCTCTATGAATGTGCGCGTACACCAAGGCAGACACGCTATGTTTCTCCTGATTGGCTGAAATGTAAATCATGACAGCCATCATAGGCTGTTGAATGGTTGGTATAAGATAAGGTTAGTTATCCTTGATATCGATCAGTCATATATCACGGCATTGATTAGTGGAATCCGAGGAGATACGACGTTCCAGTGTCCCAGCCATACTAATCAAACATTTCAAAATAACTACGGGTCCCCAGTATTGCCTAACAAAATACTAGAGCCGGTTACTCTCCACTTAGCTCGTTCATAGCCGCTGGTCTCCAAGCATATTGATAATTGACTAACGTCGTGTGATGCCGGCACATGGAACTTGTATGACACCATTATGAATAAGTTTAAAAAGAAGAAATGAAGTCCTTGTTCCGGTGCGTAAAGATTGCAGATCGAGCCATACCTATTGCGTCTACAAATGTGTGTACGTCTCAGCGAGTGGCGGGGAAGTAGTAGTAATAGTAACTATACAGTGCATCATATTACCCGCCGCCGTCATCATCACTACTATCATCACTTTTATTTATATAAGCGTACTATGTATAGACACACACTGCAACACCATCATTACAACTTGTCGAAGAGACGGATCATTGATATACAGAGAACCCTATAAGATGTAATTATGTGTATAACATATTGAAGATTTTCGATCTTCGGGTCTAATTTAGAAATATATCTACCACACCTCTGATAAGAATATGATGTAACGGTTGCTGCGACAACCTCTTATCAAAGATGCAGTAGCACGATTATCTGCTCGCCTCGTCGACGGTGATGGTGACGATATTTTTACTCGATAATCTGGGCCTGATCTGACTCGGGTAAAGATGGTGGCTCGGGACGGTGGTCTCCCGTCGCTTCCAGACTGGACAATAAATAACCCAAACTCTTGCTTCGAGGATATCGAAGTGATAATATATTCTCTGAAGTTTGACTGTCTGTTATGACCATGAATATGTGTGACTTATGCTGTCACGATAGAAGTGAAAATAAAACTCTAAGTAAATATAAGTGGCTTATACTGCCACCAGCGATGTTAAATAATTAATATTGTACTTATACTAGCCCGACTACTTTGGGTGACTTATACTGCCACCAATGACTACAGAAACAACCGATATCTACGCGATACGAATACTGGTTATTCTACCATTTAAAAGTTGCGTTTCACGATTCGCTAGGCAGTTTCGTCAAATACTGTTTTTGGCTACTTAAAGCCATTCACCAAGAATTCATTTGAATCTCGACAAAATCAGTTCCACGGAACTATGCGGACTCGAGGCTAGGCTTTCTTCAGACCAATCTTTTTCTGAACCTTCAACGTTAGAGACCGGACCGAACCCCGACTGAAAGTTAAAGTCCCGCTTATATACAATCTTAGTTTTTTATATCTTGTTGTTCTCTAAAATTCCAGCTGCCTTTTATGACAGAATGACTTATCTTGTTTGACGACAAGTCTCGATTTGTGTATCTACGCCTATGAATCTGTCCGAATGACGAATGGTCGGTTTGATACCAAGTATCGATTTGTGTACCCAACATCCATGAATCTGTCAGAATGACGAATGATGGGTTTGATGACAAGTTTCGATTTGTGTACCTAACATCTATGAATCTGTCAGAATGACGAATGACCGGTAAACAAGTTACCATTCTTCTTAGTCTTGAGTGATTACTTTTCGGCTACTGCTTATGAATCTGTCCAAATGACGAATGATCGGTAAACAAGTTACCATTCTCCTTATCCTGATTGTTTACTTCTCGGTTCATTTTCTCAAGCTTTCGTGAGAATATAGATCGCCATTGTAACTAACTGCTTCCGTATGTCATATTTCATCTGATTCCGGCTAGACGCTAATCATCTTGCCAATTTTGATAATGTACATACACCGTCTGACAATGTATGCATATCCAACGCTGATAATGTACGTATTTCTCTTACAAGGACGCTATGGACGGTACCAGTTATCCAGTGCTAATACTATATATCCAAATAATAAATATATATCCAAATAATAAGATGCTGGTAATGCATCTAAATATAGATGATGATGATCATTGCTAGTAACCGCTGATCGGTACATCTTAATATACATGGTGACATAGTCTATTAGCTCGCCTGGTATTCACATCTGAATTTTGAATTTTTACTCGGGACTTACTCGTAAATATAAGATGTCCAGCGGGGTCATGACTTCCCACAAGACAATCCCATATCTACACATGCCCCTCAACCGAAGTTAATTAGCCGTCTCTTGAGGCCTAAAGAGAGTGATAATTAACTCGTTGTGCACCATCAACAACCTAAACCACGCCCTACCAGAGTCCTCCAGACCATGTCATACATCCGACTACATCATATCTTAACTCCAACAATGTTAACTAAACATGTCCGGGTAACGGAATATCGGGCGCAATCGACTGTCCCCGGAAACATAGGAAAACAGCATAATTCTATACAAAATGCAAACTTGTCCGGGTAATGGAATATCGGGCTGAAATTACCATCCCCGGAAACACATTAATAGCATCATTAAACCGTGGTCGATAACCTCGATCCACGCGTAACTTAACATAGAAAACAATACGATTAATCAAGCAATACAATAGTATAATACACCACAATCAATTGTTCTAATGACGCCATCTAATCGTGACGACGTCACCATAAATGTCAGTCCTTAATCATGTGAATTTTTCCTATTTAAACAAAACAGTACACAGTATGGTATCATGATAAAGTTCGTGCCACAATTATTAATAGTCACCAATTACTGTTCCAGTAGAAACACATAAAGTTAGTGCCAAAATGTCACGGTGATACCTCCAAGCGGTCTATGCTCACGTTAGGATCCACCATGTCAACGTACGTCTCCATTCCTACCCAGTCGGCAGCCGTCGGGTCGATCTCAGTCCTGGCATTAGCATTAGGCGACGACCCGGCTGCCAGCAGCAGCGGCTCCAGTAGAGCTGCAGGTCTCCGGGGCTGCTGGGTCTGAACAGTTAATGCAATGCTATGCGATTCACTACTATGGGCCGCATGTGGCATTTATGGGCCGCACGTGGCTCGCATTTAAGCGCATTCCACATGCGTGATAACACGCCACATTTGTATAATATAAGCACAATTACTAACACAACTACGAAGGAACTCGTTGAATATGATACAAAAGAGCGTACCCCAATGCCATCGACCGCCACTGGGTCGATCATGGATAACGGTGCTAGCGGCACATACTTGGACTTTTGTAAATGGTTCCATGGTTGCATTTTCAAATGATTCACAATCACGGACTGGTTAAGAATTCCGGTCACATCCAATTGGGGCATGTCGATGGCCAGGCTAACCCGGGTGTACGTCCGACTGTAAGACGCAACAGGCTCGAATCGCCAGCCCTTTCCACTATAACCACATTCACCCGACATTAGTGCATACACTCCATTACTCACCACACACTGGTCGGTCAGTCGTCCGTCGCAGTGTACATCCATTGTTTCACCGAACGTTTGCAACACAACGCCTACTTTCTTATGGGCGAATAATTTGCTAGCGGTTACGTTGGATTCCGAAAGATGCACGCTACACATACCATCGGTGGTGTTTGTTAACAGGCTCACTATGCAGGGCACGTGGGTCTTATCGACCTCTAACTGTCCCTGACATACCCTAGGACTGGTACCGCGATACCCACACGTCGTGAAGTACCATCCAGTCTTTGTATCGAGACCAATGCTAGTCCAGCCTACCACTATTTGCACGTAATACCCCACGGTAGCTAACGGTTCGGGCCATGAATGCAAACCGTACTCTATATAATTGCCATCGTCGATCAACGGCAACGTCGCCACGTAGTGTAACATATTGTCGTTCTCCCACCACGGGTAAACTATCACATTCCGGTAGTACCACTGGTACGGACGTATCAGCTGGTTCCCTACTCTGACGTGTTCTGATACTTATGTCAGATCGGCGGGACCGAATATTTCCTCGGTTAGTCTTCCTAACTCTAGGGACGCAGTTTGTCTATGAAATCGTGCTGCTGCCTTCTGGTAACTATATACCACACTCTCGGCAGAGTCAATACTATGCCCAAGCCGTACTAAAGCGTACACATCGGCTTGTCGGGCAGCGTGCGCTTTAAATATATTGCTCACATTCCTAGTTAATTCCACTAGGCCGTGGTAATTTCGTTGATACGGTTAACGTTGGTATTGATGCCTACGAATGCCGCCAGTTTCACGTGAGAGGCTAGTTTGTTGGAGAAATGTACCAAACGATTTACGTTCCTTGAAGCAACCTCAACCACCTCCTTAATTGCATCTATATCACCAGAGGTAGCGGTACCAAATAGAGACGAGGCGATATCCCCGACAAAGTTAAACAAACCACGTTTGCGTCGTATACTGTCCTTACGCACCATAGTTTGTTGTGTCTCAACAGCGGTTTTCTTAATGTTGTTAACACGATGTTGTAAACCAAAAATGTCTTGACTCTTTTGACCGATGTCCACAATCAGAGCACGAAACTGCGCTAACCGTTCAAGAAATTGGGGAGGTAAAATAAGGGTGGTCAATAGACACCACTACGGTCCATTCAGCCCGGATAATGGATATATCCTCTGGTTTAGTTGTCATTACCCCGTTTGGTAATCTATGTACACTAGACGTCTTACACAATCCGTTTATTAAACATACTAGGGTTACCACCATACTTAATCGTAAAATACACATGATTCCATGCTCTGTGATGCTTACTGGTACAAAGCTAAAACTCACAATTTAAACGAATACATTTTTGTATCTTGCGAACGAATTTAGTTTTAATTGTTATGATACTTTACGTATCGGCTATTCGCGATGTTATAGTATAGTGATACAATACACATTACTGGCGGCTGTGCCGCCGAATAACGGCATTTATACGACTGATGAAATCAGCGTATAGCACGTCATCGTAAAGGGCGGAGTCTACTATGCCAATACGGAGTCGCTTGTTACCCTCTTCGTCCTCCTGCCTATGCCCGTGTTTCCGCTTCATATCCAGCCGGAGTTGCTTGCTGTCAAAATCGTCATCCTGTGTATGTCTGCGCTTGCGCAGCATATAAGGATGCGATGGAAACGTCTCCATTGGTTCAGGGGGCGGCTCTGGTGCCGCCTCCGGAGCATCAATCACCATGGGCCTAGGAGTTTCGATGACGTCACTTGGTGACTCATGGTTTCGACTGCGATTCGTACTGGGTTGCACCCTTTTCCGGTCAACCCTCTTACCCCCTGTACGCACCTCTGGCTCTATATCCGAAGCTGGCCGCTTCTTACGAGCCTGGGGTGTCGTATCGGCGTCGGTGACCATTGGTTCTGGCTCTGGCAACATCGCCCTGGGGTGATGGCTAGCTTTCGTCCCCTCGGTAGGGTTACGAATGGGGCGTGGTCGCACCCCGTCCCAGCACATTTCCGAGTCGACTACGCGCAGCTTACATATATTAAGCACACGCATTCTCCCGGACATTTGATGGCGGACATGGGCCACAGGTCCGTTAATTTTGAAGATCTCATACTCGGGGTCACTGCGAGAGGTCAATTTCATCCTCTCTTCAGCTTTGACGACCACCGAATCCCCCACTTTAAACTCACCAGCGTTCGCACGCTTATTAACCTGATCCCTGTGAATCTCTCGAGATCTGGCTGTTCCCTCTCGAGCACGTAGCAAGGCGTTGTTGAGATACGTTAGTCTCTCACCAAGGTCTTGCGACGCATAGATTGGAACGGCCATTGGCAATCTCGCCCGTCGCCCATACGTCAAATAAAATGGCGTATATCCGGTCGTCGCATGACGAGTACTGCGGTACGCTGTCAAAGCTGCTCCCAACTCGTCTTCCCACGCCCGCGAGGCGTTGTTCACCCCTTTCTGGATCAACTCCTTAAGAGTGCGGTTGAATCTCTCGGTACGTCCATTGGTCTGCGGATGGTATGGGCTAGACCGTCTATGGTCGATACCGTGTTCCTTAAACCGCTCCTCCAGAGAATGGGAACAGAATTCTTTACCCTGATCGGTTATTACAATCTCAGGGACGCCATGACGCGCGATATACTCGTTGAAGAATTTTTCTTCCACATTTTGAGATGTTTTCGCAGCGATTGGATATGCTTCTGCCCACGCAGAAAAGTGATCAATCACCGTCATGATATATACGTTACCCTTACCCGATTCTAATAGTGGACCGATCAAATCCATTCCAATTATCTGACCCGGATAATTGGCCATGGGATTTCACTATGCCTGAGTCGGGTAGTGACAGGTCGGTTGACCTGGCACTTCGTACACGTTTCAAGCATACGAATTATGTCTTTTCTTAAAGACGTCCATACAAACGAATCTCTTACCATGCCGATGGTCTTCTGCAGACCTTGGTGACCAGCTCGTTCATGAGCCATCCGGAGCACTTTCTCACGGAACAAGGTGGGTAAGACAATTCTGGGGTACTCAGCGTCCAATGCTGAAGGCGTAATTAAAGAATATAAAATACCGTTCTTGACCATGTACTCCTCCGGTGTGTCCTTGAACAACTCTGGGTATTCCTTGGTCTGCTCGGCACACAATTCGTCACATGGTATGTCGAACGCTTCCAGAGGGACGTGAGGTAATACTCCCTCGTCGACGTCTGGTATTACAAAGTCGCCCGTATCCAATGTCGCGACTTCCACCGGACGACGTAATCTGGACAACATGTCCGCTCGAATATTCTTTGAGCCTTGGATGTATTCAATCTTACATCCGTACTCGGCAATCAGTACCGCCCAGCGCTGCACTTTCGTGTTTTTAACTTCGCCCACAAACAAACTCTTTAGGGGTTTGTGGTCGGTATACACGGTAAACTGCGTGCCAAATAGATATGGTCTAAGCTTCTTTAGCGCGTATATTACCGCATAAGCTTCCTTTTCTATCACAGGCCAATTCAACTGACTGTCTCTAAGAGTAGAGCTAACATACTGAAATACCCGCTCAATACCCTTGTCATCTACGGGTACCAGTATCGCACCTATCGCATAGCTAGACGCATCAGTATATAACTTATATGGAGCATTCAAATTTGGATATGTGAGAACGTCTCACTACACAGCAAGTTTTGCAATTTCTTAAACGCTTGCTGTTCCTCCTAACCCCATTCAAAACGTTTATATTTCTTAGTCAATTCTATCAAAGGCTTAGCAATTTCGGCATAGCCTTGCACACAAGAGCGGTAATACCCTGTAGCGCCCATGAAACTTCTCACCTCACCCACGTCGCGTGGCGGTGACATTTCTCTTATGACCTTGACCGTCTGGACATGAGGAGCCACTCCCTGTGCTGAAATACGATATCCTAACAAATCAACTGATGGTTGGGCGAAATCGCATTTAGATTATTTTACTTGCAAATTATATTCTCGAATTCTACGCATAACCGTACGCAAATGCTGTGCATGCTCAGCCGGATTTCTTGAATATATGACTACATCATCGACAAAAACATGCAAATATTTTCCCACGAATTCTCGGAAAATATCGTTCATTGCCCTCTGAAATACGGCACCTGAGTTCGCAAAACCGAACGCATCCGAACAAATTCGAACAAACCTTGGCTGCAAACGAACGCTGTTTTCGCTATGTCTTGGCTGTCCATTGATATCTGCCAATAGCCAGACTTCAAGTCCATAGTCGAAAATATCGTAGCGCCGCCCATAGAATCACAAATGTCTGATATATTCGGCAAAGGATAGCTATCCTTACGACAAACGGAGTTCAATTTTCTATAGTCAATGCAAAATCTCGTCCCTCCGTCCTTCTTAGGGACCAACGTAATGGGTGACGCCCATGGGGATGACGACGGTCTTATGACGCCCGCTGCCAGCATCTCAGCCACTTGATGCTTGACTATATATTGCTTGGCTAGCGGTAGACGGTACGCTTTCTGCCTAATAGGATAGGCATCCCATGTCGGTACCGTACACTTGACTTTGGGAACCAATCCTAAAGTATTTGGACGAGCCGTATCAAAAATATCCGCAAAGTCTGCCATGACTTTGTCGATATCTTTATATCCGGTCGTTTCCTTACAACTTGCATGGACGTAATTTGTCTGTTCCCTATAGGGATATCTAAAGGGATATATCTGGCCAAACCATACTACAATTTTGGCCTGATAGTCAATCTTTGCATTTCCCAGGTGCAAAGCGTCCGCTCCAAGTAAACATTCATGCCTCATTCTGGCCACAATCGTACTAGGGATGGGTCGGGCGTTCTTGAATTTTACTTGTGTTTCCCCCAAAAGTTTTATCGGGGAACCATTTACAGCTAAGAGCGTATTTGCTCTTTTCAATGGCCTAGCATCCAACATGCTACGCCATATATCTTTACGAATCAAGAATGTGCTAGCACCAGTATCCACTAAGGCATGCAGGTACTCACCCTGATCCGTTGGACCGTTTTTATCTATACGAAGACGGATTAAGAACCGCTCGGTCGGTGATCTCACCAACGGCTCTCTCCGTCGTCGTTTCCCGGGCTCCTTCGTCCATTAACCACTTCGGCGTAACTGTGCCTATGAGTCGATGCATTATTTCTGATACCGTCTGAATAACGGCCATGTGCATCGGTATTTTCACTCGTTAAAATAAAATCGTCACGATCAATATAATCTTCTCCCACGCGCATCTGATTGTTTATGTCCTTTCTGTAGTTGCGGGAACATTCTCGTGGCGTCGTTCGTACGTTCGTCTGTCGGTCGTTTATTGCGTCGATTTCCATGTCCCAATTCTCTTCTTCACGTGGACGCTTCACCGCTCGTCGTTCCAACGGTCGATCTATCTGTCCGGTCGGTGGTTCTCTGCGCTGGCCGCGCACGCCATGCGGACACTCCTTAACGAAGTGTCCATTCTGATTACACCCAAAACATTTCGTCGTTACGGTCGGAGTCGTCTGTCGGGTCATGTATACCCCAAAACAATTCTGGGCCATGTGTCCTTCTCTCCCGCACCGGGAACAGGTCATGGGTGGCCGTTGTGGTCGGGGCTGTGGTCGCGGTTGTAGTCGTCGTGCGGTTGGTTGCACTGCCTGATGGCAGTCACTTTTATAGTGACCGATTTGTCCACAATTGTAGCAGGTAATGTTTGCGGCGCTTCTCGGCGATCTGCGTCCCGCTCACGGATTAAGTTGCTTAGGTGGCGGGGTTGCTGTTTTTCGCGTGGGTGCAGCGCGTTGGGCTGCCGGTTTAGGTCGTTCTTGCGCTGCTTGCAAATCCTGCACAAACCCGCACAGCTGCTCGATCATTTTAGCCTGCTGCGCCATTTGGCTTTTTAACCCCCTCACTACTTTCCACACCTCTTTTTCCTCCGCTGGCTCCAACATATCTATCTCCATCCGCTCTTCACGCCTGCCGCCGTCAATTTTCATTTCCCGTAGCAGGTCGTTGCAGGTCTCCTCCTCCTCGGCAATTTCGATGGCCCGCGCCAATGTCGTCGTCCTTTTCCGGACGATGCGTTTGCTTAAGTTTTTATCGTTCAGGGCACGTAAATAAATGCCCAGGACGGTGCGGCGATTATCTGCGTTCGCCTCAGGGTAGGCACGCACGCTTGCCTCCAAATACCGTCTGTTAAACGTGACCACTGTCTCGTTTCGGCATTTATGTGTCCCCTCCAAATCGAATTTGATCCGCTCTCCTTCATTTGCGGATATAAAATTTAGTGTGACGTATTGCCGCAACTCTTCGAAGGTGACGTCCTCCCTCGCCTTCCCCGCAAGGAATCCGTCCAGTGCCCGTGCTAATGGTCCGCGGGCTGCTTGGGTAACGACGTAGACAGGTACGCCTTCAAGTCGCCCCTCGTTGGCTGCCCACGCCCTCCTTGTGGCGTCCAAAAACTCTCGTATCTCTTCCGGTACCACTCCGTCACAGGGTTGGATGCGTTCTATAGCGTCCCGGATTTCTCGCCTGTATATTCTCTCGGTCTCGCGTCGGTCCCCGCCTTGTACTATGGCTCCCGCCATTGCCGTCCCCATTTCCCGCATGGCTGCCACTGTGTCGGGTCTCAATTGTCGGACGGTTGGCGGTGGTCCCGGATTGGTAGGATTTTGTGGTTGGGCCATTCTGGGCAGTCTATCTCAGTCGTTACTTTGATATATTGTACTCACGGTTCACACAGTGTCCAATCCTGGAATATATAAATCCTGGCACGGCGAAGCCACTGAAGATTTTCGATCTTCGGGTCTAATTTAGAAATATATCTACCACACCTCTGATAAGAATATGATGTAACGGTTGCTGCGACAACCTCTTATCAAAGATGCAGTAGCACGATTATCTGCTCGCCTCGTCGACGGTGATGGTGACGATATTTATACTCGATAATCTGGGCCTGATCTGACTCGGGTAAAAGATGGTGGCTCGGGACGGTGGTCTTCCGTCGCTTCCAGACTGGACAATAAATAACCCAAACTCTTGCTTCGAGGATATCGAAGTGATAATATATTCTCTGAAGTTTGACTGTCTGATATGACCATGAATATGTGTGAATTATGCTGTCACGATAGAAGTTAAAATAAAACTCTAAGTAAATATAAGTGGCTTATACTGCCACCAGCGATGTTAAATAATTAATATTATACTTATACTAGCCCGACTACTTTGGGTGACTTATACTGCCACCAATGACTACAGAAACAATCGATATCTACGCGATACGAATACTGGTTATTCTACCATTTAAACGTTGCGTTTCACGATTCGCTAGGCAGTTTCGTCAAATACTGTTCTTGGCTACTTAAAGCCATTCACCAAGAATTCATTTGAATCTCGACAAAATCAGTTCCACGGAACTATGCGGACTCGAGGCTAGGCTTTCTTCAGACCAATCTTTTTCTGAACCTTCAACGTTAGAGACCGGACCGAACCCCGACTGAAAGTTAAAGTCCCGCTTATATACAATCTTAGTTTTTTATATCTTGTTGTTCTCTAAAATTCCAGCTGCCTTTTATGACAGAATGACTTATCTTGTTTGACGACAAGTCTCGATTTGTGTATCTACGCCTATGAATCTGTCCGAATGACGAATGGTCGGTTTGATACCAAGTATCGATTTGTGTACCCAACATCCATGAATCTGTCAGAATGACGAATGATGGGTTTGATGACAAGTTTCGATTTGTGTACCTAACATCTATGAATCTGTCAGAATGACGAATGACCGGTAAACAAGTTACCATTCTTCTTAGTCTTGAGTGATTACTTTTCGGCTACTGCTTATGAATCTGTCCAAATGACGAATGATCGGTAAACAAGTTACCATTCTCCTTATCCTGATTGTTTACTTCTCGGTTCATTTTCTCAAGCTTTCGTGAGAATATAGATCGCCATTGTAACTAACTGCTTCCGTATGTCATATTTCATCTGATTCCGGCTAGACGCTAATCATCTTGCCAATTTTGATAATGTACGTACACCGTCTGACAATGTATGCATATCCCACGCTGATAATGTACGTATTCCTCTTACAAGGACGCTATGGACGGTACCAGTTATCCAGTGCTAATAATATATATCCAAATAATAAATATATATCCAAATAATAAGATGCTGGTAATGCATCTAAGTATAGATGATGATGATCATTGCTAGTAACCGCTGATCGGTACATCTTAATATACATGGTGACATAGTCTATTAGCTCGCCTGGTATTCACATCTGAATTTTGATTTTTACTCGGGACTTACTCGTACACATAAGATGTCCAGCGGGGTCATGACTTCCCACAAGACAATCCCATATCTACAATATGTAGCCGCCAATATATGTATATTGCATGTATATATGTTTCGTACACTTCTGGAGAAGTTACCGAATAAACTTGCAATTGAATTGCAAATAACTTAGCAAACTATCACAGAACATCGTACATTGTCTGAAATATCGGTGGATAGTTAGCCCTTTAATGATGAATTTGTTAAGAAAGATTTAAGAAAATTTCAATTTTTGCAAGGTCCATTTGCAGACCATGAGAAATTATGTTTGAAA
This sequence comes from Chaetoderma sp. LZ-2023a, assembly GCA_034401795.1. NCBI lineage: Eukaryota > Metazoa > Mollusca > Caudofoveata > Chaetodermatida > Chaetodermatidae > Chaetoderma > Chaetoderma sp. LZ-2023a. The sequence goes on from CM067359.1 coordinate 165,925,853, forward strand.
ATTTATCACATGTATAACTGGCTCGGTTATCAATGATTAAGTGAGTCATTATCTCATAGACAGAACATTAACATTTCGGAAGGCCAGATGCTCTTTTAACCAGAGTGAGTGTCAAGACTTTCTTGGCAAAATTTGGTCAGGAAAGGCACAATATTTCCTTATTGAATGTCCATTTGCAGGCCACGAGAAGACTATTTTTGAAAATGTACCACTGGAATGACTGGCTCCGATGGTAAATTTTCAAAAAATAGTTTTCTCGAGGCCTGAAAATGGACATTGCTTAAGAGAACATCAGACCGTTTTTGGTCGGTTTAGCCAGTAAGGAGTTAAATTGATAAATAACTAATTAGTGGCATCATTCTCCTCAAGGGGGGTGGGGGTGGGAGGGAGTGGGCGGGTGTAATACAGTTGACAAGCCATGAGCCCTTCATAAGCACTATAATAGCCAACACTTGTTCGTGACAACACAAATTCTTTAAAAACTACACTCACAATTTACAGTATAGTATAATAGTGAATTGTATTAACCCTTTAATGCCTAAATTTGGTCAAGAAAATCTAAATATTTGTTTATTGAATGTCCATTTGCAGGCCAAGAGAAAACTATTTTTGAAATGTTACCATTGGAATGGCTGGCTGGATTATCGATCCAGTCATTCCAGTGGTAAACATTTCACAAATAATCTTCTGTGGGTCTGCAAATGGTCATTCTTTAAAACCACTGCAGAGACAGGTTTTGGCATAACAGGGTTACATATGTCATTATTACGATAAAAACGATTAATAATTATTTCTTTTAGGAGTTTATTATTTTGACCGCAATAACTTTAACGTCGTGTTCTCGATAGAGGCTTGATCCTGAATAACGCCATACTCGTTCTCGAAGTATCCAACAGTTTCGATTCACCCTTAACACTGTGGTGTCAAAACATTACATTTTCAAATTAAATTAAACCATAAACTGGTGTTAATTTTTCAACAAATTTGGTGGGAGATCGTGCTGTGGTATACAACAACATCTCCTCCTACCCCACCCCAAGCCGCCCCCCCCCCTACCACCAAATTGTTAAAAAGATATACACCAGTTTGTGTGATATTGATACAGTAAAAGTTGGAATATTGACATCAGAGTGGTTAGGGTTACTGGATTTAATATTGAAATACTCGAAACCAATCCCAAGCCGTGTCATCGCTATGTATTAAAACAGGATACATGAGGGATACTCTTGAACTACTAGAGCGCAAAATGTGCTTAAAACATTTCAGTTTATTAAAGCGGTATTACTAACCTAATTGATATTTATTTTTATATATAAAATCTCGTGAAATTAATTTCTTCTAAATACTGAGGTTTGACAATATAATTTATGATGTACCTATACGCATACGTACGCGAGAATGTGAATTAAGACGTATACTTCTGCTAAGTCATAAAATATGTCAAATACGCGCATCTACAGTTAAGCGATGCGTAAATTTGACGTATTTTATGTTTTCGTAGATGTATACGTTTTAATGACTTTAGAGCAGTTTAACATGTGGCGTTTCAGTGCTTTTGCACTAAAGGGAATAGCGGTCTCCAGTTTTACGTGTATTATACTCAGGCTACCGAGGCACCGGTAGCGTATGAGGGTAAATATTTATAACAATTATTATGGCGAGCAAAGTCACATAAATATACACTGATTATAAATAAATAAATACATAAATAAATAAATAAATAAATACTATTTATCTACAGCGATAATAGACTTATCGACAATATTTTTTTCATAGCATGTAAAAGGTATTTACAAATTCTTTGGAGAACTAACCTGTTGGGTATAGAAAGAAGTCCGTTGGCTTTTTTGTATCGAGTTTTTGGTTAGGTAATACGTTGTTTAGAGTTGTTGCGCTAAAGTCTGCGTTACTTTATTGCTATGGCAAAATGGCCATGGTATATACAGTTGAGAAAATTAGAGGATCTGGAACGAGGTAACTGGTCATGTCACTATGGACCGTTCCAGTTTATCCATCAATTATATGACGCCATAATCAACTACGTGGGATGTAGGATGATATTATAATCAACTACAGCATGCATGACTCAGTCTTAAACGCTTAATAGTCATACACGTTGTACGAATTTAATAAACAATATGTTGAATGTTTTTAAACTAATTTTACTGGACGCTGTTGCTGCCATAGCCCAGTCAAATGAGTTTCAAAATATTTAACAGCTTACCTGTATAGTTTTCATGGACTTGATAGTAAGGGAGTTCAGAGATCGATCCCAACACAAGCAAGGTATGGATGGAGCTTAGATAGCAAGTTTAATGTGATAATTGTCAACGAGGTTGTTAATAGTGATAGGAAATGGGACCGAGTTTGAGCTTCTTTTTATCATATAAACTAATAATTTGACAGAGTTCCCACTAAAGTTGATCGCGGTAAACCGGTTTGAACGCACCATTTTGCGCTGTTCGTTTTCCTCGCTGTGACGCATCACTTGCTAAGAGTTATGATGAATGTGCCATAAAAAATGACAACCAGAACATCGTTATTTCGAACTTAAAATTGCTTTTCAGCCAACTTTAAAAAAAATATGTGTCTATGATGCAAATTTACAAATATATTTCACAACTACGTAGTATAGAGGCCTATATTATAAATTTCAAATCAACAACATATATCTTGTCTTGCCAGGTTTACATTTTCGCCGTCGCCGTCGCTAGGAAACATTTGCGGTGTCATGGGGCATGCGGGATTATTACGCGTTATCTAACCAATGAAAGTATTCCGTTGACTACTACACGTGTGTTCATATCCAGTAGTATGGAACGGGTTGAAAACCATTGTTTATATGATAAAATAAGTTAGCAGTTTAACAGCAAGGCTATTGTTACACTATTAAACTGAACATATATCCTGCAAGTGATTGGTCAAAAACGTGGCTTACTACAAGCTAAGCCTAAATAACTCCTCGTATTGTGGTAGCCTTAATGGTAAAAAGAAA
>CM067359.1:165933847-165998847 GCA_034401795.1 Chaetoderma sp. LZ-2023a
AATCGTCCAATCACAGGCGCAGGAGAATCTCGGAAATGTGGAAAGAAAAGGTGTAAATTAGACCTACTTCTTCCAAATCAAAACACTTTTATGAGCTTTCAGAACAAAAACAAATTTCAAATTGAGTCCAATTTAGATTGCGATTCCGAAAACGTGATTTATGTAATATCTTGTAAATTGTGCCAAAAGCAATATGTCGGTGAAACCAAATGCCCTTTAAGATGGCGAGCTACTAGACACCTTTGCGATATTAGACATGAAAAAGACACGCATGTCGCTGAACACTTTAACCTTCCTGGCCATTCAGTCGCTCGGGACTTCGAAATTATACCCATTGAACAACCACATCTCTCTAATTCCACTGACGGATCTGATAAACAAAGGAAACTTAGAGAATCATTTTGGATTAAGGAATTAGAAACAGAATGGCCGAGGGGCATACATGTGGACCCCGGTCTTGCTGATCAGCGTGACATAATTCCATTCACTCTGACATATAATCGAAAAAATGTAGAAATGTCCGAAATTTTGAAAGATGAATATCATAAATTACAGAATAATTTAAGACAGCCTCTCAATTTGTGCCCAGTAATAGCATTTAGGAAAAAATCCGAATCTACGTGACATATTGGTAAAATCCAAATTAACTGGACAAACATCATCATCTTAAAGTTGTCCAATATTTGTAAGGTCATCTCGCCTCTATAAAACAAAAATAACAAATCTCAGGCAATAAAATAAATAAAACATATTTTCAATTTTTTGAAAATTCTGAGCCAGCGCCTTAACCATATTACTACCCACCAGCCAGTGCCAGTTCTATTATTTTATTGACTTACTAACCAACTAATTATGTGCACCTGTCTATACCGTCGGGCAAATCTGTCATTCCACTCATCAATCAATATGGTCTGTCTTCTCAAATTGTGGTTTTGTAATTGGGAGTTGGATGGGATGGATGGATGGGTGGATGGATGGATGGATGGATGGCTGGATGGATGGAAGGACAGGTGGTCTGGATGGATGGATGGGTGAATGGAGGATCTGGATGGATGGTCTGACGGATGGATGGTCTGGATGGATGAATGGTTCTGGGTGGGTGGGTAGATGGGTGGTATGGATGGATGGATGGATGGAAGGACAGGTGGTCTGGATGGATGGATGGAGAGATGGATGGAGGATCTGGATGGATGGATGGTCTGACTGCTGGATGGATGGATGGTATGGATGGGTCTGGATGGATGGGTGGGTGGGTGGGTGGGTGGGTGGGTGGGTGGGTGGGTGGGTGGGTGGGTGGATGGATGGATGAATGGATGGAGTGATGGATGGAAGGACAGGTGGACTGGATGGATGGATGGGGGAATGGAGGATCTGGATGGATGGATGGTCTGACTGATGGATGGATGGATGGATGGTTAGGGATGGAAAGATGGATGGATGGATGGATGGATGGATGGATAGATGGGTGGGTGGGTGGGTGTATGGAAGGAAGGTTGGATGGATGGATGGATGGATGGATGGATGGATGGAAGGATGGAAGGGCACGTGGTCTGGATGGATGGATGGAGGGATGGTTCTGGATGGATGGGTGCGTGGTATTGGTGGGTGAATGGGTGGTATGGATGGATGAATGGATGGATGGAAGGACATATGGTCTTGATGGATGGATAGAGGGATGGAGGTATGGATGGATGGAGGGTCTGGATTAATGGAATGTCTGACTGCTGGATGGATGGATGGTTCTGGATGGATGGGTGGATGGGTGAATGGATTGATGGATCAGACTCCTCTTTCCTTCACTCCACCCCTCCTTCTTTCAGCCCTTCATTCCCTCTCCTCTTTCCCGTCCTTCCCTTCAATTTTCCCCTTTTTTGGAGAAAGATTTTGAAATTAGGTTTACTGAAAGTGTTATTGCTGTGAGAAACAACAAAATACATTCAGCCGCACAATACTCAAAATTAGTTTTTAAAGAATTTTCAATATTAAAATTAAAAAAGAAATTCTTAATCAAACTGACAAAATCATTCCCAGTGTAAAGCTTAGTTCTAGCTAAATAAATCAAACATTGAAAACATTACCAATCTGGTGCCTTTGAAGAATAGAAAACAATTCACTGAATTAATGGCCTAGGTTTGATCCTTTGATCAATGACTTCTCAATCAAGCGAGTGACACCCACACCTCATTCGGAAACCCTAGAGCTCAATCAATAGCAAAGGGCATAACACAATTGAATCTAGCACCTATGGTGGCCTGAATCTTTATTGAAAATAAGTTATCTAACTTCAAAGCAATTGAGTCATTTTCGAAGACAATCCCCTAAAGCCAGCCACCCTAATAAATAGACAGGAATTATGATGGAAGGACAGATTTGTTCTCAAGGCTCTGAAGAAGGTTATTCTTAACCGACACCGGTCAGCCAACCACGACTGTATCATACAATTGTGAGTTATATATGAATTGCTATTATTGTATTGATTGTATGTTTTAATATTAAAATGCTACTAATCCTTCATCTTCCATTTCAGGTATAGTTAAATTGTGTAAACTTGTACACTTAGTAGGCTTGTAGTTCTATGTAGGCGTGTAGATTTAATTATTCATCACTCAAGTTTCAGGTTTTAATTTTTAGTTCAGCCCTTTAATTTAAACTAGACAATTGTTGGTTAGAGCTTGATTATCTCCCTTGCTTAGATTTGTTGACTGGCCCAGTTGTTGCTAAATTTGTTGGTTTTTGATCATTTATTAGAGCGTAATATCACCATGGCTAGAACGAGCAAGGGCAAGAGATGGAATGTCAACCATGAGGACAGCAGTCCGTCTCCTCCCCAGGCTCGACTAGTCAAGTGCTATTATATGATAATACAATATTTTCACCACATAGGTGTCCTAACCAGCAATTTGGGCTCCAACACCCTGCCAACCGGTCTGAGCAGGAAGGTGAGCGAACTCTGCCGTTCCATTAAGCCAGCTATGCCCAATATAGAGGTAGTAAGTGACATCAAGAAAGTTAACTTAGTTTGGGCAAATTCCATCATTCGAGCTATCATAGACCATTACAATTTCAGTTTAGGCACCATCATGCCCGAAATTATCATAGTTCAGACCGCACCAAACCTTAATTTAGGTAAGGCAAACTCAACAGCCATATTAGATGGGCAAAAGCCAACTATGGCAAGAAACTTCACGTCAAATCAATCGAGGCATTCTATCAATTCATTAGGCCTTTTGACCCAGACTTTCAACAGAAAGCACAAACGTGCCAAGTTAACACCCCTACTGCAAGGTCATCCGAGACCATACCAGTCATTCTACCGCCTACAGAACTTAAAACACGGCTCAGGTCACCGACCGATAGCCCACCACCAGTGAAGAGAACGGATACTCGGTTATCACCGATATTCCTATTAGACTCTCCTGTGGACCCTCTTCAGATTCCTCTACCTGACTCCCCGCCACCCTTGTCTCCAGAGGAGTTCCCTCCCCTTCCACGGAGAGTCGATGCTAATCATAAATCTGGTCCAAGGACCAAATCAACTCCTGTGGACCTTAGTAAGATACCTCTACCAGATACCCTGCCTCCACTGTCTTCACATGAATTACCTCCCCTTCCACAGAGAGCAAAGGATGACAGAAAATCTGGTCTAAGGACCAGATCAACACCTTTGACTCAAAAGGGTCTCAGTACCCCCGTGCCAGTGGCCAAACTACCTCAACCAAATTTCACACCTACACCGTGTAGAAACAGCACCAATCATCAAAATAAATCCAAGAAAACTACACACTTAGAAGCTAATTCTTTCTGGAAATTTCGGTATGAGGTAGACCACAAAAATGAATGGCGACTCCCTGTCTTGACGAAAAAAATCTTGATCCTTGGCTCCTCCAATCTAAGCCGTATAAATGTGAAACCCCATTCAGACACCCAGATAGCTTGCTATCCAGGGGCAAAATTGTGCCATGCTAGGACTATTGTCAAAAAATACATGGACTCCTATCAGCCAGAGAAAATCATCTTAAACATTGGCATAAATGATAAGGATGAACCTATGTCTGTAACTGCCCAACGAGTCCAACTCCTATACAGTACCATTCGTTCAAAATTTCCATATGCAAAGGTTTATTTCACTAAACTGAACTACTCTCAACATCTAACTGCAAAGCAGAAAAGGACCTTAGCATTTATCAATTCATCTGTAGAATCCCTGCGTATAAAGGTCTCTGTCATCCCTAGTCTACCAATTTCTGAGTTTGAAGTAGTCCAGGATAATATCCATTGGAGTGAAAAAAATGCTAATGCATTGTATTATAGCTGGTTAACTTTTCTTAATTTAAACTAGCTGAGGGTCAGGGTACTAACACCCCGGTATCGGGCTGGGTAGTGATATTGTTAATCTCACTGGCGCCACATTAACTGAAGCAGAAAAATCAATACTCAATCGTGGCCTAACATTTGTACCAACTCCTAGGCCCAAATTAGGCATAGATGCACTTTTAGATAATGGCTCAATGGAAGTTCTTGAATTTTCCCACTGTGTCAAATTAGCCGACTTTTTTCGAAACTCGAAAAGTAATATTCTGCCATTCGTTGAAAGAACTGGGTGGTCACCAGACTCAAAATTAGTCGACCCAGCGATCTCCGACCGTATACAAATTGTAAAAGAACGTGTAAGATGGTGTAACCTGTCACTTGCTGGACGGGCGGAGCTGTCAGAGATCCCAAGTACGCAGAGGATGCGTAACATGGCTAGCATGGTCTATACGGGGCTATGTCCCCTTGCCAAAATGTCATCTAGCAGGCATCGCTTTCGTGGTATGGTCTATGCGGTGCTGCGGCCCCTTGCCAAAATGACCATTTAATTGGCATCCAGTACTGTGTCCACACGGGTCGGAAGTTGGCAGAGTGTGCCTTGAGTCTGTCCCGGATCATGTTCCCCTAACTTGGACAGGTCTTTATCTCACGCATTTACGGAAAGGCACCTAGCCTAGGCTGCATCCTGTGTGAGGTACTTGGCGGTCGTCCGGCGTGGGAGAGACGGGAAACATACCGGGAAGGCCAACGGGTGCAAGTGTCCAAGCAGCCATGATTAGACTGGCTACACCATTTCCATTCCAAGCCCCGCCCCTTTCCCGGAGTGCGGTGCCATACATCCCGCAAATGGCACCCGTTCCATATGCTGTATATAATCCAGTCTAAACCATACCCCACGGAGCTACACCGAGATCGGACATCACCAATCCCATTTTCCTCACACTCCCCCAGTCGTCAGAGGGCCGTCATGCCGCCGACATGAGCAGATCTACGGTTACATGAGAATTGGCCCCCAGTACGCTAGTTGTTGAAACAACTAACTGTAATCGTGGGCGCAGCCTGATCCTCATATTTTCGGCTCGTTTATTCCCTGGGCTCAAGAAAAGAAATGACTGAGCGCCAGACCATTGTGTAATGGGAGATTACTCTTCCTGTCCAGTACCCCACACCGATTCCCTATTCCATTTCCCAAATCCCTGGAATCAATCAGAACAGGCACTAAACACAGAACGCCAAATTCACCAGCACCACTCACCACCAGGCTAGGAAACTAAAAATCTGTACTGCACTAGAACCTTCACACACGCACACGCACACGCACACGCACACGCACACGCACACGCACACGCACACGCACACGCACACGCACACGCACACGTGCACGCGCACACACACGCACACACAGACACGCGCACGCGCACGCGCACACGCACACACATACATACACTCACACACACACCGTATTTACCACATACAAAAAATAACCCTGCAACAGATTGGCATGCTCAGCATGGAAAATTGATCATAGTCCAAAGTACAACACAACCAACATAAACATTCCATACAGATTTCCCGGGCACCAAACACCGTGCTTCACAGAAACCATACCAACAGATACCGCCCTACACTCTCTTTCATTAAAACCATGTGGTAGCCTTCACATTGGTGAAACGTAACCACATGTAAAAGCACCATTACGCGCCCCTTGGTACATCCCTTCATAGAGAACGACATAACAATCGAATAACGGTACACAGCTTCATATATATTTATATTTATATATATATATACGTAAATTCGGACAGCTTTGATAAGAGGGCACGATACACAGCAGTCTACCGTCAGTACGAGTAGGATTTTACTGCCGAAAGGAAATTCTATAATTGATTGATTCAAATACGGCAGGCATCCGAATGATTATCCCCATCCTAAGTAACTCCTTCCCGCCTGCTTTAAGGCTCGGCCATTACGGAGTGAAAACTATTTAAAGTCTGTTAAAGTTGTCACCACTAACACCGCGACAATGCATCCCTGTCGCAATAACACTGATACCGCACTACCGCGCTCGACTAATAGAAAATAGCCAGCCAAGCATACTAAACACACTCATCAACACGTCAGGAAAGACGGACACTCAGGTTGATTGAAATCACGTAATCTCCAAACAACGGTAAAATTACTGTGATATTATTGTAACTGTGGCACGTGTAATGTAAACTGGATTGTACCGATTGCATTCATGCACGTATGTGACAAAACAAGTTCCTCCTAAGGAGGGGATACTTGGCCGTCCTCACACCGTGTAAAACCGGTCACGCTTAACACCAATCTAAACATAGAGCCGTAGCTTCGTGCCATCCAGAGAATACACCTCTAAGATAATGACCGCCCATGTTGTTGCTTCATCGCAATGACGGAACCACTTTTTCAAGTTAAAGTTCAAGTTCAAGATTATTTATTTTGATATAGAATATACATTTACAGTTTCACAACAGGTAGTCCACCAAAGGCAGAGCCTACGTGGCGGTGGACCCCTACGTATAACATATAACATATAACATATAACAACAACAATATAGGACATGAGAATACTGAATACATAAGGTTAACATGTTATAGTCCTATATATACATATAGTTAACTGTCTCGCTGCCAAGCCTCTGCAGTCTACATTTTCCATGGAGCCTAACTCAGGGTATGCTGAGTACCTCTAAAACAAGTTGACCGAACGTTGTCGGTGGCTAAGCCACAAGCAACTTTCAGTCAAATTTTTTCTAAAATACTCAGCCAATCCAGAGTCATTGCCAATTGGAGTTATTGTCCGCTTCCAGCAGTCCAACAGTTAATAGACGTATGCCAATGTACATTTTTACAGGGAAAGACATGACAGAGGGATGTGTGCTTATCTTGCTTAAGTTAATAATTCTATATTACATATTCTTATTATCAGTGACAAAGTATTAATTTTTTTTTTTTTTTTTTTAGGCTGTGATGGTAGAGGTAGTTGTTTGGTAGTTACCATTATGACAGATATTCTTATTCTTATTATTATTGTTAATATTATTATTATTATTATTATTATTATTATTTGTTCCGGTGACTGGGTGCAAGTATGAGAATAGCATGCCATGATGGTGAGTGTTTTCCTGAGTCTAGTAGGTTTCTATAATCTTCTTTTTAATATTCTGCTTAAAGTACTGTAGCTTTATGATGTCTGTGCGTGTGCTTGTCTGTGTATTATTCCATAACTGAATTGCTTTGTATGAGGGTTTTTGTTGTGCTGCTTTTGTGTGGTGGTGTGTTGAATGGAGGTTATGTCTTGTTCTTGTGTTGTGAGGATGCAATTGTGTATTGAGCATACAAATGTTAGATAAGGATGAGGGTAAGTTGCCATTGTGGAAGTCCCTTAAGATTGTGTATAGTTGGAGCCCTCCTATGTCCTCAAGTTTTGTGAAAATAGGTTAATAGATTGCTTTTGCAGAGATGTTTAGTTTTTTTAGTCAAGCTTGAGATGTATTAGTCCAGATAGCATTGCAGTAGTTGATGTGAGGAAGTATCATTGTGCAGTACATGTATTTAATAATATTAGGTGTTAGATAGGGGTTCAGTCTGCGAATGATGCCAATGCTTTTTGCTACCCTGGCAGTAATACTTTCAATATGCTTCTCCCATGTTAAATTTGTGTCCAGATATACTCCTAAAAACTTAGCATATTGTGCTTCTTGAATTATCTGGTTGTCGATATAGAGGTTTGGGAGAGCTATTTCTTTTAGTTTCTTAGATTTTGTGAATAGTATGTAATTAGTTTTTGATACATTTAAGGACAATTTGTTTACTTTAAACCAGTCTATTAATTTCGCCATTTCATTATTGATATTTTTGTATAGAATTTCTATATCCTTGTGGCTGCAGAAAGCATTTGTGTCGTCTGCAAAAAGTATTAGTGAGAGATGTGTGCAGACTTTGGGTGTGTCATTCATATATAGGAGAAACAGCAGGGGCCCAAGAACCGAACCTTGGGGAACACCACAAACTATATTTTGTATTCAGAGATAGCCCCATTGAATTGTACACACTCTTCCCTGTTTGACAGGTAACTCTGTATCCAGTTCAATGCAGTACCTCTTATTCCATAGTATGCAAGCTTTTGCAGTAACATTGTATGATCAATTGTATCGAAGGCTTTGGAAAGATCCAAGAATACACCTAGCGTATGTTCATTATTCTCAAGGGAGGTTGATACATTTTCTATCATATCCACAATGGCAAGCATAGTAGAGTGTTTTTCTCTGAAACCATATTGAGAAGGATATATGATTGAGTTTTGTTTAGATATTTAGTAATTCTACTAAAATACAGCTTTTCTAAGAGTTTTGAGAAAAGTGGAAGTACCGAGACTGGCCGATAATTAGTAACGTCAGATACATCTTTAGCTTTGTATTTGGGTGTCACACGTGCAACCTTTACTCTTGATGGAAATACTGCCTGTGTAAGTGAGAGATTACAGATGTGGTCCAATGGTGTTAGTATTTCTGTTACACAGTGTTTAAAAATGTTCCATTTGAAATTATCGATTCCAGCACTTTTAGCTGTGTTAATTTGCATTAGTATTTTGTAGATGTCGTGAGTATCTTTTGGATTTAGGAAAATAGAGTGTTGATAACTACCTGTTAGAAAGTCCGTTATATGTATGTTCGAGCTGGGTTGCATTGTTTGTGATAAATTAGGACCAATGTTAGTAAAATACTCATTAAATCTGTCTGCTATTTCTTTTTTGTCGTTAATTACTCTATTATTATTAGAAATAAACCGTGATGCTTCAGTATTGTTTTTTTTCTTATTTAGTTTCCATGTTTCCTTTATATTATCTTTTTGTTCATCAAAATTATTATGAAAATAATGTATTTTTGCTGTCCTAATTATCTGATTTAGCCTGTTTCTATATTTCTTGAACTGTGAGTCATTATACTTTGTCGGATATTTAATAAAATTCTGATATAATTTGTCTTTCTTGTGACAGGCAGCTATCACTCCTCTTGTAATCCAGGGTTTAGTAGGATTTTGTTTAAATTTCTTAATATTTGTAAGTGGAAAGGCAGATTCATAGATGTTAGAGCATATAGTGTGGACGGTGTTGTAGGCATCTTCACATGACTGTGATTCAATTACCTGGTTCCAGTTTATGTTAGCCATATTGTTTTTGAACATTTCTATATTTTCCTTTTTGAAGTCTCTACAAGTTACTGCTTCTTTTACAAATGATTTTCCTTTTTTGTTTTCTTTTTCTATATAGAAAATAGGTAAATGGTCTGAAATATCTACAACAAAGATACCTGTTTGATTCTTGGCACTTACAGGATTATTCGAGATAATGTTGTCAATAACAGTAGCCGAGTATTCTGTAATTCTTTTTGGTTTCGTTATAAATGGATAAAAGCCAGATAATTTTAATAAATGTAATAGGCCTTGAGTGTAGAATCTATGTAGTTTTAACAAATCAATATTAAAGTCACCTAATATATAAGCGGATTTCTTGTCATTTTGTATGGTATTTAGAAGTTTTTCGAATGATTTCATAAATTTGTCGTTGACACTTCCAGGAGGTCTGTATGTGACACTGATAAGTTTATTTTTAGTTTTTTCATTGGGAATATCAATAAAAATAGTTTCATTAAATTCTTCATTCATTGACAGGTCATCTCTCAAATCATACTGTAAACTGTCCTTTATGTAGATGCCTACGCCACCACCTTTTTTAGTTGGCCTGTGTTTTTCAATGAATTTGTAATTGTGCATATTAATTAAGTCCAGTGGTGAGTCAGGTTCCAAAATGGCCGCGCTCATACACGGCAAAACGTATACACCTAGACACCATAAGATGTATTTTAGGCGGTCCTTGCCCCTATTTGTTGGACATAGCGCATACGCTCGACTGGAGAATAACTTGTTAAATAGGAAACCGAAGGGATTATTAATTTATAATAAACGTGTGCTTTGAAATAGTGTTTTATGCCACACGAATACTGGTGCCGACTGGTACTCCTTACGTATGGGAATGGGAACCCTTGTGCTGCTCCTTTCACACATTTCGTGCTACAGATATAAAGCAATACTGTAGCCATACTCGCGAATACATTGGTGTGTGAGTTGGTCCTAGATTTATTGAATTGTGGTAGCTGGAGTTGCGAGCAAGGCTGAAATAGAGAGTGGGGAGGTGGGGGGGGGGGGGGGCTACGTGGCCCTTGGCTAAGTGTCTGGGCTACATTGAACGCAGGCGGCGTGCATTATTTTCCATGTTAAGCGATCTTGGATAACCGAAAACTATTCTCAAAATGCCTATCACACCTACCACCATACGCCACCCCTACGTACCGTGTGTTGGCTGGTAATGAACATGCTATGGGTCGTGGTGCTGTAATAAACACAACTCTAACAATACATTGTATGCTTGATATTTAACGATTCTTAAATGTAGCAGAATGAATTATTTACAGTTGATACAATGCATATATAATCAATACATTCCACAATATCAGTGCAGGACTCTAACTTAACACTATTCACACCTGGAATCCACCTAATTATTTCCATTTTTGTTTATTTTTTTGGTTGTATGTTAAAGCTGCAACAATCGGCCAATCAAAATCATTTCAATATTAAAACATTTCGAAACATTATAGTATTTGATCTGCATTTTGAGAGTGCTAATTAAAATCATATTCTACATTAGGGTTAACCCTTTCATCCTTATAGATCACACAATACAAATTATTTTTGCTTTAACGAATATTGTGTTGAATTTATTGAAACTAATTTGACTGGGAGTTACAACAGCTCACAGTCAAATTATTTTCAAAATATTCAACAGCTTAGATCTATAGTTGTCTTGTAATTGAGACATTGGAAACGCAGGACGACAAAAATGGTTAGCATAATCTTTATAATCATTTTCAGATCTGAGTTTTCACCCGAGAATGGTACCCAACAAACAGCCTTTGAATCGTGTACCTACAATGTATGATCAACAAGTTTTGACTGTTTAAGAGGACGACGAAATTCTGTTAAATGGCATTTTAATTGTGCCTCGCAAGTCAGTTTGTTAGTCTGTCTGTCAAATTTTTTATATTTAGGACAGCTGCCTATGTTGCAATTATAGTGTGGCGCACTTAGTTGTATTGTCAAGTGAACTCCTGGTCTGTGCTAATGCTGCACAGGCTCCTAGCCAGCAAGGATATAGTAACCAGTACATTCTGCTATCCTGACAATTAGGAACTAGCCATTAGTTTGCAGATTCAATACGTGTTTTAGCAATTACATCCGAGAAATGTTACCATTCAATTTCCTTTTGAATGTTAATTTGTGTAATTAATTTTAATTGTGCTAAGTACTGCACACTGTTAATGGCTTAGACAAAGCCAACTCTCAGAGACTGCAAGGCTGTATGAACAAAAGGCCTAGGAAGGGCATGTGACGCTCACTTGAACCATTAGCTTTTGAACCATTTGCATGACATGGTGCATAATTTTACTACAGTAGGATCCTTCCAGTCAAATTTGGATAAAATCCATCAATTGGTTACTTATGCACAAGATGCATTATGACAATATCCGGTAAATTTTTCATAAAAGCTGGAATTTTCACCCAAACAATTTACCAAGCACAATTCTGAATAGAAGTCCTGGAGCCCAGCATGCTAGAATCGTATAGCTTCCATATGGTAATTCTAATTAAATTTGGTTGAAATCCGTCAAGCGGATAAGGAGATGTGTGTTGACCATTTCTGGTATATCTTTCGTACAATCTAAGGTTTTCACTCCAAAAAATCATGAAGCAGAATTCTTAATAGAAATCCTGACACATGTCACATTATGGTGATTCTAACCACACTTAGTTGAACTCTGTCAAGCGGCTAGGGAGGAGATGCATTTTGACAATTTCCCATAAATCTTTCATAAAATCTAAGATTTTCATCTAAGCAATTGATTAATCAAAACTCTGAATACAGGTTCTAGAGCCAACAACAATAGGATGCTTTCAGTCAAGTTTGGTTAAAATCTGCTAAGTGATTTAGGTGGTTTTAAAGCAAAAGTTGATGGACGGATGACGGAAAACAGATGGACGGTCAAATACTATTTGAGTTCCCACAATTGCCAAACAAACAATAAGTTAAGGGTTGTCTCAGGGAGATGCCAAGATTGCATGCCTCAGTGAGATGTCTGATAGCACCAGTCTCCCACATGCCAGGCCATACCTTACTGAGTATGGACATACCCTGGGAAATGATACTGGAATGACAAGAACTTTGCTCTTTTTCTGAAAAGCATTTATAATTAAGAATAAAACATTCACTATTACTGTGTTCAGAAATCTGCTTAAATCAGAAAAATGGTTTGTCTGGAAGTTGGTAGAGACATTAATCGTAAAATTAACAAAAGCTCCGCAAACGGCGCATAGTACCCCACCATGATGACAAACCAAAGAATGAGAGCTATCAACAAATATTTATTCCTACCTCCGACCCATCAGACCATTCATCCTTATAAAGTGTCAAAGCGACCCGTTAAATGGTCAAGGAGGTATCGCTCGGAAACCAATTTTCAAGATGGCTGCCACTGACTGGCGACCGTATTGGATTTCAGATTATCGTAAATTTCGATAAGTTTCTACACCAGACATATTCCAACGACCCTAGGAAGTGATCCGATAAATGGTAATGAAGATATCATCCAGAAACCAACTTTCAAGTTGGCAGCCCATGGCTGGCGGCCATCTTGGAGTTCGGATCATCGTCAATTTCGATAGATTTTTCTCCAGACCTAGTCCAACTACCCTATGAAGTTTCAAAGCGATCCGAGAAATTGGAACAGAGTTATCATCCGGATACCAATTTTCAAGAAGGTGGCTGGCGGCCATCTTGAATTTCAGATCATTGTCAATTTCAATAGGTTTCTTCCCCAGATCTAATCCAACCACCCTATGAAGTTTCAAGGTGTTCCGATAATTATCATTTGGAAACCAATTTTCAAGATGGCCACCGATTTCTGTCGGCCATCTAGCATTTCGGATAATTGTCAATCTCAATAGCTTTCTTCCCCAGACCTAGTCCAACCACTCCATGAAGTTTCAAAGCGATCCGATAAGAGGTAACAGAGTTATCATCCCGAAACCAATTTTCAAGATGGCCGCCGGTGGGTGGCGGCCATCGTGGATTTCGGATCATCGCCGCTTTCGATAGGTTTCTTCCAAAGACCTAGTCCAACATCCCTATGAAGTTTTAATGCGATTGGACAAATGATAACGGAGTTATCATCCGGAAACCACTGCCGCCTGCACGCCCGCCCGGTGCCATTACATAATACCCCGCCACATTTTTTGGCGGTGTATAAATATTAATCAGATTCAGTAGTTAGATCCAAGGCTAACCATGGCGCCTTAAAGATTACAGATCACTGCCCACATAGCTAAATAATGCTTTGACCCCTGCAAATTAGTATTTGGATAGTGAAGCTTCTTGAACGAAATCCACAAACTGGTCAGAGACTTGTGTACACACACTAGAGCATAATCTAACACAGGGATGGTACACCTTTCTGTGCTTGAAATTCCATGGCTTTTCCATTACTTTTCAGGACCAAAGTTAACAAATTCCATGACCTCCGAGAATTAATATCTAGATTTGTATACAATTTATGATATAGCTCCAAAAATAAGACAGGAGTTATTCTGCAAAATGTCTGAATATTGCAGCAACCAAGTCACAGCCTTGTGTTAATAAGCTGGCCGGCAAAAACATTTTTTGGACCAAACTTAGCTATTAAACGGTTAAATAAAAAATATACTGGACTTCACTGGACCGATTGGAGAAACCGACCGACTTTAACAACCACGAGAATATTCTAATTGTTGCTTTATGAATGTTCATTTTTAATCAGACCGAGCGAACATTATTGTTTTTAAGTTTATAACTCAAATGCCTTGCGCCGTCATCGAGCCAGTCATTCCGGTGGTAAAATTTCAAAAATACTCTTCTTGGCCAACAAAAGCACATTTCCCAAACTCACTGTAAATGTTTGACCATTAACCCATGAACCGATAACTTCAATATATCTCAATCTCCGGACAAACAAATAGGAATCTTTTGACAATTTAAAAAGTAATTGACTGAAAACCACTGCTGCCTTGGGCAGCAACTGCTTTCAGTTATATTAATTTCAAAATATTGAACAAAATATGTTACACATTGCAAAGAATGTACTTGATAAACCCTTTCATGGTGAAGACGCCCAAAACCAGCCTCTGTACATAGTGGTCTTGAGGAATTTGCAGGTCAAGAGATGACTATTTTTGAAAATTGTACGACTGACATGACTGGCTTGGTAACCGAGCCAGTCATTCAAGTGGTAAAATTTCAAAAATAGTCTTCTTGACCAACAAATGCACATTTTCCAAACTTACACTACAGTAAATGCTATTTTAGTCAGTTTAACCATTAACCCTTTCACCGATAAATTGGAGGGTAAACAAACTTGAAATCTTTTGAATATTTTAAAATTAATATGGCTGGGAGCCATTGTTGCCTTACGCAACAATTGCTTTCAGTCATATTAATTTCAAAATATTGGACAAAATATGATACATATTGCAAAGAATGTACTTGGAGTTGTCGTTGAAAGGGTTAACACATTCAGACCGACGTTTAAGAGAACTATATATAGGCATATGCTACACACGTACTACTTCATCAGATATCTTGGTCTGGCATAACTGAATACGAGATGACTATAGTCATAGTGTTATCACTCACTGTATTTTCGTCGACTATACTATCATCTGTGTCGGGGTTTAGCCTTATCTCGTGGACAAACAGCTACACGATACTATTGGACGGAGGTAGCAGTACATGCCTCGGTCGATTTGTCCAATACATCCACAGCAACACAAGTATATTCATGTTCAAAGCTCAGAGTCGTGAACATATTTACTTGTCATGGGCGCAGCCATTTTGGATATAAGCAGAAGATATGGGGGGGGGGGGCTATTTTCTCTATAATAGCCGTCTATAGCGAAGGCTGCTCAGTTAACAACAGTGCATTTTCGGTTAAATAATAAACTTTGTTATATACAGAGTTGATTTCTTCGCATTGTAACTGTCCTGGTATTCAAGAAAGCAAATCCCGCAATTTTCGGGAAAATTACTACGCTAATGGCGCTAATGGCCGGTCAATATCCACGAGAGCTATCTCGCCCCCGTTTAGCGTAGGAGATCTCGCGAGAACACTATTGGCTTAACACGGCGGTCAGTAACTTGACGCTTGTAAGACATGAGTTTGTTAAAGACAAGAACATAAGACAAGATGGTACATTCAGAAAGACTGTTATACTTGTGATTAAGAACTAAATAGGTTCTACCGCAATTAGTATGCATGAAAATAGCAGGCTGAATAAAAAGCAGCATCAAAACTTGAACAGTCAAAACACCAAGAAAATTTCAAAAATAGTTCTCATACACGCATGCTCCGCATTCCTATTTTTGGAAGGATGGTTTAAAATAATGTGTTTTGTACGTAGTAATGAAAAGTACCAACACATGAATAAGATGCCGGGATGAAAACAGACCCCCTGTCTTAAATAACGGCATGACACGTACTCATTTTGTTATCGGCCAATGTACTAAAAACGGTCTGCACTATAGAGAAATTCCAAGTTTTAGTCTAACTAATACGTGGAACTACACATATCCCACGTGATAGGTACTTACTGTTTTACCGCTATATGCTTACGGCAAAAAGATGGCCAAACACCCTGAGGCTCTACCCCGCCAGCAGAAGCGGGGCGAGAGGGGATAACTCGGAGTCAATGGGCTGCTGACGTAAACTCGCTCTCACCTACGGACCACTTAGCCTAAGACAGAACTAGGCAAGTTCGTAAGCATCTAGACAGAAAACCGCCTCATTTTAATTAAAGAATAGGCATGCGTGTGAATAATATAGTTCACCATCAGTACCACCTAAAACCGGTGATCCCTTGATAATAAGATAGAGTAGGTGCTCCCCTTGGCTTATGGTATATACCGTCTCTTCTAGCCTGAACGAAAATAACTGTTCAGTAATGCGAGAATGGAATAAAGACTTTCACAGGTGGAACGGCCGAATCACCCCTTGAAAAAGATCAGGCGTGGTTATCCGGTGACGTCACCAAAAGCTATAAAAGGAGGAAATCGCGCACCATAACTTCATCTTCCCAAACAAATCAACACAAGGGAAGATCACCGGCATTAGGCCGCTTTCGTGTTGAAGTCTAAATTCCGCTTTTTATATCCAGTCTATTACTAATAAGAATGTTTGCAAAGTAAAAAGTCGGTGCCGAAAAACCAGTTAGAGAATAGACGTGCGATGTGGCTATAAAAATGGCCTGATGTCCTTTGAAGACGATCTATGGTTGGCTGAGAGCTCCGACGAGGATCTAACTTCTCCTCCGCAATTAGAAACCAAACGATTTCGGTGCACATGGGCGCCTAGCAGTACCGCTCCTTGCCTGAAAGAATTTGACAGAAACGCCGACCTACAGCTTCATTTCAAATGGGTCCATTTACGCCAGAGAGCCTTCTGCTACCAATGTAATCATCTTTACACTGCAGCACGTTGCGGTATCACCCATGCTTTGACATCCAGACACCACGTGACCATTGTTATATTAGAAACTGGTGAGAAACACGAAGACTGGACACCCATTGCTCCAAAGTTGCAGCTCAGAACACCGTTACGAACTCTCTCCATAGAAAAGCGATCCATGGTGCAAGTGACGCATGCCACCCGTAAGATAGACAGAACATTAATATCTTCTGCACCGTCTAGAAAGGTGTTTGAAAAACCGAGTCAATCAACCGCAGTTATTAACACCGTTGATACCGTGCCTACAACGGTACAGCTAGAAAGATTGGTGACGACTACATCACTGTGCGCGAACACCACCTCCACCGGTATGGCCAATAATTGAATGCTGCGAAAATCCACCAAACCGGCAAAGAAGCCCAGCATAAAGCACCCAGTGGACATATTCAAAATTCCACAGGTGCCGGCTGGACAATTAGTGTTAGCAGCAAAACACTGGAAGAACGCAACAAGAGTGTGACGCCCGAGATGCCGGAGAACCCCGCCCCCAGGACGACTACGGTTGTCCTGCAAGACTATATATATACTACAGTCATGCCTCAAAACTACTATTTCACGGTGTTTATGCCATCAAACACACCGTGTGTGGTGTATCATATGGCCCACCCTAAAATAAAAGTGTAAGTTGGTCATGGTTTCTAGCACAACGCTAGAACCGCCTGACACACAATAATATGATTATTATTATTATTATTATTATTATTATAGTTTTCGTGTTGCCTTTCCTCCTGTATTAGAGGATGGACCAAAGGAGTGACGAGAGCCACTCGGGCGGACTCTCGATAAAGAGCCGCACTATAATAATGTATATATTACAAATATATCGTTTCAAAATATACTTTTATATATTACTGTTATATTGTTAAAAGTAAACGTTAAATGAGCTTGCACACACTTACAGACAGAATATAATCAATATACACATGCATGCCTGAGTCATTAATAAAGTATGTTTATAAACATTCGCACTGAATGTTTAGCATTCATTAGGCCACATCAGCCTTATTCATGCGTGTTGATAAGCGGTGGTTGCAATGAATACTCTTACAAACTCGGCCAGTAAACGTTAGAGTTAAACCACGCTACATCAGTCTTATTCAAGCGTGTCGATAAGCTGCGGTCGTAAACGTTCAAACAAACTTGCAAACACTTATAAACAACATATAAGTATCATACTCGTGCATGCCTGTGTCATGAAATGATGACCCAGAGTATGTGAATACATGCCCCAAAACACCTGTCCATACTGTCTGTTTTCTTTTGTTCTCCTTCTTTTTCTTACAGCATTGTTCCCCTCTTTTTCTTTAAGAGCCAGATCCGGAGCTAAATTACGGCAACGAACACAACAACGACAGACGGGCAGAAAGACAGATGGAGGACTGGAACGGACAACAGAACAACAGATGGGCCTGCCTGCCGACGGACGGCGAGGGATATGGACTTGTGTCCATCTCGTTCATGGTCCGTAGGCAGGTGTGCGTGTCTGTCGAACGGACTGACAAACCAATCAACAAATGGACAGACTGACGGACCATTCTGCGCACAGCAAGCTGCTGGAGTACGCTTAAGCAATCGATTTGGCCCCACTTGTCAGTCCTCGCGGATGGGACTTTAAATTGAGGTCCCGGCATACAGTGCTCATCACTGCGTGAACGTGAGCTAGGGTTAGGTAGGCAAGAAATTTTGGCATAATCAAAGTAAACCGGATGCTGAATGGATTCGTCCTCGGATGGAACCACGTAACATACGGATTACAAAATCAAAACAAAATTGCTAGAATTAGAAACTTTCGGACTTTTCAATGGGTCTATGGAGGGATGCAACCCGGATGACTGATCGAGTTCGTCCTCGGACGGATGCAGTCACCATACGGGCTGCCTAATCAATCAAAATCAAACAAGTGTGCGCTGGTGCCTGCTCGGATGATCGCCAGAAGAGCAAATGAGTCCCAGGACCCTAAAGACCCCCACACCCCAACCTCCGCGCTCCCCAAAGGGGCCGGGAGGTCTCTGACCTAAAGCGCCCCCCGCCCCCCCCCCCCCCCGGGTACATCAGGTCATGAGACCGCACGCACCTACACAAGAGACACAAGCTAATGCACAAACCGACGTCACACGAATTCACAAGAATTCAACAGAAACCACAAAGGCCAGGTGTGAGTCTAGAACCTAGCATTGAGAACTTGCAAATAAACGCCTTAAATATTACACGCACGCACGCACGCACGCACGCACGCCCGCCTGCCCGCACGCCCGCCTGCCCGCCCGCCCGCCCGCCCGCCCGCCCGCCCGCACGCACGCACGCACGCACGCACGCACGCTCGCACGCACGCACGCATGCAATCCACACCAATGCAGCTTATTACAGTCAGGGTCCCTCTCCGGACAGCCGCGTTTCACACCGCAGCAAGTGTTTGTACACTCCTGGTAGATCAACAGGTGTAACAACCTAAATTAAAAAGAAGGCTCTTTATTCTGACCACCATCACCAGTGGTGCCTTCACTGCGGTGTACGACTTTTGGTCATTATCATCTACATTAGTATGTAAGAACGGTGGTATTATTCATGTCTCGCCTGACATGCCGTGCCACCACGAAAACGGTGGTAGAAAACAATGGACGTATTCAGCATCATTGAATTTTTGTTTTGACCATAGTCCAGACAAGGGCATTGCTTTGCGCGCCATAAGAGCTAAGCGGCGTGGATCGACGTGTGCCGGGAAAATAATTCAACATAATATGTACTTACTGTTTATGGAGACATCTCTCACTCTTAAAGCACAAACAAAATAATGGTATTAAGGTGAACTATTCAGTATGTGCTACGCATCAGGACATGTTAGTCACAGCAATTGGCTTTATGCTTCACTGTTTTCAAGTGTGAAACATGATGGCCAGCATCCTGTAGTAATTCTCCAGGCGGCAGCTACACCGTGCCTCAACTCACGCCGCAAGAAAGCGGTACACAGCATACATGTGCCGTTTAAACTGCACTGATGACAAATAGGTGCACCACACATAGGAACATATCATAGTTATATATACCGTTATTAATAATAAATAGAGTACCGCACTAAGTGGTACCGTAAGTTCGGATGATACCTCCGCTTGAAGATAGTATTTCACACAATGTTGTGCATTGTAAACGGTGGCAGCAAATAAACGGCACCGTGGGTAGAATCAACCCTATATTCCTAATGAATGTATATGTGTTTTTATTTTATTGACGCACTGACAACGTGCGGCTTCAATTTCCATGTGCTAACTTAGCCGACAGTCATGCACCCATTAGTTTTAATTTGTTGATCACCATCTCCCGGTGGGTGGGATCGAACCGCCATTCTGCAACTCCGCATAGCATCAGCAACCAGACATCTTTCCACTGGACCACCGCGCCAAGACTAAGAGTCAAGATTTGGCCGAACAGCTTTCACATGTCTGATATACTGGCACACAGCACTGATGACTAATAGGTGCACCACACATAGGAACATATCATAGTTATATATACCGTTATTAATAATAAATAGAGTATCGCACTAAGTGGTACCCTAAGTTCGGATGAGACCTCCGCTTTAAGACAGTATTTTACACAATGTTGTGCATTGTAAACGGTGGCAGCAAATGAAGGGCACCGTGGGTCGAATCAACCCTATATTCCTAATGAATATATATATATATATATATATATATATATATATATTTTTTTTTTTTTTTTATTGACGCACTGGCAACGTGCGGCTTCAATTTCCATGTGCTAACTTAGCCGACAGTCATGCACCCATTTGTTTAATTTGTTGATCACCATCTCCCGGTCGGGGGATCGAACCGCCATTCTGCAACTCTGCATAGCATCAGCAACCATGCATCTTTCCACTGGACCACCGCACCAAGACAAAAGTCAAGGTTGGCCGACCAGCTTTCACATGTCTGATATACTGACACACTGACGAGTCACAAGGGACTAGCTGTGGATGCACCTGCCACAATTCAATCCTAGGCTTTTTACGCCTATTGTACTCTGACTCCAGCACGGCTCTGGCAGTATATGTATTTCTATTTTATTGACGCACTGGCAACGTGTGGCTTCAATTTCCATGTGCTAACTTAGCCGACAGTCATGCACCCATTAGTTTTAATTTGTTGATCACCATCTCCCGGTCGGGGGATCGAACCGCCATTCTGCAACTCCGCATAGCATCAGCAACCAGCCATCTTTCCACTGGACCACCGCGCTAAGACTAATGGTCAAGGTTTGGCCGACCAGCTTTCACATGTCTGATACACTGACACACTGATGATTCATATGGGACTATCTGTGGATGCACCTGCCACGATTTAATCCTAGGCTTTTTACGCCTATTGTACTCTGACTCCAGCACGGCTCTGGCAGTATATGTATTTTTATTTTATTGACGCACTGGCAACATGCGGCTTCAATTTCTATGTGCTAACTCCCGGTCCGAGGATCGAACTCCCATTCTGCAACTCCGCATAGCATCAGCAACCAGACATCTTTCCACTGGACCACCGCGCCAAGACTAAGAGCCAAGTTTTGGCCGACCAGCATTCAGATGCATGTTATACTGGCACACTGCACTGATGACTAATAGGTGCACCACACATAGGAACATATCATAGTTATATATACCGTTATTAATAATAAATATAGTACCGCACTAAGTGGTACCGAAGTTTTAAGCTTTAAGACAGTATTTTACACAATGTTATGCATTGTAAATGGTGGCAGCAAATACACGGCACCGTGGGCCGAATCAACCCTATATTCCTAATGAATGCATATATATATATATATATATATATATATATATATATATATATATATATATATATATATATATATATATATATATATATATATATATATATATACATATATATATATATATATATATATATATATATATATATATATATATGCGTGCGTGTGTGCGTACGTGCGTGCGTGCGTGTGTACGTGCGTGCGTACGTACGTACGTACGTATGTATGTAGCAGTAAAAACTAAAAAAATATTTGGACCGCAGTACACCTAGGTTACACAATGCATCAACACCAAATGCATCACCGTATTTTCTCCCAACGGCACCAATTTTACATTAAGACCGCTGTTCATGCTCTCGCCAGAGAGCATGCATGACATGCTACGATTAAACCTAGAGCTATGATAGCTCGATAAGATAGGTTTTTACGCTAGTCAAGGACGGTTATTCTTCAAACGGAGAATGGTTATTAAAACCTCTTCTTCATGGTCAATAAGCCCATTGTATAAACGGCACTACTGATTTTCATAGATGGCCACTAAATTAAAGTAGAGAGTAACTGCCTTTGACTACACTTCTCTGGCCGTTGGCCGAAATAATTGTTTGAATTCCCATTTTCAGAATGGTTAGGACCATCTCAAGAAACTACAGCAGGTTTCTGGCCAGCAAAAATCAATTTGCCATTCACATATATATATATATATATATATATATATATATATATATATATATATATATATATATATATATATATATATATATATATATATATATATATATATATATCCCGTGTATCTTCGGATACCTATTAAGCAAGACTTTTCACGCCAAAGTATGAAACACTGTGAAAATATAAATAAGGCAACTCCGTTGCCATCCCAGCAGTGTTCTTACAGCAACTTTCTCCCAATCTAAGGCAGCTAAGCGGTAACACCAGGGTACAGATCTCATACGGTCCGTACTCGAAACCTTAGGAGACGGATACTAAATCGGATCACCATCTAACTCATAGCGGTGACTGGGTGAAGCCTTAGAGCTCACTACGCCCTTTGGGATAGCTACCATAGATAGAAATACGTTTCTCTCTTCCCACCGTAAGTAAACTAAGATCCACTTTCTAAGCACGCTTCTGTTAATGTGATTTGTCCATGTGTTGTTATTTGTGGTTTTGATGCTGTATGTGGAGGGATTGCTTTGCGGCCCTGAAGCTACCACCAGACAACATGTTGCATGCTGTCGATCTGAGGGGAGACGGTCCGTGGGGTATAGGCAACGGTACCGAGCATCCTCGCCAGGAAGACGTATTCGCTAAAGACAATTTGTGCTACGCTATTTGCGGCTTAAAGATATGTGTTTTGACTTTCAACTAAAGGTTAGTCTAGGCCATTTTTAGCTACACAAAAACTAGACGGTAACAACTACAATTGTATCTTTAACTTAAGACAACGGTGCCGAAATCAATGGAAATCAGCTAATGTATCTTTACGTACACACCGGAGGCACACAACAGTAACATAACTATATTAGGATAAGTACACACGATAATTTTTTTTTCTCTTTGTAGGATAGGCGGGTGGCCCTTTTTACCGCTCTCTTCCTCCGCTTCAGCGTTGAAGTCATTTTGCTTTTGACGGAGGCCCGCGCGAGGCATTTTCCTTTCACAAAATTGTATATTCCCTACCTTGTGTAGTGAAGGCCAACATACTTTTCTCTAGCGTTTGCACGCAAACGGTGAGATTACACCCACAACTATCTCACATTTTTATAGTTAGCTTCCCACCGATTGCCTTCTCACAAGGCGCCACGGTGTCGTTCCATCGTAAATTTCCACTCATGCAATTGGCAAGAATATAGTCATCCTCGGCATAAAGAGATATTGGTACCTCATTCTTCCTCCGCATTGCTATGGTCGGTCGTTTTTTCTCCCTCAGCCGTCCTCTATGCGGAACACGGTCCTGCACCGTCATATATTTCCTCTCAAGCAAATGGTAAAGATGTAGTCAGCATTGGCTCCCTGTGGTATGGGTTCCCCTTTTTCCCTTGCATATCATGCAGGACGGCTTCTCTCGCCTATCTTCTCTCTTCCTCCGCTATGGTATTGTAGGCATTTTCGTGTGACGGAGGACCGCGCGAGGCACTCCTCTCACAAAACCAATATTTTTTTGCCAGCCTGAGGCTGATATAGTTTATATAAACCCAACTGATGTTCCCTGACCAGAGCTTTCCCCCTCAGGGGTACCTTCAATGATACTGTCGATATATGACTAGATCGGTTGGGTATCTCCGGCGAGACATACACTCAAATCACTACTTTCGTCTTTACGTACACCGTTAGTAAGTGACAAGCATACAACAATTGTTTGTTACTATAATCAAGTAAGTTAATTGTGCTAGCACCGTTCTTTCCACCTTGTAAATGATGGCTAGACACACCGGGAACACGAACAGTCGGGACGAAACGGTAGTGTTCAATTTTCGCAGAAATGGCTGCACGAGCCCGCTGGAACGAGATCGTTCCACCGGCCCTGGAGGTCGTTTTTTGTGGACACCGGAGATGCGCGACGACCGCTCCCCGACCCAGAGACTGGCTGACCAGCGGCAACAGCAGCAACAACAACGGCAAGCGCCGGAGACATGCGCGCCCCTGGCGGCTACACTTCATCAGCGTGTAGGTTGACATCATAATCAATTATCTCATGAAAGACGGAGAATAACGTAGATAAACGTAATCAATTACCTCATGAATGACGCAGAATAAAGTAGATAACTTCGTCACAAACGCTTAATTGATGCCGGTCAACGCGTTGTTGTACGAATTGTATGTCTACTATTTAAAAACGCATATTCACACCAAAATGCTCGAAAATAGAATTGTTAAGATTGTATACTTTTAGCGGCTTAAATTGTGTAACTGAAAGTAATGAAACAAAATAAATCTTAACATATGATGGTTTCCTTCCATATAAATTAATATAATTTTTTTAATTGCGAAAGTGAATTAGCGACTAATTATAGTAATTGATACGTAATGAAATCATCATATATTAAGATTTATTTCGTTTCATTACATCTAGACATAGAATTTAACCTTCTAAGCGTAGATAATTGTATTTATTTATTTTGAAGCATTTTGGTGTGAAGATGCACCTTTAATAAACATGTTGTTGAATATTTTGAAAGTAATTTGACTGGACGGTGTTGCCATAGGCAGCAACAGCACCCAATCAAATTAGTTTCAAAATATTCAACAGCTTACCTGTATATTGTTCTAGAATTAATAGTCAGGGAGTTCAGGGATCGATCGATCCCAACATGGGCGAAGTGTGAGTGGAGCCTAGCTAGATATCGTGTAGGGGGCGATCGAACTCTGACCTCCATGAATCTCAATCTCCAGAAATCTATACAGGCTAACTATTGAATATTTTGAAACTAATTTGACAGTGCGTTTTTGATTCTGCCTACAGCGACCAGTCTAATTAGTTTCCAAACATTAAGCAGACTGTTTAGTAACTAGGAAAGACATACAATTCGTAAAACCGACGGACTTTTAAAGGTTCATGACCGACATAGCTCCGTCATTCATTACGTATTTGATTGTGACGCCAGCCTACAAGTGACGTAATTGTTTACAACATCATATGCTTAATCGACAGATTGGATTCATTAACTATGCCCTCACGGGGTGGTCCCAACAAACAGGCGGCCGCTCAAGTCAACTCATTTACGCTGATAAAATAGTTGTCGGGGTCGGCGATGGGATCCATTTCTAGCTATGGATAGCCCATTACTAGCTAAGCTCTGCCTACTTTTTATGCATGTTGGATTCGTTTTTAAGAGTTAGAACCTGAATCCTAGAACCTAAGTTTCAAGGTACTTACACATTTAAGCTGTTTAATATTTGTAATACGTTGACTAGGGTAGGCTTGCGCAATTATTTCTTTCAGTAATCACGATCGATTATTTAATACTAATCGCGAGTACTCGATTAATCAGCTTGAGTACAAATTACCCAGTTATAACAGTAAAAAAGCATATCAATGACGAAAGCTGCAATGGTGTTGAGAAACGTCGATTTGCAGGCCAAGAGAAGACTATATTTGAAAATGTATCACTGGAATGCCTGGCTCGATTCTCGAGCCAGTCATTCCAGTGATACATTTTAAAAAATAGTCTTCTCTTGGCCTGCAAATAGACATGCATTCGAGGAGCAAAATGTAAATTTCTGTGTGTGCTCGCATTACAGAGTGATTAAAAGGTAGGTGTTGAAATATTTTATGCTGTAGAAGTGTTAATGATTATTCGATTATTTAATCTTTGATCATGCTATTTAATCACATAATCGCGCAAGCAAATTAGTTTTAAAATATTCAACTGAATGTTTATTAAACTGTAAATTGATCAGTGGTATATACAATCCGTAGACATTAGAGACGGACTTTTAGATTTCCCCGACTGAGATTCGCCATTTGGATTGTGACGTTAGCTAACTAGTTGCGTCTTTGATTATGACGTTATATACTTGGGCAACAGATGTGATACCTATGAGGACCCGTCTTACACAATCACCATCTTTGTCACCAACACCAGGTGTCCATTATAGACAGGTTCGAATGTACAGCCTTCGCTATAATTAATAGCCATCGTGGTTATTATATCTCCATATATTCGCAGACAGAATGACAGCTCCATTAACATTCTGTGTTACACAATAATTAAGTATGGATTTATCTTTGAGGGATCAATGGCCAATGTGAAACACGATGTCTTCGTGAGTGAGCATGTATTGATCATCCCGATAGTGGATGGATGATATATATGTTAGATTACTGATCGATGATGCACAAAACCTACATAGACGTTAGCAATCAAATATTAGCCCTTTAACAGTAAAATTGTTTCTAGAAAATTTTAATTTATCTTAGAAATGTCAATTCGCCGCCCAAGAGATTATTATTTTAAATTTACCACTGGGATAACTGGCTCGGATACCGAGGCAATTATTCCATATGTATGTTATTAATACTAGTCTCTCTCGGGCTATAACAATGGACGTTCAAGACCACTGCAGAGGCCGTCTTGGTCAGCCTGAGTATTATATGGTCAATAATAGCAAGGGGTCCGAACGGACGCTACTAATATATAAGCCAGGATGAGGACGGAAGAGAGGACTCGTATATATGTAGGCCCTACGCGGAAATGTCTCAATGGATAGGAATTCTCCAAAGTTAACATTCCTCTCCAAACTGTTTCCTTCACTCTTCGCTGAAGATATTGTCTGAAGGTCCACCGTTCATTTCTCAGGACAACTTCTGTAGTGTAGAGGGAGGGCGAGACCGACCGATAGGAAGATGGGTTTAGGACTGACTAAATCGAATCATTTATGACGTAATTGAGTATGACGCCATCCTACACGTCGTGTAGATGATTATGACGTCATATTATTGATGTATAAACTGGAATCTTCAAATTGAATGTTCAACCAGTAGTGCCGAAATTTAATAGAGGGATACATTTCTAGCTGCCCCGCCAACTTACGGCTAAGCTTTGCTCACCTTGTCCATGTATTCGATCAATGTATATGCCTATACATTGAACCTGAATTATGAATCCCAATTTCAAGGTACGTAGGTTAAGTATACAGGTAAGCTGTTAAATATTTTGAAACTAATTTTAACTTGACCGGGGGCTGTTGCTACATGTTGCAACAACAGACCAAATTCGTTTCACAATATTCAACAGAATTCGTATTAAATTCTAAATTCCTCAATGACATACAATTCGTACACTGGTGGCAAATTCTTTATTTTCTTGACTGAGATTTACGTTATTATGATTGTGACGTCCGCTAACTAGCGACGTATTAATTATGACGTCGGATACCGGAGTGGCGGACCAAATCCCTCAAATTATTGCTAAATGCACTGTCACGTTACGGTTCTTCGTAAACCTGAATCAGTACCTTCAACGCGCCCAAGGTGTGTCGTATTTGATTGTTCATCCTGGGTTTTTTAAATCCCCTGTAGCACCTGTAGCGAAATTCTGGGGCATCTGTTTGTGAGATGGGTTGATTCCGTGGTTGTTAACTAATGATTGCGATTTTGGTGCAGACACTTTCTTTCGTTACACGCTCTCAGTTGCGTCTGCAAAATTAGTGAAGTATAGTAGAACATAAAGCCTGCGGTGATTAATTTCCTTCGTCAAACTAGTATATAGCCATCGAACATCTCACTGCGCCCTAGAATCAAACGATCATTTTACAACTAAGCTAATAAAAATTCTTTGATTTGTTTTTTCTGTATAAAATAATGTCACTCGTTTTCGTAACTGTCTCGCTGCTGCAAGCCACCACTGCCATCAGACAATACTTTCAAAGCGCAAAACCTCTTGACTAACCACATATTTTGACAACAATTTGATTGAAAGTTGTAGGTGGCTTAGCCACCAACAACTTTCAGTGAAATTGTTTTCAAAATATTTATCGGGTCCAGAGATATAACACTTGGCACATGTCGTCTGCTAAAACCCAGCAGTTAGACGGTTAAGCACCTTCGGGTGTCTCAGAGATGCTGGGTGACGGCGGCAACCTTCGACATGAAAGAAATACACTCAAAGCGTTCCGGCAATGACTTCTTACGTCATATCAATGGGCATTCGCTTTGTAGGACTCTCGAAGATGTTTAAGAAAATGATGTAGTTTTTTTTACAGTTTTCCCCGTGGGTAATCAGCTGCCAGCCTACAAATGCCTTCTCAATAACATGATATCTAGTGCCGGTATTCAATGGGAACACGGTGTTCCAAATAGCTGCTGTTGTCTATGAATATTTTCAAAATGGACAGCAATAAAAACTGTAGCCCTATTTCTTCCAGCCGATCATCAAAAATACATATTTTCACTCTCATCGTCGCTATGGTTAAAAGCCGTAGGTTACACCCGATAAGTCAAAATTGTCTGAAATCCTTTTTTGAAGCGGGTTGTCGAAAACGAATGACGTAACACAAGATCTCATTATAGCGTTAAAAGACGCACAGAAAACCAAGAATGCCAATAGGCAAAGCACTTATGAAAAAGCACAAAAAATATTAAAATTGCGTGTGACACACATAAATTTGACATTTTGTAAGAGTTCGTTGTCAACTTTATAATCGTTCTATAGTGATTCGTGCCACCAGGGCCGAACGTCCTCAGTGCAACAAGTGCACTTGCACATGGACACCAGATGTCCAGGGTACCCAAAGGGACACACAAATTATTTGTTTGTCTTAGTGCTTGGCGGCCCCTGCGTAACTTCAAACTACACGCATAGACTATAGAATAACTCATGAATCAGTCCACATCTTTGCAAAAGAAACCAATTTTGAACACGATATAAAAATGTTCTGTTCAATATTTTGAACATAATTGGATTGGAAGACAGTGATGCCATCCCGTTTTTTCATATTGTTATGGTGTTCCAATTTTCCGGATTTTGTCGGATCATGCCCAGAGTTGCGAAACCATGGTGTATGGTAAACACCATTCTTGTGTTAAGATTTGAGACAATCAGACAAGCAGTTTCTAAGATATTCATAGATCCAGAATTTGATCCGATTTGGACACCGTTTTCTTTTATCAAACTAACGACCACCCTCTGGAAATCAGCTCCCAGCTAAACTAGGTTCAGCAGACGGTTGCGTAGGCCTATAGTAAATTGTTAATTCAGGAAAGGTATACAATTCGTACACTTTCGTGAAAGACGTCATATGATTGATTAATAAACTGGACTCTTCCATTGATTTTGACGACAGATACTTCATTCAAAGGGGCAGATTATGAAGCTCCCTCAACGGATGAATCTAATTTAGCCATGCCGCGACCATTTCCAGCTACTTTTCCCGTGTTGGGATTGATCAAACACTGAATTCCCAGAATCCCAATATCAAGGAAACAATACAGGTAAGCTGTTGACTATTTTGAAACTAATTTGACTTGGAGCTGTTGCTGCCTATGCCCATACAAATTAGTTTCAACATAATGTTTACTAAGTAGTAAATCCATCATAGAAATACAATATACTTGACGGATTATCCTAGTTTGATAACGGAGTATTTCTGTCAATTTATGATTGTGACCTCTGCCTACATGTGACGTAATTATTTATGACATCATATACTTGAGTGACAGATCGGATTTATCCATTGCAAGACAACTATACAGGAAAGCTGTTGAATATTGTGAACATTCTTTAACGGTAGACAACAGCAGCTACAAAACAAATTAGTTTCAAAACATTCAACACAATATTCCTTATATCATAAAGAATTAGTTGTTTCTGTTGTACAATAATCAACGGGTTAACTATTCAAAGTTGACCAACGAGGCGTGGTGAGGCACGAAATACAAGAAACTAACAGGTGGATACATTTCTAGCTATTCTCTTCCCATTTCTAGCTATGCTCCTCCCATTTCTAACAATGCTCCGCCCATTTCTAGCTAAGCTCCGTCCACGCTGTGTGCGGGTTGGGAACGATGTATGTACTTTGAACCCGAAATTCTCAGAATACCAGTGTCAAGTGCAAGTAAGTTGTTGAATAATTAGAAACTAATTTGACTGGCTGACCAGTTAAATTAGTTTCAAAATATTCAACAGAATGTTTATTAAATAGCAAATCCATCAAAGGCATGCAATTCGTACACTTGACGGACTATTCCCACTTCATGGCGGGCCATTTGCTGTTATTTATTATTGCGACATCAGCCTACATCGGACGTAATTGGTTATATCATATAGGCCTACTTGAATATCACATCGGTTCAATCCATTCAGGGTTCAGATCCCTCAATCAAACATTCTTGCATCGTCCATGTGACGTCACAATACGATGTCATGCTTGTTTGGCGTCACGTATCCAGCATTTGACTAAGCGATATGATAAGCTGTATGATTACCGTATTCTGCGGCTGTAGTAGTAGAGACATCCTACAGCTGCAATCAGCCCTTCTTCCCTATTGCCCACTGTGTCTTGTCCTCAGCCGAACTCCTTAGCTTCCTCAGGTCCATTCTTGACTTGAGTGTACCGAGTCCTGCGTTCTTGAGGTCACCTCGTAGCACGCTGAGCAGATGTATGCAATGACGTCCTCTCCTGGGTCTGTATTTGCTGGCTCCGAGTAGGGCGAATTCCAACGCTCTGTGTGCTGGTGTCTCTTCTGGCATCCTTACCGCAAGGCCAAACATGGACCATCTTTGCCTGGCGACTTTTACAGAGAGCGGCGACGTATTACACACCTTGTATAGTGCTGCGTGTATTGCCATCAGTGTCCAGTGATGGTGCGTAGATATTTGCGGTGGCAGGCATCGAGTTTGTCTAGAGCTGCCTTTGGAGCTGCCAAGCTGTTACAGTTATACAGCATCAAGGATACGCAGGTTGCATTATACAAACGTAGCCGCTTTGTCAAGGGCATCTTTGATCTACGAATCCATAGCTTCCCGAAGGACTGGAAAGCTAGGTTCCCCATGACGCAGCGTGCGGAAATGTCAGCAGTACTCCAAAGCAGTGAGCCCAGGATTTTACTTTTCCTCTGTGGTTCGCCGCCATATCCGGTTATTCTTGGTGGCGATTTTAATTGTACGCTAGACTGTAACATAGATATACCATCAGCCATAGAACCCCACATTTTAGCGAGTGATGCTCTGAAATCTTTAGTATTGCGTCATAATTGTATCGATCTCTGTCCCCAGAGTCAAAAACATTCACCTGGTCTAGATCAGATGAAACTACTTCATGTTAGACAGGACTTGACAGGATCTATATTTCATGTAATTTCAAGCAGTTTATCAAAAGTTGTTCTGTCATTCCTTGTAATTATTCCGATCATGATTTCGTAAAGGTTATCTTTCAGCTCAAATCAGTAAAACACTGAAGTGCATATTGGTGTCTGAATACAGCTGTATTGAGTGAAACGAAGTACACTGATTTAATAAATGATTTTTAGTTTGAATGGCAAAAACGTAAACGCGATTTTCGCTGTCTTCAGGAGTGGTGAGAGATCGCTAAAAAGCATATATGTTCTATATCTCAGCGTTACTCACGAGAACGCGCTATTTTTTTCGAGTACGGCGATCGGATTTGCAAAATGAAATTGATCCCTTATCAGACCAAATGCCAAACACCGATGAGATAAGTGAGATAATTAATCAGAAACAAATGGAATTAGTGCACTTTCTCAGAGAACAAGCCAAAGGTGCCTGGATAAGATCTAGATTCCGGCACATAAATGAATTAGACAAACCAACTAAATATTTCTTTAACCTTGAAAGTAAGCGAGCTACGAATAAAACAATTCCACAGTTGAAATTACCCAATGGTTAATACTGACACAGACATTTTGTCCCATGATTCTGACTTTTATAGTGCACTATATAATACACCAGATGTTTGTAATTTGTCAGAAAATGTTTAGCTCTTAGATCTACCTAAATTGAGTGAACAATCAAAAGATGATTTAGAACGGGGATTAGATTTGTCGGAATTTACAATAGTGCCTAATAAACTTAAGAATAAAAAGGCTCCGGGAATTGATGAGTACCAGCCGAATTTTATAAAAACGTTTTGGCAAACTATTGGTCCTGATTTTCTTCAAGTTTGTAATCAATCAATTCAAGACATGTTGCTCCCTACGTCGTGTAGAAGAGCGGTAGTTACTATGCTGCCAAAAAAAGGTGATTTAACTTGTCTGAAAAATTGGAGGCCGGTGTCTCTTTTATGTGTTGACGCTAACATATTTTCAAAGTCTTTGTATAATCGTATACGTGCGACACTTGCTGAAATAATTTGCATTGATCAAAGTTATTGTGTCCCCGGCCGTACTCTCTGTAATAACATTAGATTAATAACGGATGTAGTTAACTACTCAAACTATACATTATTACCGCTTGGATTAGTATCCTTAGATCAAGAGAAAGCGTTTCATATGGGTGAATCACACGAATTTACAAGATACCCTAAATTCTTTCGGAGTTGGTGATTTTTGTGTTAGATGTATACAAACCCTGTACACAGAAGCGTCATGTCTATTAAAAATAAACAATCTACTGTCCACGCCCGTTTCTTTCAAACGCGGTATCAGACAGGGCTGCTCTTTATCAGGTGCTTTGTATAGCGTTTGTATAGAACCACTGTTAAATAAATTACGTTCAGGCAAAGGGCTGGAGGGGGTGTCTCTGCCTGATATGGATGAAAATGTTGTTTAGTCAGCTTATGCCGACGATATAACTGCTTTCTCTACTTGTAATAACGACTTTGATAATTTGCAAGAATGACTAAATATTTATGAAGGCGCGTCCAATGCAAAGATTAATCATTCTAAAACAGAAGGCCTTTGGACTGGCGTATGGAAAACCCGTATTGCTGAGCCGCTAGGGTTAACATGAAACAATAATGGCTTGAAGATCCTTGGTGTGTATATAGGCAATTCTGCAGACTACAGTAATCAAAATTGGACCAACTTTGAAAATGAAATCAGTAATAAACTTGTCAACTGGGTACCATTTTCAAAAGCAGTATCCTTTAGAGGTCGCATTATTGTAACTAACCTGCTTGCTGCTTCTAAGCTGTGGCACAGGCTAGCTGTTATTGATCCAGCTGGCTATATTGTTAATGCTACTCAAAATCTTTTAACGAATTGTGCATGGTCTGGAAAACACTGGCTTCCAAAGGAAGTGTTGTATTTACCATTAGAAGAAGGTGGACAAGGACTTGTTCATATTGTTTCTCGAATACGCGCCTTCCGTATACTGTATGCCCAATCTTTTCTCAATCACTTTGCTTATCATCCGAGTTTCAAATTTACTAGCTGGTTTCTTAAGCAGATACATAATTTAAATTATGATCATCAGTTTTTTTCAATATAATTGGATACAAATTTGGTTGATAATGTGCCCAGTTTGTATAAAAGTGTGCTGAAGTCATGGTTTCAATTCGATGTATCGAGAGTATCACAACCAGTCTGTACAATAGACCTTGTACAGGAACCATTGTTTCTGAACTCTTTTATTAAGAATGCTCGAATAGGACACTCATTCTTTCTTTAGTGACTTTATACGTGATATTGTTACAAGGGTATATGATATTTTACAAAACGATCAACTAATCTCGCCTACCGATCGTCTCCTTAAACTTGGTCATCGGTCTATGCGACTACTAAGTGCTAATTTAAGCATTATCTGGAATAGCTTGCCAACTGAATGGCTTTCTCTATTAGATCTTTCTATTGATATCCCCAGGTCAGTGTATAGATATGAACTATCATGCAATTTTGATGAAGAGTCTGTTTTATTAAAATGTTATTGGAACGTCCTGCATAAACATGTGAGTAACATATGGTCAGTTCTTTTAGCTCTTGAAATCACATCTACAGATTGCTGTCTGTGTTTTTATGAATATCCTTGTACATATTATGAAGGCGACTTGTCATGGAAAGTTTTTCACGGAGCCCTAAATACAGGAGGTGTCTTTCTTTTAAAAGCTGGCTATTGTGTTAATGATGCGTGTGCATACTGCGGCGAAACGGAGGATTTGGCTCACTTTTTCATAACCTGCTCACGTCTGCAACCTTTACTTTTGGCCATTAGAAGATCTGTTTTATATGTGTTAGATGTTGATGAATTTAAGCATGACAATTGTATCAAAGGGTTTCCATGTCCTCATTGCCCGTCAACATCTGAACGAAAAATTAGACAACGTCTATCTAACTGGATTATAGCTAATGCCAAAATGGCGACTTATGTAACTCGCCAACGCCTGATGGATGGCTACAGTCAAACGGACCCCCTTCGAGAATGCATTTCTAGATTAAGGTCTCGTATTATTATTGAATATAAATATCACAAAGAAAACGATTTATTAGAGAACTTTGAGCATTTTGGGCTTTTGACAATTTTATCTGCAGTATTGAGGACACTATTCTAAAATTCAACGGCATTTGATGTTGTTTGTCGTCACCTTTTATATTTCTGTATTATATCTCTGTGATACTGGTGAATGCTTGCTTTTTTACAATTTTTAAAACTATATTTGATGTTTTGTAATGGATGTTTTGCTGTATATTTATGCCATCATCCTCATTATCTGATTTTATTAGCAGTAAGATATTCTTCTTTTTTTCAAATTGTTCTAAAGGTATTTATTATTTTGCTGTTGGACTGATTTCTTTAGCAACGGCATTTAAAAAAATGTATATTCATGCTCAGTTGTAATATTTCGTAATTAATAAAGTATATGAAAAGTGTTCTTCTTCTTCTTCTTCTTCTTCTTCTTTGAAGTCGCATGAATTAGAGCTCTCCAATGTCACAGTGTTTTCGCGTGTTTGTGTCTTGATGTTTAATCGTATCTTTTACAGTGTCTTTATTAAGGTGTTCTATCTTATGTTTATGACATTATTTTCGTAATTTGTTGTTGTTTAACTACGTACTTTGATAATTTAAGTTTTGAGGTTAGTCAGTTTGTAGTAATACATAGGCGCCATTAAGCTAGCCGGCCTGTCGGCCTAGCCGCTGGCCAGTGTAAGGCGAGCTTGAGTAGACTTTTGTTTACTAACAATGGGCACTTTCGCGGACAGAGTGACAGGTACGTCAGCTGATTATGAGCCTTTTGAAGGCATAGTTAGAAAGAATAGAGTGAGAACTGACTGCCTGGAAGGGGTAGCAATCGAGGAGTACGTGAATAGTGCAGCCGTGGTTGTCTCCCCTGGGCACATCGTCGCTGCCTCCAGAGTGAAAGCGGGGTATTAACATGTTTGTGAGAACTGATCGTGATGTGACGAAGTTATGCCTAGAAGGGATACAAGTAGCTGGTCGTTTCCATAACATGTTTTCCCTTGAAAAAGAACCGACTAGAATCGTTATCTCTAACGCTCAGCCATTTATCCCAAACCTTCTGATCACGCAAGCACTGGAGTCTTATGGTAAAGTCGTAAGCACGTGTAGGGCCATACCATTAGGCTGTAAAACACCTGAACTTAAGCAGGTGAAAAGTGTAAGACGGCAACTACAAATCGTCCTTGAAAAGGGTGCTATGCTGCCTGAATTTCTCTATGTCGTCTGTGACAATAAACCCCATCGTCTTTTCATATCGAATGATGAAATTGTATCTTTTTTTTGTCATCTTAAGGGGCATTTTCAGAGATCTTGCCCAAATAAACAGGTTGCCAGTTCGAACTTAGAACATACCCAGGTGGTCGTGGATGATACTGCAGACAGTTTAAACACTGAACTTATCGTAAATAATGACAATTTTCCCGCAGCTCTGTGTCCGTCATCATTGACTGATAAATCTAACAAACATCTGTTAAATAGATCGTCAACACACAGTTCATTAAACAGATCACCGAAAAAGTCACCTAGCAAAAAGCGTCAAACAATCCAATTGAATAATCCGTTCAAAGTTTTAAATTATGACAGTGATGAGGAAATCCGTCCAGCTACCCAGTCGCAAAACGGACACAATAATATTAACCTTATTAGTGCCCAACATATTAACCAGGATGATCAACATGAGTGTGGTGATAACGCAATACAGGTAGAGGTTCACCGGGAGGCGGAGATGACACAAGATGAAGTCATGACTGCTGCCGTAGTACGTGAGGCGCCATCGTCAGTCTTTACAGAGGGGCCTGTAATTGTGTCTAGTGATCGTGGTGACACCCCCATTCCAGTGTTAAAACCAGGACACGATCCTTGCGAGGATGTTAGGGTAGTTGCCGATGCGGGTGAGATGCTACCAGTCTCCCAAGAGACTTTATTGATGAATTCTTTTGAAGAGGACAGTTCCGAATGCGACACCATGTCCATTGTTTCGGAGATGTCGGATGTCGGCGAGTTCGAAGATTCAAGGGAGACAACTCTGTCCCTTGAAGATGTAAAAATGTTCGTCGAAAGCATAAAATATAGCAAGAAGGTTATAGAAAAGTGTAGGGATATTCAGTCCAACTTTAAGATACTAATTCATCAACTAATCAGGTTAAAATCGAATACTGATCAGCTCATGAACTCCCGTATTTGTACAATAATTGCAAAGTTACACCGTAGCCAGAAAAAATGAAAAGGTGTTCATTTTGTATTTGTAGTTTTTTTAAGTACTTTACTGTTTAAGCATTTTACCACTGATTACTCAAGGCTAATTTTAATGTACTCAATTTTATCTTAATATTTTATATTATGGCATCTCTTTCATTTGTATCCTTAAACACGAGAGGTTGTCGAGATTCTTTCAAAAGAGTTCGCATGTTTCATCAGCTGCGTTCGGAACTCAAAGCAGATGTAGTATTCTTACAAGATATTCATAAGAGCAGGTCTGATGATTCTGTTTGGAATCTATTATGGCGGGGTAAAACAGTTTTCTCACATCTGTCCAAAAATAGTGCTGGGTTGGCAATTTTATTTATACCTAATTTAGATGTGACTCTGTCTGAGACGAAAACTATTGTACAAGGAAGGATTTTGCATGTTACTGTTAAAATGAAGGATTTTAATTTGTATTTAATTAATTTGTATAATCCTACAGAATGCGCAGATAAACTGAGATGTATTGAATCTCTGAAAGCTCATATTGTGTCACTAACTCACCCGTATCCTATAATAATTGGTAGTGACTTTAATTTCACTTTGGACCCCACGATTGACAGAACATCGGCCGTCGAACATCACCCGTCAGCCGCTGATGATCTGCAATCAGTAGTAAGTTGTCATGATCTCATAGATATATTTCGCTACCTTCATCCCCATGCAAAAACATGTACCTGGAAACGATCAAATGAAACCGCATCTAGAATTGTTCATTTTTATATCGCTAATTATTGCAAGCAGATTGTTAAATCATGCTCTGTTGTACCTTGTTTGGACTCTGACCATGATTTGGTTGTGTGCACCATTCTTTGTAAAAACAGCAAACGAAAGAGTTCATATTGGTGCTTAAATACATCTCTCTTAAAAGAGCCACAGTATTTTAATTTGATAACTGATTTTTGGAAGAGCTGGCGGGAATAGAAAGTGAATTTTGATTGTTTACATGACTGGTGGGACATGGGTAAAAAGCACAATGCTACCATATCGCAGCGTTATTCCCGTGAACGGGCTGAAATCTTACGTGAGAGAAAATTGCAATTGGAATCTGAAATAGAGTTATTATCTTCCATGCCACAGAATAGTGATGATATAAGCCGTCTGTTAGAACAAAAACGATATACATTAGATGATTTACTCAAACATCATGCTAGAGGCGCATGGGTAAGATCACGATTTAAACATCTCAATAATCTGACAATCCTACTGAATATTTCTTTAATATAGAACATAAACAAGCATGTAATCGAACGATGTCACATCTAACGCTGCCAGATGGTAGGGCTGTAAATAACGAAGTCGAAATACTAAAGTATGCTACTGAATTTTATAGCGCATTATATAGTAATGCACCAGTATGTAAACAATCAGAGAATGCTCTTTTAGCAAATCTCCCCCAGGTGAGCGAAGCATCAAACATGATTTAGACAACGTACTGATTCTGTCGGATTTTACCAATGCTGTTAATAAAATGAAAAACAATAAGAATCCTGGAATTGATGGCTTGCCGTCAGAGTTTTATAAAACATGTTGGGAAGTTATTAAACAGGATTTTGTAGACGTTTTTAATCAGGCAATTGAAGATATGATTTTACCTACATCTTGTCGACGCGCTGTCATAGCTTTGCTTCCGAAGAAGGGTGATTTTAGTTTGATAACCAATTGGTGACCTGTCTCTCTCCTATGTGTTGACTTGAAATTTTTTTCAAAAGCCTTCTATAATCGTATAAGTGCATGCCTACATGAAATAATACATATAGATCAGAGCTACTGTATTCCGGGACGTAGACTTTCTAATAATATTCGACTAATATCGGATGTTATTGACTATTGAAATTGTTTAAATTTGCCTCTTGGTGTAGTGGCTCTGGATCAACAGAAGGCGTTCGACAGAGTCAGTCACACATATTTGTTCATACTTTATGTGCATTTGGTTTTGGAGATCACTTCGTTCGTTGTATTCGCCCGCTCTATAGCAGTAATCTTAGCATTCTAAAAATAATCAATTCACTCTCCGCTCCGTTCGCTTTCAAGCGTGGGATCAGGCAGGGCTGTTCTCTCTCAGGCGCTCTGTATGCGATTTGTATTGAACCTTTGTTGTGTAATTTGCGATCTGAAACGGGACTAAAGGGGAGAGCACTGCCTGATGCTACTTGTGAAAGAGTTGTCTGTTCTGCTTATGCAGATGACATT
Organism: Chaetoderma sp. LZ-2023a; assembly: GCA_034401795.1. Classification (NCBI taxonomy): domain Eukaryota; kingdom Metazoa; phylum Mollusca; class Caudofoveata; order Chaetodermatida; family Chaetodermatidae; genus Chaetoderma; species Chaetoderma sp. LZ-2023a. Next base: position 165,972,900 of record CM067359.1, read on the forward strand.
ACAGCGTTTCTTACACGTGAGGCAGATTTTCTATCATTGAGCTATTGCTTAAGATTATATGGAGACGCTTCAAATGCAAAGGTTAATTACGAGAAAACACAAGGTCTCTGGGCGGGTTCTTGGCATAATCGGACTGACCAGCCATTGGAGATAGTGTGGAATAACACTGGCCTGGTCTTTCTAGGCGTTCATATTAGAAATTCGGAAAATTATTCGAATATAAATTGGGATTCACTAGAAATAAATGTGAATACGAAACTTGGTAATTGGCTTAACTTATCTAAAGCATTGTCACTGAGAGGCCGAATTATTGTAACTAACCTATTAGCTGCTTCCCAGCTTTGGTATAAATGTGTGGCCCTGAACCCACCCAACGTTCTCGTCAATTCAATTCAGAAGCGACTGGTTAATTTTATTTTGCAGGGAAAACATTGGATAGCAAAAGAACATCTGTGCGTACCCTTAGAAAATGGTTGCCAAGGTCTGGTTGATATAAGAGCTAGAATACAGACTTTCCGGATCCAGTATGTACAATGTCTATTGCACTCTAATTACTCACACCCTTGTTTCAAGTTCACGAAATGGTTCTTGAATCGAGTGCATAATATGGAATATGATCATCAGTTATTTTATATTGACTTCACTTCTAATATGTATGAACATTTACCATCTTTTTATAGGTCACTGTTTAATGTATGGGGTTCTTTTAACATTTCAAGGCAATCAACACCAGTCTGTAAAGCGGATGTCCGGAATGAAGCACATTTCCTGAATCTTTTCATCCGCAATGTAAACACTGGCTTAAGTCTGTTTTATCAAGATTTCATAGATGGAGGGATTACTACTATTGGTAATATAGTATCTGGTGAACATAAAATATCTATTGACCAATTGTCACAGAAAGTAAAAGTCAACTCGAAGAGACTATTAGAGCTCAAATTAAACACTTTGTGGAATAGTATAAACCCTGTATGGATTGGTTTACTAAATGAATCTAGTCATAATCCTCAGTCTTCATATGATATGCAACTATCTTGTACCTTTAATGACGCCGAATATTGCGTATCCACAAACACCTGTTATAAATCAGATTTCTACAAGCTGTCAGTTTTCAAATCGTATGATGCTGTTTTTAAGATCTCTGGCCGAAGTATTTGGGCTGATATTTTATCTTTAAGTATCACACCATTGGAACACTGTCGCTGCTTTTATGAATACCCCTGTACACCTTATGAAGGTGATATACATGGAAGATTTTGCAGCGGCACTAAATACTGGTGTGTTTCTTTACCGTGCAGGATACCGTCCTAACGATGATTGTCCGTCCTGTGCAGATCGGGAGGACCATACGCCTATGTTTTTAACTTGTCCTCGTCGTCAACCATTGTTGCTGCTCGATCCCTGAACTCCATAACTATCAGTTTCCAGAACATTATACAGAAAAGCTATTAAATTTTTTTGAAACTAGGTTGACTTGGTACTGTTTCTGCCTATGGCATCACCAGCGTCCAGTCAAATTAGTTTCAAAATATTCAACATAATGTTTATTGCACGGTAAAGACATACAACTCGTAAGTGTCGGACTATGAAGCGTTAAAGACGGATTATTTCGAATCATTGATGACGTCATGATTATGACGTCATCTTACACACCACGTCGTTGATTATGACGTCATATGATGGATAGATAAATTGGATAGGTCTCTTAGACTACTCTACCTTTTTATCGTTATTTAGACAGAACTCGTGTATATAGCGTGTGTTGACAACAGAAAATAGAAATGTAGGAATTTGTTCAATGGATAGGATCAACGCCAAAGTAAGCCTATCTGGGGCACATGTTTAAGTAGTTATGGGGCCCTAATCAGGAATGACTACTACTACTACTACTACTACTACTACTACTACTACTACTACTACTACTACTACTACTACTACTACTACTACTACTACCACTACCAAATATAATAAATTTGTAATATGTTTCAAAATGTTGTTGAATATTTAGAAAATTATTTGCCTGAAAGCTGATGCTGCTTCCAGTCAAAGTTGTTTCAAAATATTCAACATATTACGTATACAAGGATTGTGAAAATTTAGAAATTGAGATTGCAAGTTCAAATGGGTAACAGTTCAAATTGGTAAAATGCGATATTTGTTTTTGATTTGAGGCCCCTTATTTTGATGTGACCTTTCCAGTTTATCCGTCCATCATATAACGTCATACTCACCTATGCGATGCGCAGGATGACGTAATCAATTACAGCATGATGCCTATTTATAGTCTGACAGGTTGCACCAATTTATGTCTTAACTATTTAATAAACATTCTGTCGAATGTTTTGAAACTAATTTGCCTGAGCCCTGTTGCTGCCATAGATTACCTGTATAGTTGTCTGGAAATTGATAATCAGGGAGTTCAGGGATCGACCGATCCTAACACGAGCGGGATGTGGATGCACCCTGGCTAGAGATTGGCCGGGCATTGGTGAAGCTGGAAAAGTCCATTGACCCAGACATACCTTCATGAAGCTGGAATAGTCCGTCAAGTGTACGAATTTTCTTTGATAGATTTACTATTTAATACACATTCTGTTGAAAAGTGTAAACCTAATTTGACTGGACGCTGTTGCTGCAACAGCGCCCAGTGAAATTACTTTCAAAATACCCACCAGCTTGCCTGTATAGTTACTTTGGGACATTCTTGGTTCGATCGATCCCAACACGGCCATATTGTGGAGGGAGCTTAGCTAGAAATGGGCGGACTATTGCTCGAAATGGATCGCTATTAAGCGTGTAAAAATTGACACTTTTCCTGCAGGAAATACAATGCGACGTCATACTACTAGTGTGCCATTATAAAGTGATGCTAATCTCATCTCAATGGTGTATTGAACCGATGGATTATGGTTTATAGATTCCATATCATTCATATCCTGCCGCATTCCCATATCTGTATTACAATTATCTGCTTTGTAATATCTAGCAAATGATGAACAGTGATCTCCACCATGTTATCTCCTCAAGCAATAGTGTGTGATGTCATGCATATGCCAAGTCATTATATTCTTTATTGTGTAATACTTATCTTGTTGAATGTTTTGAAAGAAATTTGGCAGCAACAACTTCCAGTCAAATTTGTTTAAAAATATCCAACAGCTTACCTGTATGGTTGCTTTTACACGACATTATCAAACCACATCTATGACTGAGGTTATACAGGGTGTCCCAGAAAAAACGAAATCCTGAAACAAAGGGTGAATTTGACCAAGCAGTGCGGTATATGACTATAATTATTTGTCTACCAACGAGCAGGAGCAAAATGCTTTCAAGTGATGTGCTGATGACATTCGCCCCGCCATGCATTACCGAGCACCATTCATTGGCAAATGGTATGTCCAAACTCATTTGTGACAGTTCATGGTAACACCTTGAGTCAAAGATAAGATTATAGAACATCCAACGATAGCACGAGAAACAACATTTTTATTAGTTGATGATATTTAATTAAGTAATTACACAAAAATTGCATCAACACCTTCCACATGTCCGCCTCCCCTTTCGATACAAAGTCCACAACGACGGCTCGTGTGCTGTCTTACAATTAGCTTCCTGTTGTATATTTCAATTTCACAACTTAAAAAGTGTTATTAATTTATATGGAATGAAATCATCATATGTTAAGATTTATTTCGTTTCATTACATATAGGCTCACAGTTTACGCCTCTAAAAGTATATAATTTAAACAATTTTATTTTCAGTAATTTTGCTGTGAATATGCACCTTTAACTTTATCATTAAAATTGCATATTCACACCAAAATGATTCACAATAAAATTGTTAATACTATTTTACTTTTAGAGGCTTACATTGTGTGTCTCGCTGTAACGAAAATAAAGAATTCCTAGCAATTGATGGTTTCCTCAGGAACAAATTAATGTAATGTTTTAAGTTGTGAACGAGTCTCGAGTTTGCAACTAAAACAATTATATAAATGTATACAGAATGAAACCATCATATGCTAAGATTTATTTCCTTTCATTACATTGAGGTACACATTTTAAGCCTCTAAAGTATACAATTGTAACCATTTTATTTTCAAGCATTCTGGTGTGAATATGCCTTTAATGTTTTGACTACTACTACTACTACTACTACTACTACTACTACTACTACTACTACTACTACTACTACTACTACTACTACTACTACTACTACTACTACTACTACTACTACTACTGCGACTTTCCTTTTGAAAATCCGACGCTGATGAAGTCGGACACACTTTACGGAGGAACTCCTTTAAAATGGCTTGCAAACCCCCATAACAAATCGGATGAAATAGCGGGCTTTATTAATAGAATAACAATACAAACCTAACATATCAAAACAGTGCACGCTAAAATACTCTATTATCATATACCACAACTGTGGCATAACTACATAGAAAAGATAATTAATAAAGAGCTGATAACATAACATAATTCAACACAGTCATTACTATCTGCACACCGTGTAGTAGTAGGCCCAAATGGCGAGCATAGCTAACCAACAAGCGGTAAAGCTACTCATCTATAATTAGCAGTAAGCTACTGCTAATCATTGATGCCATTGAGCCGATTCATGACCGGCAGGCTAAGTAGATCATATGTAGTTAAACGTAGCACACCGCATAGTAGTAGGGCTAAATGGCGAGTGCAGCTCGCCAACAAGTGGCGATGTGACTCATCAATAAGTAACAAAAAGTCACTCATTGACGCCAGTTAGTTGATTCTTAAATGCCTAGCGGACGTAGTAGCCTTTATATAATATCATGCACAAAGCAAAAGTATACACACTATGACTACTTAGATGGCGCTTTGGGTTCACATTCTAAATTTACTTCATTGTAAGTTTTTGCAAATTACCGTGGAACAAATACACCTACAGTACACATTTACAACATGAAGCTAATTGTAAGATATCACACTCTGTTAATTTGAAAATCAGATCACCTCCAGAATATTGACATAATGGCCATTTGATATTTAAATATACTGATCCCAAGGTTAGGATATTCATCAAGATTAGCGTCTCCTAAGGCATTACAATTTTAAAATAAATGCAATACAATTAAATTAAAATAGCATTTATCAATATACAGCAAGCAGCGAGTGTGCTAGCTTATACAAGTTCCGCTTCTGATATGTTTAGATATCCGTATTCAATTGATACTAGGCCAGTTTTGCACCATACGTCTTTACATCTACTTTCTCTTCCATGTTCTACTAGCCTGTAAAATTCACAATGAATGCAGTTTATCAACAATGATCGAAATATAGCTTGTATCGCTCTCTGATGGTTGTTGCCGGTTTTATCTCTGGCCTCTGAACACCGATGCTTCCAGATGGCCCACACTCCTACAGATAACAGGGTTATTAACAATTCTTTCTCCTTGCCATTAATGATTCGTCCGATAGTTGAGCAATCTTTGAACACAATTGTTTCAGCCACTAAATTCACATATTTGGTTCCAAAGTTAGCAAGGAGAATATTGATATATACCCAAAAGCCTGTAGTTATGCGACACTGAGTACATAGATGGTCTATCGTTTCCTCCTCTGTATTACATAATAAGCACCGGTCTGTACTTTATATTTTACACATATAAGTAAGATGACCGACCCATAGCCTTCGATGGAGTAATCGCCATGCCAGGTCCCGTGCATTTCCAGGTAGACAAGGTAGCTGTATTGCTTTCCAGGCATTTTCCCAGTTCTTTTGCGCGCATCCTAAACTGTTCCAATGCCTAACCACAATAGGAGTCTGTCTCCGAATTTGCATTAGAATTCTATACCAGTTCTGTCATAAATCTTAATGTTGGTTTCAACATATCAATGTTGCCACGTGCTCTCGGCAATGTGAACCATACAGCATGTATTGCATTGAGTATTCTAAAAAATAAGCGCTGAGCATCAATATGTCTCATTGATGTTATTCTTGCTACATCTTGCATCGCAATCCATTTACGAGATTTCGGATTTATCAAGTCACGTAAATATTGAATACCATCTTTGGCCATAGGGGGCAAATATAATACATCATCATTATCACGAATCAACTCGTTGCCACAAAGACGTTGCTCTAAGGCAACCTCCCAACAATTGGGTTGTGGCATTGATCGTGTAAATATTGTTAAGGCTTCGAGCTGTTCTGTATATACATTTGGAATCTGTTGATGATTAGGTGGCAGTTTATTGCACATAAATACACATTCTACTGGAAATGGGTCAGCGTACCTTTGGAGAAGATGAGTTTGAAGTAAGTAACTTATTCAAGAATTTCAATTTTAAATAAGCACACATTGCTGAAACATTAACCAAACCCAGGCCTCCGGCATGCTTTTCATTGGTGAGGATTGACTGTGATACTAAATGGGCTGTGTCCTCCCATAAGAAGGACAAAAGTAACGTGTTGATCTTTGACTCTACTGATGTGGGCATATGAACTACAGAAGCGGGATACCACAGTCCAGATAAAATTAAATTATTAAGGACAAATATCCTGCCAAAGACAGTTAGGCGATGTCGTTTCCAATTTGGCAATGCACACTTTAGCTTGGATAGCCTTTCTACCCAGTTTAGTAATACATTTTGTTTTCTACTAAAGTAAATACCCACAATTTTTATGACATCATTTGAGCAGTTAATATCCATCACATTATCAGTTCTTCCCTTCCAATCGCCCAAAAATAATCCCTTAGATTTGTCTTTATTGACTTTAAGCCCTGATCCCTTTTGAAAATCTGTTAATACTCCATTTAAAATTCTAAAATCCGTATTTTTACCCGCAAACACAGTCGTATCATTTGCATATTGAGAAACCTTTAGTGGCCTTTCTACGCCACGTATACACATTCCTTGAAGGTTATTGCGTTGCCTCAATGTGGCCCCAACGATTCCATAGCTATGATGAATTGAAGCGGGGACAGTGAGCAACCCTGTCTGACACCTCATTCCAACACTACAGGTTTGGATAGCTGATTGTTTATTAATAGCAACTTGTTATATCAGTATGTAAAATATTTACCCATTTAATAAATCTTGAACCAAAGTCAATATGGTCTAAAGGCTTAAACAAGAAATCCCATTCTAGTCTGTCAAACGCCTTCTCGTTATCAAGTGCTATTATTGCTGCTGCGATACAATCCTTTTCACCTAATTGAATAAGGTCCCGTATAAGCAAAGTGTTATTTATATTGATCTTCCTGGCACAGAGCAGGTTTGATCATCATCAATGACTTCGCCTAGGACTGCGTCAAGTTGTAATGTTAGTGCCCGAGTAATAATCTTATAATCTACACAGAGTAGGGAGATCGGTCTATAATTCTGCATTTTATTTCTGTCACCCCTCGCGTATATAAGCCGAACATATGCTTGGGCCATCCATGGAGGGAGATGCCCTCGCTTAAAAATGCTGGTTGCTATTTCGTCTAATACTAGCCCAAATATGTGCCAGAATGTTTGCTAAAATTCACATGGAAGTCCATCACATCCAGGAGACTTTTCTAACTTTATACTTTTGAGGGATTTTGTCAAATCATCAATTGTTATTGATTGGTCACCGCTTTCGCGACATGAATCTGGAAATCTTTTCGTTACATTAGCTAAAACATCTCTAGTTGCAGTGTTATCGCTTCCCTCAGATTTATACAATGATTTGTGAAATTCGGATACTGTTTCCATCATTTCTGCAGTTTAGCACACTGATACGCCATCATTAGTCTTCAATGAGCGCATTACTGTCTTTATTCTTCTTGCTTTTTCCAAGTTACAAAAGTAACGTGTAGGTTTTTCACCCTCGGTGTGCATTTGTGCTCTCGACCTTATTTTGGCGCCATCAAACTGATATTACTCTATTTCATGTAGTCTATCTTTATTTTAACTAATAGTACGTACTAATTATATTTCCCATCATTAATGTTCTTATTAATTTTACACAACGACCTCTGAAGCGCCTTTTTACGCTTTCGTATTTCACGTGCTTTCTTAATGGAATACTGCCTTGAAATATATTTCAGGTCTGATTTAGCATCTTCCCACCAGTCTGTTATACATTCATACGAACCTCTTCTTTCATCCCAATGCCTCCAACAACTGTCCACACATGTGCGATAGCAACAATCTCGTAGCAATGCGACATTAAATTTCCAAAATCCATCTCCTCGTTTGACCTCGTTTGTCTAATGTGATGGAAAACATATTGTGATCAGAGAAAGTTACTGGTTTTATGTTAGTTTTACACATGTAACCTTTCAATGAACGTTCTACATAGATCTTGTCTAACCTTGAAGCTAACCTTCCATCGGTTGAAAACCAAGTAAATTCCAGGCCTTCTGGATTTTCAATCTGATAAGTGTCTAACAAGCTTTTATTTTCACAAATGTGTTTCAAAATATTATGAGATGTGTCATTAAAATTAGACCCAGAGTTTCTGTCTTTAGCCTCATCTAATATACCATTAAAGTCAGCGCCCATAATTAGGTTTTCAGGCGTTCTGTCTTCAATTATTGTGGAAACATCACTTAGAAATCACCGGCGCAATTGATGAGAGGTAGGTGCATAAAGGCACACCAAATTTACACTTGTGTTTAGTACATCAATTGATACACAAATCCATCGTCCATTTGTATCTGATGACGACGATATAACATCAACATAGTTGAGACGGCGGGGCAGGATAAGAATGGCCACTCAGGCACTATTACCTTGTGATGAAGAATAACAAATCTGCACTTTTGAAATATCTTTGAGAGATTCATACACATCAGTTTTTTAAATTGTGTTCTCTTGAGGAAAAACAATATCAAGTCTCTCATTTGCTAATTCTTCAAGCACGTGTCGCTGCTTGAATTCTGTATTTAATCCTCTGCAATTGATGGTGCAGATAATCATATTTTGTAAAATGATGTTTACAACCGCCATCACTAGATTAACTTGATTTGTTTTTTTAGCTCGTTTCTTAGACCATTTATCTAATTTTCCTGCGAATTCAATGTTTCCTAGTTCTACCACAGACAAATATTCATATTTGGAAATATCAAAATCATGGCGCATTAGACGAGTTTTCACGCCTCTCGCCGTTACATATGATACTAACACGTCACCCCTTTCTGATCGGCACATTACCATTTCATCTTTCAGCTGTGATCTCTGTGTTTGAATCGACACATCTGATTCTGCAACTGAAATTGTATCATCATCCATATCCTTTACTTCAATCTCAGATGCTGAGCTATTGTCTTCTTTATGACGCTTATTGCTACTTATGTTACATTTGGCAGGAGCGTCATTTACAATACCTTCAAGCTGACTTAAATCAAGTGGGCTTAGCGGAAAGTCGACGGAACTTTCCGTCTTCTGAGTCCTAAACTTATCCTGTCCTAATTTTAGTTCATCTTCTAAGAAATTGTAAACTGACTCTTCTGTAAGATCATCACTTTACTGCGTGTCTTTTACAGCCACGTTTGGCTCCACTGCAGGTTGATTATTTTCTTGACTGAAGGTAATACCCTCCACTAATACTTGAATTTCATCAACTGTAGTTAGTGTAACAGGGTCTGATGATTTGTGTGTGTCATTTTCAGTGGCATGAACCACAACAACAGCTTCCGTAGTGATTGTTCCAGAAGAATTTGACTCATTTGCATCCTTTAATGGGCGATTATCTCCTGATACTGAGGGCTTGTTTTGATTTTTTGGACAGCGCCATTTAAAATGGCCAACTGAACCACAGAGCAAACATTTATTTCGATTGGGACAACCTGTTGCCAAATGGTCAGTACTTAGGCAGATCCGGTACTCTTTAATGTGCCCTCTATACCATAAGGGCAGGACAAAGCTGCGTCATTCTGCTTGGTAACGGGCTATCCACTTTATCAAACCATACTAACATATTACAGACGTATATTTGTTAGTCTGTTCAAGTTGACCGGGGACAGCCAACTGACTATAAAGCTTTATATAATCAAAGTACTAGGCTTGCGCTTACAAATGACAAAGAAATTAAGTCCACTTAGTCAAGCGATCTTGCCAAATATAATGCGCTAGCCAGCGAACTATAGAAATAGCATACTAGCGCGGGGAGAAAAGTATTGCATTGACCACAGTAAGATGACCCCTATTAAATGGCTGAACCCGCCAGCTAAGAGGAGTTTCTTTAGAAAATGGAGAAACAAAATTCTCTCCAACCAAGACAAATTAAACATAAAGTTTGAAAGGAAATACTAATACGAAATTTATGCATAAAATCTATCTACAAAATCGCGCTAGAAACTAGCAAATTCGGGCATCAATTACAGAGCTAAATAAACGCGTGCGTTCACTTCGACTACTACTACTACTACTTTTAAAAAAAAATTGTTTTTATTGATAACACGATCAATGGATCGTGCGGAAAACCTTTCATATCCAAAAATATACAAAAGACTGACGTACAAATCATACAACATACAAGCATACAAACAGTAAATAAACGGCAAGTGAAAAGGAAAAACCTTTCACACATTCATCTGTATTTCAGTATAATAAAATACACGAAAGAAATCATTTTTATTTTAATAAATATAAATATTCTGTTGAATATTTTGAAACACAACTAACTGGGAGTCGTTCCTGTATATGGCAGCAACGGGTTCCAGTACAGACAGTTTCAAAACATCCAACAGTTTACACGTACGATTGTCCGGAACGTGATATTCGTGGAAGTCTGGGTTCAAAGTATTAAATGTTAATTAACATTACAAATCTAATTACATATTTATCAGTCTTTTCGTCCCAATAGTATTTTTGAAATATCTGGTCTGTCAAAGTAAGTATACACTTATAAAATAAACGCCATACGTTCATTATTTTGATCAAATTAAACATCTAGTATGCTCTATTCTGAATAGGCCCGGGTAATCTTTTATATAGCCAACAAAACGCGAGCATTTAAACGCAAACACTTTGTCATCAACGCGGTGCGCAATAATAATATCTCCGCGGCATTTAAATATTTCTCTTTACCTTTTGATAGAGATTCTAAAATTATCCGGGATTGTACATTGTTAAACAATGACAAAACTCGCTGCTATTTTATAACGATCTTAGCTACAATGATAAGGCGGTTCCAAAATATAATACTGGATCGTTTGTAATTCATAAACATAGGATGATTTTAGGCCAGAATTGTACAGTGCATTTTGCTCTGTCCAAAACAAATAACAGACGACTGCTAATTTTAAAACCGAATGACTGGAAGCGCAGTTACATAAGGCTGCAACAGCCTCCATTCACAAGATTTCCTACCAAATGGTAAATCTACATTAAAAATGTATTCTTAAAAATATACTTCCATAATCAACATTAAATTATACACAAATTGACAAGGATGTAATATAAGTGTTAAAATATTTACGTATTCGACACATTAAATGAAAGGTTAAATAATCACGGCGGTGCTTTGATGGACAGATTGTCATTTTCAAATGATATTAATCTACCACTGCACCATATTCTTTTAAACGTTTTTCGATTTTGTTTTTAATATACTTATGGCATTCGCCTCTAACACAATCTGACAACAACGCATAAAATATCCCATTTAAACATTTTAAATGATCGTGTGTGAGAGTCGCCTTTGCATCATGCACTACGGAGCAGCGATGTTTCCAAATGCTCCAAATTCCAATTCTTAAGCAGACTAACACAATAACTTTATTATTTATTTGTAGTGACTCATTTGCAAGGTCATGAAATAAAATATTGCGTGGTGTTATGTCCGATGTAGGAACACCGATATCTGATAAAATCCTACTTACATATACCCAGAACTGAACTACAACATGGCATGCCACGAATAGATGTACCAATGTTTCCTCAGAGCTTACACAGAAAACGCACTTATTATCATCTTCAGCACACAGTTTTGCTTTTGTCATGAGATGTTTAACCCACAGTTTTCTGTGTATTAGTCTCCAAACTATATCTCTTGCCTGATTAGGAATATTCGGTAAATGTATGTTTTTCCATATTATCTCCCAGTTCGGAATATTATAACCATGCTCCGCCCATGCATAAATAGCTCTTGGAGGTATAGCATGTATTTCCATAAGGAGCTTATACCAGCTGCTTACTGCCATTCTGCAGGAAAATTCCTTATCATTTCTGATGAATTTTAGTTCAGCTTCTTCATCAGTAAGATCGGCACTGTATAGAGAGAACCAAGCTTTCGGTATAGCTTCTTGTATGCGAGCTAACAGACGCGTAGCATCTATTGGTCGAAGAGCAGTAACATAGCAAATCTCAGCCAATGATTTCCATTCCCTCCGAATAGGGTCAACAATGTTACATACATATTTAATGGCTTTCCCTGCCGTTGATGGATAGTACATAGCTTTGCCTTGATTAGTGATGTGATTATTGCCCCATAGCTCCAATTGTAAAACATTTTCCCAGTATAGTGGTACATCGGCAACTTTAATAAACGCATCAAAACCAGTTTTTAGCTCGAGAAAATGCGGAGGAACTCGCGTATAATTCGGGGGAGGATTTTTGGCACAAAAAAAGCTTTTGGTTGAGAAAGGCTTTTTGACACTTTTTATTAACGGCCTTGATACATTTGCCCACTGAATATCAGAATGAAGCAATGCATTTAAAAATTTGAAACGCAATGACATGCTCTTCATTCTAACATCTACAAGATTAAGCCCGCCATGAATTAAATCATTCATGCAAACATCCTGTGATACAAGACATGCCTTACCTTCCCATACAAATTCTCGGACCATTCTATTTATTACACATTCAACATGTGTGGGCATATATATAACAGAGGTTGTATACCATAACTTTGAAAGTATTAAGGTATTTATAACCAAGGTTCTGCCGAAAATCGTTAAATGGCGATGCTTCCACACATTACAGGTTTTCTTCATTTTAGCTATTCTCTCTTCCCAGTTACGGTTCTCTTCACCCTCTCTACTGAAGTGAATACCTAGCATCTTAATTGATTCATTTGCCCATCGGATGTCCAGTGGCTTGTCACACCTACTCTTCCACTGAGCCAGAAATAATCCAACTGATTCAGCCTTGTTTATCTTCAGGCCAGAGGCCATGTGAAAATCCAAAGAAATCGTGTCAAGCCTTTTAAAATCAGCATTGGTGCCCGCAAAGACAGTTGTGTCATCGGAATATTGAGACACCTTTATGGGACGATTTACACCATGAATATCTATACCATAAAAAAGTGGGTCCTCCCTGAGGTTTGCTCCTAATGCCTCCATTGCTATGACGAATACCACGGGAGACAATGAACACCCTTGACGCACACCACGCTCTAAAATAATGGGCTGACTTTTAACATTGTGTACGAGGTATTTGCTGCTAATATTGCCATAGAGAATTCGGATCCGTTGTATGAAATTTGGTCCCAAATCAATGTGACTGAGTGATTTAAACATAAACTCCCATTCTAATCGATCAAACGCCTTTTCGATGTCGAAACCTATAATGGCTCCTGGGGCATTACCTTTCTCAACCAAATGTATAATGTCTCTAATTAAAAATGTATTGGTCAAGATAGAGCGGCCTGGAATAGAGCAAGTTTGATCGGTATGGATACCTTCATCCATAAAACTAGCAAGTTTTTTAGCAAGGGCTTTCGAAATAATCTTATAATCGACACAGAGGAGCGAGATGGGTCTGTAATTGTCTAGGCTCTGACGATTCCCTTTCTTGAGTATAAGTTGAACATATGCTCGCGACATGGTAGAAGGGAGTCTACCATGTGAGAACATTTCATTTACTACTTGAATAAACTCTGGCCCAATGAGATGCCAAAATGTCTGGTAGAATTCCAGGCTAAGTCCATCACCTCCTGGAGCTTTGCCACGCTTCATATGTTTTAGAGAAGTGGTCAGATCAGCTAGTGTTAATGGGAGCTCACAGAATTCCGTGCTCGATTTTGAGAAGGCATTTTTGACATTGGCTAGCCTCTCAGATGACATTATATCATTACTATTATCAGATGTATATAACATCTGATAAAATGTTTCTACCGTTTCCATAATTTCCTTTTGCGTAGAGCAATTGTGGGTGTTGTTGTTGTTGTTGCCGTTGTTGCCGCCGTCGTTGTTGCCGTTGTCGTTGTTATTTAAACTCCTAATTAATTTCTCAACTCCTCTAGATTTTTCGAGCCCATAAAAGTATTTCGTTGGTTTCTCTCCTTCGATTTACATTTGTGTTCTGCTCCTAGTTATTGCACCTTCAACCCTATATCTATCTATTTGCGTAAGCTTTGATTGTATATCGCCTAGCCGTTCACTATGCTGACTATCACCATTCACAACCTTCCTACTTAGGAGAAACAGAGAACGCTCAAGTGCTTTCTTCTCCTTGCGCACCATTCGCGCTTTCCCAATGGCATATTGTTTTGAAATGTGGGCAAATCCAACGTTTACAACTTCCCACCATGTTATTAAATTGTCATGGGAATTTTTGTTTCGAAGCTTATGTTGCCAAAAACTGTTAACACAAGTTTGATATTTAGATTCATTTAGCAGCGAATTATTAATTTTCCAAAATCCAGGGCCGCGTTTAACCCCGTCGGCATTATCCAGCGTGATGTAAAACATGTCATGGTCAGAGAACGTAATGGGATACATACCAGCAGTTACCAGCTTTCCTTTCAATGTTCTTTGAATATAAATTCGATCTATTCTAGAGGCCAGTTGGCCGTTATTTGAATGCCATGTGAAATCACGACCCTCTGGATTTAATATCCGATAACTATCCAGTAAATGTTCTGCATCACATATAGCTTTAAGCCTGCCATGCGATGTGTCACCATAGCTAGAAAGTGAACTTCTGTCTCGCGTCCCATCCATAACACAGTTAAAATCACCACCCAGGATAATATTGTCAGCATTATCATTAAGAATGGGTGATATACTGGACAAGAATGTACATCTTTCAGAATGCAACGCCGATGCATAGACTGAAACTAAAGTGTAATTTGACCCTTCTGTGTCGATTACAACTTTAACCCACCGCCCATTGTTATCAGATGAAGAAGAAATGATATTTATCCAGCTGAGGCATTTTGGGAGAAACAAAATTGCAACACCTGCACTCGGTTCATTGACAACAGAGTAATAGAGTTCTCCATTCGTCAAACACCTGAACCTTTCAATAACCTCTATATCTTGTAATTGTGTCTCCTGCAGCATAATAATGTCAACTTTTCTTGCCTTTAATTCATTTAATAGTACATGTTGTTTTATTTCGTCATTTAAACCTCTGCAATTTAATGTGCAAATTAACATTACAAATATTTTAAAACATAAATTTAAAACTGACATATTTTAATTTGATTTGTTTTTCTTACACAAGTTCTTTTTCGCCCATTTACCAATCTTTTCATTGAATTCTGAGGTGTTTAATTCAATTACTGTCAGATGCTGATATTTTGATACATCATAATCATTGCGTAACTGACGATAGCGCACACCCTTCTTTGTTATGTAAGGGATCAATACCTGCCCTGTTTCTGAGCGGTACATAACCATTTCCGCATTTTGAGAACTCTGTGTACTGACAGATATATCCGAATCAGCAACAGATACGCTATCATCATAATCATATGACATATCATGAACATGGTCTTCTTCAACATCAGAATCTGAACGTGAGTCATCTTTTTGTCGCTTAAGACTACTTTCTGTCTTGCGAAGAATGCTGGAACTGGTGCTTGTTAATTCTTTGCTGGCTCCAACAGCAATATATGTTTTACCTTCCACGCCTTTCAAGGTAACAGTCAGAGAGGCCTGATCTAGTATTGAATTATCAGCGCTTTCAGTGTACTGTGATCTGAATCTTGTTTGCCCTAGTTGTAGACTTTCTGACTCGGATGCTAAACTAACATCCTTAGCCATTGGTACAGGAGTTTGTGTCACGTTCTCGCTCAAAACCTCAATAGAATCTGCCATGTCTACTACCACAGGATTCGCTGATTTATGAATATCAGCTGCAGTAGCCGTTTTAAACGGCAGCTACAGCAGCCGGTTCAGGCTCCTAGTGATTCTTTGGTTCTGAAGCACTTCGAGTTTGATTCTTTGTTGCTTCCTTACATCGCCATTTATAATGATCAGTTGACCCACAAATTGAGCATTTGTCCTTATGGGGACATGCGCTAGCTAGGTGGTCGGTCCTGGTACAAATGCGACATGTCTTGATCTGGCCCCTGTACCATAACGGCAGAAAAAACGTATTGTCAATTGAGAGCGTACATGGAAGAGGTTCTGAAATATCCTTCATCCACACTCGTCTAACTCCATTTTCTAGAGATCTGTCAAATTGGTACGTCTCATTCTCTATTGAAACTACTAGACCATATTTGGCCATTTTTGCGCTGATTCGTTCATTAGGTATTTCTAATGGCACCTTCACTTTAATTAGCAGTTTATCTGAATCTATTACCTGTACCTTACAGACATCTCCATTGACAATCAGTCCATCCTCCAATAATTTTTCTTTAATTCCCTCATTGCATACCGTAACATGCCACTCTGACCTGCTTATATTAATCAGGCCCTTTAACACCTTGGGACTCGAACCAACAACCTCTTTCAGGCCATGATAAAGGTCAATGGCCCCCACACTCCACCCGCCAGTCGTCACCCTAAGGCTCAATTCCTGTTTATATTTGCTAGACATGCTTTAACGCATAGGGCGATAATACAGCGGCGCTCTAGCTCAACAGTAAGCCGAGAATGTAGCGACTCTCTCTACGACTGAAAATCCAGCACGGACAGCCAGAATATAAAGTCACCCAACAATAACAGCGCTAGTATAACGGACCGTGAAATGCGAAAGATCCCAACAACAATAGGACAGAAAAAGCAATACACAACAGAGGAGGCCGGCTGAAATTGCCACAGCAGTGATAAATAAAGTACTGCAGCCTGAAAACTTTTGTCGCAAAAAATGACCTCCCACAACAAAACTTGCAAAATTAAATATAACTAAACTAACGTATATACACTTATACAACAACAGAACAAAAAATAAGCATGGGTGAGTAGTAGAAACCGTCTAAAATCGACGTAATTAGCAGAGCCAAAAGACAGCATGTGCTATGATTGACTACTACTTCTACTACAACTACTACTACTACTACGACGACGACGACGACGACTACTACTACTACTACTACTACTACTACTACTACTACTACTACTACTACTACTACTACTACTACTACTACTACTACTACTACTACTAGTACTACTGCTGCTGCTGCTGCTGCTGCTGCTGCTGCTGCTGCTGCTACTACTACTACTACTACTACTACTACTACTACTACTACCGCCGCCGCCGCGGCCGCCGCTACTTCTACTACTCCAACTACTACTACTACTACTACTACTACTACTACTACTACTACTACTACTACTACTACTACTACTACTACTGTGAGATCATGTAGTCGTGTTAGGATAATATTCTATGCCACACACAAGTCGCGTTCATGCTCGCTGGGTCGAGTTCAGCAGAGGTGAGCTATATGGATGAATCCAATCTGCTAATCAAGTATATGTCGTCATAAACAATTACGCCAAACGTGGGCTGACGTGACAATAACATACGTAATGAACAGGGTAGTCCATCATGAATTTTTAAATGTCCGTCAGTTGTACGAATTGTAGCCAGTCAAATTAGTTTCAAAATATTACACAGCCTACCTGGAAAGTTTTCTGGAAATTGAGATTCAGGGAGTTCAGGGTTCGATCGATGCCAAACGGGTAAAGTGTGACAGATCTTAGCTAGAGATGGGCGGGGCATAGCTAAACGTAGATTCATCCGATAGCAACAGTGTTAATAGACATGCCATGCTTATGACGTCATAATCAAATCAAATTGTTGAATTATAACGTTACAATCACACCGACTCTAATTTTGGATAGACAAGTTTTCTACTTTACGTCATAATCATGACATCGTCACACTTAATGGAGATTTATGCAGACACGGTACCCCTTCGTGCTATAGAAACAATGGTGGTAACCCATGGCAATGTGCCGTAGCAACTTTAACCTTACAGAAACTTTAACAATCATCTTCAAAGGAGAAAATAACAATTTGATTGACGAAAGAAAATTCAGTTGCTAGAGGTCACCGGTTCTTAATGAATCCCATTTGTCTTAACTATAGGCGTGAATGATGGGGGATGGGAGTAATAATATTAAAATTAAGTTTAAGTAAGAATTTTAATGAATGAATTCTCTCCCCATTTGTTCACTGCTCCACAACGAATATCTATACAAAATGGAATACGCAAAATACTGAATAAATTAATTGAAACAATTACCAGGATCTCCTGAGATCAAAGTTGAACATAGAATATGACTGATCACAACATTACCTATAACATACCCTTAATCCTTATCACCACCCGGAGCTTGGCCGAAGACAAAATATTCTTTAATATGGAAAATTCCCCATTTCCTCAGAATAATTCGCATAAAATATAATGCCCTAAATACATTTTACAGATAGATAATTTCTTATCTAGGTCTAACAAATTAAAGTTAAACAATTCCTTTCATCTAATTTCTGACATCATATTTATGTGAAGTCCGGTAAGTATAAAGTTCTTTTATATTGAAATGTCCAAATACAGATTAAATTTAACGCAATACCAGAAACAAATCCAGGAACATTTCTGACGGTTTCAGAAATGACATTACTAAAGCACCATGTCTCTGAAAAAGCTCATACACTATCCAGGTAAACACCCATGAACTGCTTCGTGTTAACATCCAAGTAAACACCCCATGAAACGGCTTCAGGTTAACATTCCATGAACTGCTTCAGGTTAACACTCAGGTCAACACCCATGAACTGCTTCAGGTTAACACCCAGGTAAACACCCCATGAACTGCTCCCGGTTAACACCCTGGTCAACACCCCCATGAACTGCTTCAGGTTAACACCCAGGTAAACACCCCTGATCAGTTATTAGAAAAATTACAAACATAAGGCGCTTAATTAAATAATTGCACTTTAAAGTATATCTTGCCTATTATGATAATAGATACTAACCACAAGCGCTAGATGTGTTAACTGTGGGATAATACATATTAACCCATACGTCTGTAGTCGAATGAGAAATGAAGGAACTAGCACAGCTCGGCATCTGTAACAGTAACGTCCGGTCGAGAGCATGCACCGTAACAAGAACATTATGACGCACAAACCAATTAACTATTGGAATTCCATTTTTAAAATGTCACGATTCCAACATGCATAAAAAATATATGTCATGATTTCAACATGCGCAAACAAATATATATATATATGTGTGCACCAAGTGAAAGTAAGACGGACAACTGACGAACAGGTAGATAAATAGACGGACAAAGGTCAGTCGACAGAACCGGTACACCATGGACTTATGAGCTAAACCTTAGATACATGAATATGTAACCCTTTCAACACAAAATAGCGACTTCAAAATCTCAATTACAATTTATTAAATATTCTGCTGAATATTTTGAAACGAACCAACTGGGAGCCGTGGCTGCCTATGACATCAACCATGCTGACTATGACATCAACATGTTCCTGTTGCACTCGCCCAAAATAACAAATAGCTTACCTATACGGTTGCCTGGTAATTGATATACTGTGACGCCAGGGTTCAGAGAGTCAAGTTTGCTTCATATGCATACAAGGGGAGAAACACATCACACTGATCTTACCACATACTCTGATTCTGTCCTACCTGTAAAGAAAACATATGCCTTATCAGCCATCGTCCTAGACAACCGTTACTCCAGATTTGATGACAGAAATCAATTCTTATCAATAAGAATTAATTCCACCAACAACTCTGACCAAAATAATGCCCCAAGACCTAGCACTGTAGACACTTTCACCACAGACAAATAGACAGAATCAGAGAAAAATCTAACTATCTCACCAGAACTGTTCCTTCCATATATGCGCTCAAAGTCTGAACTGGCCTCATCAGCTGCCGTCAATTGACCTAATCAAAATAATATAGTATGTGCTAGATTATATGCTAATCTCAGAAAGATGGTTGCATTTCAACTATGCAGTACAAAAACCCATTGTGATGGCAACTATTCTGTTCTTCGAACAGGAGAGCTAAAAGAACTTACATTCATCAAACACCTTATTTTCTTTTTTTAAATATAATAACAAAGTATACAAATAAACAATACAGTATATTTACAACGTGTACCATTCCTGGATCACTAGATAACAGCTGGTTCACTCCATGGATCCAGAAATAGGTTAGCCCTAACAGGCTAACATGTGAGTAGGGTAATCCGACCTGAAATCCGAACTTACTCCTTTCATTGTGTTACCGGTTTTCGAACTAACTAAACCTCCCGACTCTTGATGGGGCACTTATTATACTGGTGGAACCAAATGTCTCATGGTTATACACGCTGTGGAGTATATATTGGATGGAACAGGTTGACAATTACTAATTGGAAATATAACCAGTTTTCGTATTTTTCAATATTACTCCAACAACTAACGCGGCCAAATATTGGAAACACCAGAGCCACACACATCAAGAAATTATAGAATCGGAATGAATTAAGTGCAACATAATGAAATAAAGTCACTATTCCATTTGCACTTCAAAACATCCCCATCAATTCCATCTTTTCCCATGCGGTCCATCCAAAGGTTCCCATATTTTAACGGGAATTTTAGACTTGATAGGGGGAGGGGAAAGGATATGATAATGATGATAACATTCTAAATATGTATTCTAATTATATATATATATATATATATATATATATATATATATATATATATACAATATACGAGCATAACTTACCCAACTACCGGCCAAATCTATCAACAGGATTCCACACTTAGATTCACGGAGTCATTCCTTCCCAGTTGACTTGTCAGTATGTGAATGGCTATCTTAAACCATCCTTTAACCAAACACCCAACTTTCTAGCTGTCCGGCCAATCAGAAGCGAACCTGAGTTTCGCGTGCAAAAACAGCGCGAAATACATTTCATCTGCCTACGTGCCAACTTAAAGTTACCCTTAAAGTTATCCTGCCCTAACATATAAAAGAAATTTATAGACAAACCTAACCATATCCCAAAACACAACCTGACTGAGACAAGTGATTTTGACACAGCAAATCACTCTGTCACAGCAACATAAATCAGCTGCAAGGATTTCACATCAAATCATAAAAGCAGATAGTGTCGCTCCCAGACAGAGTTGCACAACCTGTCCCTTACATCTTGTTGGGAACACTTTCGCTGGACGTCAAAATACACATAAGTGTCCTCTCACTACTAGACAACATTTGACCGAATGAAGACACCATACTGTTCGACATATGTATTCGAGAAACAAGTATCAATGTCACTGCAGTTGATAACTCTTTCAGCTATGCCAGAATCCTACTTGGCCAGTACGGACTTCCGTCTATACACTTCCTGCTGGACTCACCGTTTAACAAATTAAGATGGAAAAGAGGGACCAAGAGATCAGTAGAATTTTACAGGACAGAGCAGCTGACTACTCCAGTAAGACCGCATCCATCCTTAAGGTGTATGTACATTACAGACTTGGTTCGTGATTCATTGACTTGGCTACTGATTCCTGCGTTTTCGCGTTCCGGAAGTGAAATATGTACTGACGCCATTCCATTCCGACCGGGAACCGAGTGTTGTTCTTGCTTCGTCAATACCAATGGTTACTGATTCGTACTTTTTAAGATGGTGTCGTCCAGCTTTTTACAACTTATTTGAATGACGAAATCTCGTCAATGTGTTGGTGTCCGCGGTCGTCTGCAATTTATTTAGACTGAATTTAAAGTATAAAATGCAATGTGATCAAATTAATTAAAGGTAATTTTATTTAGAATGCTTGTTTTTTGCCTAGAAACTACGATCAGCAAACGTCCCCAATTCGCATAAATCCCGTTTTGGCGTTGCTGGTTCGAATCAAGTCCATGTTACGAATCAAGACTGCAAATTTACGAACCAAGACGGTCGCTAACACGCACCCTATAGCTCAATCGAACTAGGTGTACTTAATCACATTGTCTGCCAGTGTGTTGATGGCAGGGATCGGGCGATGGGTTCTAACCAGTTACCCAATCATACCCACCGGCACATCATGCATTTGTAGACTCAAACATGGAAAGACTGCGAGTCTGTAAAACAGACTAGATTTATTGTTATCCAAAAACGTACAGAACTGGATTGACGTAGCAGCAGCAGCAGCAGCTTGTCATCTTCACAGTTCCAAACCACTACGCTAGTCAGGGCATGTGCTACCACGAGTACTGCTCGCATTGTAGCTCTGCCTACGAAGAAGGGGGGAAGGCAGCGAGTCATATGCTAAAAGAGGTGAGTACCTTCCATAGCTCTGGGACAGACCTTTCCGAAGGCGGTGTTTCTAGCGGAAAAAAAATGCAAATTCGGCGACTGACTTAGCCATCAAAGCAGAGATTTTAATCCACATTCCCTTCTCGTTCATCTGATTAGGGTGGCTTAAGTCCGTGATCATCATGACCGTGTGCCGTCAAAATAGGAGATAGTATGCTATGAGCATCACACCGCGATGCTCGTAGCCTACTATCTCCTATGTTGACAGTACCAGACCGCTACTAGTTGTTGCTATTGCTGCTGTACCGTCTTCCTCAGTGCCGACAGTAGACACAGAGGTTGAAACCAAAGATTTTGCTTGAGAGGAGTAAATGTCAATGATTATGATGCGGTTTCAGCAAAGGATTAGAGCGACGTGAACTGGAGATGAAAATGTGGTGACTAAAAGAAAGAGCAGCTTTCTCGCTGATATATTCTCGGAGGCTAACATCTTTAAAAGTCAAAATATCGAAATTAGTTATTTTTCCTTTCCACTAAGCATGAGTTTGGAAAACCTACGCCAGTCTCCTTCAAACTAGTTGAATGTTGAATATTGACACACACATCCCTAGTACCAAGTGTGCCATTAGCTATATTCATAATTAGAATGCAGTGTAAGGCTGCGCGGTATGGTATAATTCAAAGCCTGTGACGATCTCAATTTTCAAACCAGTTTGAACCATATATCGGTTTATGCGGTTGGGTGGGGGCAAAGAAGGAATTGGTACAATTAATGTATGAATATCTTTTTGTAAACGTATAACAAATATACATGTGTTTTTGGGAACGTTTAAAGCAATATTCTCGCTCACAACTATTCATTTCTATATAAGCATTATGAATAAGGTATGGGCTATAACATTCATTTCGGGATACGCCAGTAGGCCAAATTGTTAAAATCTGGACGCTTACAGACTAACAATAATATGTGTTCCATCTGTATTCGAATTAATTAATAGTCCAATCATCTCATTTATCGTGTGCTTATTAATTACCTGTTGGACAACGGGATGCATACCTATGTTAACGAGTTACATAATGCTATAATAGTTTGCTAGGTCAAAACCGTTGCTGCCATGGGCGGGAACACCGTTCAATCAATTTGACTCAATTTAAAATTCATATGACAAGTTGTCATTGAGTGGTATAGTTTGCTTTGGATATGAGCAACCCCAGTAATGTTCAGTTTGGCCTATTACAAAAGGGTGCGTGTATCAGTAACAGTGTATGGCTTGGTTGGAGAATGGCTTCTTATCGAAATAAGCCTATTATATAATGCGATCTGACCTCACTGGTCCAGGTGGCTCGAAACATCTTCAGCAGGTCTTGCAACATTGACTGCCCGGCTGATTATTTTGAGAACAAATTCACAGAAAGTTGTTTCATCAACGATTTTCAGCCAATTTGTTATCAACACGTTGCCTAGTGACACTTGTCTAATCCGCTGACTATATTGACAACAATTTGACGGAACGTTGTTGCTGCTATAGGCAGCAACAGCATTCAGTAAACGTGTTATAGATATTTGTTTTTATTTGCACCACAGGACATTTAAAACTGGTATTATACTATGCTGTGCGTACTACGCACTCACCGTGGAAGCCAGCACACGAATGGCCAGCATTAGCATTACGAGAATGGTTTTATTCGAACAATTGCTCACCGGCGAACACGATAACGTCTGAAATAATGGCCTCCGCAAATATCTATCTAATATGGCGGCTGCAGTCCAAGTTAGTTAGTGTCCATAAATTAACAAATAGTCCTAAATTTAGCTAGAATATGTATATCATTTATGAACATATGAGAACTTTAAGATAAACTCGTCATGTGGACTACCTGTTTCTAGTAGCTGATAGTTAAATCAAGGTTTCAATAATTAGATTTAGATATAGGTAATCATGTGTTTTTACATAAATGCGATAAAATAACTCATTCACAGAGCATGAGACGCATCCATTACTCGCTGAACAAGTGTACATCATGCGACTTAAAGAACGAAAACATTTCATCCGAAATTAGGTTATATTAGCACTTTGAATACGAAATATAAAAACAGATTTAATCTTCGAAATATTTTTGCGAAACTAATTTAACTGGGTTTTGTTGCTGCATACAACAGAGGCTTATTGCAGTCACATTAGTTCGAAAGTATTCGCAAAGTTTACATCAGAGTACCATTAATTATACGCAATTTAGTGGGAACAGAAAATTTAAAAAACGAGTCCGTGTTTTAATCCATTAATGGACACATTGGATAAATACTATTGTAAAGTTGTCAGGGAAAATATCGATTTGCAGAGTAAAGAATATTTTTGCAAATTTACCACTGGAATAACGGGTTTCGTCATCGCACCAGTCATTCCAGTGGAACATTTAAAAAATAGTCTTCTCTTGGTCCGCAAATTGACAGCTCTCAACACCAATGCAGACAACGATATTGGCGAACTAGGTATCAATATTTATGACAAAATCATGATTAAACGGTATTGGCTAAATCGAAAATGTAATTAAATAAACTCGGTTTTTCGGTTTGAGACATGATAATGTTGTAGTAGTAGTAGTAGTAGTAGTAGTAGTGGTAGTAGTAGTAGTGGTGGGCAAAAGCGAAGAAGGACTGACTGCAGCTGTAGGATGTTTCTACTACTATTGATGTCTGAAGTTTCAGCGAGATTGGATGAAATCTGAATGAGGAGTAGTAAAACGAATAAGAACATGACTAAACTTTAGATATCAATTCCGGATCTAAATGTTATCTACTGTTATCTAAACTGGTTTGATTTTCCTTACAGAGAGAGTAAATAAATATTATGCGAAGAGACCTCGCATTCAAACTATGTCACCAAAAGTCAAACCTTTAGTGACGTCATTTTATAGTAGCATCAATTGATGTTACGTCATGTGATTTTATCTTCAGATGCTTGATTGACAGATCTGATTCATGAATTATGAGACTGTTATAGCTTGAATTAAATAATCTTCTGGCATTTCTTTAAGTAATTAACCCTTTAAATATGCAATTTTGCTTGTTTTTTTGCAAATTTACCACTGTAATGACTTACTCTGATATCCACCACTTTCTGTGTACTGATTAGCTACAGCCGATAATTCAGTTGCCGGCAAGCGTAATTACAATCATCTCGATAATAACTGACCTGCGATTGACGGCAGCCGATCGTAGAAGTAGAACATGCTCTACTCCAACGATTCGGTAATTTTTGGACGGCGATTGACGGCGATCGACAATAAAGTGATCGTAGGTACGCTCACACCTGTCGCAGACTAAATCGGTCGCTGGGAGTTGCCGATAGTTGCTAGAAAATCAAGCGGCGACTAGTTGAGTTGCAGTGCAAGCTCGACCTGACCGCAGCTTTAGCTACATGTCGGGTCTATTCCAATCCGGCGATTGGAAGTGAGGTTGACTTCAGTTTGTTTTGGGTGATTCTGAAGACTGGGATGCCATTGTTGTAAAAATCAGCAAACTG
>CM067359.1:166011347-166123847 GCA_034401795.1 Chaetoderma sp. LZ-2023a
TTGTTGTTTCCCTTGGGCTGTTAGTTCCCAATATACTTAGCTTGTGTAATATTATAATGGTATCCTATGTGTCGAGCTATTATTTGCATATCCCTCATTGACAAAACAACTACAACACAAATGTGTTCCTTGGTATTGTTGCTGCCAAGCGCCATCGAAAATGATAAATCATATCTGCCCCTCAAGGGTATGACGTCATAATTCATTAGGTCACATGTAAGCCGACGTCATAATCATAATTACCAGAGAAGAGATAATTTATGTAGCTTCTCGAATTAAAATGATGTATGATTGCTCAATGGAGAACTCCCGTGTTAGCTCGTTCTCGCAACACCATCGGACCGTACTAATGGACCTTTACGGTTTTAGCTATGCCCCGCCCATCTCTAGCTAGGCTCCACCCACACTTCGCTCGTGCTGGGATCGATCGATCTCTAAACACCCTGACTATCAGTTTCCAAAAAAATACACATTTAAGCTGTTGAATATTTTGAAACCAATTTGACTGAGTTCTGTTGCAACAGCGCCCAGTCAAATTAGTTTCAAAATATTCAACAGCATGTTTATTAAATAGCAAAGAAGTGCAAATACATACAATTCATGCAACGTGTCGGAGTGTTTGAGATTTGGTGACGGTCTATATGGAACCCTTTGTGACGTAATGATTGTGACATCATCATACACGGCTGAGCTGATTATGACGTCATACGAGGGCAGACGATGGATGGATACTCTGGAAAGGTGAACGTACGTTACCTCTTGTCTGTCTGGAGTTCCGACGTCACGAAGGATTAACCCTCTGCCGGCTGCAGAATGGTTTTAGCTATGCCCCTCCCATCCCTATTTGAACTCCGCCCATGCTTTGCCCGTGTTGCGATCGATTGTTCCATGAACTCCATGACGAAAAATTCCCAGATGATTGGGTGCTTTTGCTGTCATGGGCTGTTGAATATTTTGAAACTAATTTGACTGGCCTGCCCATTGCAGCAACCGCGCCCAGTAAAAATAGTTTCAAAATATTCACCAGAATGTTTATAAATACTAAATGGTGACATACATTTGTAACAAAAACGCTTGGTCCGTCATCAAGTACGTGTTGGCGACGAACTTAGCTACGTTATTCGTGACGTAATTGATTATGACGTCAACCTACACGTCACGTAGTTGATTATGACGTCATATGATTGATGAATAAACTGGAATCCTCCATTGAATTATTAGTTTTGAGATGTAGCATCATATTTCATGACGCATAGTATATCTCATAACATTTTGCTTTTAATTTTTAATTATTAGTCTCACTATTCTTAGTAGTATTACTATTGAAAAAATGTATTGCCAATGTATATATGTAAATATCAATTTGGATTTTATTGTAAAATTATTGTGTGAAATTGTAACATTCGCCTTTTATAGTCTTGTAGGGAAAGGGTCGAATCTAAGTCAGTTTGAAGTAACTCAATCCCATTGTTATTAATTGACAATAAAATATCTCTAAAACAAAACATTTTGCCAATGGCGCTGGAAAATGGCATACGCCATCGTTGCTAAGCAACGCAAGTCATTCAGACGCGTTGTAATACAGTACAACTCACAAATACTTTTCAAAATAAAAATTCCAGAAACATGCTGGTTAGTACAATTTTGAACAGGGTGGAAGCAATTTTGTGTTGGATATTTTGGACTATGGCAGAAATGACGTCCAATCAACTCAAGTTCCAAATATCCAACGCTGCGCATTCATTTATTTTCGAAATGCCGTATGTTATCTCTGAGCTGTAATGTACACTTTTGTTTTCAACTCACGTCACACGCGCCCTTGATAACATAGGTTGCCGGCCCTGTATTCGGTGCAGTAACATTATAAGACTGTTTATGCTATACGGAGATGTTACTACGTACTTTTCAATTTCAATATTCTCCTGAGTGCGGTGTACGACAGTACGAGGATTAATATAGAAACGGATAGGCAATACCGGGAACAACGAGAGTGCAAATATACATCTAAACATGTCATAACATATTTATGTCATTCAAAGTTTAACACTAGGTTATATTGCAGGTCCTGCATTGGGCTCTGTCTTGGGCACCGGTATACAGCTTATTTCTTCACACTGATGTGCGCGGTATAGGTTTTAATCATTTAATGGATACATTTGGTTAAACAAATCAAAATATTTGCTTACTGGATGTCCATTTGTAGGCCAAGAGAAGCCTAATTTGAAAATGTACCATTGCAATGACTTGCTGGTAAAATTTAAGAAAAGATAGTGTTCTCTTGGCCTGCAAATGAACATTCCAAAAAACTACTGAAGAGGATGGTGTTTGCCTGTTTCGGCATGTAAGTGTTAACATGTCCTTTATAACAAAGGCACCGTACATATTCATCGCATACACACATATTATAAATCACTTTAAATATCTATCATATTGGCAATTAATATACATTTCATTTGGTGTCTGGGCAATTTACCATCATTACGCAGGCACGTGGACGCGGGGTGGGGGGGGGGGGGTGGGGGGGGGGTTCTCTCTCCTCATCCTCCTCTTCCTCCCCCCCTCCTCCTTCTGCCTCCTTCTTCTTCTTCTTCTTCGAGGAAGGACGTGCTTATTTCGCTCTGAATTTATGCTTGAATCAACGTGTTTGAAGATTATCGTTTCCAAATTTTGTGCAATATATATATTAAAGTGTTTTTGTAAATATGTGTATTATTTTTTACTGTAATTGTTGGATTAGTGACAAATTCAGTGTGTCTAGTGACTATATATAGTGTGTCCAGTGACTATATATAGGTAGGTAATATGTCCGGTATGCAGTGGACATTGCTATCGCCAGCCTTGTTGGCTGGTCAGTGCAGGACTCACTTGATTGGCCTATTGTTTATGAACATTGTGGTCTCAGCTGGTCAGTTTTGCCAGTAAAAGACAGCTAGAACTGCCCCCCCCCCCCCGCATGCAGTTATGGTCTCGGATTATGAACCGTTTTCAGGCATTGATATACAGAACGGTGTAAGAATTGATTGCTTAGCCGGAGTTTCGCTTGAGGCATATGTTAAAGGGGTGGCTTCGGTTGTAACTCCGGCTAATATGGTAGCCGCGTCACGAAGCAAAGGGGCCATTCTGATTTACCTGAAAACTGACGATGACGTAACAAAGCTATGCGTAGAAGGCGTTCAAGTTGCCGGCGTCTTTCATAATGTTTATTCCCTAGAAAATGAACCAACAAAACTCATTGTTTTTAATATACCGCCATACATAGCGAATTTTATAATTACACGATCATTAGAGACATATGGCAAAGTAATTGGGAATGGGTGAGCAATGCCGCTGGGCTGTAACTCCACCGAATTGAGACACGTTAAGAGTTTCCGTCGTCAATTCCAAATCATGATTGATAAAACAAGTGTGCCAGATTACAAAGGCATCGTGTTCGCTAGAAAAACGCACAGGCTTTTCACAAGTAGAGACGAAATAATCCGTTTTCAATGTAGCAAAAAAGCACACTTCCAATGTTCCTACCAGCTTCGTGACGTCACTGAATCACTTTGTGACGCCACTGATAATGATAAAGTTAACATACCTGTTACTGGAGACAGTGACACTAAATTTCCGAGAATATGGGCATTGCCGCAGACAGACAAAGGTACACAAACAGTGAATCAGTCAATATCTAATGAACAAAAGCCCTCTAAGATAACATCTCCTAAGATCAAATCTGGCAATCGTTTCGAAGTTCTAAACGCGCTTGATGACGACAACATGGAGAATGTTGCTGACACGCTCACGTCTAAATCGGCCACTGTTTTTCCTAATAGTATGAAAGACATGACTCATAGAACGTTTCCATTATTACCGTGGAGGCACAAATATACAGGAAAAATTGTCTAGTGTCCAAATACATGTAGAAACTGAAAGTGCTCCCATTTCAACGCAGGAAAGTATCGGTCAGATAGACGATGCCATCACGATACTGGAGACTAAAGATTCCTCTGTGCCTTTCAAACCCGGCCATGACCCATGTGATGACATCACAATAGCAAATGTAGACGTAACACCAATTTCACAGGAACTGATACTTCCAAATTATCAGGACGACGAAAGCTCCGATGCGAACAGCATGCCCGTTGTATCCAGGCCTGCATTTAGATATGTGGGGGCCCTGGGGGCAAATGATGAGCGGGGGGTGGAAGGGGGTGGGGTTGGGGGGGTCTGGGGGTCCTCCCCCAGAAACTATTTTCCATCTAGGTGCTCTGAGACGGCCAGAGAGTCTACTTTTAGGGTGAATTAGGGCGCTTTCTTTCGTTGTAAAATTATTTTATTTTGCAAATTTTCGTAATTAACATTGTTGCCGAACACCAAACAAGAATTATGGCCCCCACAAATATTAGAATCGAATTATATGCATGATTAAGAGTTCTAAACTACTAAAGTGTGCTTTAAATGTCCTATAACGTCCCAAACAGTGCAAAATTTTTATTTTCATTTTTTAAATTGTGGTGGCCCCTTACTTGTGGGGCCCCGGGGCCTTTGCCCCGCTTACCACCCCCTCCCCCCCCCCCCCCCTCCCTTAAATACGGCCCTGGTTGTATCGGAAATATCAGACATGACAGACTTCTCCGAATGAAGGGATATAACTCATTCCCTTGATGGCGTTAACATATTTGTGGAACGTATCATATATAGGAAAAATGTTGTTGAACGATGTAATACGTTTCAACCGAATCTGAAGTTGCACATGAATTGGATGTTTCGATTGAAAAAGCAACAACACGTTAATTCTGTTTTTATGTTACACGTAATTAAGATCGTAACAAGGTAACATCATAGTCTCAAACATTAATTCATATATTAGTAATTCATAATGATTTATCTGTTATCTACAATAACTTGACATGTATAATATAACTTCAATGGGTTTAGTATTTATCCCGATTATGGCTTTCGAGATTCCTTCAAGCGTTTACAATTTTTGTAATCAATTGCGAACAGAAGCAAAGGCTGATATAGCATTTGTGCAAGACACACACATACCCATCTTTCTGATGAACTTATATGGCGATTAATATGGAAGGGAGAAATGATTATTTCGCATTTTAGCAATAGTACTGCTGACATGGTCATGCTCTTAATACTTTGAATGTTGTTCCAGGTAGATTTTTACATGCTGCTGTCAAAATAAATGCTAATCATTTTTACTTAATTCACCTCGTAGATGTGTTTAGTTCTTTACATCCTTCACCGAGAATTTGTACTTGGACGCGATCGGATGGTGTTTCCTCTTGACTAGGTAGATTTTATAGTTCAACCATTTTTAAACCGTTCATAACATCATGCACAACTGTACCTTGCAATGATTCTGACCATTCTATAGTTTGTGTTTCCATTCAATTAAAAAGACCTAAGCGTAAACGTGCTTATTGGTACTTGAATACGGATTTTCTAAATGAAAAATAATACTGTAGCCTAATCATTAATTTGTGGGGGAAATGGCGGGGAAGAGCTTCTAATTTTCATAACATACAAGATTTGTGGGACATGGGAAAGAAGCACATGTGTACATTATCTCAATGTTTTTCGCATGGACGCGCGAGTATTTTAAAGGAACAGCGCATGCGCTTACACACTGATATAGAGCAATTGTCAAATCAAGTGCCATGAATGCAGAATTATGTAATAGACTAAACGATAAATAAACGCTTTTTGACACTCTTCTGAGGCAGCAAACAAAGGCTGCATGGGTGCAGTCCCACTTTCAACATATTAACGATTTGGACAGCGCCACACAATACTTTTTTGAACTTGACAACAAACGAAGTATAAATACACATTTTCCAATTTGCAATTGCCAGATGGAACAATTGCAACTGAAGATTCCGATATACTGAATTATGCCTCTGAATCTTATAGCGATTTGTACAATAATACCGGAATTTGTAAGCACTCTGAAAATGTATTGTTATTGTCATTTGATCTTTCACAACTTACTGAAACTTCAAAGAGTGATCTAGAAAGGCCCACTTAATTGTCTGAATTATCCACTGCAGGTTACAAACTAAATAATAATAAGTCACTAGGAATAGATGGATTACCTTCTGAATATTGTAAAACCTTTTGGGACACAATAGGCAATGCTTTTCTTGTTGTCTTTAACCAATCTGGAAATGAGATGCCGGAGGGCGGTGACCACGTTGTTGCCTAAGAAAGACGATCTTAGCCTTCTAACCAACCAACTAGCGGCTAACGTTTTATACAACCCTATGAAAACAGTACGTATGATTACTTTATTCTGCGGCTCTCGTAATAGAAACATCCTACAGCTGCAAGCAGTCCTTCTTCACTTTCGACCACCGCGTCTTGTCCTCAGCCAAAAGCTTTAGCTTCCTCAGGTCCATTCTTGACTTGAGTGTACGGATTCCTGCTTTCTTGAGGTGATCTCGTCGCACGCTTAGCAGATTTATACAATGAGGTCATCTCTTGGCTTTGTATTTGCTGGCTCCGAGTAGAGCGAATTCCAAGGCTCTCTGTCCTGATGTCTCTTCGGACATCCTTGTCACATGGCCAAACATGGACCATCTTTGCTGGCCGACGTTTACAGACAGCGGAGATGTATTACACATCTTGTATAGTGTATCGTTGGAAATTATGCTGTCTGGCCATCGACATCCAGTGAGGGTGCGTGGGTATCTGCGGTGACATGGAGTGAGTTTGTCTATAGCTGCCTTTGGAGCTGCCCATCTGTTACAGTTATACAGCATCAATAATACGCAGGTTGTATTGAAAACAATATTACCTGGCATAATAATGGAGACCAGAGGTACTGCATACCAAGACGGAAGATCGCTAATAATATTAGATTAGTAATAGATGTTGTAGAATATTCCAATTGTCTTTCCATTTCACTTGCTATTGTCTCACTAGACCAAGAAAATGTATTCGACCGTGTACGCCATCAATATTTGTTTGACACTCTTTCAGCTTTTGGGTTCGGAGGATATTTTTCAAAATGTATCATAACTTTGTATACAGATGTACATGGTCTTGTAAAATATACAACTCATTTCCTGTACCCTTTTCGTTCAGATGTGATATTAGGTAAAGTTGTTCTTTATCAGGTGCATTCCATACCATTTACATAGATCCGTTACTAACATAACTACATTCAAATCAACGATTAAACGGAACACCCTTGCCTGATACAACCGATGAAAAAATAGTTGTTTCAGCTCATGCAGACAATACGACATCGATGATGTGACGGCGTTCGCCACATATAATCAAGATTTCGTCAAGTTACAAAAAGGATTGGATATACACGAAGCTTCCTTTAATGCTACGATTAATTTAGAGAAAACTGAAGGTCTGCGGGTGGGCCTGTGGAAAAGTTGTACCGATGAGCCATTGGGGATAAAATGGAATAACAAAGGGTTAACGATTCTTGGGATATTCATTGGAAATTCCGTAGATTTTTCTAATCAGAATTGGATAAAACTGGAATTTGAGGTTATTAGTAAACTGGCTAATTGACATACTATGTCTTGAGCCCTCTGAATTACTATTACAATCTTCTAACTGCGTCTAAATTGTAGGATACATGTACTGTCATTGACCCACCAGCTGATCTTGTGAATTCAATTCAGAAATGTGTAATTAATTTTGCATGGATTACTGCACAGGTGCAGATAGTGATTAAAAAACCCTTGTACCAGATGATATAGACATTGTCTGCGGAGGCAAATCATAGACTATTCATCAGCACTGTTGAAAGCACTTGCTTCCATTGTCATCAAAAAGAGCATATTCGAGAGTTCTGCCCTGCTAAATGCGCTACCGATCGTATAGACAGATCAGCTCTAAGGACATTGTGATCGTTAATGAGTTCCGTACTAGTGATGTGAACGACCCCACCCCCACCCGAGTTCAGAATACACGAAAATAACTTTCCCAAACTGGGTTGGCCTGCATTAACATAGGGAGGTAAAGCCAACGAAAAGCTGATTAAAAACACCGTTATTGCGTTGACCAATAAATCACCATGTACATCGCAACGGCAGAAAACCGAGCTAGGAAATCGCTTTGAATTATTGAGTTCATTGGACGATGACAGTATTGATGACGTCATTACATAGCCAGAAACAGACAATAACATGTTCGTGTTTGAAAATGTAGCCCCTCACCATGATAATACTCATATAACCGAAACTGTTGTTGATACTGTTGATGTACACAATGATCCAACACCGTCGCAATCGACTGAAGCGTCCACCAGCAAAACAGAAGTGCTGACAGGTACCCCTATAATGACCACACAGGAACTGAGGTGAGCTGGATAATAATATCTCTATACTCGGGAACAATAATGCTCCTAATATCTCACTGATTAAACCAGGTCATGACCCTTCTGTCCGTGACAATGACATTCTAGAAGCTGGGGATATACCACCTGTTTCTAAAAACATACTTGATTCATGTGATGAGGATGGTACGGACACAGACAATATGTCTGTTGGTTCAGAAATATCTGATATCGCAGATCTTTCTGAATCAAGGGAGGTAAGCCAATCCCTATGTGATGTCAAATCATTCATCGAGAGCTTAAAGTACGGTAAGAACGTTGTTGAGCGAGGCAAAGAATACCAACCTAATTTAAAGCAATTAATGCGCCAGATGTTTCGGCTAAAGAAGCATCCAGGTTTGGACGCTTCTTTCAGATCTCGTATTCGTAAAATTGTAACAAGGTTGCATCGTAATTTGGAGAAATAATCCGTTGTCAAACTATATTTTGTCAAAGATTTTTTATTGTCTATTATTATTGAAGAATTCATTATGGATACTTTTCACATAATTGTTGTTCTTTTTCTATTACATTTTACCATGGCATCACTCTTCTTCTTCTTCTTTTCGATCGCTGGTATCACAGAGCCATTCTCAAGATGAAATCTGTGGTTTTCTGCAGTTCTTCCACAGGCCCATACAGCTTTTCAAGAAAAGAGGTTGGCAAAGGCCAAATCTCTTCTCTCAGTAGCTGATACGTACTGCAACATTGAAGTATGTGCTCTGTGGTCGGTTCTGCTTCTCCACAAGGACAAGCGGCCGATGCCGTAAGGTGGAACCGCCTGTACATGTGTTGGTTTAGTCTGTTATGTCCAAATCTGAGACGAAAAATGGTCTTTTGCTCTGGCCTCGAGAGATGATGGTAGGCATCATCTGATTGAGGTGTTCCATAGAGTGACTTGATGATAGTCTTCATCTCTGTATGGGTAACCATGTTTTCTGGCTGATTCTCTTCTGCACCCACCTTTGCCATGTTGTCCTCATTTCCTTGGACTCCACATTGTGAGGGGATCCACTGCAATGCTATCCGAAAGCATTTGATGGTGTGTAGTGCTTCTTCAAGTTGTGGCAGCTTACCTTTGATGATAGCCTCAAGGACGGTGCGGGCATCAGATAAAAATACAATTTGTGCTTTAGGGTCTGCTGTTCTACTGATAGTATTAGCTGCATGAACCAGTGCTTCGACTTCAGCTCTGTAGTTTGTGCAGTGTTTTCCTGTCGATATTGCAGCTGACTCATGTTGTCCATTTGGATACTGTATGTGCAGTCCGATACCTCCGCTCCTAATTGCATCTTTGGCTTATCCATCTGTGTAGATCCTTATCCATGTCTCGTGAGGGTACATTTCTTCCAGCATGGCTAGGGTCAGGGCCTTCTTGCTCACATCACTATGTTCATCTTTGGTTGTGAGATGAGGTACTGCGGTGCGAATAGCTACGCTCTCTAGTTTGTGTTCCCTGGGTGGAGGATTAGGGGTGTGGTTTGGGTCTTCTATTTGTGCTGGCAACATATCTTGGTGTTTTCTTTGAAGTGTGTTTGTCTCTTTAACAAAACTTGATCTTTTAAGTCTTCCTGATGACAGCTGTGTTTGCCTGATCTTCATCGGGTGGTCGTTGAACGATTTCAGCCTTGCAGCTTGGATCAGTGCTTTGCATTCACTTCCTTTGCTAAGTGGTGGGATGCCTGCTGTCTGCTCCATTTGTTCTATTGGTGTTGATTTCATTCCACCAGTGATGATGCGCAATGCCTGGTTTTGTACTCTGTCGAGGTTCTGTTGATGAGATGTAGTTGCTGTCATCCATGAGCTGGATCCATACTCAAGGTGTGGTCGTACGGCACTTAGTTAGATGGTCTTGAGAATCCTTTCATTGGCACCCCACTTTGTTCCTGCCAGCTTACTCATGATGTGTAGCTTTCTTCTGGCATTGTCCTCTGCATTCTGGATGTGTTCCTTCGATGTTAATCTTCTGTCATAGGTTACTCCCAGGTATGGCTGCTGGTCTTCGTACTCGAGTGGAGTACCGCCCAGTGTCAGATTGTCAACCTTGGTGTTGGTGGACAGTGAGAATAGCATGGCTGATGATTTTTCTTTGTTGATGGTCATACACCAGCAATTGGCCCAAGCTGCGATTCTCTCCAAGGCGAGCTGCATTCTGTACGTGGAAGTCGTTGTGTACTCCTCGGTGCACCAGAGTACGAGGTCATCTGCATAGAGAGCTGCGTGGATCCCATTGGGCAGCCCTGCTGCAATGTCATTAATGAAGAGTATGAGAACAGAGTTGGTGATAATACTCCGCCTTGTGGCACCCCTTGTCTCAGCAATACATTCTGTCCAAATTGTCCATCCACCAGCACCCTAGCTCTGCGATTGTGGAGGTATGATTTAGTCCATCGGAACATGTTTCCACCGATGCCTGTGCGCCGGAGCTTCACGAGGACGCAATCCTTCCACACCTTCTCAAATGCCTTCTGCAGATCGATAAAGGCAGCTAGCATCACCTTCTTGACTTGAAAAGTGTCCTCTATGACCTGTGCAAGATGTGGTGTTTGATCTTCTATGCTCCTGTATGTTCTGAAGCCGGCCTGCTCTGAAACTATAATGTTCTCCGACTCCAGGTACCACTGCACACGCTGGTTGACGATGCTCTTAATGGTCTTGCATATGCAGCTTGTAAGACTGATAGGACGGTAGCTTAGCACGTTCACCTTGTTCTTCCCTTTTTTCAGAATAGGAGTCATTCTGACTTCCTTCCAGCACCGAGGAACCTCTCCATTGGTCCAACTGAGATTAAAGATGTCTAGCAAGTTGTGGAGAGATGCATTACCAAGGTGTTGGATCATTTCATTCGTAATGCCATCTGACCCAGGATATTTCTCCTTCTTTAATTGGCGGATAGCCTTCTACAGTTCTACTACACTAATGTCAACTTTCATTGCATCGTGAGTGTTGGTGTCTGTTCTTTCCTTTCGCTCTTTTCTAACCTCTTTTTGACGCATCGTGGTATAGAAATGTTGCTCTCTTTTGCATATGCCTTCGCAAAGGCATCTGCAGCCATCTTTCCTGTCAATGTGTATCCATCTTCTTCAAGAGTAATCTTCTCTCCCCCCCGACAGCCTCATCGTTCAGTGCTTTAGTAAGTCTCCATAGCGTTGTGGGGTCTCTCTCTAAATTAAAACCTGCCGTCCTTTCCCTCCAGCTTCTTCTTTTGGCCTCCAGCTTCGTCTTTAGATACCTGGCTTTAGTTTGTTGTAGCGTGAAGTGGTTTTCATGACAGGGATTACTCTCTGCATCGTCTCTGGCCTTGTCTAGTTTACCATGTGCTGCTTGCAGTTCTGCTGTCCAGTAGGGGCGGTAGTTTTTCCTGAACCCTCGAGGAATCGCTTCGTTGGCAGCCTTGAGGATACATGAATTTAATTCCTTGACCACGTTGATGTTTCTCCCTTCTACTGCTATATTTTGGGTAAGCTCATTGGATCGAATGCCGAACAGACTCCACTTTGCCTTCTTGTATTTCACCTTGGATGTTGAGGTGAACTTGTCGAACTACTTCCAGAAAGAGAGAGGAGGACTGGGCGGTGGTCGCTGAAGGTAAGCTGATCTGTGGGATCATTGACAAGTAAAAGGTGCTTTTCATCTTGCCATGCTTCAATGTCTTCTCCTCGTTTGTCAAGTGTGCTGTATCCCGAGCTCTGGGACTGGCTATTAAAGTCTCCCGCAATGAGGAAGGGGCAGCCCTGGACCTGGATTGTGTGAAGTGAGAGATTCTTGTCATTAGGGCAGTAATAATTGACAATGTCGATCACAGAGTTGCTGGTTGTTACCTTGATCCTGATATATCCTGCCTCTTCCATAAAGGTTTTGATCTGGCTGGCGTTCACGCTGTTTCGGACCAAGGTGATCACCCCACCTTTCTTCCTTCCTCTTCGATCACACCGGACAATCTGGTAACCTCTGATCTTAAATGGTTTCCTTCTTGCAGGTGTGTCTCTTGAAAGCAGCAAATATTAATGTTGTTTTCGTACAGGAACTGTTCTAGCTCTGATTTCTTGTTGGTAACCCCTTCTGCGTTCCACTGCATGAAGTTGATACTAGGGTTCTCTTTGGGTTTGGTCTTCTCTTTCGGTTGCCCAGTAGCTCTCCAATCTCGTCCCCTGGCTCCACAAGACGAGTTGATGGGACCTCCAGTAGCTGAGGGTGGGCTCCTTCGAGGCATGGAGCCCGGCTTTGCGCCTGCCTGACGGATCATCACAGGGCGAGCACCATTTCGGTTGATTCGATCTCCAAGTGTCATTTCATTAGCGTTGAGCATAATGCTCTGGGTTAGCCCCTCAAAATGTCTGGATTGACACCCAGAGGGTTACATCCCTGCGCCACGTTGAGGCCGAGCATATAGTCTAAAACAGGGGGGCATCAATATCATTTGTATCAATTAATACGAGAGGTTGTCGAGATTCATTTAAATGCATTCGGATGTTTAATGAACTGGGTTCAGAGGTTCTTATCGTTGTTGTGTTTGTACAGGACATGCACACTAATGTCATAGATGACTTATTGTGGGGATACACATGGAGGTGCGGGGCGGGTTTATCCCATTTTAACAGCAATACTGCTGGTGTGGCCATACTTTTTAAGTCTAAGCTTAATGTTCAAAATTTTAAAACTGTTAAAATTGTACATGGCAGAATTCTACATAGCACAGTTAAGATTCGTAATGATTAGTATTATATAATACATGTGTATAATCCTACAGAATGCCATGATAAGACAAAGTGCATCGAAGCCTTGGGAGGTCATATATCTTCATTGAGAGAGTCATATCCAATAATTGTACTGGCGAGTTTAACTGTACACTAGACCACGGGAAAGATAGGGCGTCTAAGGTCGAACCTCACCGACCAGCTGCTAAAGCACTTCAATCTATGATTAACTGTAAAACAATTCACTGATGTGTTTAGATGTTTATATCATTTTTCAAAGATAGTTACATGGCGTAGATCTGATCTTTTGTGGTATCACAAATCTGTATCCTTCCAGATTGTATAGGTTTTATGTTTCTGGTCATTATAAACAAATTGTCAAGTCAAGTATAACAGAGCCTTGTAATGACTCCGATCACTTCTACGGTAAGTTTATATTTCAGCTCAAATCCTCGAAGCGGAAAAGTGCATATTGGTGTCTAAATACTGAATTGTTAAAGGATAATGATTATTGCAATTTAATCACTGTCTTTTGGGGAACATGGAGGGGAAAATGTCAAATTTTGATTGCTTACAGAAATGGTGGGATATGGGGAAAAATCACATTTGTACCATATCACAGCATTTTTCACGCAATTGAGCCTGTACCTTAAGAAAGGGAAGAATGCACCTGCAATCTGATATCGATAATTTATTAGCCAAAGTACCGAAAACAAATAACTTATCTAATCAACTGAAACAAAAACAAACAATGTTATCATCTCTCTTAAAACAGTAGGCCAGGGGAGCGTGGGTGTGGTCTCGCTTTCAGCACATCAATGAGTCAGATAGTCCCACAAAATATTTTTTTACCACGAAAACAAACGTGGTGGAAAGAAGACAATTTCGCATTTAATGCTACCCGATGGTTCCATTGTAGACACAGACACAAATATATTGTCTTATGCTTCAGCTTTCTACAGTGACCACAAGAGAAATACACCCATATGTTAGCAATCTGAAAATATATTAAAAGTGATTTAGACAAAAAAGCTATCTGTCTTTCCGAATCCGTTCGGCAGTTATGAAATTAAATAACAATAAATCGCATGGCATTGATGGTTTGCCATCAGAGTTTTATAACACATTTGGGGAAACCACTGGCCAGGATTGGCTTGATGTTTTTGATCAATCTATTACAGATTTGCGATTACCCACATCGTGTAGAGGAACAGTCATCACGTTATTGCCAAAGAAAGGTGACCTTAGTCTTTTAAGGAATTGGAGGCCTGCATCTCTTGTGCGTTGATTTAAAGCTATTTTCTACAATCGAATTTGTAATGTTCTACCAGAAATAATACATAAGGACCAAAGCTATTGTATTCCAGAGCGGAAGATCGCTAATAATATTAGATTACTAACAGATATTATAGATTATTCAAATTGTATGCATTACCACCTGGTGTAGTGTTAGTCGACCAAGAAAAGGCTTTTGACTGCGTCAGCCATACTCACTTGTTGGATATTCTGAATGAATTTGGTTTTGGTCATTTTTTTCTAGATGCGTCCAAACTTTGTATTGTGATACTCACAGTTTGCTAAAATGAATAATTCCTTACCAATCCCCCGTGCCTTCAAACGGGTATCAGGCAAGGCTGCTCTTTATCTGGTGACTTATATAGTATATGCAGTGGACCACTATTACATAAGTTACATTCTGAAAGAGGCTTAAAGGGGGTATCTAGAATGAAATTATGTGTTATTTGCTCTGCTTATGCCGGTGATGTTACTGCTTTTCCTACATTAGATGAAAATATTGATGCATTGCAGTATTGGTTAAGGAGATATGAAGACTTGTCCAATGCGAAAGTTAATCTGGGAAAGACGGTAGATCTCTAGGCGGGTGTATGGAAGGGTACAATTGCCACCCTTTGGGAATACTATGGAATAGTGAGTGATTAAAGGTTCTCGGGGTGTGGGGGTGGGGAGGGGGTGGGTGTGGGGGTGGGGGTGGGGGTGGTCTATGTAAGGAATTCTGTTACGTGTTCAGACAAAAACTGGAAGGGCATGGAAATGAAAATTAACAATAAACTAACTGGCTTGCTCTTATTATCGAAAGCACTCTCATTAAGAGGTCGCATTGTGGTAACAAATCGTCTTGTTACATCCAAGCTTTGGCATAGATTTGCCGTTGTAGCCCCTCCTGTCAAGCTGGTGAATTCCATTAAAAAACGTTTAGTTAATTTCGTTTGGCAGGAAAAACATCGGGTGACGACGAAGGAGTTACTTTTTCTGCCCCTGTGAAATGGAGGACAGGGTTTGGTGTATTTGGTGTCTAGAATAACAGCCTTTCGTATGCGATATGTTCAGTCGCTCCTCGCTTTAAATGCCCTTCATCCGTGTTTGAGATTCAGTAGCTGGTTTCTGAGGCACGTTCAAAATTTGAATTATGATAGCCAGTTATGTTTTTAATACATTTTGATATAAATACATTTTGTGACATACTATCTAGCTTTTATAAATCCTTTTTAAGATCATGTTTTTTCTTTAAATTTACAAGAGTATCACAGCCTGCTTGTAGAGCCACACGTTTTTAATCCACTCACACAAAATACTATAACATGACTCACGTTTTTCTATGAAGATCTTATTAAAGCAACAGTCGCAGTTGTAGGTGATATTGTACATAATGATAAGAACATTTCAATTGACATCTTGTCTCTTGAATTCCGAAATCGGTCTGAACATGTTGTGGAAAAGTATTCCCAGTGAGTAGATTGATAGGCTAAAACGGCCCAACCATATGCCGCAATCATTGTATGAGATTGAGCTATTGTCTACAGTTAAAGATTGTGTATTCGCCGTATCTACATATATGAGCTGCAAAAACAGATTTCTATAAATTATCATTAATAAACTATTATGGAGTCAGTTTGAGCAATTGTGTCAATAACATATGTTTTGATATCCTATCATTAGATACTTCATCAGTAGCCTATTGCCGATGCGTTCATGGATATCCTTCTACCAATTGTGAAGGCGATCTGTCATGGATAATTTAGCACGGAGCATTAAACACAGGCACATTTCTTTACCGAGCTGGGTACCGTTCTAATAACGAGTGTGTAGAATGTGGTGAGCAAGAAGACCATGCACATATGTTCGTTACATGCTCACGTCACATACCGTTGCTTCTAGCTATCAGACGTACTGCTTTACTTTTGTTGGACGTTGATGCTTTTCACCGATTGATTATATACAAGGTGTTAACTGTCCTCAATGTTCTCGTAAATATGAACGCAAAATCCAACATCGTTTATATAACTGGGTTATTGCGAACACAAAAATGGCAACATACGTCACACGTCAACAAGTAATGGATGGACGTGAACAGATGATATGTAGCGTTGAAAATTGCGAACTTAATTTTAATGGAGTTTTGTGAACCATTACTGGCAAGAGGATTTGTCTCGTGACGTGCTGGTAGTGATTTGAGACGGGAGCCTTTTTATATCATTATGCCAGATCATTGTGCTCATACATTCGTGATCGTTATTGTTCCAGGGTTCCTGTTCGGTTGGGAGATGCATTGTTTTTAACATGAAGCTACGTCATGCATGATTGACATGTTTTAATGTGGGATGTAATTTGTTATTTTAAAACTGTAAATAAAGTACCACGAAAAGGCTTCTTCTTCATCTTCTTCTTGTACTGGACATTCTTACATCATGTTCAAAATTGCACTAACTAATATGTTTTTGTATTTATTTTGGAAACATGTGAGCGTATTTATGAGCTTTACTGTAGGGGCATATACACATGTGCAAATCTAATATCGTCGTAAAGCAATCTAGTGCGTTAGTAAGTGCATTGCTTTGTGATGCGTGGGTGTAGAATCATTTGCCAAATGTGTGTCTGACTTTTGCA
Source organism: Chaetoderma sp. LZ-2023a (assembly GCA_034401795.1). Lineage (NCBI taxonomy): Eukaryota > Metazoa > Mollusca > Caudofoveata > Chaetodermatida > Chaetodermatidae > Chaetoderma > Chaetoderma sp. LZ-2023a. The sequence goes on from CM067359.1 coordinate 166,028,283, forward strand.
ATAAAGTAAAGTGCTAGGATTTAACAGAACCTAGGCGTATAAGTGCTCCACAGTCGCCAATTTACCCCACGAACCTGATTGAAACCAGTTAACATGTGCAATTCTGTACATATCGTAACTTATAAGGCTATTAACACGATCGAGTCTATCTATAATACCTGCTGCAATAGACATAATCAACTTTCAGGCAGTGAGATATATTTCAAAGCAGTCTGAATATTTTTGACTGACGAGTTCCAAACCAGTGTTTAACAAATTTAGATTGAAAGTGGTTAATTGTACAAACATTTGCTTATTCAAATCGTAGAATGCTGTCAGCGATTCCCAGGGGTCTGCTCTGAGGAACAAATTGGATTTTCGCCATTGTTGCTTAGAGTGGCTGTCGAAAGTTGAACAGCCATATTAGAACATCGACGAAACAAAGTAGTCAATGATTCAATTTGACCTAGATGCCGGCTTGATGGTTTTGCCGTCCTACTCATCAGTCTGCCACCCCCACCCCACGCCCCCCCACCCCTTGACCGGCTTTGATAAGCAGCATCAACTAGAATAAATAAAACAGAACCGTAATAGAACTTTCCAGTTTTAGCTACGCCCCGCCCACCTCTAGCTAAGCTCCACCCACTAATCGCCGTGTTGGGATTTATCGATCCCCAATGGCCTGACTATCACTTTCCTGAGAACTATACAGGTAAGTTGTTGAATAGTTTGTAACTAATTTGACTGGGTGCTGTTGCCTCCGATGACAGCAACAGCGCCCAATCAAATTAGTTTAAAAATATTCAACAGGATATTTATTAAATACTAAAGACAGACAATTCGTAAAGACGAACGCATAGTCCCTCTTCAAGTATGCGTTCGTCACGCACTTATATACGCCATTCATGATGTCATAATAACGTTATTGCTTGTGATATCATGTTACACGCCACGCAGTAGATTATGACACATATGATGGATGGATACAGTGGAAAGGTCCATTCTCAGATTTGATCTGTCACTCAAACACAAATCTCAGCTGACGTCAACATTCAAAGTCATCAGTTAATGTCAGCTGATGTCACAATTGACATTTCCAGTTTTAGTTATGCCCCGCTCATCTCTAGCAAAGCTCCACCCAACCATCGCTCGTGTTGGGATCGATCGATCCGTGAACTCCCTGCCTATCAATTAAAAAACCCTGTACAGGTAAGCTATTTAATGTTTTGCAGCACCAGCGCCGAGTCAAATTAGTTTCAAAATATTCAACAACATGTTTATTAAATAGTAAACACATACAATTGGTACAACAACTCTTAGTCCGTCTTCAAGTACGCGTTCAGGACGTCATTGACTATGACGTCACCCTACACGCCCCGTAATTGATTATGACGTCATATGATTGATGGATACACTGGAAAGGTCCATTAAATGACGTAGGTCAGATATGAAAAAGACAAATAGCTAAGAGTGTGATCCCACATGTACGTGATGCGTCATCTGTGTTCGTAAGTGTGAGCGTGGTGAGTAATACGTAATACGTGATGAACAATTCCACAAACGCGTGAAAACCTGTCCGTCATCCGTATGTGTCCATTGGCTTCAATTAGTGGATCCCCATCATTCCAGAGATGCTAACTTTCCTAGCAATGCAGCCGTTATTCGTACGAGTGATATCCTTGTACTCTGCAAGCAATTGATCATAAAAACATTGATTCTCCCTCATCAAAACAGTCAACCATTCCATAACTTGATGTGATAGCTTAGTAGCAGGAAAGTCTAGTAACACAAAGGTTATATCACGTGATTGTCGCACAGGAAACAACCAGAAGTTTGCAAAGTGACTTGACTTCGTACCGCGCCAAGTGAATTCCATGCGCGCAGAGTTATACAGTTCGCTGCATGTAGCGAACACTCAAGTAATATAATTGTTGACGTTTCGACAGTATAGTCAATAAGTATTGTCTACGGTTCGGCCTGGGGCCTCAGTGAATGTGTCCTGTGGACACCGGCGTATATACACGGACGTTTTGGTAACTCGTTTAGTCATTATACGGTCGGTCGACGGAGTATCAACACGTTTTAGTAGACCAGTTCATTCTATTTTTTCGTATGCATGGAAATGTCCCTGTACATTTCAATAGAATCGATTTCCTCCAGTACGTCCAGAAGCGCCGAAAAAATCGTGTGCGTTGAAACAGTTTAACGCATTTCAATTGGATCGATTTTTTCGCTCTGCCTGTGCGTGCTCCCCTAGGACAAATTCCGCCTATGTGTGTTCCGGGCCTGATACATCCCTAATACAAATCTTTGCCCTTAAAATTCTCAAAACATACCAATACAACTTCTTGACACTCCGGCGACGCATGGGATCTACCGGGCGAGCACGTATATTATTGCACCCCCACCCTAAATCCACGACCATTGTGTAGAAGACACAAAAACAGTCGACAAAATACACGTCGAGAAAATATAGAATGAACTGGTCTACTAAAATTGTTGCTACTCCGGTGACCGACCGTAGAATGACTAAACAAGTTACCAAAACGTCCGTGTATACACGGAAACCAACGGTGATCAACACCGTTGTCCACAGAGGCCCAGGGAGGTTTGACTGAATTGAGCGAGAAGGGATTCCACTTTATGAAGTGTCGCTTCTTTAGCCGACTTTCGTTTTGAAGATGTTGTTGTTGTTGTTGTTGTCGTCGTCATCGTCGTCGTCGTTGTTGTTGTTGTTGTTGTTGTTGTTGTTGTTGTTGTTGTTGTTGTTGTTGTTGTTGTAGGGTGAAGGGGTGGAACCAGTTGTGGATGTCGCTTGAGGGTTGCATATCGTGTGCTTTTTAGATCTGCCAATATAGGTAAACATAATTTGAACATTAGCCACAACTAGTTAACAAACAATTAAATTTGGGCATGTATTTTATTTGTTCCAGGTTTCTGGCAACTGGTGATAGCTATACTTCATTGGCAATGCAATACAGAGTGGGTAGGACAACAGTTGCAGCTGTGGTTCCTGAGGTTTGCATAACAATATGGAATTCCATGGAGATCGTCTATTTGGTCATGCACAGCACAACTGAGGAATGGAAAATGATTGCGAAGAACATTGAAGAACGTTGGAACTACCCCAACTGTGTAAGTGCAGTCGATAGGAAACATATTGTGATGAAGGCGCCAATGAACAGTGGGCCCATATAATTTAATTACAAAGGACCCTTTTCTATGATTCTTATGGCCCTCGTAGATGCAAATAATAAATTAATTTATGTGACATAAAGTCATATTGACGGCAGTCCGATGCAGGTATTTTCGCACATTGTGGCCGAGATCTCAAAGATGGGACATTTCTTCTTCAACATTGCTCCAGAACCACTCTTGTTTTCACGTTTCTTTTCTCTCCTCTGTTTGTTATAGTCGTCTCGTTAGTTTTTCCATGATTTCCTAAGCATTGATCCTGGATTAAAGTAATACAATGTACTAAATGTTAGGTCAATATTTGCATGTTTGTCTTCCACCACAAGATGCCAAGGTTGCAAGAATTACTACACCAATACAAATGACATTGTATGTAGCAGCTAAAACAAAGTATGCATGTGCGTGTGCGTGTACGCGCATGCGTACATGTGTGTGTGTGTGTGTGTGTGTGCGTCTGTACGTATGTACGTACGTACGTACGTACGTACGTACGTACGTACGTACGTACGTACGTACGCACGTATGTATGTATATATGTATGTATGTGCGTGCGTGCGTGTGTACGTGCGTGCGTGCGTGCGTGCGTGCGTGCGTGCGTGCGTGCGTGCGTGCGTACGTGCGTGCGTGCGTGCGTGCGTACGTGCGTGCGTGCGTGCGTGCGTGCGTGCGTGCGTGCGTGCGTGCGTGCGTGCGTGCGTGCGTGCGTGCGTGCGTGTGTGTGTTGCGTGTGCGTGCATCCGCGTGTGCGTACTTACGTTCATTTGTGCTCGCGTGTGTGCGCGGGTGCACACTGTCTGCCTGTCTCACTGTCTGTTGGTTTGAGTTTTTGTCTGTTGCTTTGTGCGTCTGTCCGCATTCTCGGAATTCCTCGGACTTCTTGGATATAGGATGGGAATTACAAATATGAATATGGATCTAGAAGTTGGTGTCGGGTTGGGTGGGGTGGGGTGGGGTGGTGAGCGGATACTTCAAGGTGGAAAAAATATAGGGATTTGTATGCGCATACCAATGGGAGAGCAATCTAGCTGTTCTTTACCCGAGTGCATATTAGTGATAACGGGGCATTACTAATAATAATATAATTATGTATGAATTGTCTATGAATGTTAACAGTATAGTTGTCGACTCCCAGCTATGTCGCAATTTTCTCCCACACATTCTGCACAATATTTTTGTCATGGTGCCTGCTATCGCTGGCATCATAGAGCGATGGATTCTGTCTCACGAACTCGATAAAGCGCTCCAGCACATACACCAGTCAGCTTCACCTCAGACTCACAAACTTCGCCGACACTATTACTATTACTAGCCATTAGGGACGATGTAACAAATTAAATAATCGGCCAAATAATTTAATGCATGTTCGCGTGTAGCGTGCTTTTTCCTCGCATGTGGGAACGCGTGTTCGCTAGTCCGTTTCGCACGGACATGCTCCGCTCGGACAACATCAGCGTACGTGGGTTCCCGCACTCGTGGTTTGCAATAATTTCTGCTCAGAAAATCTTTTGCTTATATTTTTCAGGATGGAGTCCTGCCATCAGGATGGAGTCCGTCATCATAGCTGTGGTGCGCTATGTCAATGAAAGCTATGGACACAGGTTTCCGGAAACAGCCATCCATTTTTTCCTGGGCGTCTAGCACACCTATGAAGGTTAATGCAGTTACATTGTAACTGTATATTCAATTGAAAATAGTCAACTACGGCGGCTGACTAAGTAAAGTAAACAGTTGTTTTGTCATTTGTGCATATGCTTATAGGTTAGGAGAAGCCGCTGATTACGCACAACGGGCGTGTATCGCGCATCACGCACACGTGAACACACATATACGCAAAACACATATTAAAGGTGTATATTCATAGCATAAAGCTTGGAAATTATATTATCAAAATTGTATACCTGTAGAGGCTTAAATTAGGTGCCGAGATGTAATGAAACGAAATAAATCTTAGCATATGATGATTTCATTACGTATAAATTAATACAATTTATAAAGTTGTAAAATTGAATTAGAGGCACGAGTCCCTCATTCAACTTCGCAATTAAAAAATAATGATTTGCACCGAATGAAATCATCAAATCTTAAGATTTGTGTCATTTCATTAAATTAAGCATCTAAAAGTATACAATTTAGACAATTTTATTTTCACGCATTCTACAAATTTAACAGTTCGCATCAAATCAATGGTATATGCAAATCTGTATGCAATAAGTTATTCAATACAGCTGGTGTCTACGCTTTGATGAGCAAATTTAACAATAATTGAAAATAAATGGGAGTGATCACATGTGTCCGTAGTGCGTAATGCGTGTTGCGTACTGCATATTGCGTTGCGTATTTATCGCTTCATGGAGCGAAAAACACGCATCACGCACCACGCAATGCGCATACGCATTACGCATTACCCACTACGCAACACGCACACATGTGTTCCCCGCTGAATTCTCGGATCTGATCTGCCACTCAAACATAAATCTCAACTGATATCAACATTAAAAGACATCACTTAATGGTAGCTGATGTCAAAATAAAATGACGAAGCTTCAGGTTGGGAACCGACGTGTGCGTGATGCGTCATCTGTATCCATAAAATGGGGAACACATGTGTGCGTATTGCGTAGTGCGTAACCTTCACGCGCACGGGTTACGCACAGCGGATATGCACCACCCATCACATCTATACAAAACCTGTTTTATTTGTGCACGGATACCGATCACGCATCACGCGCATGTTAAACACTTCTGCGCAAACACTATATTAACTACAAATTTAACAGTTCGCATCAAATCACAGGTATCTACAAATCGTTACGCACCAATACGATCCCCAGGGGTGTGTGTGTGTGTGGGTTGGTGGGGCAGGTGGGTGGGTGGGGTTGGGGCTGGGAATGCGGGTCGGGTGGGGGTGGTGGGGGTTGTGGTGGTTGTGGGGTGTGTTGCGTGTCACTAGTGCTCTGTATCTGTTATTTATTTACCATTACCTCCTTTAATGGTCAAGCCGGTGAAAGAAAATTCAGTGGTAAATTTACAAAAATAGTCTTCAAAATTAAAATACCTTGAAAAATAGTGTCCATCAATGTGTTTAATTGATATATCGATTTGAGGTGCTGTTGAGGGGTTAATTAATAAATAACATTGCCACAATTCCTCGCATATCAATAGCCATAATCTTTGGCATGTTATATCTAATGGTAGATATAACTGTACATTGACATCAATGATAACAATATGCTTTATGACCCTGTGTAATACACGTCTCCAGATATAATACGATGTATCATAAATAGCAACCTCCCACCCCAGATAATGAACTGACTACTAGGAGAATGAGTATTTGGCAGAACATTTCGGACAGGGATAAATCAGTGGTCGATTAATCATCGACGCAAACCGCAGAGACGTAATATTGGACATTGCCTGCCATTGCCTGAGAGGGAGTAATGCTATTAAGTGGACATGCGATCGTCTAATTTTACTAGACATTAGTTTATGGGACTGCAACGTTTTCCTTTTCCCTATGCGTACAACGTATAACACAGTCCCAGTTTGGTATTTGATTGGATCGTTGATTCAATACCCATAAACCATTAGAAATAACCGGATGATTCCACTTTGGCGATTGCTGAATAAGTGACCATCAGTTAATACGGTTTACTAGACTTACAATTGATCCAGACTGTTCGCGGTCCTTACACGAGTCTGTTTCTGATTTGATTATATGTCTAAGGATGAATTTATGAAAGATATATGAAAGATGATAGACGGGCCTATCAATCAACCACAGATTCTCATCTTGAGGCAGATTCAGCTGAAAGCTATTGTTTTCTTAGAATTAGATCAACATCATCCATCAACAACTGTATTAATACAAACTCTAATTGACGGAAACTTTCCTAGCTATGCCTCGCCGACCTCTAACTAAGTTCACACTTTTTACGCATGTTAGAGTCGATGTTAAACATTGAAAACTCAATTCCCAGAATCCACACGCCAAGGGAACTATTCACATGCGGTGTTGAATGTTTTGAAACCTACACAACTTGGGGTTGTTGTTGCCAAGGGCAACAACAGCTTCAAGTCAATTTAGCTTCAGAATATTCAACGCTAGGCAGGAGCAGACCCCAGTCAATTTTGTTTCAAAATATTGAACAGCATGGTTAATAAACTGTAAATTCATCAAAGACAATGTGTACACCTTCGTAACAGACTTATTGATTTTCGTGACGGAGCTACCTCATTTTAATTGTGAAGTGCCACAATGGACCTTTCCAGTGTTAGCCATGTCCCGTCCATCTCTACCTAAGCTCCACCAACACTTTGCTCGTGTTGGGATTGATAGATCTCTGGACTCCCTGGCTATCAATTTCCAGAAAGCTATACCGGCAAGCTGTTAAATATTTTGAAACTAATTTGATTGGGTGCTGTTGCTGCCTATATCAAATTAGTTTCAAAATATTCAACAGAATGTTTATTAAATGGTAAATGCATACATTCGTGCACACGTGTTGGACTATTACGCGTTAAAGACAGACTAAATTGAATTAGTCATGCCATAATTACTTACGACGTCATCATACACGCCACTTAGTCATATGACATCAGATGATGGTTGGATAAACTGGAAACGTTAATTGAGTATGGCGTCATATATTGATTGGCAGATCCACGCACTCCATTGTCTTAAACATTAACTGAATACTGTATGTATGATTACTGTATTCTGCGGCTGTAGTAGTAGAGACATCCCACAGCTACAATCAGTCCTTCTTCGCTATTGTCCACTGTGTCTTGTCCTCAGCCGAAATCCTTAGCTTCCTCAGGCCCATTCTTGACTTACGTGTACCGTATCCTGCTTTCTTGAGGACACCTCATAGCATGCTTGGTAGATTAATGGCATGACGTCCTCTCCTGGCTTTGTGTTTGCTGGCTCCGTGTAGGGCGAATTCCAAGGCTCTCTGTGCTGGCGTGTCTTCTGGCATCCTTAGCACATGGCCAAACATGGACCATCTTTGCTGGGCGACTTTTACAGACAGCGGTGGCGTATTACACATCTTGGATAGTGCATCGTTGGAAATTATGCTCTGTGGCCATCGGTGGCCAGTGAGTGTGCGTAGGTGTTTGCGGTGGCAGGCGTCAAGTTTGTCTAGAGCTGCCTATGGAGCTGCACAGCTGTTACAGTTATACATCATCAAGGATACGCAGATTGCCTTGTATAAACGAAGTCTTTTTACCAAGGACATCTTGATCTACAAATCTATAGCTTCCAGAAGGACTGGAAAGCTATGTTCCCCATGACGCAGCGTACAGCAATGTCAGCAGTACTGCAAAGCAGTGAGCCCAGTATATTACGTTTCCTCCACGGTTCGCAGCCAGGGAGTGGATCATCAGTTTCCTTAGTTTCATGCTTTGTAGATAGGTATATGTGGGAGAACATTGTTTTAGATTCATTCATAAAGAGATTTTCGATTTTTAGTTTGCGTGCAGCTATTGGGAGAAGTTCGTCAAGGGGTTCTTTTCCTCATCTATAAAGTCCAAATCGTTGGCATATTCCATCTCTAGTGGCATGCCCAGTATTGACACCGGTGTGGGGGTGGGGCGGGGCTGGGCAGGGGTTTGGTCTTGTGGAGTTTTGCCTCACGGATTTCAATGCAACAGCCACGTAACGGGTGAAGAGCACAGTGGATAGACCATCTCCCTGTGGGGAGCCGATTGATATCTCACACTCTACAGACTTCATTGACTTGACTCGTACACTCATCATTTAGCATCTTTGAGCGTTTAATGGTGTCGAAGGCTCGTAACATGTCAATGCCCATTGTGTGGAAATCCCAGTGTTTGGACATGCCTACCGACACACGCATGCGCTGAGCCCATAACATGCCTGCGCAGCTGCGCCCACGTTTGACGCCACTTTGACATGATCCGATGAAGTCGTCGATCTTGTCTCTGACGCCGCACAGAGTAACATTGGATAGGACTTTCCATATGCTGTTAAGGAGCATAATGGGCCGCATTTTGGCTGGGGGAGGGGGGGGGCAGGTGGCTTCTTGGGCTTTGGTAGCGCGATAAGGATGCCATACAGCGTCAATGGGAAGGTGGTGCATACAAGCTGAATTGACTATGTGCGTGATCGGTTTTGAGATAATGTCACTTGCATATTTGAATAGTTCATTGCTCATGCCATCAAGTCCAGATGCACGTCCATTTTTAGGGCTCTAAGTGCCTTCTCAGCCTCCGCTGTATAAATTGGTGTTAGTAATGGCCTGGGGTCTCCTGGAACTAGGGGCATGGGCTCATCATCGTCGTCAGTGAAATGTTCCTTGAACCATTCCCGAATTGCCTCGGCGTTGCCCTGGTCAGTCCCGATAACGTGTCATTCAGCGTTGTGTACAGTTAGTGGTGGTGTGTGGTCGGCAACTCTCAGGGATCGGGCTGCCCGAAACATTTTGTGGCCGTCATCCGTGACAGTGATTTCATCTGCTAGGGCGTCTGCGTGTTGGATAGCAAGCTCTTTTAAGCGTTCGCTAATGTGGCGCCGAATGTTATTGCCTTCCTGGCATAGTTTGGTGTGATCTTCACTTTGGCCACTTTGATGGATGCCCAGACGTAACGCTTTCTGTTCTGCTGAAAGATTTACTACGAGAGCGTCGTCAGTAAACCTAGTTCTGGTGTTTTCTAGAACACCTATGGTGCTAGTGGCTGATGATTCTCCTCCATAAGTACTAACTTTGTTGGGAAACTAAGTCATCAAGGATTGCGGCCTGACATCCGCATACAGAGGCAACTCTGACTATGTCTAACCTTCTAACAAGAAACTGTGCTCGACATCCTCGGACAACGTAATCTTCCCACGAGCTTACCATAGCTACGTGGAATGTAGGTGGTCTGAATGCAACATCAAAGAGGCAAACCTTAGGTGTAGACTGTGGACACAATACAATCGATATCTCATGCATTCACGAGACTAAAGTAGCTAAATATTCAGATCAGAAACTTCAAACACGCCATAAGCTAGTACTCATGGAGCAAAACCAGGCACTTACCGTGGATTAGGCTTCGTAATCGGACCAAGGGCATTGGACGATGTCATTAGTTTTGGATACGTCAGTGATCGCGTTGCATTTATCGACTTGCCTATACCAACGCGAAAGTGCACCACCTATAAGTGTCGCATTGTCAATACATATGGGCCAACTACCGAAAGGGCAAAAGAGAATCCGGCAATATTAGATTCCTTCTATGCATAACTGAGCTCCGCCATTACTATCCCAGCTAGATGACAACTGTTTGTGTGTGGCGATTTCTGCTCCAAGCTGGATAAACCCGGCATTGCGGACAAAGGTTCAGGACTTGGCTCATTCATGCGATCGTATGAAGATGGCACACGCAACAGCAATGGAGATACACTGGTAGCATTTCTTAGTTCCAGTGGGCTATTTGCCACAAATACGGCTTTCAAACACCCATGCCGACCCCGGACAACATGGACTGGACACATTGCTGATCGCAAAGTCCCAAAAGGTTCTAAGGCTACAAAAGCTGTCTTCAACCAAATATATTTCATACTATGCAACACAGCAGCAAAACCCCTACTTCGGGATGCTCGTTCCTATGGAGGCACAGACCGTAATTCTGACCATAAGCCAGTCATTACACGCCTCCATATGAACCAGCTCTACTTTATGTGTAAACGCCATACCAGGCAAGATGGTAGCATCGCCTACAACTTACCCAAGCTCATCAGCTACACTGACACTCAAATCTCATACAAAAAGGCCCTCGGGGAGCAGATAGCTAACATCGACGCCAGCTCAGATCCAAACGAAGCCCTAACCAACTGAATAATCCTAGTTGTTAATTGAACATTGATAGAGTTGTATAGTTGCTGAAGATTTCTAGCTGAATGGATTATTCTCTTACACACATTTACACATTCAGTTGCATCACTAACAAGATGTCGGCATGTCCGTTACTGGAATGGTAGAACGGCCCTTAATGGACCTTTCCCATGTATCCATCCATCATATGATGTCATAATAAATTACAGCATGACCGACTTGAATTAGTCTGCCATAAACGCTCAATAGTCTGACACGTTGTACGAGTTGTATCATAGTTGTTAATTGAACAAGTTGTATGTCTTTACTATTTAATAAACATTCTGTCGAATATTTTGCATCTAATTTGACTGGGCGATATTGCTGCCATAACAGCACCCAGTCAAATTCGTTTTAAAATATTCAACAGCTTGCCTGTATAGTTTTCTGGAAATCAATAGTCAGGAAGTTCAGAGATAGATCGATCCCAATATAGGCGAGGCGTGTATGGAGCTTATCTATGGGCGGCATATAGCTAAACCTGGTATGGCCCATCACAATGCTTTGGTGATGTTACTTACCGTCACCGGGAGTTGAATACTTTAGTTTTAGCAGTATTGCCTTTTAACCATTTAACCTCATATCAGCCAAAAACGGCTTATGCAGCGGTCTTTAGAAATGTGTATTTGCAGACTAAGAGAAGACTGTTTTTGAAAATGTACCACTGGAATGACTGGCTCGATAACCGAGCCAGTCATTCCAGTGGTAAATTCTCAAGATTAGTCTTCTCTTGGTCTGCAAATGGACATTTTCTATGAGAAAATTGAAATTTCCTTGAACAAATTCAAGGGTTAAACCTATCTTTTCCCCAAGCAATCAGATCAATACACCACTTCACAAGTCAATGTTACAAGTATACCCATATGTATCTGGTATTATACATTAAAATCAACGAAATGCACAGTCTAGAGGTGAGTTGCATGACTAGTGAATTCAGTGGAAGTACCGGACCAGATCCGATGGCCAGAACATCAGATGATCACCACCATAATTCACCGTTCAGCATGCAATAGCTGTAGTGTATCTGTAACGTGTACACGTCTGCTCATCGGTACCTTAGATTCTATCTGTCACACAACCATAAATGCCACCTAGCATCACAGTCAACATATGGCAAATGTGGCAAGCAAATTCTTTGAATTGCATCTCCTTTGTATAATTCCACATTTATAATCAATGATCAATATATTCTTTGTATTTCTGAAAGGAGATTGGAACTCTATTTTAGTAGAAAAGTAGTAAGTTATTTACATGCCTGATGCATATGGATATCACCTTATTGAATGAATGAGTTTACAGTAACAGCTGACAGAATATCGATCTTTGAAAGTAGCTGAAGATCGCGAATGCAAATGGATATTGCATCGCATCTGAATCACGAAGACCAATGAACGAGGTGGCGAAATGCTTCCGTCGCTTAACCCATATAAACTTTCCGTTGCAGTGACTGATAAAGCTCTGACAAAGTCTTATTTGTTATTAGCAGCTTAAAGGATAACTACCTTCATCTCACGATATCTATACAGATGGTCTAACATCAGAGAAAGATATTCAGGCTTTAGTAGCTAAATGTTGGTACATTTCTACAGTATATGATGGCTGTCATCGTTTACTTTTCAACCAATCAGATGGAATCTAACGTACCTGCCTCAGTATATGCCCTCAGTCAAAAAGAGATGCCATCTATAGCTTGACAATGTGGATTAAATGCAAGCATAAAAGTAAACTGTTGAATATTTTGACTTAGGCAGCACCAACTTCCAGTCAAATTAGTTTCAAAATATTCAACAAGATGAGTATTACATAATAAAGAATGTCATGTATTTGCACTTACAGGACATCACACACTATCGCTTGCGGAGACGCAATGGGTGCAATCACCGTTCAACGTCTACGCGATATTGCAAATCAGAAAATTATGATACAGATACAGGAATGTGACAGGACATGAATGATGTGGAATCTATAAACCATAATCTCTCAGTGCAATACAACATTTCACGCGAGATTAGCATCCCTTTACAGATTGGCGATCTTGGATTAATAGGTTTAAGTTGTCACAATCAGCTTGTGATATCGGTAACTATAATGATGTGTTGGCATGGGAGTTTGGACTAGAATCCATAGGTGTGTGTATTGCTAGAACAGTATCTTGTGGGTTGATGAGTCTTGTATCCTGATCTATGAGGGACATTGTGAAGTTTTGATAAACTGATTGGCGGCCAGCTTGGATTTCTATTTCTGGACATTGAGCAAAAAACTGCCTCGGATTTACCTGCCTGTATAGTTACCATGGCCTATAGCATGTATCCACATGGTCAAACCAAAGATAGCATAATGTGGTAGGTGTTTTTAAATTTAGATACCTTGGCCGCCCTGGGTATATACATATATTAACAGTTATATTGAGCAGAAGATTGTTCCACGAGGTCAAATGCATGGATATTTGGGGAAAAGTGTCATATTGCCATGATGGTCTGCCATAATAAATAGAAATGACATGCAATATCGCGGGTTGGGATGCACTATTGCCCGATGCTCTGGTGCTCAACTACGTCTCTCAATCACAAGTACTGGAATTTAGCTGTCTCGTCAAGCCATTACGATGCATTTAGGTCATGGCAGTTATGTATTTCCATTTATGTTGTATGGTTAGAGGAATGGACCTGTTCGGTTTTAGCCATGCCACGCCCATCTCTATTTTAGCTCCACCCATACCTCCACCCACACCTCGCTCGTGTGGCGATCGACCGGTCCCTGACCTCTCTTACTATCAATTTCCAGAATAGTTTGAAACTAATTAGACTGGGCGCCTATGACAGCAGCAGCGCCCAGTCAAATTAGTTTCAAAATGTTCAACATCATGATTATAGGCTATTAAAACATACCATTCGTACTAAAACGCTTGGTCCATCTTCAATCAAGCATGCTTGACGTTCTACGCCAGACCTGACACCATTGATGACGACGTCATCCTACACGTCACGTAGTTGATTACGACGTCATGTGATGGATGAATAAACTGAAAAGGTCGATTGATGCATTATCAGTTCAACAAAAACGTTTGGAAGCGACGGACGTCTATTATCACTCTTACTCAGTTCGGCAGTCGGAATGAGTGTGATTTGGATGCAGATAGTGTAGACAGGGGTTGGCTAATCGATCCGTCAGTCACACGCTTTTGTTAGACATTAAGCTAACCAATGGCATGCACTCTTAGAATATCATCAATGCATATATGTTTACGTCAAACAAATGTATCAATTATGCGTTCTTGACGAACTTATCTGCGTAATCTATGACGTCATTAATGTTGCCGTCATCATACACGTCACGCAGTTGATTTTGACTTCGTATGATGGATGGATAAACTGGAAAGGTCCATTATATTGCCTATTTATCACATACTCAAATATCATAACTTGTCTTACGTATCCATCGTATAAACAATCAAAGGTGCATATTTACAGCAGAATAATTGAAATTAAAATTGCTCAAATTGTATACTTTTAGAGGCTTAAATTGTGTACATCAATGTAACGCAACGAAATAAATCTTAACATATGGTGATTCCATTCCGTACAAATTAATACACATTTTAGTCGTGGATTTGGATTAGGGATTCGTGTCTCTAATTACATTTCACAACTTAAAAATGTATATTAATTTATGTGGAATATAATTATAATAACCTTGCACCTTGACGAACTGCTCCCAATAGCTTGAAACAAACTACAAATTGAGAATCTCTTTATGAATGAATCCAAAACAGAGTTCACCCACATACCTGCATACCTATCTCCAAAACATGACACTAAAGAATCACGGTGGAAAATTAAAATAACGGGGTCACCGCTGTGCAATACTGCTGGCATTGCTGCGCGCTGCATCGCGGAAACCATAGCTTTCCACTCCTTCCAGAAGCTATGGATTCGTAGATCAAAGATGCCCTTGATTAAAAGGCTACGTTTATACAATACGACCTGCGTATCCTGGATGCTGTATAACTGTAACAGCTGGGCGGCCCCAAAGGCAGCTCTAGACAAACTCGACGGCTGCCACCGGAAAAATCTACGCACCATCACTGGACAGCGATGGCCAGACAGCATAATTTCCAATGATGCACTATACAAGATGTGTAATACTTCGCCGCTGTCTGTAAAGGTCGCTCAGCGAAATGATCCATGTTTGTCTATGTGCTAAGGATGCCAGAAGAGACACCGGCAGAGAGAGAGAGCCTTGGAATTCATCCTAATCGGACCCAGCAAATATAAAGTCAGGAGAGGACGTCTTTGCATAAATCTGCTAAGCGTGCTAGGAGGTGACCTCAAGAAATCAGAACTAGGTACGCTCAAGTCTAGAATGGACCTGAGGAAGCTAAGAACAAGACACAGTGGGAAAATACTAAGAAGGACTTATTGTAACTGTAGGATGTTTCTACTACTACAGCCGCAGAATGCAGTTATCATACATACATAATCATCATGTTAAGATTTATTTGTTTTGATTACATTTAAGCACACAATTTAAGCCTCTAAAAAGTATATAATTTGAAGAATTTTATTTTCAAGCATTCTGCTATGAATATGCACCTTTAACATATATATATACATATATTAAATTAGGTATCTGAGCCATTCGGCATTACTATCTCGGAGTCCAGGCATGTGGATATCAGGGCAATCCATCAACGAATGGGAAGTACATGTTAACCATGTTTGTGTTAACAGCGCCTCAAAGCGCTCAAAATACTACTTATATCAATTACTCGTTTTAATGATAAACATTTTTCAAGTAATTTTAATTTTAGAAGACCATTTCTTTTAATTTACCATTGGAATTTTGGCGCGCTTGACCATCAAAAGGATAACGCTAAAGAAAATGTAAGCCTTTGCAAAGCCAATATCCATTTGGAGGCCAAGAGAAGAGTATTGTTGAAAGGTTTACAACTGGAATAACTGGCTCGGTTACCGAGCCAGTTATTCCAGTGGTAAATATTAAAAAATACCCTTTTCTTGGCCTGCAAATAGACATGCCACAAGACCACAACATTGCTGATTTCGGTTGGTTTGAACTAGAACGTTTGAAGTTTGAAGGTTTAAGTTGACACGAGACGGGTTAAGATGTTTATATATGTTTAATATAATTACTGATACCAGGTACTGCCCGAGATAGCAACCAATTTCTTATAGCACATCACAGAAATATCATTTTCAAAATTGTATAAACTAACATGCTTCTGGTTTTGTTCTTTGACAACATTTGAACTTATTCATAAGTTTATTGTATACAAAAGCAAATGTAATCACACGGTAACGCAAACGAGTTATGTTAGTAAGCGGATTACTCTGTGACGAGTGGATGTTGGTTCATTTGCCAAACTTGTGATTGATTATATAATGCAAATATCGTGCTATAGTTTAACCACATCGAGGCGTGTAAGTGCTTTACAGTCGTCAATTTCTCCCACGAACCAGCGCGATTGATACAAGATAACGTGTGGTATTCTGTACATATCGTAGCATATGGGTATATTAAAATGGCTGACTCTTATAACACTACTTTGTGCATTAGACATCGTTAATCTTCAGTCACAGTTACATATTTCAAAGTGGTCTGAATATTTTGGAACTAACCAGTTACACACCAAGTTTCGAAAGAGTTAGTTTGAAAGTGGTTAATCTCACAAACATTTCCATATTCAAACTGTTGAATGTTGTAAGTGATTCCCTAGTGTATGCTCTATGGACAATATTGGATTTTCTTCATGGTTACATAGAGTGACTGTCGAAATATGAACAGCCACATTAGAACATCGACGAAACAAAGCAGTCGATGATTCAATTTGATCGAGATGCCGGCTTGATGGTTTTACAGTTCTGAGCTTCAGCCCACACACTGACTGGTCGGCTTTGGGCAGCTGTCGCATCCGGAGCAAAACAGAAACTTATTGGAACTGATCTGTCATTCGAGCAGAAGTCAATATTAGAAGACGTCACTTATTGTTAGCTGACATCGCAAACAAATCACGTGTGCCAGATGCAAAAGGCGCACAGCTCACACAATAAAGATGGGAAGCTGCATGCACTTGATGCGTTAGTGTGAGCGTGATGCGTGCTAGTAATGAACAACCCTATAAGCACAGGAACAGCTGCCCGTGGCCGAGAGGTATCCACTCGATTCGATCATGTGTCGTTATTCGTATGAGTGGTATCTTTGTACTTTGGGAGAGATTGGTCATATAAAATTAGATTCGCCCTCACCAAAATCAGTCAATCTGTCCATAACTTGATGTGATAGCTTATTAGCAGGCATGTCTAGAAATACAACAGGCCGTAGTAACAGAAATGTCTAGTAACACACAGGTTATATCACGCGATTATAGAACAGTAACCATCAGTGTGTGACCCGGAAGTGTGTAGAGTGACGTGACCTCATATCAAGTTAAGCAAAGGCGCTGTGCATAAAGTTACATAGTTCGTTCCATGTGATGAACGACCGAGTGATTATTATGAGTCGCTACTACGCTGGTGCCCTCGACATAAGAACAACAAACACTATTGTTTAGGATGTCTCGTTAGCCGTCATGTTCCCACTTACCTTTTACAACAAAGATACAAATGTATCCTATCCTAACACTCATCAGTGTACTAGAGGGACAGGAACACCGGATGGCTGTTTCCGGAAACCTATGTCTGATAGCCTCGATTTCAATAGCACACCTCCGGGAGGATGACCAGACCTCATCCTGCGAACATAAAAAAACATATTAGCAAATATACCTAAATATATACACTATATACGATACAAATGCTGGAATAAGGACCTTAAATATAATCTCTCAAGCAAATCCAAAAATTATTTGATTAAAATCAGAGCTATGTCAGACTGCAATGACGACTGACGATAGAATGGCGTTCAAAACCCTACAAACTACGGCGAAAGCGCAGAAAACAATACCATTGGTAAACTGTCCAAGCTAATATAACTCACCATTCGGTAATCTACGGACATCTCCGGAACATAGAGACAATAATTATTTACTATACTTCGAAACGTAAATAATTTAATTTATTGACAGCTGATGTGTACCACGCATCACGTACATGTGGAGTCGCCTCAATGCAAACACTATATTAACTACCAAAGTAACAGTAACAAATAACCTATATTTACAACATTTTACGCATCCGTGACATCACTAGCGAAAATCTTTGTCACTAGTGCACATCACCTGCTACCTTGCTGCAGCCTGTTTCACCAGATCGAGAGCATTCATTTGGATAGATGGTTTAGTCATACTGGAATGACATAACAAGCTGTACGGTACTATAGTTAACCGTATCATGCCGAAGCAGGCCAAAAACGGCCTGTGTAGTGGTCTTGAGGATTACCAATGTGCAGGCCAAGAGAGGAACCATTTTTGAAAATTACTAACTAAAGTAACCGAGCCATCAATTCCAGTGTCAAATTTTCAAAAATACCCGTCTCTTGGCCTGCAAATGGACATTCAATAAGTAAATATGTACACTTTTCGAAGAAATTTAGTCATTACATGGTTAAGTAATCAGTTATTCAATAAGTACCACTTAAAATAGCAGAGGATAATAAATACAGTTGAACGCGCATATGTTGCAGTATGTGCCCGCTAATTCTTCCTACAGCTATATCGACATCCATATACATTTTTTTGGAATATTGTATCCAATGGCAGCTATACGTATAGATTGAAACCAATGACAACAGCATGCTTTATTGACCTGCAGAATTCACTTCTCCAGATATTATCTGATATATCGGAAATAACATGTCCACCGACAGCGAAATGAGAATGCGTATTTGGCAGCAGATTTTGGACAGAGATAAATTAGTGGTCGATTAATCACCTAACCAAACCACAGAGACGTAAGATTGGACATTGCCTGATAACCAGTAATACAATTAAATGGACGGGCGATGGTCTACTCTCACTAGATACTAGTGTAGGAAACTACCACTTTTTCGTGTTCCCTATGCGTGTATAACCACCCCCACCCCCCTTCTCGGTCGCTATTTGATTGGATTTTCTGGTTAACACCCATAAATCATTGGAAACAACCGTGTGATTCTATTTTGGTGATTGGTGAATAAGTGAACATCAATTAATACAGTTTACACGCACTACAATGGACTACTTTATGCATTCATCATATGACGTCATAATCAACTACATGACTTGTAGGATGAATGACGTCATGAATGACGTAGATAAGTACGCCACGAACGCATATTTGAAGACGAACTGTGCGTTGTTGTACGAATTGTATGTCTTTACTGTTTAATACATATTATGTTGAATATTTTGAAACTAATTTGACCTGGCGCTGGTGATAATGCATAGTTTTCTGGAAATCGAAAGAGGTGTGGATGGAGCTTAGCTAGAGATGGGCGGGGCATAGCTAAAATCTCTAATCGAGGGAACTATTTCTAGCTATGCCGCGCGCCACTTTCTAGCTAAGTTCCTCCATCAGTTTACGAATGTTAGAATCGATTTCAAACTTTGAATTCTCTGAATCAAGCTAATTATACGGAGAAGCTGTTGCATATTTTGAAACTATAACGAGAATGTTTATTAAACAGTAAATCCATCAAAGACGTATACTTTACGGCCTTTGAAATCTTCATGGTGGAGCTATACACGCCATTCATTATGCTTCTGATTGTTACGTCAGCCTACACGTACGCAATTGATTATGACGTCATACACTTGGGCGAGAGATCGAATCCATTAATTAGTGGTGGTGATGGTGATACATGATTTACCACGCCATCTGCGAGACTATGTTAGACTATGTTATATTTGTGTATATACAAGGGAGATAATCCACCCTAGTACACATAAAGCAAGCGAACTCAAGGACCACAAATCCAGAGTTATCCTGGCATTTCACTCACAGAGCACGAAATCCGGTGTATTGTGAGATTTCGCTCACAATCCACAAAATGTGGCGTAAACATTTAATGAACAAATTTGCTCAAGAAAATCCAAATATTCCCTTATTGAATGTCTAATTGCAGGTCAAGAGAAGACTCCTTTTGAAAAGTTAAGACTGGAATGACAGTCCCTTTTAGCGAGCCAGTCATTCCAGTCGTAAATTAAAAAAATAGTCTTCTCTTGGCCTGCAAATTGACGTTCCTCAAGACCACTGTAGCGGTCGGTTTTGGCTGGCTTCGTCATAAAATGGTTAATCACGTCATAAGGGTTTGTAAAATGAAACTGATCAACAAGTTAATGTTAATATGTTCGTCATAACTAACAGGCTCTTTAATGCATGGCTTCATCTGCATCCTTTAGGAGAGGTTAATACATTCTTAGCTTAACATCGTCACCCTCATTTCGTATGGAGATACTGGCATGTTTCCTGTGGTTTAATCCAGATTAAGATTTAGAACAAATGGACCTTTCCATTTTTAGCTATGCCCCGCCCATCACTAGCTAAGCTCCACCCACACCTCGCCGTGCTGTGATTGATCGATCCCCAAATGCCCCAAATGAATTCACCTTGCCAGAGTACCCACCCATCATATGACATCATAATGAACTGCATGATGTGTAGAATGAGATCATAATGAATGACGTCATGAATGACGTCGATAAGTACGTCACGAACGCATATTTGAAGACGGCCTATGCGTTGTTATACAAATTGTTTGTTTTTACTATTTAATAAATATTATGTTGAATATTTTGAAACCAAATTGACTGGGCGCTGTTGCTGACATAGGCAGCAACAGCACCCAGTCAAATTAGTTACAACATATTCAACAGCTTCCCTGTATAGTTTTCAGGAAATTGATAGCTAGGGCATTCGGGGATCGATCAATCCCAACACGGCGAGGTGTGGGTGGAAATTACCTAGTGATGGGCGGGGCATAACTAAAAATGGAAAGGGCCATTACCTCCACGAAGTGCACGTTAAATCTAGCGTTATATCCAGGATAGTAGGCGATACGTCAGCCATCTTGTCACTCTAATGCGATCTGGGGTAATCCTTCACATGACGCCAGATTGCTCATTGAGTAAACAGCAAAAACAGGTTAAAGCACATATTTTTCTAAATCTTACTTTTTGCATGAGTTGGCATTACTCGCCATTCCTGTATTATATTTCAAAATATTGAGGACTAATAGCCTTCCTTTATATTAGAAATAATCAGTTTTTAATGACAGCTTACAGTCACATTACTGTATTTTAAAGCATAAATAAAAAAATGTTAGACTTTTAAATGATTTTTTCTCAAAATTGTGTTCCGAACAGTGGCGTGATTCACATTGCCATAACATTGGATATTCTTATCATAGAAAAGTAATTAAAACAGCTTTAGAAAGCTCACGGAACACTCTTTTACATGCTCGGTAGATTACAGAAAATCAACATCTCACCATGTGAAGGGGTTTCGCAGATCGCATCATTATGTGCAAAGGTGCGCAAATAAATTGAACACGAATAATTAGCCTTTTCTAGGTTTCTCGGCCTATAGGCTATAGCATTTGAGACCAGCAATCATGACCAAATATTAAGCCACTTAGTCCAAGTTAGTCCTCGCACCTGTACAGGACTGTGTCAAACGTCATGATGCTCAAACATGAATTTTGAATATTCACACTAAATGCTTGAAAATATAATTGTTAAAATTGAACTCTTTTAGAGGCACGAGCCTCTACTTCAATTTCACAACTCAAAAAATTATATTAATTTAGATAGAATTAAATCATCATATGTTAAGTTTTATTTCGTTTCTTTATATCTAGGCCCACAGTTTAAGCCTCTGAAAGTATACAATTTAGATAATTTAATTTCCAAGCATTCTGTTGTGAAGATGCACCATTAAGGACTTGATATAACAATGTAGCTTCATTCATTATACAGTTGACAACATCTGACGTCACGATCAGAGGCCACACATCTACCCAAGAATATTAATAACAAAATTGGTAAATTTGTATGCTTTTAGAGGCTTGACTTATGTGGGTCTACGGGGATGCAATGCAACGAAATGAACCATTGCATAGGATATTTCTTTCCCTTAAATTCTTTAAATTGTGAAACTGAATTAGCGACACCTATCCGTATTTCAATTTCACAAATACAAATATATGCCAATTCGTTCACGACCAATCCGGCCAAAACCGGCCTCTGTAATGGTCCTGGAGGATGTCCGTTTGCGGGCCAAGAGGAGACAATTTTTGGAAAATTTAACGCTGGAATGACTGCCTCGATAACCGAGCCGGTCATTCCCATGGTACATTTTCAAAAATAGTATTCACTTGGCCTGCAAATGGGCATTCAATAAATAAATATTTTAATATTTTGAACAAATTTAATCATTAAAGGGTTACTGTATACGGAATGAAATCATAATATGTTAGGATTTATTTTGTTTCATTACATTGTGAATCCTCTAAATGTATACAGTTTAAACAATTTTATTTTCAAACATTATGGCGTGAAAAATGCGATGTCGAGACTTCATTGCTAAAAATTTCAGCATTTGACACATATAGACCAGAAATATTCCCACTACCAAATTAGTTTTAAAATATTCAACAGCTTTCCTGTATACTTGCCTTGGAATATTGACACTGGAAGTTCATGGGTCAGACGGTTCAAAGATGCATTGGTATTAGCTGGCTAATTTGTGTCATATTTTAAGATTAGTAGATACATCCGCTCGCAATAAAGCCTATTCTGATAGCCATAATGCACTGTTTTCATGGAATGCAGTTCGACAATGGAGTGATTAATTTCTAACAATGCTACACCCAGCTATCCTCTGCCGATTTCTAGCTATGCTCCACAATTGTACCCGTATTAGTATTGATATGAAGTTTCGACTCCTACCTTCTCAGAACCTAAATTGCAAGATAACTATACACTTAAGCTGTTGACTACTTTGAAAGTAACTTGAGGGGGCGGGGGGGGGGGCGGTGCGTGCGTGCGTGCGTGTGTGTGTGTTCTGCCTATGACAGCGACAGCTCCCAGTCGAATTAGTTTCAAAATATTCACAGAATGATTGATTAAGCTGTGAATACATCAAAGACATACAATTCTTACACCTTCGTAGCGGACTTTCGACATTCGTGACGGAGCTATCGTCATTTTGATTGTGATGTCCGCTAGTAAGTGACGTAATGAGTATCACGCCATCTGCTTGAATGACTAATCAGAGGACCCCATTGCGCAAATTCTCCCACTTTAGAATCATAGCAAGCAATGAATATTTCGATTTGATCAATCAATCATATGACGTCATAATTAACTAAATGTCATATATGATGTCATGATAATCAATTAAGTCATGAATGACGTAGCTAAATTCGTCACGACCGCTTAATTGATTACTGACTAAGTGTTGTTGTATGAATTGTATGTCATTAGACTTGCTATTTAATAGACATGCTGCTGACTATTTTGAAACTAATTTGACTGGGCGCTGCTGCTGCCATAGGCAAATTAGTTTCAAAATATTCAACAGCTTAACAGTATAGTTTTGGAAGCTTAGCTAAAGAAGGGCAGAGCATAGCTAAAATGGATTTCTCTATTGCTAGAATCCTTGAAATGTTTCAATTGGATGTGTTTTCTGGACAACAAGCACACACATTTAGAAATTATCGTAATATTTCGCATAAAAAATGAACCTATATTTTGATAAATAATATTAATTTGTAACATTGTTCTATTGTTGAAGGCTGATATCAGTGTGATAAAGATAAGGATCTCTGAGTAACGTTCCAACACGGCATTCAAGAATTGAGCCGCATCATACAGGACAAATAACGATTTGCCATACTATAAATTGAAAATCAAGCACATGGTCTTTATCAATGAAATTCTGCATTATGTCATGTACTGGGATATCGTTGTACCCGTATAAATTCAAACGTTGCACTACTATAAGTGCTGTTAGTTATTGATGTGAGTAGTATCGTTTTATCTTGTAATGATATGATTTTGTATATGGTGTCCATCGCAAAATAGGATATGATCCCCAGATGAATAGTCCACGAATGGTCAGCTCTATATTGGGCAAGCTTTCTCGTTGTACTAATCTGTAATCGGGGCGTAAACACTCCTAAAAAGTCTGTCAATTGTCACTTCCTATCCATATCATCTGTACGAGTCGTCTAACATCTCTCATCCCCACCACGCGACTAAAGGAACTATTATCATGCTCCGCAATGACGACCTTATTGGATTGAGCGCAGCAGTCCTAATCAGGCGTCTATTGCCGTCGACCATTACATATGTAGTGAAAGTAATCGATAAATGCAGGAATTAAGATTCGCCAAATATACAAAATAATCTGAATCAGAATATCGAATGCGCAACACGTAAATGACTCTAAATACTATAAAAAAACACCACTGCTGTCGACGGACAGATCTACATATTAATGGTTATATTGAGAAGATTGTTCCACTAGGTCAAGTGCACGGATATGTAAGGAGAATTGCCGTATTTTCTGGCATAATGATTAGAATTGACACGCACTAGCTCGGGTTGGGGCGCACTCTCGCTGGTGTTGAAGTACGTCTCTCAATCATAAGTGCTGAACTTTAGTGGTGTCGTTTAGCCATTGCGACACATTGACAGCATGGCAATTAGACGATGTCTTTACATTCATAGCGCTTGGTTAGTGGGACTAATTCATGATAGATTCAGCAGAACGGTCGGAAGTGACGGGCGTCTATCATCTCTCTTACTCAGTTCGTCAGTCAGAAGGTGTGTGCTTCAGATGCGGGGGAGGTGGCCAGCGGGTGGCCAAGCGGCCCGTCAATTACGGACCACAGCACGTGTGCTAGGCGTTTGCCAATACAGGTGCAAATACCCCCAAATGTTAAATGTCGGATTTTGCCACGCGTCGTGAGATGATCATGCCATCAATTTCTTGTCATCAATGGCGATGCCGGATACTGACCAATATCGATTTGTCTTCATTTGTTCAACTATCTTTTTGGCGAAAAATTATATTTTAAGAAGTTAAAGCGATTCTATTAGCTAATGGAAATAACAAAATAAAATGTGGTATATATCTCCATTATTAATATACTATTCCTTCGCTGTATGATTATTGTATTCTGCGGCTGTAGTAGTAGAAACATCCTGCAGCTGCAATCAGTCCTACTTAATTTTTCCCTGCTGTGTCTTGTCCTCAGCCGTAATACTTAGATTCCTCAGGTCCATTCTTGACTTGAGTGTACCGAGTCCTGCTTTCGTGAGGCAACCTCGTAGCACCCTTAGCAGATTTATGCAATGACGTCCTCTCCTGGCTTTGTATTTGCTGGCTCCGAGTAGGGCGAATTCCGCGGCTCTCTGTGCTGGTGTCTCGTCTGGCATCCTTAGCACATGGCCACACATGGACCATCTTTGCTGGGCGAGGTTTACAGACAGCGGCGACGTATTACACATCTTGTATAGTGCATCGTTGGAAATTATGCTTTCTGGCCATCGGTGTCCAATGACGGTGCGTAGGTGTTTGCGGTGGCAGGAATCGAATTTGTCTAGAGCAATAGGCAACAACCCCAGTCACGTAGTCTCAAACCACTTAACATAATATGTATTAAATTGCTCACAACACCGAAGCGGAGAGGAGAGATGGCAAACAGGGCCACTCTCCTATTCAAACAATGCTAACAGTGAGAAAATGAATCAACCTAGTGTAATTAAAAGTTATTGAGATACACACTGGTTTACGGTAAGGGGGGCGGCGGGTGATTACAGAATAATTCAACACCGTCACCATATGTGGGTTAAAGATACTGTTTTAGTTGATGCCGTTTTATTCCAGCGGGCCTTCTTAATAGAACTTAATCTAACAGTTTGTTTTTAGTCCTAAAAGTTACAAGTTTACGCAGCAAGTGACTTTGTGTGTTCCTATCTTTAACGGGAAGGTCGGCTTGGCGAGAATGCGAGAATGCTCAGTACGGGAACCACCACGGAGCATCCCACTCAGACCGACAGCGTGCAAACTTGTCGTCTGCTAGTTACATCAGAATCAAGTAACGATCATTTCGATCCCTTCACATACCGCAGCATCACCACAAATAACAACGTGGAGACAAGTCACATTACACAAGCTTTTTGGAAAGCACATATCTATTTATGGTGGGGAGAAAGAAACAAATATCCATCTATGGTGACCTTCCTGTGAAAGTAATCCTAAAACTAATCGGTACCTACTGGAAAATAGTCAAATACTACTATTACGGAGTACCTATTAGTCATCGGTACAAAAATGTTCTATAACGTAGCTAAAACGTAACATGTATGCAGTGCAATCTTGCATGATTCCCTATTCACTGCCTGGTGGTTAGCAACAGACGAGCTAACTGATGTGGCTCATACTCAGGAACGGTGAAGAGGAGCTCACGTTGGATGGCAAGTAGATAATCACGTACCGAATATTAAGTTGAGAATTAGTCGGTCGTGGCAAGTTCCGTAATAATGCGGATTAAAGATGCCCTTTCTAGTACTGAAGGGTTACGGCGAAAGGTTAGATTGATACCTGATACATCTTTCGAGGTACAAGATGATACACACCGCATAGTTCGTGCGGTGCATAGAGCAATGTCGTTATCCGGACTGTGGCCTAAAACGTTAATTGGAAGCACTAGACGTGTGCGGTGTTTGTCCTACCACATTTTCAGCGTGGTATGGCAGATCTGCCGAGATATCATCGAATACCACACGTCCTACATATTGGTTTGAATGTTACATAATGGCTAAAAGGCCGCATTTCAGACAAAGCCCCTCTGAAGTGTGTTTGATATGGGAAGCCTTCTTTTAATTTAGATTTTGACCCCAGTAATATCTGCTGGGAGCGTACACAAATTGAACTTATGGCGTGGTGTGTGTGCTCCAGAGACGTGAGCTCAAAGCACAATGGCACGGTTGCAGGTTATGGCCCACCAGGGCGAACAGTAAGCAGTAATACACGTCTTTATCTCTGGCAGTCACACCACCACCTGTCTCTCGATTCGGATTCTAGGGTTCCTTTTATACTAAAAGGCGATGTCACGTCAGGACGTCTCGACCAATCAGTGCGCGCATCATGTACACGGTATGGGTGCTGATCACGTGATCTGCTGGCCTTCACACTTCCAAGCACGTGCGCTATGGGATGTTTATTTTAGATGGGATCTCAAAATATTGGATGAATGTTCTCTGATATCTCTGCCATTTCTGAACCGATTTTGATTCTGTAAACAATTTTGGATCCTCGTTCAATTCTGGCAACGATTCTTAGCAAGAAAAGCGATGATGACTTGTACCTAAGAAATTACGGACACAGGCCTGATGTATTCATAAGATGCCATTCTCTCCACATGCTAACGCGCAGACTCAGTTATTCTGAGCCTCTATTATTTGGCTATTTACGCTTATCGTCCTACCCAGGAAGGCGAGCTTGGAACATTCCAGGGCCAGCCTGATTGCCACAGGGCGTATGCTAAGCGAGAATTATAGACTTCTCAAGTAGGCACGTAGCCGAGAGGATAGAGTGACGCGTGAGTCACGTATTCATAAGGAAAAGACAAATAGACGTGCGAAAGAGTTTGGGAGGGAGGCATACTTTTTCATTTTGTCGACTCCGGATCCATGTTGATCATTACTTCAGGTGACTGCAATGATGAACCGCTGTCTGAAACTGATGGTTTGGGATTTTGGTGGTGGTGCTGAAGACTGCATTATTCGTGGTTGCTTACGGGTGGTTTGTTTAGTCCGGGTTTGGCTGTGAAGTGGGCTGAATTTGAACTTGAATTAGTAAATTATCGAATTTCGCTTGCGGTGGTAAAATCCTCCTCACATAATGATGCCAGACTGCGGTCAATCCTGCTCTCTCAATAAAGTTATCTCTGACTAAGTGTAGATGAGGTAGTTTATTATCATAGGTATTGCTGATGTCGCTTCAAAGGGGTGGGTGGGCGGTGGGTGGGTGATGTTCCTTGCGGCAAGGGGTGATGGAATTCGTGAAGTTGATAATTCACCACATATTATAGTTACTGCATGCTTGCGGTGAAAGTACACATATTGTGGTAAATGTTGTCCTGGTCCGTGTGTGCGGTGGTGACTGGTGTAAGGGAGTCTGGGTGTGTATGCCATGTTGATTTTGTTATGCGGAGGGTCATAGCCAGTTTCCCACACTGGCTATGCCACAGTCTGTTGACAATAAGTGTTTGTGTGCGGTGAACTGACTGCGATGCGGATTGTTGTGGATTCCATGTTTCTATCCGTGTCTGTTGTAAAGGATAGACGCAAGCGTCGGTGAACAGTGGATACAGTTTCTCTAACCAGCTCATGGGCCCGCTATATCTGCTGGCACATGAGTTCTACGCAGAAAGAGGGTGAGTTCTTCTCCCCAGGAATTCTGGGCATGGCCAGATCCAGGGGCAAGGCTAGCTTACGGCCTAAAATTAACAGAGCAGAAGTATAACCCGTGCTGGAATAAATTGCAGTGTGGTATGCCATGAGCACATATGGGAGCCACAGATCCCAGTCACGCCAATCAAGGTGGGTTTCTTTAGTCAGCATCACTGTGAGAGTTCAGTTGAACCTCTCCACAAACACTTCTCGACATGGATGGTATGGTGTTGTGCGTGTCTTGGCTATATGTAACAATTTGCATAGCTCGGAGATCAGACGGCTCTCAAAAATTGCTGCCTTTGTTGGAATGCAACTCATAGGGCATACCGAAATGGCAGAACACATTGCTTGCCAGGATCTCCGCTATGGATGCCTCTTGGTCCAGCAAAGCAAATGCTTCTACCCACTTCGTAACATAATCTTGCAATACGAGGATGTATTTATTTCCTTCATCCGTCGTATTCAAGTGTCCGAGCACATCAATAGCTACTCACTGCGTTGTGGTGTTGGCCAATCTTTGGCAGGGTATACATTTAGCCACCCATGCCTTCATACTGTCGCATATATTTATCTAGTGGAATCTCTGTTTTATCCACTCGCCTGTTCTTTCTACAGCTAGATGGCCAGCGTTGTTATGTAATTGTTGTAGGATCATGACTCGGAAACGCTCAGGTATTAGTATCCGTTGATTGATACCCAGAATGCCAGTGTGCACATGGCACTCCTTATAACTATGATACTATTTGGCCATAGCGGATAAAGGACTGGTTGATTCCTTAGGAGTGTATGCCCGCTCCTGGATCCGTTCGTGTCTGTGCATCTGTTGCCTACTCATGAGCGAGATTTTCCCCATCCTAGTTTGTACATCACAGCTCTGGGAATGAGGGAACTGACTGCAAATCATGTGCCATGGCGGTGGCTACTTTTTATTCATACTTGAGTCCGATTCTACTCAGGGCATCAGCATGTCCATGCAATTTGCCGCGTCTATGAACAACATTGAAGTTAACGGCCTGCATGGATTCCTGCCACCTCGCTACCTGACCCTCAGGGGTTTTAAGGTGTCTGAGCCAGCGTAGTGAGGTGTGGTCTGTACACAGAGTAAAAGGGCGTCCGCATAGAAAGTGTTTATAGTATTTGACGAAATATAATGCAGCCACTTATTCTCGTTTGCTGGTTACACAGCGTTTCTCCATTTTATTTAGTGTATGCGAACCAAACCGTAGTACCTTCTCCGTTCCATCTCCTGCAACCTGTGACAGAACAGCGCATATTGCATAAGCAGATGCATCAGTGTCTATGCTGAAATCGATGTTAGAGTTAGGTTGAGCAAGAATTGGGATAGTCGTCAATTGTTCTATTAACGCCTTGAAGAAAACCTCACACTCACTCGCCCACTCAAATGGTCTATCCTTTTCGGTGATCTGGAATAACAATGATGCTACCTCATTAAAGTGGCGGATGTGCCAGCGATAGTACTGGTAGAGGCCTATGAAGCTCCTAGTGTTTGTTACTGCAGTAGGAGTCATCCATTCTGCTACAGCATGAGTTTTTGCGGGTAGGGTGGCCACTCCATCAGCGAATATGGCATGGCCCAGAAATTCCTCATTTTGTCTGAGGAAACGGCACTTCTTGGGTTTGAGTTTGAGATTGGTGGCTTAAAAATGCATCAAAACTGTATCCAGATTTAATACGGTGTTCTCAAACGAATAGCCAAAGACGATTACATCGTCTATGTAACATAAGCAGATTTCCCATTGCAGAGGATTTAATACCCGTTAAATGAGATGCTCGAATGTTCCAGAAGCGTTGCACACGCCATAAGGCATCTTGCAGATCTGGAAATGATCATATCTGCAGATGAATGCGGTCTTCTCACAATCAGCCTCATCCATGGATACTTGCCAGTAATCGCTCGCCAGCTCGCGGGTACAAGACCATTTGGCTCCAGACAACGAATCTAGTGCCTGATCTCTTCGTGGTAACCGATACGCATCTTTGGCCCTTAGATCATTATGGTGGTGGTAGTCAATACAAGACCACAAGGATCCGTCCTTCTTGGCTGCGAGAACGATGGTACTGGCCCATCGTGATGCAGAGGTTCGACGATGCCTGTTCGCAACATGTCATTCACTTGCTGGTGTGCTTCTGCTTCTTTGTGTGTAGGGAGACGATGCACCGGCAGACGAACTGGTCGATTATATCTGGTGTCGATGGAGTGCTGTACCAGATGGGTTTCTCCCAGGTTCATATCACCTGCGGAAAAGCTATCCTGGTACTTATATAAAGGATGCCATAGGTCGTGTTTGTGAGCTTTCGTTAATCCAACTGTGGCACACGAATATAGGCCATGTAGGTGTTCCGGTAGATTATTATCAGACGGTGTTATTTGTGTGGGTGAGGCGGAATGTGTTTCCACCAAAATCATATCCACCAAATGGTCACAGCGTATGCCTGGGACAAGCGGTATGTGATCAGCTGTGCCATTGAATACCCTGAAAGGTATTTGATGCTTATTGGTGGTGTCGACTATCATTCGCGGAGTAACACATTGCAAGACTAGCATATATTCAGGGTCGGGTTGAAAAACATTGCGGTGTGTGTATTTTTTCCTAACTGTACTTGCAGGTGGTCGTGTTGTTTATTGTGCTGCTACCTTTGTTGTGAGGGTCATTAGAGCATTGGTTAAAGTCAAACTTTGTTTCATTACTTCCTCCGACCATGCATGAGTGTTCTGCCAGTTATTGTTGCTATGGTGGTTAAAGGGTGTGTTTGACGCCTGGTATTATTTTCTCTTTCCAGGAAATTTTCTATTTGCACTGCCGTTGCTGTTAGGGTTTGTAAACTGCCATGCTCCATCAGAAAGAAATTTTCCTTAAAGGCTGGTTCACCACTTAAAGCTAAGCCTCTATAAAGGTGTCGACATGTAAATGAGTAACACCTTCATGATTGGTATTAGGATAGGCCCTGGCGACTAGTCGTCTGGTACAGCTGGACAATTCAGGGGGAGTTTTATCAGCCCGCCTCCGCAGTTTTTTAACTGCATCCAGCTGGTCTCTCCATCAGCTGTGTGGCCGAATCGCTCAGACAGAGCATGCTCAAGGGTACTGTAAGTGGGTGTTATGTCTGACCTACCAATACTTGTAACACCTTCCCAAACAGTTTGACGGCCAGATACTTACCTATTTGCTGATCCATCCACCTGTTGATTCGACTGATTATTCGTACTCGCACTTATACTTGGCCCAGTCATGGATGACTCGGGTAGTGCCATGATATGGTACGATTGGTGCAAATCCAGGTGGCTGTGTGGAAGAAATGGGGGTTGAACGTGGAGGGAGGTTGTGGATTATGCCTATACTGGAGTGGGTGCGTGTAATGTGTATCCCTCCACAATTCCTGGTGTCACCACGACGGTAATGGTGAAGGGTATTATATAGGTACTTGTTGATGATGTTGCCCTGTGTAGTACGTGAGGCTGTCGACTCCGTAGGTTTCCTTGTTGGTATAGTACGGTGAAATGGTGTGTGTGTGCGTGCGTGCGTGCGTGCGTGCGTGCGTGCGTGCGTGCGTGAGTGCGTGCGTGCGTGCGTGCGTGCATGCGTGCGGGCGCGCGTGCGTGCGTGCGTGTGACAGTGACTTATGAGAGTACGGGATTGCCGAGGCTCCACATTCCATCGCTCATACCAGGGTGTGGGTGGTGGGTGCCGCGGTTTAGGTGATGATGTTCATATAGGGGGAGACGGGAGCCCAGGTGTCTGCATATGT
This sequence comes from Chaetoderma sp. LZ-2023a, assembly GCA_034401795.1. Lineage (NCBI taxonomy): Eukaryota > Metazoa > Mollusca > Caudofoveata > Chaetodermatida > Chaetodermatidae > Chaetoderma > Chaetoderma sp. LZ-2023a. Next base: position 166,060,503 of record CM067359.1, read on the forward strand.
TTCCACTAGTCACATATTAATGCATAGGGTGGGAGTACAGGGCGTGAAATTTGGTACTGTCCCCTTGGGTGACTTAGATGACGGCGGCCACGATCCGGCAGAGGTGTTAGATGCATATCATTGATGTCAGACGGTGTTATAAAGGAGATATCCGCCTGCGATTCTCATTTGCTGCTGTTAGAATAAGTATGTAAAACAGAATGGTGTTATTTGTTCTGTATCTTGCCAGGAACCTCACCAATCTCTGATCTGTATATTCTTCGAGCTGCCCCTGTAAAGGAGGGTCTTAGCGTGGCTACTTTAGTGGCTTTAATATAAAACTATAGTTACCTCAGACCGGCCAAATATTTTTTGGAAAGTGCGTTGCGTGGGCCTCTGTCACAGGAAAATGCCTATAACGCCGAAGCGGAGGAGGAGATGCGAACCTTCTTAATGGATTTAAGCTATCATTTAGTTGTTAGTTCCAAACATTTAGGCTGCAATTCAATAAGGAGGTTTAAACCTGAATCAGCGTAAACCTGGTAACAAAAAACAAAGTAATTGCAAGATTAGTATTATGGATACGGCAACAGCCCCCAAATTGTGTTTAGTTGATACCCAGACCACACCACCTTCAGGATGTGTGGTATACTTACTGAAGTATGGGAAGCCTTCAGCAGTGGGAAGGGCTTTTTGATGCTCCGCCCACCTGCGGAAAAGCTATCCTGGTACTTATATAAAGGATGCCATACGTCGTGTTTGTGAGCTTTCGTTAATCCAACTGTGGCACACGAATATAGGCCATGTAGGTGTTCCGGTAAATTATTATCAGACGGTGTTATTTGTGTGGGTGAGGCGGAATGTGTTTCCACCAAAATCATATCCACCAAATGGTCACAGCGTATGCCTGGGACAAGCGGTATGTGATCAGCTGTGCCATTGAATACCCTGAAAGGTATTTGATGCTTATTGGTGGTGTCGACTATCATTCGCGGAGTAACACATTGCAAGACTAGCATATATTCAGGGTCGGGTTGAAAAACATTGCGGTGTGTGTATTTTTTCCTAACTGTACTTGCAGGTGGTCGTGTTGTTTATTGTGCTGCTACCTTTGTTGTGAGGGTCATTAGAGCATTGGTTAAAGTCATACTTTGTTTCATTACTTCCTCCGACCATGCATGAGTGTTCTGCCAGTTATTGTTGCTATGGTGGTTATAGGGTGTGTTTGACGCCTGGTATTATTTTCTCTTTCCAGGAAATTTTCTATTTGCACTGCCGTTGCTGTTAGGGTTTGTAAACTGCCATGCTCCATCAGAAAGAAATTTTCCTTAAAGGCTGGTTCACCACTTAAAGCTAAGCCTCTATAAAGGTGTCGACATGTAAATGAGTAACACCTTAATGATTGGTATTAGGATAGGCCCTGGCGACTAGTCGTCTGGTACAGCTGGACAATTCAGGGGGAGTTGTATCAGCCCGCCTCCGCAGTTTTTTAACTGCATCCAGCTGGTCTCTCCATCAGCTGTGTGGCCGAATCGCTCAGACAGAGCATGCTCAAGGGTACTGTAAGTGGGTGTTATGTCTGACCTACCAATACTTGTAACACCTTCCCAAACAGTTTGACGGCCAGATACTTACCTATTTGCTGATCCATCCACCTGTTGATTCGACTGATTATTCGTACTCGCACTTATACTTGGCCCAGTCATGGAGGACTCGGGTAGTGCCATGATATGGTACGATTGGTGCAAATCCAGGTGGCTGTGTGGAAGAAATGGGGGTTGAACGTGGAGGGAGGTTGTGGATTATGCCTATACTGGAGTGGGTGCGTGTAATGTGTATCCCTCCACAATTCCTGGTGTCACCACGACGGTAATGGTGAAGGGTATTATATAGGTACTTGTTGATGATGTTGCCCTGTGTAGTACGTGAGGCTGTCGACTCCGTAGGTTTCCTTGTTGGTATAGTACGGTGAAATGGTGTGTGTGTGCGTGCGTGCGTGCGTGCGTGCGTGCGTGCGTGCGTGCGTGCGTGAGTGCGTGCGTGCGTGCGTGCGTGCGTGCATGCGTGCGGGCGCGCGTGCGTGCGTGCGTGTGACAGTGACTTATGAGAGTACGGGATTGCCGAGGCTCCACATTCCATCGCTCATACCAGGGTGTGGGTGGTGGGTGCCGCGGTTTAGGTGATGATGTTCATATAGGGGGAGACGGGAGCCCAGGTGTCTGCATATGTTTCCACTAGTCACATATTAATGCATAGGGTGGGAGTACAGGGCGTGAAATTTGGTACTGTCCCCTCGGGTGACTTAGATGACGGCGGCCACGATCCGGCAGAGGTGTTAGATGCATATCATTGATGTCAGACGGTGTTATAAAGGAGATATCCGCCTGCGATGCTCATTTGCTGCTGTTAGAATAAGTATGTAAAACAGAATGGTGTTATTTGTTCTGTATCTTGCCAGGTACCTCACCAATCTCTGATCTGTATATTCTTCGAGCTGCCCCTGTAAAGGAGGGTCTTAGCGTGGCTACGTTAGTGGCTTTAATATAAAACTATAGTTACCTCAGACCGGCCAAATATTTTTTGGAAAGTGCGTTGCGTGGGCCTCTGTCACAGGAAAATGCCTATAACGCCGAAGCGGAGGAGGAGATGCGAACCTTCTTAATGGATTTAAGCTATCATTTAGTTGTTAGTTCCAAACATTTAGGCTGCAATTCAATAAGGAGGTTTAAACCTGAATCAGCGTAAACCTGGTAACAAAAAACAAAGTAATTGCAAGATTAGTATTATGGATACGGCAACAGCCCCCAAATTGTGTTTAGTTGATACCCAGACCACAGCACCTTCAGGATGTGTGGTATACTTACTGAAGTATGGGAAGCCTTCAGCAGTGGGAAGGGCTTTTTGATGCTCCGCCCACCTAGTAGGAATGTACATAGTTGGGCATTTAGACCACGCATCCTGCGATGTGACCTTAGTGTCAAGCAATGAAAAATTGAGGCTAATCTCCCTATCTATTCAACCAACATTGCAATTATTTTGTGATTTGTTACCAGGTTTAGGCTAAAACGGGTTTAAACCTCCTTATTGAATTCCAACCTTAATGTTTAGGTCGCAAGTGGCTTAGAGCCTACTTACCTTTACCATCTTGGGTACCGTCATGGAGCATCCCCCCTCAGACCGACAGCATGCCAACATGTCGTCTGGTCGAAGTTTCAGCATCGAACAGCGATCCCTCTGCATACCGCAGCAAGACGACAAATAACAAAACAAGGACAAGTCACATTACACATGCATATTAGAAAGCACATATCTATTTGCGGTGTGGAGAAATAAACAGATATCCAACTATTATGATCTTCCTGTGAGGACATGGCGGGCTCGATGGCTGCACCCAATCACCATTGGGTTAGATGGCGATCTATGTTGTTATCCCTCACCTAGCATCTCGAGAGCAGAGCATGTGAGATCCACTCCCTGGAGCTAACGTTTATCTGCTTTAGGATTACGGAAAGTTGCCCAAAAGAATGCACTGCTGGGTCAAGCTATCATAATTATGTTTTCGCAGTGATTCCTACATTGGCAAAAAGGCTTAGCTAATAAGTATCCGAAGATATGGGGGGAAGTGCATGGTCATCGACACTTTGATTCTGACCGCTAAGAAACCTCAATAGTTTCTTAAACCAGTCCTAACCAACGTGGCGGAGGGAGTCCAGCCAATTAATAGGCCAGGTGGCTGCAGAAGCATAGGAAGAGACAGCTACTCAATACTCTGAAGTTAGAATGCCCTAAGGCAAATGGCCAATTATGAAAACTGCTGGTGCGTGTAATGTAACGGAGCCACTGCACTCGGAAAAGCGACTTTACACAAACAAGTCTCCTTTAGAGTAGACATCCCTCGCTACTTTTGAACCTATCCTACCGAGCTGCTATTGCCAGGTTTAGTGGCCACATGCCATGATCGCTAGTGAAAACATGAACAGCGGCCTTAGTGAAAAATTGTTGCTGTAGGGGAGAAACAAGTTGGCACGTTTGTTGTTGGTGTATAATGTAACCTAAGCGAAGTGTGGTCCAAGTATTTTTGTAGAAATAAAAATAACCAACTAAGCAAAAGGTAGTAACGTGGATGGCAACTGCCATATTACACCATTATACAGTACAGTAACAGAGGAGGTCAGATCCAACCTTGAGGTACCTGTTCGTCATCAGCATCTTATAAATGAAAATAAGTATATAGGGTAAAACATGATGGAGGTCACATCCGACCCGGCGGTGCCTGTTATTCATCAGCACCTTTTAAGTGAAAATGGTACATACGTGAACATAACAGTACAGGTCTCAAACGACCTTGCGGTACCTATTAGTCATGAGTACCTGATTAAAAACGGTTAAGTAGATATTGCGCAGCACCTATTAGTCATCGATGCAATTGTTATTACACGCCACTGTTGTTGAAGCGTCACGAAAGTTCGGCGCACACTGGCACGATTGTGTAGTCGTTGCTTGATGGTCGGCCACAGACGATCTAGTTGATGCGGCTCTTATTCAGGAATGGTGAAGAAGAATTCACTCCTGATAGCTGGTAGATAGTCACGCACCGATTGTAGTTTAATTATGTGGAGGTGAGAATTTCTGTACTGGTGCGTATTAAAGATACCTCCCTTAGTATGAAGGCTATATGAAGTGTTTTATAATAATACAGGGTACATATCTTGCAGCACAACACGATACACACGGGATAGAATGTCTTCATGCGAACTGGGGTCTAAAACATTAATTTGGAGTACTAGACATGTGCGTGTAACACACACGTTTTTAGATGGTACTTTGCCGCACCGCAAAGAAGGTGCCACTGAAGTTGTTGGTAGTGGCGATCATTTCTTTAAATTAGATTTTTGTCCCCCGCCCCCTCCTCCCGTGATATCGTCCGGGAGCGTCCAAAAACTTAACTTGCTGCGCGGTGCGTGTTCAGAAACCGAATGGCACTGTTTCAGGGTAGTAAGGCCAGACCAGAGATGATATACAGTAAGCAGTATTACACGTCTTGTCTCTGGCAGACACACGCCCCAACTGTCTGTCGATTGTAATTTTGGAGCTCTTTTTATACTAACTGGTGACGTCACACCAGCGCGAGTTGACCAATCAGCACGCGCGTTATATACAATGTACGGGTGCTTACCACGTCATTAGCTGGCCTTCGCCCTACCAAGCGCGTGCGCTATGTCGATGTGTATTTTAGTTGGGAGCTTAAAATGGTGCCTAAATATTCTCTGATATCGCAGCCAGTTCTGAACTGATTTTATATCTGTAAATAGTTTTTAATTCCTCGTTCAATTCCAGTAACGATTCTTACTAAGAAAAGCGAGGAATGACCTGTATTTAAGAAATTACAGTTACAGGCAAGGAATATTTATAAGCTACCAATCCACACGCTAACGCGCGTATGTAGGCTATCTCCTATGGCCGCGCATGGGCAAATGGCCATCTCACGGACTGATTCTGAGCCTCTATTATATGGTTCTACGTGCTTATCTTGCTACCCAGGGGGCGAGCTTGGAACGTCCCAGATCCCACCGTTTCATACCAAGATAGACTGGGATGGTTCGCACTAGACAGCCGATCCGTGCTACAGTAAACTATTATTTCAAACGGCCAAGTTATTTTAAACTATCAAAATTACATTGAACAGAAAATGTAAGGCTTCTACAAAAAGTATGTTCTTTCATGCACAATATCACGCTAACGCACCAATTCCCCAACTCGCATACAGTAATGACGATGACAATTACGACGACGGTGGCGACCACGACGACGACACGGCGGCTGCAGCATCAGCAGTAACAGCAGCAGCAGTAGCAAGAACAACAACAAAAAAAACCCAACAACAACAACAACAGCAGCAACAACAACCACAACAACAAGAAAACCAACAACAATAATAACAACAACTGTATCCATTTACACTATCAATATTCTCTAGCTTTGTATACACATGTATAAGTGCTATTTATTCGACCTCTGTATATAGATGCTCTGTACATAATTGTTGACTATAATTCTTGTCTGTCACATAACAACATTTCCAATAAGCGACGACGACGACGACGACGACGGCAGAGACGACGACGTTGACGACGATCATGATAACGTCAACAGTGGTAAGAACATGATTAAAAGCAATCATTATCAGCACTTATATAGCTATCTATACCGCATGCCTATGATGTATTAATTAAACAATATCAGATTTGTACACATACTTACCAGTCATTTATTATCTTTATATTTGTTGTTATGAAAATACTGCCATATACTCCAGCGATGCTCTGTACATAATAAATACAATTCTTGTATATCAGGAAACATCATTTCTAATATATAACACCGACAACGACAGCGACAAGAACGCCAACAACAATGACGTCAACAACAACAACAACGACAACAACGACGACGACGACGACGACGACGACGACGACGACGACGACGACGACGACGACGAAACTCGTAAGAACAATAAAGCTAACAATGGAAATAATGGCAGCAACGAGAATAATAACATCCGTATAAATATATTTACTAAATCTAGCAATGAAGTGTCCCAAGAACTGTGTCGCTGTAATTTACCATGTCTTATTGACTAACCTTCAAGCCCCCACCCCCACCCCCATCCACCACTGAACGGAGTCTAATGTACACATTGCCTTGCGATCTGTAATCATATGTTTAATTCTGCCAATTTGAGCATTCTGTTCAATACTCACCCATGGCATGCGATGGATGCTGGGTTGGGGTGGGGTCGGGTGGGGTGGGCTGGGAGCTTTTGTAAACGTCATCTCGAAATTCACAATCATATATGTAGCTCACATAAAATCTTGGTTTAATTCCAATAAACTGTTGCAGACAGATAGTCGGCTGCATAGCCAGACGGGCAGCCAGATTAGGAAGAACAGGTGAATGTAATAGTCCGGGAGCCAATTTTCAAAAGGGGGCTAGAAGAATGGATTCGTAGCACACCCAGTATTCAGAAGGTTTGTCTCTATATTATGCTAGATCGATGTCTTGGGTATATTCTGAGCCGTGTTGTACAAGAAAATGGTGGTATCACTAACCCGTGAGAAGCCCATTTACAATAGGTGTTGAATGTATTTTTCAGACAATTTTCACAATGGTAAATTTTTCACAAACTTAAGCGCATGTTATATCAATACAATCTTAACCAAAATGGAAAGGAGTGATCGTATATCGCGGATTTATACATAATCAACCTCGTTTAAGACACCCGTATGTTGCTTTGTACATATTGGGGCACTTAGGTCTTCTTGTGACTAGCAATACCTTAGCTACAACAATGCCCATGTTTTCTACATTTTTCATAATTAAACTTTTAACTGACATGCAGTGCATGTCTACACAAGCTGGCAGGACATATTTATCACGTGAGCAAATGAGAGAATGTTACTCATCCGTGTCAGAGTCATATTCGACAATTGCATGCTGAACATTGTCACACATTTCACCTTCCATACAAAGGCATGCTTCAGTGCAGAGTAGATTGTTAGCCTTGCATTGACAGAGATCTGTTCTTTTGCAGGCAGACTTTTGACATCTACATGATGTGAGTTCAATTAATCCAAATGGTGCAGGACCATTTGACATTAGAACAGGCTTGAGTAGACCATCCACTATACTCCAGCCATGTCCATTTGGAGATGGAAGATTCTGAACAGCTTGCAATGAACGTCTCCAAACAAGAGCTTGAAAATTGGCCCTTTCGGTGTGATGCTTTAGCCTATTCGATGTAGGTGGAAGATTTTCATTTCTTTGTCTCTTTTGACAAAAGAGCCAATAACGGTTTCATGAGCTGTCTTTCCCACATCCCTGGTGGTATACAACTCACAGATAACTTTCTCACATAGAATTGCAGCATTCGGTGATAAGTCAACATGTTCGCCGAGTTGGGCTAAGCTAAGCTGATGACATTTCTCTTAGCGACTCCAAATAATGCACTAGTGCTATCACAACCTGTAAGAGAATGAAACCCAGGCACAGACAAACATATAGCTGGGCCCAGTACTTGAGCAACTGTATGTATTGGTATGTATCGCAATTTGTCCTTTGTGCCCGTACGGAACCATAGTTCAGAACAGTGAAGCGAACGATACGTATATATACTAAGTACTGCCACGTCTGTATCAGGAGACTGTATAACAACACGCATGTGGTCTTTTGAAGCGTGTAGCGCGTGCAACATCATACGCGTATCTGCTTCCTCGTGATCTGATCGAAGTTCTTCCAAATACGACGAATTGTTCGCTGAAATGACAACAACATCCATTCCATCGTTAAAGCCACCAGCAAGAAGGACGCAATTGTCGGCAGAGAGCATATTTGGACAAGTATCACGCCACCGCTTGCTGAGAAATGCAACCAGGTTACTTTTGTTGCTTGGATTGCTGATGTACTTGGCCCATTGCTTTGGAACGGGAGTATTTTCTCCAGCAATCTTTACTTCCTATGCTGTTGATGACCCACGTTTTAGCCGCTCTTCCGCTTTGAGAGATTCCAGTCTATCATATCTGTCAAAAACTATATCCACTCTGTTGCAGTCTTCTTGATTCAGTGGAACTGTAAAGATGTGCCAGTATTTATCAGCCAATTCTCCAAATGTAGAAGTACCTCCAGTTTTAACCATTTGCACAATTGCCATGCCATCTACTACATAAGCTGTTGCGCCTGTCTTGTCAACAGGTGGAAGCCGTCCATCAACATTTACTTCCTTTTCTAGTTCACTTAACAAAACTCTTTTCACATTCTTTCTTAGAGTCCCATCCGTATTTGACAATGATAGTGGAACAGCAGACAGTTCATACGTCATCACTAGTTTTAAAACAACATCTCTGGACCTTGCGGCAATAATTAATCGGCCAAATAGTTCGCGGTCAGATCTCACATTGTGAATTTGTTCATCATTTGTTTTGAGTGTTTTCTTCTGTGATAGGCTGGCAAATGTTTTAAGTTTTAAGTGTGGCAACGTGTCCCAAAAGCTTCTCGTGTTAGTGTCCAGCCGCTCCTGAACAAAATTGGCCATACTCTCCTTACCAATGTCACAGGTGGAAACAAGTCTCTTGGCGATTTCACTAGGCAATACCACGCCAGTTGCAATGTTTACAAGCGGAAGATACTCGCTGTCGTCGTTTTCCGCAATATTAAAGGGATTGGTCATTATATCTGATGAGAACATCGAAAGTATCTTCTGCACATCGGTTGCATCCCTGTTCATTCGATTAGTCCCCATTTCCATATGTACTCCAAACATGTGACTATCTTGTAACCCACACAGTTGCTTTGTGACCGTTGTTATGGCTGCCTTCTCGTGGCTAGTTAAACACCACCTCTCCAGAGCTCCTGGCTTTTGTGTTATTCCAATAATACCACCTCGCTTTTTGGAATCCAAATTAATCGATTGCACTAAGGCCATATCTGTCCACACTTGATTGAATGGATGGTGTGAGCGACTTACAGACTGATTTCCATTCAAGAATTGTTCATGTACATGGGGATGTGTACTTGGAAGCATCTTCATGTCCGCAAGATATAGTGGCAGCCATCTTGCATAATTGGTTCTGTCCATGCCGTATAAATATGGTGCCATAGCAACAGTAGCAGATAGGTGTGCCTGCCAATCTCCAGTTCTCTCAGCTCTTATGAATCCAAGCAGCAGCTCTACCATATGAATATATGAGTTCCAAAATGCGAACAGGTGTGAGTTCGAGCTTGACTCAACTGTAAAGGATTTGAACAGCTGTTGCAATTTATTCACGTACACATGCACACCTCTTTGAAATTTTCTTGCAGTGCGTCTAAGTCGTCAATGCTGCTTCGGCTTTGTTTTTCCGCACCGATTACCACCACATCCATCTGTCTCATTCCAACCACCATTACCTGGGAGCGTTGTCAACAGTGGTACAGCTGGATAGACAGATTCTATGATGGAGTTAGTATACATACATAACATATAACCTTCACATTCCACCCTCGCCTTTGGGGTATGCATGCAAAATGTATGTTGGATATATGTTAGGTCGATATCCGTCTAAATATCATATATGGTGAATCTAATACGATATTACTTTGAGTTATGACACGATCATGCTTATATCGCTGTGCACTGTGGATACAGCCAAAGCCTAGACCTCCTATGCAAAGAAATCAGGATAACTAATTAGTGCTACCACAATTTGTTTGTACAACAGGGCTTAAAATGTGTGGGATATGTCCCCCAAGCCACAGCAAGTGTCAGACCTTCCGAATACTGGGTGTGCTACGTCACGATTTTGACCTAGCGTTAGCTCCTGGACTATAATATCCCTTCCTTTTTTTTATCAAAGCAGGCGGGGATAATATAGTACTCAATAGAAAATGGTTATAAAAGCAATGAAACCTCCCCCGGGACTACTTCGATAAAGGTCATCAGATGGCGGTGGTGTCACATCTATATAAACATCATCCACATCTAGGTGACATATTGTGAAAAAGAGGATATTAAAAAGTCAAATATCACTTATATATTTGCACCCCATTTTCTTAATATTGGCATACTACTTCTATCACCTTGAAAAAATAGTACAAATGCTGGTGTGCAAGAATAGTATGTATTGCTGCGCGTGCATGATTATTGCATACATTATAAGTACAAAAAGAATATTAAGAAGACTTGTATTGAATTTATCTATTTTGAAAAGAATGCTGCTGAAGTAAATTGCATGCTCAGACATTAACACTTGCACCGATGAATTCTCCATATACCATTTTCAATGCTAACGTACAGGAAAACAGTGGACTATTTGAAATTACTGTGACTGGACGCCATTGCTGCCTTGAGCCTAATCTATAAAATACTTGTCAGATAACAAAGAAGGAAATATCTGCGAAAGGGTTGCATATTTAAATAACACCACTTTCCAAATAGTCATAAAAATGCTATTGATACAGTAGTATTCGACATATTTGATAAAGACATGCCAGCGTCAATGCAACGACAAGAATGGTGGTTTGTACACACATCCTGGCATGCGCCTTGTTTGGGAATACTGAAATACAGCCAACAACATCAATTTCATTTCAACCAAGGGATCGACAGTTGCACCATTAACTAAATTAAATTCTTCTGCGTTCTCTACCTTGCCATTTTCTTGCTAATAATTGATTATAAGATATGCATAGATATGACTACGCGATTATCACATCCTATCTATAACAGCACATCGTTGTTGCAGGACGGTCATCGTGCGTTGGTCGGTCGTCGTGCAACCTTTCGTCCTCTACTTCCTCAAATCCGTCGGGGCCCTGGGACGGAGCGCCAATCGAGCATGGACCTTGGTCCGAAGAGGTGGAGACTGTCCACACATATGAGTCCTCCCGGGTGTCCTTCTAGTATCTTAGCTTGTCTCGGGGCTTCCAACGACGACCCCATCACGCGGGTTTGGGGCGTCCCCCAAACGTTTGCCGACCGGAGCTGTTCAGCCACCTCCTTAGAGACATGCAGGCCCGTACAAACATGTCCTGCACAGCTAAGTGCCTGAGAACGATGGGTCATTGTCGTGGTGGATTCCTCCTCACCGTATTCGCCATCCCAGCTTTCCATGAGCGGAGGGTCCCACTGCTGGGTGGCCATTCCAGTTCAAGCTGTCTCTCGAAGTTGGTGTCAGACGCTGCCTCTAGACTGAGAGGAGGAGACTGATACGGGTGTACACGTTCCTCATTACCGAGGCAGGCAAAACGGAAAAAACGATCAGAGGTGAGTTCGTGACAGAGGGGCGCGCGATAAAGGAGGTGGTGGCAGCGGTACCTGTGGTGGTGCTCTATGTAATGGAAGTTACTGTGGTGGTGGCATTGGTGTTAGTTCAGGTGATTGGGGTTTCCGTGGCGGAGGCGTTAGCAGTGGCTCAGTTGGCGACGAGGGAGGCAGATCTCCCTGACGTGCATGGTCAAAAAGGCATCCATTCACAGGCTGATGGGTGTGTCCTGCCGAGAAGATGTATACATTCGGGTGTGTCATGCGGGGTGCGGGAGGGGGATAGGGGGTGGGGCTGGGCGGCGAGGATGTGTATGGGAGGAAAGGGTCATAAATGAATCTCTTCACCGCAGGTGGCTTTCGATCTTTCCTACCTGCGTTCGAGCAAGCTCGTTTTAAGCGTCTCTAGTGGATGCTAGCATCTAGAAGAAGCGACAGGAGGGGGAGAGAAGGCGCGATAGTGGTCTTTTACCTACAATTAGGTTTTCCTAAGATCCATGCACGGTACTTTAATACTTCACCACAAATACCACAGGGGTGGGGGGGGGTTGGTAGCAATTCGCCTCCCGATCGTCGGATGACCTTATCCAAACTAAAGTCACTCCATAGGCTGAAGGGGCCATGCGTCGGCAGAGAAAATGTTTGTCCTAAGCAGGAGGAACATGAGAAAGAGACAGCGGGCTTTTCCTATTTATGCCAGCCAGTCGCTAACGGTCGCTATTCATTTCGTCAGTCAATATATCTAAAGTTAGTTAGTTGCGAGGGTCATTTGGCGCTGAAAGCTATCTATTTTCTAAAGGAGCAGGAGTAGAATCATACTTTAGTGTCCTAAAGAACACATGGGGAGAGGTTTAGTCATTGCCGCCAAGTTGATCCGACGTTCTCAGCAGATGTCCAGGGGTAGGCCTTCTTTGTGTGCCTAGCTCTAACACCTTGGAGGGGATCCCGCACAAGGCAGTGTATTAGTATCTAAACTGTGTTGTGGATTAAGGCTTCAAACGGCCGCAAAAATGGTGTGATCGGTTAGACTATGCATGGAGCTCATCCCTCACAAGGTTAGGCGAATATTTGGCTCAGAGCCTAGACTGACTTGAGTGGCGTCAACAAGATCTTGACGCATTCCAAGGGGTGGTCCTTCAGAGTTGCAGACATGCAAACAGGCCCGTGCAATTAAAGAGGAACGAGTTTAGTGGAACCTCTACCGAGCCTGGGCGCTATGGAGATGCGACAGACTTGGAAGAGATTCCGGTGATGTGGCAGTTATCTGATTCAGTCGCATGACCCGGTGTTAACAGCTTGATCATCTAATTAAAGATAGCTTTATCCTGACCTCTGGCCAAGTGGTCTAAAATAAAAAAGGCTCACCAAGCAATGGAAAAGAGTTACACTGTGGTGCTTCTGTTCGGCCTAGGGAGATACACCTAACGCGTCTTAGTGATTGGTGGGAAGTGTAGGCGGGGACACCTTCCCTATAGAAAATATAAGGGTCACAAGACCCGTCAGGTGGTCAAATGGATGGTAGAGGATGACAAGCAACGGCAAAGGGGAGCGGTCTTATATAGCGTGAAAAGATATCGCGATGTTGAACCCATTTGCCATGGGGCGATTAGTATGCGACAGGATTTACAGGTGCGAGTGTGGCGAGCTGAGAGGCTTTCCTAGTCCTAACAATATGTCCTATTCAAAAGCGGCTCTCGGCCAAAAGTGCAGTTCAGTGCAGTTCAGGGTGTCCAAATGCATGTACCGACTGCGGGAACTTCGACTGGAGCTAACCAAGAAAGCGGCAGATGGTCTGCAGGTGACAATTATACTATTTAGAGGTGGTCCAAGTGAGATATGTGCGGCCTACTGAACAAGAACACGAAGTAGCCCTTTGGCAGGGAATTTGTGCAAAGCACTGAGGGGCTTACCCGCTTAGAAAAGTGCAAAAAGCATCCCGATTCGTAAGGAATTTATGGTATTTATGAAAGCAATACCGGCCCAATGCTAGCTTTACGTTGCACGAGACCATCGTCCGCAAGTTATGGCTAAGACGGCCGGCCTCCCTTATAATGTTCCAGAAGCAAAAAAGGAACAGCCGCTAAAACGATAACCAATAAAGAACGGCGCTAAAGGTGATATATCTAGAAATCTGTAAGAAAATAGAGAACTGCATTAGTGAGTACATTTAGGATTTTATCATGCACAGTTCAGGTCCTAAAGTGCAGTAGAATGTTCACAGTCATGGTCGAAAATCGTCATGCAAATGCGGGGTCTAGGCTTTGCGGTTGCCGGCATTGCTGACTTTTAACCAAACTTGCTTATATATTTACTAAGTACAGTCTGTCGTTGAAATTTCTTAGGTTTCTAAGCGGACTCAATCTTGCCGGAGAAAGTCATACTTCCCTCAGAATCTAGGGCATTTTCAAAATATACATAACGCAGAGTAACAGGTAACTCACATGAATCATATCTATGTGGCTTGATTTCGGCACTCCGGCCTTGTTGCTAAAGTAGTATCTGTAACATGCACTATGTTTGCTGTGCCTGCTCACCGGTCGAGTCCTACGGGAGGCCAGATCTATCCTTGGGCAAACAGACGAAACCTGTTATAAACGCTAGGCTAGGGTGCTAGGCCTCAGTGACATTAAGCCTCTGAGTTAAAAAATGGCATTGGGTTTGGCACCGCTTGAAGGGCCGCTAGCGACAGCGACATCCGCCTAGCTTAATTAATAAGAGTTTCTGCCTGTCTACTATATGCGGACACTGATTGGCCGTTTCTCATAAAACAGTGGGCATACACATATAAATATAAGCATACACTCCCAATACATACTTTAGGCCACACTATGGTTAGATGAACTGATGCCACGTGAGGCATTTCCTCCCGCTTTGGGGAAAGCTTCTCTAAGAAGGTTGTTTTATATAGTCTAATTCTGTGCATAAGAAACCTTGGTGACCATTTGCCATTATATTTATCACTTACGCACTGTATAAGGTAAGTCGTTCTCTGACGAGATACCAATCAGCTAGAGATAGTAGCTCTCAGTACATCAATAAGTCTAACGTCGGCTTAACCCGACCCAATCCAGCCTTCGGCCAGCGTCTATACCTGCGCCGAACTACACCTATAAACTAGCATTAATATAAACCAGTCGATAAAACATGTATGCAACCAACGTATAAAACATGTATGCACGCCACACCGGATTGACGAAGAGCACGGATGGCACCGTGGTATTTACTCGCGATAAATGCAGGAATGCTTGTGTATTCTTCGGAGCATCTAACCCCCACTTCTGATCAACGGGAATCCCCGAGACCTAACCAGAACATCCATCGGCCCGGCCTATACCTCGCGCAGAGACCAGACCCCATGGACGAGGAACTACGCAGACACGAAGACGCTACAATACCACAAGAACGTCTCTCCAATCTGACGCCTTACACTGCCAAGATATATCTACATCTGACGTCAAGGATTAATTGAAGAATTCAGTATTTATTTTATTTTTTGTTTCTGCCACTTGCAATTTGGCTATTATAACATAATTGGTCTGAGAATTGTAATACTGAACACAAGGGATTTTGGTCTTTGTTGTGTTGTATGCTTATGAATAATCTGGGCATTTTTGTGCCGTGTACATTTAAATTGTGTTTGTACAAATATTGATGGTGAGCATCTCAAGAACTGTTCATCGGTTGCTTCCCGCTCACGCATGCACGCACGCACGCACGCACGCACACCCGCAAGCACGCACGCACACACACAGACCACTCACACACACACGCGCACGGAAGCACGCATGCACACACGCACGCACGCACGCGCACACACACACACGCATACACACAAACACACACACACGCACGCACACGCACACGCGCACGCACGCACGCACGCACGCACGCACGCACGCACGCACGCACGCACGCACGCACGCACGCACGCACGCACGGATACCTTTATTCGTGCAATGAATGTGATGGATATGGATTTCTCTATTTAATACTACCACAATCATTAGCTATATTGAGTGGAATTTGAAAATGTGCTTGGACCTCTTTTTAGCGTAGATGCAACATGATAAAGAAGTGAATCTCCAGTTCTGAAACCTCATGACATTGAATGACTTAAATGCAAACCCCCAACCGCAAATAAATCAAATGGAATCATGCTTAGATTGCTATGTGATTTGGTTTACGTCCATAAATCCTCAGTTAATAAAGATCTATGGCTGGTAATTTTGAACCTGATCCCCTCTAGTCTGATAAACCCCGCTCGCTCATTGATTATTCGGTCAAAGACTACTCTCTCTCGAGAAAATGTCACACCACCCTTTTACTGTCCTGTGTTTAATTTCTCTTCTTCTCGCCATTTAATCAGCAACGTATAAAGTTCTATCAGCTATCAGATATACCTACAAAATCTGAAAAATTGAATTTTTACTTTCAGCACAAAGTAATTAATTCCATTTGTAATGTACTTAATTACTAAACCGTATTATGGAAACGTGAAGTGGACTAGCTTTCACAAAGCGGATCATTTATACTGATAGAAGACCACTCCATTAATCATGCCATGTGAGTAGTATTCATGTGTATATATGTAGTTCATTTGTCCACGTCCACTTGGGCAAACAGATTAGCGTATTCACACAAACATACGTATGCATGTAGATATATTCACACACGCACACACGCATGCACGCATACATTCGCGTACACACAGGCACACGCACGCGCAAGACTACTCACGCACAAACCCACAGACTTTCCAGGACTTCCATGGATGTTGCTTTCTGGTGTTCCGATCTGGAAAATGTCTTGCTAATGATGCCCTGATTTCTGTGGATGAATTAGTGAGAGTTTTGTGGATGGGCGAGACTGATGAATGGATGTTGCTGGAATAGCGTCCATCTCCATAAAAGTCATCTGATGAAATAAGACGACGCCCGCTTGTATTGTCTACGTGGTCGTGAATAGACTGCAGTATAATTCAGAACTAACTTAGGCTTACTGGAGAGTTAATCGGGAATAACGCCATACCGTAGTATTGCGCTACGCCGGTTACGTCTCTAGTGATAACACGGCTTTAGACTACAGTATACCTCAGAACTAACTTAAAATTAGTCTAGACATGGTAATATATAATGTGTGTTTGCCAGAAAACTGTCAGACACAATTGTCTTTTTAGGTTTTAATAAGTATGCCAATTAGAAATCGCCCTCAATTGTTTTGGAAAGCACATTCCGTGAACGCTAGACTTGTCTACCCCCACACGACTATTGGAAATAAGGTGGTAACTAAAGCAATGCCGAGTAAGGAAATCGCACGAACCAAGCTTAATGAGCTGGCCATGTGTCCTGATTAATTCCCCAGTAAACTGGCATCTACGTCACTAAAGGCAACACTTTGTACTTTTAAGGTCACATTGACTTGATCAAAGGTTTAACGGCATGCGACAGATTGCAGCGTAGGGAATGGCAAGTGAATGCTTGTACTGAATTTCCGAGCGTATATGCTGGAACAGGACAAATGTATTGCGAAAAGAGCGCTTGTTTGCATGTACAAAATAGGAGTGATTTACTCCATTAATACCCCTGGCTATACAAAATGTTGAACATTGCAACGGTCATGTCGTGTTTTCAAAGTTCTATGGTCAGATTGTGTCATAGTGCAGGTACAGGTGTGTTCTTTAACGAGTCGTGGCTGTCTCACATAGGGACGCTGCATGACTGGAAGTGTACGTCAACAATGCGTATACACCATGCACCATTGTATACCACTTCATGAGACAATGATTTTGTTATCCTGCAAGAAACATCACAATTCTGATAAGCATATCGACATGGGAAAAGCTAAATGGGCAAGTGATATCAACGACCTGCAAAAAACTGGACGGCATGTGTTGATGATAACAACCCCTCTGATTCCCATGTCGCAGAACTGAAAGCCATATCCACAGGCGTGATGGCAGATACGTCAGACACAATCAACTGTGATGATGCAGATGAAGTGGGATAAAATATAATGTGAATTGGAACACACCGTCATCTCAGAGGTTATGATAACATGATAATCACTGGTATAATCTCGACAAGATCTACATCCTGGCATGAAAAGATATTCCACCTGGATCCCGTGATCGTGTTGCTACGTTGTGTAGAAATAGCAAGGATGCGAGAGAATGTATTTTTGCTCCCAGATGGCCGTCCGGGAGCATCCAAAATTCTTGTATCGCGGAAGGTCGAAGACTGCCCACCGGCGACGGAGAACTCAATTCTGAAAGGCACCGCAGTGATGATGGAATCACCGTCGGTTTGCAGTTGTCCCGCATCTAACACTGCGCTGGTCCAGCAGACTTCCTGACGGGTCGGTTTCCACGCCGATGATCCTCTCGATCTTCGATTTTTCGTCCCTTTTATACTACTCGTGACGTCAGAGGCAGGCGCTCCATCCAAGCAGTGGGCGAGCAGTAGCCAATCAGCGTGCGGTCAGAAGTGGTAACGCGGCTATTACGTGAACAGCACATTCCCCATTAAGTTAATGCATACATGCGATTACGACGTCAAAAGCAATATTTTGTAAATAATTTAGCGTAAGCTTTGATTATAACTCGGCCATTTCTGGTCCGATTTAAAAATAATAAACAGTTCTGAAAGCCTTGTTTCAGTCTGGTCCTAATCAGTACAGAGAACGACGAGAACGGTGCGATTTAAGAAAATCACGCGTACCAACTCGATACACTATAAGCACACACTCTCTCCCAATCCTGACATATGTTACCAGGGAAGCTACACGTTCTTGCGGACGGAGCCGTTTTACATGAAAACCTCTCCCATAGGGCTTATACACGCGTGCCACTCTACTCATGGTGAGGGGGGGGGGCGAGTTTGGAGTAAATCCGGAATGACCGTCCCGTACCCAGCCTAGCTGGAACGGTCCATACCCATCCGGTCGAGCTAGCTAAAGAAGAGAGGGAATATCTAAAACAGGATTCCTCCATTCTTTGGACACTGTAGAATGTGGATGAAAAGATGGTCCAAAAGGACATGAACCGATCAGCACAGACTTGTCCTTGCACCTGCCAAGGTTCTACTTTCTATCACGTCTAAATATAAATCATCGCGAAACCAATATGGTACATGTTTGCGCACTTATTGGAAAACTGATATGAAGTATGTGGTAAGTGCAGCTGTGAAAACTGTTAAAATTCAGAAACTGCAGATCTGGATGATGGCATTGACCCTTAATTGCTCGGCTGTAACATTATAAATGAATGATATTTTAGGGATGTATGCCATAATGGAAACGAAAATGCATAAATGTGTCACGGGGTAGCGATGGTAGTCGTGACTAGTCAAACATATGAACCTGACCCGTGAAAGCCCTGGACTTGCAAAAGCACATTTGCTGAACACACCCTAGCGGACCACAAAACACAAAGCTTAGCATTCGGTTTCTTTCAGAGGCTGGTGCAGGGCACTCGTGGTTCCAGAACATTTGTCGGTTCAGTGTATTCATGGGACCAGCACATTGCGGGTACAGTGCATATCCGTTGCCTAGTATCATGGTACGGATGTAGTCTGGCAAATTGTTTTTAGTTTTTAATTACGTAAGTTTTGATGCATGTCATTGTTTTTTAATCTGACACCATATATGCAAGCCACGTAGTAGTAGTGTCGGTGTCAAAATGATACCACCTACCTCAGAGCATGCTCGAAAATGTCCATTTAGACAATGGAAAGGGACCACCTCCCTCAGAGCATGCTCGAAAATTTCCATTTAGACAAATGGAAACGACTGAGGTCCGGGGGGGGGGACCAGATTGACATCTTTTACCACTGGGAACACTGTATGCATAACAGGGCCTACCGAGCCACCTACGATGGACAGACGCCGTTCAGCAATCCGTGGCCCCAACCGCCCTCTCAATCCCTGGGACATAGGTTGCGGGGGCCACCACAGATCGCCAAATGGCTGCCAGGGAGGGAGTATCACACTACTACTTCTACCTTGGTCTGAACGCCCATTTAGAGACAAGCCTCCACATTGATATGCACCACTCATCGCCATCAACCACAAGGCCGGCCTCTCTCTGTCCATTCTGTGTAGGCTCAGACAAACACGTAGTCTCTGCCAGAGTTGCATCGGTATGATGGGACCACCCATAGGGGCTTCCATCTACCGTGACAACGCTCACCTGGGAGGCGGCTAAAGTGATTAGCGTTTGAACCACGGCATACTCTGGCATGTTCACATGTTGCGCTGAGCAGGGGTCTCCAGCAGACAACCACGGTCTACCCTCTCCACCCCATAGAAGTGGCAGAAAGACGTGTTCTCGTTACGTAGGTGGAAGCTGTCGTAAATGTTTCTCGGCAAGGGGTCGACCCAAGGATTGTACTGGGGGTCATCCCGGAAGTGGGCCCACTTGGCATCCAATATCATGGCAGTCTCAGCGCCCTGTGACACTGCTGTAGACGCCCGCACGAGCAGTATGATGAGAATCATGACTATATATGAAGAGTTAAACTGAACAGAGTGAACCCTTCGAGAAATATCTGTGCCAGATCGAGCCCTGTTCCATCCGGAGCAATAGTCATATTTATCCCCTCAGGGGCAGGGGCTAGCTGCTTCACTCTGCCGCCGGCTAAGAAACGTAGCTCTAGGACTATATGAGTCGTTTGCGGGCTAGTGATTCCGACTCACTGAAGCAGTTTAACAGCACCCTTGACTGTGCAGACATGTGACACACCATCTACCCTTAGGGTGACATTGGAGGTTAACAGCTTCTTCTGGTCCATCGAATGGACGACGCAGCAGGAGCTTTCCACCTGTAACCCCGATCCGGTGACTCACTCTCATCAGGGAGACACCTTCACCTATGTAGGTGAGGAAGGATGATCCCCGATTGTAGAGCTTTCGAACTGTACCATCCTTTTTCACAACAGTTGAGCGGGAGTAACCTTTATGTCAATGATTGTGGGAGGCCTATATAGGGGCAACCATATTTGCCAGTCGCCCCAGGTCCAGCACACTACCACACTTCATTCTTCTCAAGTATGAATTGCAGGTTTTGGGAGGGTCAATAGCAGGCCATCATGGGCCATCGTCGGGGCACCGCTCGAATAGGGCTTGACCAGATGAAAGCTGAGGTCGTTATTTAGGGGGTTGATGTCTGCCACCTCTGTATCCGAGAGCTCAATCAACGGCTCTGGAAATCGTACCAAAACACGATCTTGTGACCATCTATGTTGCGACCCAGGTGCTCCTTCGTCACATCCTTGAGGTATGTGAGCAGCTCCACCCCATTACCAACAATGGGGTGGAGGGAGAATGCCTTTGAGTTTGCTTCGTACTGTAGGGCAAATGACTTGCCATCGCGCTCTTCTACCTTGGCAGCATCAACTGTGTACACATCTGCCAGGTCAGCAAGACCAGTCGAGTGAGCAAATATGGGTTCCATAGCACGCTATTGGAGGGGTTTAAACAAGACATATAACCATGCCGATTGTTCGACTGCTGTTCTCCGGTGGTGAGAACGTAATCTCACCCTCTCTAGAGGGGAGACGGGTGGTACAGTACCATGCAGAATGTGTCCTCCTCGAGGTGCCCCAACGGGTCACAACATACATACATGCCGATGTGCTGCATCGACCTCCGGGCAGGGCACACAGCAGCTCACTGGTAGAAGTCGGCCGGGACGTGATAGAGTATCTCCCATGTGCCAACAGCAATCTATGGAAAGCTATGAGTCCTAGCCTCTTCACACCTGTAAATCATCTGTTTGGCAGCCCTCCATTAACATATATGCCAGCTTGGATGGGATATCGGACGCCCATTTAGAGTTTACACTCTTATACTCATTGACCTGACGACAACATGATATCATACCAGCATTATCTGATGATGAAGCAAGAGGTTCGCCCCTTCATGACCCCTGCACAGATAAAGGGCTTAAACGAACAGAGGCTCGCACTGCAACAAGAAGGAGAGCGACTACAGGGGGAGACCTGGTATCAGCAGAACGTGAGCCTTGCAAGGAGGCGAAGGAACCAGCGGGTGGGTTGATATGGAGGAGTTAAATAACGAGCTGTTACTGCGCGGTCGCCTCGCTGGTCTCTGGAGTCGAGACGACTACAAATAGTTTGCTGCCTGTATGGTGGCCTTAAGAACACCAGTATAGATGGCCTTCCCACTGAACCTCACGACAGTCATCCGGAGCCAACCGCCCCTCCTGGGTACACCCTTGACTGGCCTGAGAGGTCTACTGGATGATATACCAGAGCTAACACCGTTCTCCAGCACAGTGGATGGACGGTCCCGAACCGGCTTCTCCATCAACCCACGACCGCTGACAAACCGCCCCATCACCATCAAGGATGTGAAGCAAGCTCATACGGGGATGGCTGCTCCAAGCCTCTCATACTGGAATCAGCAGCTTAACCTTGCCGTGCTGTGTGCCACGGCAGGATGTGGAGTAAGTTCCACCCTGCTTCACTCCTATTCTCGTACTCCTGAAGCTGTGCTCATCACAAGCTGTCTCAGAATCCACATGTACTTCACGGTGCGACGAATCCTCGATGAGCTGGGTGCAAGCTTCCGTGATACAAACGCATTCGACCCACAGCTCAACTGTCATAGCGTCTCAGTGGCCAGCATACTACAGAGAGAGTTCAGCGCTCACCCAGACTATCGGTGGCATGGTGGTGACAACAGTGGTCTAGGGATTATGTACGGTGACCCGAGACGTGACTACTCATGATTCCCCTATCGAACCCCCCGACGAGTAGGCCATCGGAAGACAGCAACATTTTCGTTCGATCCAGACTCCGACCCTGGAGCGCTGGTGCAAAATATGCACATCACTGGCTTGTGGTAGGACGATCCAGATGAATGGAAGTACTTTGTCCCACACACCACCTCAGGCCTCACACCGGCAGGGATAGTTCGGATCAACCAGTCCCTGGAAGCACTGTGCTACTGCCTCCTTACGGCAGGCCAAGCCATGTCTCGTTGAGGATATGATCATCGTGGCAGACACCAGTACTCTTATTGCCAAGTTCCAGCAGGGGTTGCAGAAAGCCCGTCGCAAACTTGACTTTGCTATTTTGCCACACCTATGGTTGATTCCGAGCAACATGATCATGAACACCGAGGGCCTCCAAGTCAGGGGCTTTAACAACATGATAGTCGAGGGGAGTTCTCCTTGAGTCCACTTCGGCTTCAAAACTGCCATCAACGCACCTATGCGTAGTACGAGCCATACAGTCGTTCCGACCCTGACACTGCAGCCAGTCAACATGGCAGCTCCAGGCGCTCCGACACTGCAGCCAGTCGACATGACACCACTTTCCGTGGTAGCTCTACATGTGGGGTCAGGCCTAGCTACCGTGGCACTCGGGATCAGCCTACCCCGCCGCTAGCAATTCAGCTATAAGTCTTTGCTGACTCTCTACAGTAGCAGTGGGGACCACGGTGAGACACTGAACCAGCTCGGCATATGCCCTACAGCCCCTATACCCGCTGCCAATATGCACATCCAAGGGCTGGAGGGTTCGGCAGCGCAGACTTTTTCCAGCTTGTAGTATCGTAGATCCTTGTCCACAACTGCTGGAACACATCTGACAGATATTCCCGATCCTTGTACAACCCTTTAGATCACAGGAGCTGCTCGACGATACTCCCGCCCATGATAAGGTATTCGAGGAAGCAGATCTCTCCCTTGCCAAATCCTGGATAGAGCTTCATGGCTGTCAGCTCCTCTGCTAGCACAGCACCAGAGAGCTGAGTGGGCTCATCTGGTGTCTTCTTCATGTAGTCCTTCAACTCCCTCTGGAAGACATCATAGTACTTCTCGCATATCATGAGCCTGGACTCAATATGGAGATGAATATTCCTGAGTACCAACCCGGCCACCTGGCAGGCGCAGACTGGGAAGATCTTATTAGCTCTCTCGACGGGGGACGCAGATGTTTAACTGCGCTGTATACTCAGTGCATACACAATGACGTCAATGGTACAGATCGTGAAGCAACTGCCCGAGAGCCAGGCGAGTCTTCAGAAGGTGTAGAAAAAGTTGCGAACCAAGACACAGAAGGTACTGACCAAAGCAAAACCTCTGGCAGTCCATGTCGCCAGTAACGTTGTGGCGAATGTGGCCCTGGTGAAGATGACAGGGGGAAATGAGGTTCTTCCTGCCGCCACTGCGGCTGTTCTCACTACAATTGTGAGTGGGGTGGCCGGGCACTGTCTCGGAATAACTCACCCCATCCAAAAGATCGCCCTCAGTGGTGCCTCCTACACTGTTGCCGCCAAGATCATCGGTGAACGTGTTACACTAATGGAGGGCACGGTTATAGGGCTAGCAATGAGTGCAATGGCTGAGATAATGGACCAGGATACCCCTGCAGCATATGAGGCATGGCGTGCCGGAGGGCGGTGTGTCGCCCATACTCGAGCATGCGGACTGAGGATCGCCAATGCCCAGGAATGGTGGACCCCCGACAAGGCATGCCCCTGCAGAGAGGGCCAGTACCCTGGACACTTCTACCTATTGCATTGGCCGACTGCGTGGTCCTCCTATGCCCAACTATTTCACTGGGGGTATGACTAGTAGGTTTAAGCCGTCTGTATATGACTATGTCTCTGTCACTTCCAGACCTAGAAAGCAAAGGGCTAGGCGATCTTGCTCACTTGGGCGAGGCATGCCTCGGTTCAAAGGACACTGTTGCCCTATCTCCTTCCTAGACTACGATGAGAAGGGAGACCCGCGGGAGTTCTGAGGTACCATCCCAGCCAGAGATCTCATCGGTACCACTGATACGGTAGGACAATCGGCCATTAAAAAGGCCAAGACTGTATACAAGGGGATGGGCATCAAGGAGAGGGCGACGATGCTCGGTATGCTCGGAGTCGATGAGGCTGGAGCCATCGAGGTTATGGCTGAGTCCTATGCACAGGACCTTGTTAAGGATCTCCTGAAACCATGGAGCTCATTCCGACAGGATGGAGAGAAGCTCAAGATAGGCACCCTCAGCCTGAACAGTATCACTCTCGACGGCCAAACAGGTGCAGGTGCTATCGACAGCCTCCGGCTACCAGAGGTGAAGAAGACAGGGTTCTTTAATTTGGAGTTTAAGACCACAGGATAGTCATGGCTTCCCGTGCATGTATCATACAGAAACCTGATGTACTAGACACTGCGGGTGCTGACACAGGCCCTCTACACTGTCTTCTCAGCTACTGCTGGGATTTCAGGCTTGACGCCTCCATCGCATCCTTCATATCTGCTGGAGGTGCAAGATTCCTCGCTCTGCAGGTGAAAGAGCTGGTGCAGGAAGTACTGCCGTTTAGTCTGCCAGATATAGACGAGGCTACCACCGACCAAGTGCTACCCATCCTTCGCACGCCTGTATATACCATTCGACAGTAGGCTGGCCGATGCTGGCCAGGTGGTGCTGATCATTGCCCCGTCAGGACACGGGGAAAACATCTTGCTGCGGGCTCTTCTGGCCGAACATCTACACTCTCAATACATCCTTTTGGTGTCTGACTCCGCCGCTGAGGCCGTTGACAGTAATGATCAATGGTATAATGGCCCGATCACCAAGACGCAGCACCTGCAAGCACTGATGGAGAAGCTGCTGGCAGCCCGACTGAACAGCTTGTTCTACTTATTTATGACCCTGCAATGCACCCGAAGACAGTCACCTACCTCAGCAACATCACCAGGCGCATCTGGCACACAAAGATAACTGTCTTCATCCTCTTTCAGAAGTACACCCGCGAGATCTCACCGGACATCTGCTACAATGCCCGGTTGCTATACTTCAGCTCCAAGTGTGGACGTGCCCTGCTCGAGACCATATACGACAGCCTACCCCTCAAGGAGACCAAAGGGGACTTTATCGCAGGTGTACAGAGGGCAGCTGTGCTGTACCACTTCATCTTCCGCAACAAGAAGGAGACAGGTGAGCTGTCACACTTCAGCCCATCTCTGGAAAAGTCGCGGAACTTCACCTACAAGCTGGATCCAGCCAGGAAACTAGCCTGCTCTACGCGTCATCGCTGATAGACTGTCGCAGCTGCCGCCAATTTTGTTTCATTCATCAGAAGGCTACGCGGTCTCCGCTAATTCGTCCACGGTCTCCGCTACTTCGTCAGAGTCTTGAGGACCATCGTCAGAACCTACTTCGTCAGGTCCGTACTGTCGCTTAAACTCTATCCACAGAGGGCCATCATTTTTCTTCATCTTGTTCTTCTCACAGTACACCCACTTTAGCCATCCGTGCTTAGCAACTGACTTGTGAGTGGATTTGATGAGGCAGTCCTGGTAGTTATCTGGGAATTTCGTAAATGTTGGCAGATCACTGGCCAATCGCCTGCGCCCTTTTTAATTGAAGATGTGCTCAACAGCCTCCTTGCGCCCAGCAGTGAACCCCTCCTGAGTACCTTCTGCATGACCGGTGTTGTTGCTCTCTGCTACAGCGGCACTGACCTCCTCCCTGAAGTAGTTATTTGCTCTTTGCACTTCTATCAGCTCTTGCTCCTCGGTGGACTGATAGACATCTCTAGAGACACTTGGTGTTGGGTCGATTGATATTGTCTGTGTCGAGCTGGGCTTGCTCTCTTGCTGCCCTCCAGTCCTGAGCTGTTCCTATCGTGTTCAGCCACGGGCTCCCTGGAGCAGTCTTGTGGAAGAGCATCACCCTACCGTCTTCGATATGACGGATGCGATAGGTGTGGGTGTAGCGGAGGTAGAAGCCATTCTGAACAGTCTGCTGAATCTTTTGAATGATCTGGCCTGTGAGGTCTCCTTCTAGACCTCTGAAGGATGTCCAGCGTACTTACCGGCGTGCTCTATCCTCTGTCTCCCTTTCGCCGAGACGCTGGTCGAGAATATGTTCGCCTTCTCACCTTATGCTCCAGGCTAAGGGATCAGACCTTGGCACCCTCATCACTCGCTTAGTGATCCTGCGTAGGAGAGGTAAGTTCTCCGGTGGATGGTCCGCCATCCGCCTCGCCACAGTCTTGGCTCGCAAGCTAGCAGTCACCTCCTCGTCCAACTGGCGAAGCTCACACGCTTTGTTGTGGGGATTCCAAGGATCATCTTTGGTAAGCGCTGGCAACCTTCCCGTCGTCATTGCTCGGGAGAGTCGCTTCTGCCACTCCTCGGCATGGACCTGTCCGATCATCTGGAGCAGGTCGGCTTTCTTGGACTTAGAGTAGCCTCTAAGGCCGAATTGGTTTGCAATAGCGCGAATCTGTGCAACAGTAATCATGGTGTATACTCCTGTGGATGCCTGTCTCGAAATGGGCGTTCAGACCCTACTATGTGTGGCGATCAGTACCTGTGGGTGATATATATGCCTGTGGAGGCCTGTCTCTAAATGGACGTCCAGACCCTATTATGTGTGGTGCTGGCGATCAGTACATGGGTGGGGGGGGGGGGTAGTCCGTCGTGTCGATGTGACAGTGGATGCTTGTCTCTAAATGGGCGTTCAGATGTGTGTGGGGTTGATCACAAGGCGGTGCCCAGTGCGTGTGGTTGATGGCGATCAGTGGTGTATATCACTGTGGAGGCTTGTCTCTAAATGGCCGTTCAGACCCAGGTAGAGCTAGTGTGATACTACCTCCCTGGTAGCCGTTCGTCGAACCGTGGTAACCCCCCCCCCCCCCAACCTTTGCCCCAGGGATTGAGAGGGCGGTGGGGACCACGGATCGCCGAACGACGTCTGTCCATCGTAGGTGTCCCGGTAGGCCCTGTTATGCATGAAGTGTTCCCGGTGGAAGAAGATGTCAATCTGGTCCCCACGGACCTCAGCCGTTTCCATTTGTCTAAATGGACATTTTCGAGCATGCTCTGAGGGAAGTGGTCCCTTTCAATTTGTCTAAGTGGAAATTTTCGAGCATGCTCTGAGGTAGGTGGTATCAGTTTGGCCCCGACACTACTACTAGGCCATCTTGGATTTCAGGACGATGGCCTCAGTGAGGAATGTTGAATCGATCACTAAGATGTCCATGCATCACAACGCAATGTATATGTTATGTCGAAATTTCAATCCACACGCAGAAATGCACGGCCTTTCCCCAGAAGCCGATTGATAGGGATTTTTTTCTGGAAGACAAAATGCCATACTTATTCAGAAAATCCAAGAAACACGTGTGTCTGAATTTTTCAAGAATAAATCCGCACCATGAAACATGTTAGTTAGTACAATTCTGATCACGATGCAAGAAATATTGTGCTGAATATTTTGAATATACTTTGAAATGGATGACACTAGGCAATAATGCCATCCAATCCAATTATGTTGAAAATATTCAACAGTGCGTTTTATTTTGTTTTGGAAACCTTCACAGTTTATTTTGAGTTGTATTGTAGACATCTTAATTGCTATGAAACCTGTGGATTTCAAGGTCGTGAATGCTCTGTTCATCTTCTTGTAAATAGCATTCCATGACTGTGTACCTAACGAAGGAATCCAGCTGTATCCCCACCCACCCCACCCCCGCCTATCTCCGGCTAGGTTCCACACACGCTTTGCCCGTATTATGCTCAATCGATCCTTGCACTCCCTGAAAATCAATTTCCAGAAACAATACAGGTAAGGTGTTGAATATTTTGAAACGAATTTAACCGGGTGCAGTTGCTACCTCTGCCAGCGACTTCCCAGTGAAATTGGCTTCAAAATAGTCAACATAATGTTTATTAAATAGTAAAGACTTACAATTCGCACAACCTGACGGACTATTAAGCGTTTATGACCTACTAATCGCATCATTCATGACGTAAGTGATTGTGACGTCAGCCTACATGACAAGTAGTTGATAATGACTGACTATGATTGACTGAGAAACTGGATTCCGAAATCGACTCCATACATACTATTTTGAGTATATGTTGTCATGAGCAACCTAAAGCCTCAGCTTATTCTACATTCCAGGACACGAAATAATGGCACAGAAAACTGGCCTCACACAATCTTGTTATTATATACTTATTGCACAGCATTAAGAAAATCACATTAACAAGGACGACGAGTTCTTAAAATACCATTTTTGTCCAAAGAGATACTTGAACAAATGAAGACAAATCGATGTTGGTCATCATCTATCATCGTCATCGATGACAGGGAATGGATGGCATGATCTTCTCACGATATATGGCTTAAATTCAACACTTTTGGATAAATGCACCATACATGCATTGCCAAATATGTGTAGTAAATATGCTGCGGTATGCGTGATTGCCGAATGCAATAGCGAGGCACTGACCACCACCTCTGCATCCGAAACACACACGTGCTGACTGCCGCAGAACTGAGTAAGAGAGATGATAGACGCCCGTCGCACTCACGTTTCTGTTGAACCTATTATTAATCAATTCCTCAAGCCAAACACTATGAACGGAACGACATCTTCTAATTGCCATGAAGTCAATACGTCGCAATGGCTAAACGAAACCACTAAAAACCAGCACTGTTGACTGGTAGACGTACTTCGGCACCATGTCATCAAATTGAAGTATGCTCAACCCACGCTATAGAATGTCAGTTGTAATCATTATGTCAGACTCTCATGGAAACATGGCAGTTCTCCAGTAAATATGCGTCCACTCGACCTAGTACAAGAATCATTTGATCAACAATCCGCTAAGATGTAGAGCCGGCATTACCCATATATATGATCTAGTTAGGGTTGTTGATCCGTAGAAAGTGTTTAAAGCAATTTTTGTGTTGCGCTACGATGCTCTAATTCACTTAATTGTATATTTTTCCCGAAACGCATTGACGCCTTTCGTTGATTATTCTCAATTCGTGGCATAGTACAGTGTCAGTGAAGATAGACTACCCCTTAGGACCACAGCCTGCATTGGATCTAATAAGGTGGTCATCAGGGAACATGTTATTGCGTTCCCGCTCCACGGACACGCTTCTATGTATTGCTGTCTAGAATTGCCTATAGGCGTGGCCATTTCGCGCAGCGGATTGTGGACCTGTGTCTAGCGAGATCTCCATCGATACGAGATCTAATAATTCTCGGCGCGAAGACACCGCTCTATTTTTAGATTGCTGGATATCTCATAATTATTATCTCCATGCGCGTGATTCATGGCGAGTTCTCTTATTTATTCGTGCCCGACTGTAATAGAGTTTGCGCGCCGATGACCGCTTACTTATTTTAATTAATACACAGCCAACGGAACTCCAATATCTACTCTAAATAAGTGCTCTTTTTTGCTGGAGGACTGCGTACAAAACATGTTTATCATTCCTTCTGCAGATGAAAATACTCTAGCACACGCCCACTCGAGGCGTCTCATATATGTCCACTTTAGCACGTTATCAAACTGACCACACATGGCTTCCTGCGGTGATCGTGAGAAATGTCCATTTGCATTAGCTACTCGCCGGAGAACTTGTTTTAAAAGTTTACCACTGGAATGACTGGTTGGATAACCGATCCTATACTTCCAGTAGTAAATTGCAAAAGAAAAACCACAATGGTCTCTTGGACGGCAATTAGACATAGGACATTTTCTATGATAATGGATTTTTCTGATCTGTTTCTGCATTATATGACGTCATAATTATTTAGGTCAGATGTAGCTGGACGTCACAATCAAACGGTATTAATGTATTAATATACCATCCGGATTCAGTGACCGATTGACTAACGTTAGGCCTATGAAGTCATTTCAAGCAACCGCCACCAAGATGTGATTTACTTGGGCACAATTGTGTGTTTTTCTAGCAAATCCTTTGAGACCGAAATTCAATATCTCAGATAAAGACAACTATACGAATATCTTTTTAATACTTTGACTGGTAGCCCACCCCACCCTACCCACCTTCTTGTTGCTATCATAGACCTGTATTAAGTATTGCAACGACAACGACTGTCCATGTAAGCCTATCATCTTCTCTTATTATTTTTCAACCCGTTTCATGAGGAGGCAGACAAGACCGGCCTCTACAGTGATCTTGAGGATGTTCATTTGCAGGTCAACAGAAGATAGTTTTTGAAAATTCACCGCTGAAATGACTGGCTCGATAATTGAGCCTGTCATTCCAATAGTAACTCTTCAAAACAGTCGTCTATTGGCCTGCAAATAGGCACTCAATAAGCAAATATCTTTTGTATATTCTTGACTCAATTTAGGTAATACAGGGTTAATAAATTATGAGGACGACGATGATGTACCATGTCTGTTTAACCTTTCCCGCATTGTATTATAGTATGATTGACATTTGTTGCATTCGAGATAGGGTAAACATTATAGACTTGTTACAGACAGGTTTGAGGCGTACTATGTGTGTGGTAAATTTCAAAAGAAAAACATACATAATAATATTGTAGAGGGCGAAAAAGCAGACAGAGTTCGCGAACGAATAATGGGTCCATCTAAAAATAAAGGCTTGGCTTCTTCGAAACTACGCCTCTGATGTAATGACCAGTCATCTTCGTACGTTATCACAACGACTAGACTGTTACACAGACTCAACGTCGGATATCAGACAGACCGGGACCCAGTCTATCTCTGTAGTGGACTGTAAAAGCAACACTGGATCGTGAAATCGCTACGTCAATGGCTACTCAATAGGCCCCTGCATACGAGATACATTTCTCGATCTCGTATCGAAAGAGAACTCGCCGGATACGAATGAATAATGGATGTGTGATTATCAGTAGTATCCTTTTGTCTTTAATCCATCCATGGGAATAAATCCATGTAGGGCCAATGCAATTATGTAGCAGTATTGATAGACTACCAATGTTCCAAATTCCCAGTCAAAACTGCTGTCAATGATATTGTAGCAGATTGTTGAATACAGAAATCAACCGAAAGTGTAGGCCTATGCATCTGCTAAGTTAAGAACGTCTACAGGAAATTTGGCCACAGAATTTCAACCATATATTTAAATAGGTATATCAATACGCTAGTGAAGTAATGGATTGAGGTTAAAAAATGTTTTACCATGAAGTAATTTCGTAGTGCACAATTTCATACCGAAAATTTGCTAAATCTCCGATGATTCACAGTTTTCAGTGCCCTATTGTCTGTAGTATGTTTAGCCCCATACTTCACCTACATAGACTTGAGCCTTAATATGCTAGGTATATTCCGAATCTAACAAATTCTAGATGTAATAATTTTATTAGGCAAAAATGGGCTTAAATGTTGGGTTTTTCGTGCTTTTCGGTGCCCTACTGTCTGTCTGTAATGCGGTTGGCTCCAGAACTTCGCCCACATAGACGTAGAGGGATTTGAATACGATAGCTATATTAGGAATTTAAAAAAATTCGACCGTGATGTAATTTCGTAGTATACGATTTCATCGCGTAAATTCGTTCCAAGTTTGGCAGATCTGCGTGTTTTCAAGCCCTACTTTTACCTGTCTGCAATAGGTTTGGTCACATAATTTCACCCATATGGTTAGATAGGGATATGAATACGCTAATGAATCTTGAGATTTCTACCACGTAGTAATTTTGTAATATTCAATTTAGTAGCAACGGACAGTTGTCAAATGCCAACAGTTTACTATATTCAGTATTAGTATCTCAGTTCTCGGTTTGTAATCATTTTTTTTGTACATATAACTGTATATAACTGAATATGTACTACTGCTTTTGCGCGATTCTACCATCAAGTAAT
Source organism: Chaetoderma sp. LZ-2023a (assembly GCA_034401795.1). Taxonomy (NCBI): domain Eukaryota; kingdom Metazoa; phylum Mollusca; class Caudofoveata; order Chaetodermatida; family Chaetodermatidae; genus Chaetoderma; species Chaetoderma sp. LZ-2023a. Next base: position 166,092,923 of record CM067359.1, read on the forward strand.
TTGGTAATATGTAGTTACATATTCGCCATATAACCCCATTGTAATATGGTTGGTTCACATTCACCACATTCAGATAGGTGTCGATATGTCCTGACACATCATTCAAAATGGGTTCGGCCCAGAATATCACCCATATGTTTAGATAGGAATAGGCATACGCTTACGACGTAGTGAGATTTAAAAATTTCGTAGCGTAAATAAGCTCACACTTAGGATAATTCATGGTTTTCATTGCAATACGTTCACCCCTAGCATTTCACCCATACATACTTATAGGAAATATGCTAGTTATATTCCGATTGAAAAAAAATTCTACAGGAACGTAATTTCATAGTACACAATTCCATACAGAAAATTGGCGCAAATTATGTCAGATCAACGATTTTCTGTACCCCACTGTTTGCAATAGAGTCGACGCCAGAAGTTCACCCATATGGTTAGATACGTATATGAATACGCTAATAAAGTATCAAAGGTTTACAAATGTTTACTATACAGTAATTTCGTCATATGCAATCTAGTAGTGGCACACCATTGTCAAATTCCAATAATGTACTATATTCGGTACCAGAATATCTGTACATGCCGTGTAGCCCGTTTTCGAACATAAGGCCATGTAGAACTCACTAGGGTCTCATGCTGTGCGAGATATTGTAATAATTCTACCTCCAAATATGTATTATAGTAATGTGAAAATATGTGTATATATCCCATATTATTAGCCGCATGTACTGATAGAAGCTGACTTGTCAGGCTAATACCCTAACATTTGTACATATCGCCAACACGATCGTCATCATTACAACGGTTGAGGGTGATTTTGGCCATTTTGTCGAGCAAACATATTTGATTTAATAGTTTGTCACTGTTTCCAGTAAAGATATCGTTTAATAGATATGATAGCTAAATGAAGCAGATCACGAGTGTGGCTGTTTCCCACTGAGTCTTGTCAGAATGTTTTCTACTATATCACTTTCGTTGGAGACAACTAGGTTCACGGTATTGGTTCTCTCCTGGCCACTTAACTTTGTTGAAAAGGTTATCTGTCGGTACAGATCGGGGTCCTGTATTGCATCAAAAATATACCTGCTTTGTGCATTTCACTAGAATTGCAGTGTATATTTCACCAATATATTTCCGGGTAATAAGCTCTTCACGTCTGTTTAGGAAGGTATCAAGATTTAGGTTTAAAATATTCTTTACAGTTTTTCTTTAATATGTTTGAATGGGTGTCAAGGTTTGTACTGCTTCTTGCGCTGATTAGCTACTGACTGGGTTGCCAGTTCTGTTGATTTCTTTATCTTTACAAGTTGTTGATACCTAATGACCCAAATTTGATCTTTTACGCTCTGTTGATGCAGTAGTGCAATTTTCTCATCACTGGCTGCTCTTAATTGTGTCTGTTCCTCTCTCTGTTAAGGAGTTTGGCCTGGAGAAAAAGAATGAAAAGAACAATTGTTGGACTGACCAAAAATATAAGCTGCTTTTCCTAGCCCATAGCCAATACTGCCCATATCGTTTTGCAAGAAATATTCCTTCTTTTGTGGTATTGTCCGCCTATATTTTGTCATGAGTGGCTTGTATGCCTTTGTATAACTTCATTTTTCCATGAAACAGTTGAGTTTATTCTCAGAACTATAATAACCTCCGTGCACGCTATTTACCATTGATGCCTTGCATCAATATGTGTACTTGTTGATTATTATTTCGTAAGAAAGGTAGATAAATCATGAGTCGATTGCTTAATATGGATGGGAAGTGGTGGGTGATCCGCATTTCATGAAACCGCGGCGTGTGATTGCCTGTGATATATTTTGGCATAATTATAGAAATACACTATGGTATCGTATAGTAAGCACCTATGGATACTCTTTAGCCAATTCATAGATCACAAATGCTGGTATAACTAGACAGTCCTGTTAAATTGGGAAGCATATTGATCCGGTAAGCGTAGTGTTGAGCAGTAGATGTCGTATTGAAATTCACGAGGCCTTGCTTATAACCACCATTGTACTCCTCCCTGTATATGTTACCCTATGGAATGAATACGTTGGCTTGGCTACCTGACTCATGTATCGAGGAAGAGTGATGCAGGCAGGCGGTGCCGCCATCTCGGAAAGTGTCGTCATCAGACTTCTGATGCTAACGGGAATTTAGTGCCGATGAGGGTTGTAGAATTTATCAAACGGCAAGGGAATGTACAGTTGCACAGTAGATTCATTGCTGTCACTGGTGAGAGATTTGCTTCTGCTTTCATTGTGTGATAGAGTAGAGATTGCCTACCATGCTTGACGTAGTTAACGTACCTCTTTGCTATTGTCACTCGTATCATAAAATAAAATATCCGGCCTTACTTTCTCTTTTAAAACTAGCCAGTGGTTAAAATATAGAGGGGGCGAATGTCTGTACCAAATTTCCTATAAATGCCAAACTTTTGTGTTTTTTGTATGGATCCGTACATTGGCTAAGCCCTGTCATACCATTTTCATTCATAGGCCAGCCTGTAGAGGGATGCACGCGTTGTATCTACCATATGTTCAGCCCTGATAATAGTGTATGTCTGTGTGTAATTTCGTGCGATTTTTTTGTCAAAAGTAAACTTTCACTTGATTTTGTGTCTCAAGATTGTGAATTATGGACAAAAAATATGATGGCAATTTTTTTCTCACCTGGATGACCTTTTACCATGGCAATCCGTCCGTCGCTCATCCATCTGTATGTCTCGCTGTACACAATATTAACTAGTTCCTACATGTGTAGCCTTACTTCGAGGCGTTCATTATTTGTTTCCCTACTAATTTCTAAGCGCTGGCTACCCATGTTTGCAGTTAGCACCGCATGAGGCAGCTACAGCGCCCAGTTAAATTAGTTTCAAAATACTCAACATAATGTTTATTAAATGGTAAAGATATACAATTCGTGCAACGTGTCACACTTTTAAGCGTTACAGACAGACTAAATAGAGTCATCCATACCGTAATTAATTATGACGCCATCCTACATCTCGCAGTTGATTATGACTCTGGGATACCAATTCGCAATGCTACGGCCTTATGACGTCAGATGATGGATGGATACAGTATAAAGGTCCATTAATAAACTGGGATCGGTATAAGGTGTCTCTCGTTTACATAGATCACGCGACTGCCGTCATTTCGTTCATGGAACATGTCGCCTTGGTTAGTACACCGAGAGAGCATTACGGATTTAAGCTGATAATTCATCGGATGTGTATCTGGCCATAGCATAGTAGACGATGGACAACTTAAACTTACACACCCAAGACATTACAATATAAAAACAGTAATAATCACATCAATACATAAAAGCAATTGTCGTACAACTTTAGAATGTATACAGAAGCACGATGATGCAGTAGCGACAGTAGCGGACATGCTACAGTATTTTGTATTCAAAAAGGGCATTTGATTTTCTATTTATAGTATGCCAAATGTTAATTCATGATGCCCTGTGCAGGCCAATTCACCTTTCCAGAGTACCCACCTATCATATGACGTCATAATGAAGAGCGTGATGTGTACAAAGACATCATCAAGAATGACGTCATGAATGACGTCGATAAGCACCTCACGAACGCATATTTGAAGAAGGTCTATTCGTTCTTATACACATTGTTTGCTTTTACTATTTAGTACATATTCTGTTTAATATATAGGCCATAGGCAGCAAGAGCACGCAGTCAAATTAGTTACACAATATTCAACAGCTTCCCTGTATAGTGTTCAGGTAATTGATGGCTAGGACATTCTGGGATCGATCAATCCCAACACGGCGAGGTGTGGGTGGAGCCTAGCTAGAGATGGGTGGGGCATAGCTAAAAATGGAAAGGTCCATTGATAGCTACACTGGCATATCAGGACAGTTCCTAAAACTGGTCGAATTACATAAAGGAATGGATTCAATCTGTCACACAATTATTCAAGAAATGGTTAAATGCATTTATCTGTGATTTCCCCGTCTGTCGAAATTGTACCCCTTTAATTAGGGGTATTATCTAATTAATTATAATTAGGACTAATTAAATTAATGTGAGGCCAAGGTATGTACTAAGATGTTTTGACATAAAAAATGTGTTGCCTGGGGTGGACCACGAAAATTATGTTTTCACCACCTGGCTACTGGACTAACATGGCATCGTATCAGAATAACGAGGAGTACCCCATGCAATACTATAATGAGTGCCAGTTTATTCCAGGTTTCGGACTTAATTTTAACGAGCACATCGCTAGCTAGGCTCCATCCACACCTCGCTCGTGTTGGGATCGATCGATCCCTGAACTCCCTGACTAATAATTTCCGGAAAACTATACAGGTAAGCTGCCATAGACAGTAGCAGCGCCCAGTCAAATTAGTTTCAACATATTCGAGACATACAATTCGTTCTACGTGTCGGACTATTACGCGCTTAGCACAGAATAACTCGTGTCATTCGCTCTGTAATTGATTATGACGTCATTCTACACGTCACGTAGTTGATTATCATGTCATATGATGGGTGGGTAAAATAGAAAGGTCCGTTATTGAGGTGGTTATGAAAGCTTCGCGGCTCCAATCCATAGACTACAGCACACCTCAGAAATAACTTACTATATTTCCAAATAAAAGTAAAGCGTATGCCTACTGTTGAATATTGTGAACATACCAGCTTGGAAGACAACATAGTATTTTTTAGTATCTAACAATGTTTTTTTTACTGTTTTGGAAACATCGTAAGTTATCTCTGAGCTGTACTGTATAGGCGATTAGTGCATAGTTGATTAAGCGCTAGAACACCAAATCCTGATTTACTCAGGAATTTCGCCCACAGAGATACGAAATCCGGATTACTCCATCAGTTTCCTCATGTGGCACGAAATCTGGCTTACGTGTTTGGAAAATGATACTGATCAACTAGTTAATGCTCATACACCGGACATAATTAACGGTCTCGCTAAGGCGCTCCGTCATCTACACTCGTTGAGAAAGGCCACTGAATGGACCTGTCCAGGTATTCTAACCATCATATGACGTCATAATCAACCACGTGCCGTATATGAAGACGTCATGATCAATTATGGCATGAATGACTCGATTTAGTCCATTTTAAATACTTAATAGTGCGACACGTTCTACGAATTGTATGTCTTTACTATTTAATAACCATTTTGTCAAAGATTTTGAAACTAATTTGACTGGGTGCTGTTGCTATCGCAGACAGCAACAGCAACCAGTTAAATTGGTTTCAAAATATTCAACAGTTTACCTGTATAATTTTCTGGAACTTGATAGTCGGGGAGTTCTGAGATCGATCGATCTCAACACGGACGTGGTGTAGGTGGAGCTTAGTTAGAGATGGGCGGGGATAGCTAAAATTGGAAAGCTCCATTCTTTCATAGCATTATTCGTATCCCTCATTTAGTATGTACTTTAATGGAATTATTCTTTTGCTTTACTCCAAATGGTAAGATTAAGTTTTAGACCGTATTGCACCCACAAAGTGCAAGTTAAAGGCAATGGAAGCGGAGGCTGCGGTGGCGGTGGTTGTTGAGGCGGCGGTGGTTCCGTCCGTGGCGGCGGCGGTACACTTTGGTTCACGCGTTCGGAAGAGCGATCCCAGGCCGGCGGGCGTTTTCCGGCAGCGGTCGGGTTATTCGGGGGGCAAGGGAGGTGCGCGCGGGTGGAGTGAATTCGGGGTGCGAGCCGAGCTCTTTTATGGCGGTCCTCTCTTGGGAGCTAGAACTTGATCTTTATCATAGAGGTTAGCTTTATTGCCAGAGCATGTGTCTAATAATATTACAATACTACGGCAATTAGCCAGCTACACATACAGATTCATCTTTGAACCGTATGCCACTTGAACCTCCAGTGACAATATTCCAAGACGAATATACAGGGAAGCTGTTGAATATTTTGAAAGTAATTTGACAGGGAGCTGTATTCAACGGAATATCGCTTACACCCTAATGAATTTGTTATTTCAAGTCTGTAAGGGTTGAACGGGCACAGCTCTAGCACGTATGTCATAAGATTGTGGCATCTGATTGTGACGTCAGTTGCAGATATTGTCAGCTGGATAGCGAAGGAAGCTAGCCTGGCAAATCGTATCCGTGAATATACAGCTACAACTCATATCTGAGTAACAAAGTGGTTGACACAATCTTGTCAGCTGCGATGGTGCACTTGAATTAGTGTGTTTGACTTACTGTCAGGTTTGCTAATTACAACTTAGATAATCCGACAGTCCTACGAAAGCTAATTATGTGTGTGTAATTTATTTGCGTACATTTGCACGTATAGTGACAAAGTGCGTGGTATATCGCCACACATCGGGATTTACCTCTAGGTTTAACTTGCAATTAGCGGGTGGAGTATTGTTTAAATGTTAATCTTGTCATCTGGAGCAAAGCAAATGAAAAATGGCATTATCTCCATGCTAAATGAGGGCTAAGACTAATGTTATGGTAGATCAATTTCTAGCTATGCACCGCCCATTTCTAGCGATGTTCCGCCCTCTATTTACGCGTGATTGTATCGATCTGATACTTTGATACATAAATTATTAGATTCTAAATTTCAAGGTGATGAAAGCTGTTGAATATGTTGACGCTTCCTTGGGTTGCGGCTATTGCTGTCTATGACAGAACCATCTCCCAGACAAGTTCTTTCAAAATATTCTCCAAAATGTATTGTTAATTCGTCGAAGACATGCGATTCTTACACCTTCCTGACAAAGCATTCGACGGCGTTATTTTGATTGTGACGTCAGCTAACAAATGACGTAATCATTATCACGTCAAATGCTTGGTGCGACGGAGTGCATCCATTCCTTTATGTAATTCTCCAGGTTGTAGGGTTCTGATGTGGCAGTGTATGCTGCCATAGGCAGCAACAACATCCAGTCAAATTAATTTCAAAATATGACCTGCATAGTTTTCTGGAAATTGATAGTCAGGGAGTTCAGGTATCGATTGAGGTCTGGGTGGAGCTTAGCTAGAGGTGGGCGGGGCATATCTAAAACTGGAAAGGCCCATTAATAAGTGTTAGAGGACCATTGAACGCTTGTATGAACATAATAAGAAAGATAGTTATGTACAAATACAGAAATGTTGTTGATTTCTTTAACTTACTGTCAGGATTGCTAATCGAAGCATAGATAAGCCGAGAATCCTACAAAAGCTAATTATATGTTAGTAATTTATTTGCGCATCTCTACACATATAGTGACAAACTGGTTAAAATCGCTATGTAAAGACATAATTAAATTGCACATTCTCCTAGAATATGGCAATGAATTGTGTTCATTGAAAATGTAGCTTACTTCAAAACACTTTCACTCATCTGTATATTTTGTGGGTAACTGCCATAAAATTGTGATAATTAGGCTGATTAGTGAATGCCTCATTAAATTGTGGTGGGGTGGTGGTTATTTTGAGAATGCAGTGAGTCGTGGCTTGTTTCCTACTAAGATATAGCTGCACTTATTATTTTATTGTAGGAAAATTCCTTTTAAAATCGAATTGGAAGAGTGACTTAATTGTGTTTGATAACAACAATAATTAATACACAGTCCTTTCTATAATGATCAAGTAGGAATGAGTGGCCATACTAGATAGGTGGTTTCTTAAGTATATTACATACAAGTGTGGTTTCAAGACAAACTACAATTCGCACACATTGCTGCTGATCATAACGTCTTTCTAGAAGAAACTATGGTTTGTAAAATTACTAAGCATTGTGTAAATATGATTGCTGTCCAAAGTGCTTCAGAAGTAGAAGGATCATTTACATATACTCCTACATCGGTATCACTGATATATCAATGCATTTTTGTCATTGATCATTGTCTGACGAGTAGTGCACCACATACAGACCCCGACGGTGTCTACACAATATTGGGCATACCATGCTGCATCACAACGAAGATGGCCAGAGATATACGGCTCTTAGACTTGACGAGGCTATATAGTCTAAGACAATTGAAATCATTGCCATAATATGAAGCGGTTGCTGATCTTATCCTTCGTCTTGGCGGACTTCATAGGATGTTGCCTTTTCTCTCTGTATATGGTAAGCGTATGTAGTCCTCTGGATTAGGACGTATCCTTGCGGAGAATGGTGCATTTACTAAAGGAGCTGTTGCTTCAATACCGAGTGGAAAGTATTACAACAGCAGTATCCGAACTCAGTGCTGAAGTATAGCGGCGAATAGTACTTGAAGACATACAAATATATGCAGATATATACTTTGAATCCCATAGGTGTAAGTCAAATAGTTTCATAGGGTATTTGGAAAGGGGTATTGATAGAATACCAGAATTCGTTCTAACCCTGCATACCAGATCAGTTTAATTCCTACAGGAACTGGACGAGTTCAGAAAAAGGGCTTCAAAGAATCCAGTATGTTCAAGCTCTGGAATGAGTATTTACTGATAGTCGAACATGGTCATGGAAATGGTAAATCCACAAAGAAACATTTGATAAAATGTAACGTTATTTCTATGCATAATCTCGGTTAAATTATTCACGACATTGGCCTACCGTTGATTGATGGCATAATGTGCATGAGTGAGAATCTCTGTATTAACCTCGTCCTGCGAACATGTTAAGCGAGATACTGTATTTGGTTCGCCGATGACTGTAATCAAAGTGCAGTCAGAGACATCATGTCTACTGCAACCTGCTATCATCATAAGATTTGGTGCAAGTGTTGAACGTAGCGATATCATTACAGCGATATCCATAGGAGGAAATTTGCCAATGGTGCTTTAGTATTGGAATGACTAATACACTTGTCCCGCTGCTTTCGCAAAAAGTATTGATGGACTGATTATGGTTATAATGATTTCTGTATCTACACTTCACCGCTTGTGTTCTCCTTCTATAATTGCATTACTGAGATCATACTCCTCCCACATAACATTGATTCTCTCTGTGGATGGTGCTTTTGGCCCGATTAGCTTCGACGTATCAGATGCAGTCTTTTCAAAAGTACAACACAACGGTGCGACTCAGTGGAGGCCTGGGTAACGGCCATCAATTCAAACGACATACACCTTTGTAAGCGCTGTCAATTACAGCATCTTCTGAATTATCTGTGATATATTCAGTGAACAGTTGTAACAACACTGTCTACTTTGCCTTTCTAATGTTTCCATCAGTTGTTGCAATTGAAAGAGGGATGTTTGCCAGTTCAAATGAGAATAAATCGTCAAGAGCAAACGCTTTGACCTGTACTAGGATAACAAGATGTGATAAAAGATTCCTGTTAGCAGTAAGATTAAATCTATCAGAGTTTGTTTCAATTCTGTTCTTGCATATACTGTCGAAGGTTTTATGGTTTTATCATGTTATGATGGTGTAGCATGTTTCATCAATATTCAATCGAGAACAGATAACACCATTCAAACACTTCTGTTACATCGTAACTGCGTTGGTCTGTAACAGTCAGATGATCTTCCTGTTCGCTATTTGCGACTTCTCCTCACTTCAGATTTGAAAGAAGTGTGGTGCAAAAAGGGGTGACTTAGTCTAAAATATCTGCTCATATATTTCGAGCATCCTGCTCATCCTTTGCAAAATGAACTGACCTTGGATAATGTTGACCATTAGTGTCAAAGTATTCAACAACATGTTTATGAAATAACACAGACATACAATTCGTAACGTGCATTGCACACTGAATGGATGAATCCACCTGTAGCTATGTCACGCCCATCTATCACTAAGCTCTACCCAGACTTTGCTCGTGTTGGGATCGATCGAGTACTAAACTCCCAGAATCTTAGTTTCCAGTAAACAGTACAGGTAAGCTGTTGAATGATTCGAAACTAATTTGACTGGGTGCCTATTGTAGCAATGGCGCAGAGTCAAATTAGTTTTACAATATTCATGATAATGTTTATTAAATAGTAAAGCCATGCAATTCGTACACATGGCGGACTATTAATAGTTAATCACAGACTTTGGCACATCATTCATTATGTATTGTGATTGTGACGTCAACCTGCATATGACGTATTTTATTATGTCGTCATGTACCTAAGGGACGGATTGCGGTGGCCAACTGATTTTAGCAACCACACCGTGGAAAACACGCCACTGAATTGACTGGTCGAGCAACCCACCTCTAAACCGAGCATGTGGTTGATTCTAATGTATACTACCAAATACATAACTATATATTGGGAATATTCACTTGAGAAATTAGTTTCAAAATATTCGACAAAATGTTTATTAAATAGCTAAGACATACAATTCGTACAACGTGTCGGACTATTAAGAGTTAAAGATGGGTCAAATAGAATGATATATGCCGTAATGACTATGACGTCATCCTACACGCCGTTTATCTAATTATGGCGGATTATGAGGTCAGATGATAGATGTACACTCTGGAAAGATGAAGTAAGGTTTCGAAGTCTGGAATCGATTCGAACATGCGTAAATGTTGGCGCAACTTAGCTAGAAATCGATCCCTCGATTAGCCTTCATGTTGATACAGTTGTTGATGGACGATGCTGATCTAACTCTAAGAATTAGGGCTGCGCGATATACCGATACCATATTTAAAACCGATATCCTGCACTGACGGTTTCATAACCGATTATAAAAAATAAATATCGAAAAACCGAATATGAACATATTTTCGGTTTTTCGTATCAGGATTGTTAAAAATAAAAGATACTAACGAGCATGAACAGCGTAATGAATAATAATGGCCATACCTTCCATTAAGCTAAGTTCGGGGCAACTAATAATTAACGTGGCCCCCCATTGCGCATATTGTGTAACTTCATGTAACTCGCTGTACGCCGAGAGAAATCAAGCAGCGAATTAATTAAATAAATATCGTCTTTTCTCTGGTAATCTCAGATAAATTTGCAATATAAAACGCAATACTAACGCGGGAATTTGTCATGGAAATTTGTATCGGGGGAACACATTTCTATACAACGGCATCCATTTTATTTACGTCACCTGCTAATTAACATAATGCAAAGTCGTCCCAAAACTAAATCGCCAGAAGCATAACAATCTCGCCAATAAATATAATGCTGAATACATGTTGCTGATTAGGAAATAATTGTAAATACAATTATTACTCAAACCGTTTTTAAAACGTTATCTTCTATACACAATATCATATTAACTTCTGAAATTCGCGTTCGCAATATTACAGTTAATATTTTCTTCAAGGCATGATTTCGTCCCCTGGCCGAATTGGAAATGAAAGAAGAAAGGGAGATAATTACATCATAATTAATTACAATCACGTGATTTATGTCTTTTCGCAACCTGTTTTGCTGATTTATGATTAATTTTGACAAAATAAACGATATTTGTTTGACTTTGCGTAATATGTAGGTGGTCTAATTAATAGTTTCACTCCTGCGATGATGGATATTATAAGGTATATTAAGCTTTAAAAACGTAAAACGTTACGATGTAGCAGAGCGTGAGAATACGTTCTGTTTTCGTACTATTTTTTGTCATTCAAATCTTCTGTTTCATGTCCATAAAACGGATATTCGGTTAAAACCGATATGAAAAGTCATATCGAAACCGATATGGCTGTAAGCCAAACCGCCTAGTCTTACTAAGAATATAACACCCTTTTGCAGGGCCTGACTCAAAATGAGCACCGGTGGTTGATTCATAAGCCTCACCATCATCATTACCATCTCTTTCATAAATTCATCCTCAGAGATATAATCAAATGAGAAGCAGATTCGTGTAAGGACAACAGACAAGTTGGATGAATTGTAATTCCAGTAAACAGTATTCCCTGATGGTCATTTATTCACCAATCGGCAAAGTGGAATCATACGGTTTATTCTAATGATGTATGGGGTATTAACGAAAAAATCCAATCAAATACCAACGCGAGAACGGGTTATACACGGACAGGGAAAACGAGAGAAGGATAGTTTCCTACACAAGTGTCTACTGAGATTAGACGATCGCCTGTCCGCTTAATTACATTACTCACTCTCAGGCAATGTCAGCCAATGACCAATATTACGTCTCTGCGGTTTGTTTTGATGATTAATCGACTACTAATTTGTCTCTGTCCAAAATCCGCTGCCAACACACTCTCTGGCAATCATTTCGTTGTCGAAGGAAAATGTTATTTCTGATATACCATACAATATCTTGAGAAGTGTATCATGCATGACGATAATTGCCGCTAGATACAAAATGCCATCCTGTTAAAATAATTACGCATTTGTATATGCTCTTGCGAGTAATTGGCGGACACGTACAGCAGCAGCTGTTCGTTAGTCTGTATGTATACACCTCTGTCATTCTAAGTAATAATGTACTGAATACATGATTGCTTAGAGATAGTATCATGTAACATGTGATATTCCTATACCATGAATAAATGATTGCTTAGAGATAGTATCATGTAACCTGTGATATTCCTGTACCATGACCCTGCCATGTAACGAAATCCATGCGACCCTACCATGGCCACGTGTTGGAATGACATCGCACATGCTATTGACTTCCAAAACATTCCCTTTGATTATCTGGACCACAGGTCATGAGACTCGTCTCATGGCATGCCATGCCATTGCCAGGTGTACACTGTTTTGAGGGCTTCGTCGTCTGTATGCGTCTAGCCATATACAGCTTGAAGTCTATTGTTGAAATTACACACTCTTAACTTCATCGTAACCTTTGACACGTGTTGACCTTCATCCACACAGCGCATGTTTAAAGATGGAAGTCAAGTTGCAGACAGTGATATTATATGAATACCTGATTATGGAGGAATCCAGCTTTAGCTGTGCTCCGCCCATCTCTAGCTAAGCTCCACACACGCTGTGCCCATGTAGGGATAAATCGGTGCATGCACTCTCTGAAGCTCAACTACCGGTATCAGAAAACGATAGAGGTAAGCTGCTGAATATTTTGAATCTAATTTGACTGGGCCATGTTGCTATGGCAGCAACATCGGCCGATCAAATTAGTTTCAAAATATTCAACAGAATGGTTATTAAATGGCAATGATATACGAGCCGTACAACTTGGTTAACTATTACACGCTTAAGACTGACTAAATCGTGTCATTTATGACGTAGCTATTTATTATGACGTCATCCTACGCGTCACGTAGTTGATAATGACGCCTTATGATTGATGGATGAACTGAATTGCTCTATGTGTCCATCGCACACACGCACATTAAATATAGGGATCTGCTCAAAGCTATGACCTGCCAATTTCTAGCTCAGTTCCACCCACATTTTATATGTGTTAGAAACAATTAGAAAGTTTGAAAATTCAAGTATCTAGAAATATTCTTTATCGTAACTCCACAGGTAAGCTGTTGAGTATTTTGTAACTAATTCGACTGGAGATCTATTGCTGGCGGCTTCACCATATTCCACAGAGTAGTTAATAAATTGTAAATTCAGCAAAGACAGACAATGCGTACGGAATTTTTTAGTCTCGTGGTGGATGCCATTTTGCTACTGCAGTCAGCTAACTAGTGACATAATTCATACGGATCTTAAATACTTGAGTGACATATCGAATCCCTCCATTGGATGCCGTCCGATATATGAGTTATGAATCCGTATTTTGTTCCAATTTCTGCTAAGCCCCGTCCACCTCTAACTAACCTCCACCCACACCTCGATCATGTTGGGATCAATTGATCCCTGCACTCCCTGCCAATCAATTTCCAGAAACATATACAGATAAACTATTAAAATACTTTGAAACTAACCTGACCGGGTGCTGTTGCTGCCTATGGCACGTCATGGTCATGACGTCATCACACACGTCAAATAGTCGATTATGATGTCATATGACGTATAGTTTTCTGATAGTCAGGGAGTTCAGAGATCGATCGATTCAACATGGACGAGGTGTTGGTGAAGCTTAGATAGAGATGGGGGGGGGGCGGCATAGCTAAAATTGGAAAGGTATATTCCCTTGTCAGTCGAAGGGTCTATCAGATTGTACTTCTTGTGGAGCGTGCGACATGCTGCTGTGGTGACTTGGCTGTTCTTTCTTCTTTTCGATCGCTGGTATCACACTTGGAGAGCCGTTCTCAAGTTTAAATATGTGGTTTTCTGCAGTTCTTCCACAGGCCCATATAGCTTTTCAAGAAGAGAGGACGACAAAGGGCAGATCTCTTCTCTCAGCAGCTGATACGTACTGCAACATTGAAGTATGTGCTCTGTGGTCTGTTCTGCTTCTTCACAAGGACAAGCAGGCGATGGCTGTTATTTTACAACATTCTGAAAATTAGAATTCTTTACCGGGTCGGATCATGTGCTCTTTTGACAACCAGTGTTCTCAAACCATCCACATATTTTGAGCTTGTTGCGGCTCTTTCTTAATTCAATGCTGTTTTCGTTACTACTGTTTAATAGTAGTATGCGCAGTAAATACAAACAGTTTCATCATAGATTCGATTCCACATGCACCTGATGTATGGTAGGAATCTGCAGTGCGTACTCCGTGTACATTAATGTTCGCTAGATGTAGCGAATGCTACAACTCTACCAATTGGGAATTCTCTTGATATCGTGACACGTCAAGTCACTTTGCAAATCTTCGAGTCATTCACTGGTGTTTCCTGACTTGCAATCACTTGGTATAGCTGTTATAGCTGTATGGTAAATGTATGAAAGTGGAATGCAGGCTAAAGGACGATCGTTTGTTTTCCTAGACCTACCTTCTGCTAAGGAAATTTATGTTGGTAGGCACACCTGCTGCGAAGGTCATCTGTTTTACTATACATGCCTGATGATAATGTCCTGTATGTTACTAGACATGCCTGGTGCTAATGTCCTGTATGTTACTAGACATGCCTGATGCTAAGGTCATTTGTGTTATTACACATACCTACTGTTAAGGTGTTTTGTGTCAGTAGACATTCCTGCTGCCAAGGTGATTTGCATCGCGAGACATGTTAGCTGCTACTGTCATTTATGTTACGAGACATGCCGGCTGCTAAGGTCATCTGTGGCACTAGGCATACCTGCTACTAATACCCTTTATGTTATTAGACATGTCTGCTGCTCAAGCATCACATCAAGTTACATCGTACTAACATACGCCCACTCACATCGCCCCGCTGTTTGTGACCGTACATGCACACATTTGATCTCTTGTATGTGAAGTCACATTAGGCTGGTCGTCTGGAGTGGAGCTAATCACGTCGTCACTTATTTCTTAGCGAGCAATTTCATTGGCTGTGACCCACAGTTCATTTATATTTAGGACGTTTTGTTAACTTAGAGCATATATTGTAGACTGCAAGCACGGCACTCGGTACTGGAGCAGAGCGGGAGGGCGCGACCGTGCAATAGGACGATAATCACATTATGGAACGGAGAAAGACGGATTCCTGTTTATCCAGCAATAACATGGCGTCATAATCAACTCCGTTGTACGAATTGTATGTGTTTATCATATAAGAAACACGCTATTGGATATTTTGGAGACAATTTGGCTGGGTGCCGCTGCTAGGCAGCAGTAACACCCAGTCAAATTAGTTTCAAAATATTCAACAGCTTACCGGTATAGATTTATGGGAGTTAAGATTCATGGGGTGCAGGGATCGAGCCATGCCAGCACAGGAAAAGCGCTTAGAGCTTAGCTAGCGATGGGTGGGGGCACAGCGAAAACTGGATTCCTCCATTGGATTGGTGTGGGAAATTCAACGTGTATATGATCAATCTCTCCCTGAGTACAAGGATACCACACGTACAAATAACGGCAGCATTGCTAGGACAATTAGCATCCCTGGAATGATGGGGATCCACTAATTGAAGCCAATGGACATTATGTCATTACGTATTGCGCAACACACGTCAGGTGCATGTTGACAGATACAGATGTCACATCGCGTACACGCGTACACGTAGTCTGCCAGATTTCACGTTGGAGCTGTGTGTCTTCGTGTCTGGCCTACGTCATTTGATTGCGACGGCATTGTGACGTCAGCTAACATCATGTTACATTTTCAATGTTGACATCAGGTGGTATTTCTATTTGAGTGCAAGCTCAGATCCAATCATTACGAGTATGGTTTATGCAGCTGACCAACGCTGGTCAGGTGGGTGGGTGGGCTGGCTAATGCACACGAGGTCAAAACCATCAAGCCGGAATCTAGGTCAAATTGAATCATTGACTTATTTGTTTCGTCGATGTTCTTATACGGCTCCTCAACTTTCGACAGGCACTCTAAGTAAGAATGATGAAAATCCAATTTTGTCCCCAGAACAAATCCTAGGGGGTCAATAATAATATTCTACGTTCTGAATAAGGACATGTTTGTGAGAGTAACAACTTTCCGTCTCTAAATTTGTTGAAATTTGTTTGGAAATGGTCAGTTCTAGGATAGTCAGACCATTCCGAAAGATATTTCACTGACTGAAATTTGCCGATGTCTAATCCAGCAAGCATTATTAGTAGATCAATCGTGTCAATAACCTCATAGCCTACGATATGTACAGAATAGCACACGTTGACTGGTTTCAATCGGGTTAGTGAGTTAAATTGGCGATGGCGTTGAATCATAGCCCTTTACTGTTATTGTAAAAGTAGTTTGGCGAATGCAGCTTCACCCACGCTTCAAGCACTCATCTACTTAATAACGCACTATCTTGCTTTACGACGTGATTACATTTACTTACATACAATACAGCTAAATATAAGTTAACATTCATCTAAAACAAAAAAGAGAAACATGTTTGTTAGAACAATTTTTGGGAACAATGTAAGACAGATTATGTTGAAGATTGTGGGCATAATTTGATTGGAAACCGTTACCTTAGGCACCAATGGATCCTAATCAAATTAAGATCCAAATATTGAACAGGAGGCCTCGGTTCTAGTTAGTTTTGGAAACTTCGCTGTAAAACACCGTTGCTATCTAGCACAGTTAGCGGAGAACCATATATTATTAACACATCTTATTAAATCATTACATATATCAACCCTTTAAGACTAATAATAATAATAATAATAATAATAATAATAATAATAATAATAATAATAATAATAACAATAATAATAATAATAATAATAATAATAATAATAATAATAATAATATTCTTTATTTTGCGAGGGTAAATCGTCAGTTGCCTGATGTTAACGAGGCCCTCAAATATGCCATTGGTACATGTTCGATTATGATCCATTGGTGCCTAAGGTAACGACATTCCATTGGTAAATTTTCAAAAATAGTTTTTTCTTGGTCTGCAAAGGGACATTTTCTTTGAGAAAATTAAAATTTTCTTGAACAAATTTAAGGCTTAAATGTTTAAGATATAAACAATTTAAAGTTTAATGTGTGATGGTCGCTTTCCTTAATGGCTTTCTCTGACGTCCGCGAGCATGTGTTCCCAGAAAATAAACGTAAACTGGCCCAAACCCCAAATGTGATTTTTATTAATTGATCATATGATGGATACGTGAGGTAATTTATAATATTTGAGTGTGTGGTGAATAGGCAATGTGATTCCACCATAAAATCTTCTACTTCAGCATGTATAAATAGGCACCGGTACCACGAGCGAATCAAGTACCAATGTAGTACCTACACGATAAAGACAACAAAGCCGAAGCCACCTTAGCTTGATTGACGTAATCATACGTGACTCGACGTATGAAATGAATATGTTATTACATGCTTAGTCCCATATGTGCGTTCGCAACCTTACCGGTCTTCTACATCTCTGAATCGCACACAGGTACATTATTTAATATTTAAACTTATATAGAATTATCGCACGAGATACTAAAAATGAGCTTAAGGATTTAATAACATCACCATATAAGCAGTTTTATAGTCCTTTGCATAGCATTAATTGACGTTTAAAATGTATCCATCAACCATATTACGTCAAAATAAACTACGCGACGTGTATGATGATGTCATAATCAAAGGCATATATAAGTTCGTCATGGAGGCTTAATTGATGCCGGACTAAGGAGTGTTGTACGAATTGTATGTCTTTATTTAATAAACTAGCTTTTGAATATTTTGAAACTATTTTGACAGGGCACTGTTGCTGTCATAGGCAGCAACAACACTCAGTCAAATTAGTTTCAAACTATTCAACACCTTACTTGTACAGTTTTCTGGAAATTCATAGTCAGGGAGTTCAGAGATCGATCCCAACACGCGCGAGTTGTGGGTGGAGCTTAGCTAGAAATGGGCGGGGAAAGCTATTACATATCATCTTTTTTCGATTTTCCGAAAGAATAGCGTTTATGATACATAGAATCTCGCACTCTGTTTTTTTGCACCTTGTATTCCGAGCATTCAAATTTCAAAGCAGCGCGTCCGTTTCTGTCACGGCTTTCATTCAAATCAGTTTTAAAATATTGAACATCTTACCCGCATAATAGAATAATAGAATCCCTCACTCTCTGTATTTTTGCACCTTGTATTCCGAGAATTGAAATTTCAAAGCAGCGCCTCCGTTGCTGCCCCAAGTTTCAGTCAAATCAGTTTTAAAATATCCAACATCTTACCCGCATAACAGTTGCCTTCGAGTGAATATTGGAATATGTATTATACAGTAAATACCTTCTTCTGATGGGACCTGTTGTGATCAAAATGTTAACGCAAAAACGTGGGAAACATAATTCCACATTCCCATGTTTATTCTTGATTCAGCTACTGATCTAGTGCATACATTACAATGCGGCATGGCCAATCTACACAACATGGGTGTGGGAGGTGATCGATATCAAAAACATAATCACTGATTTCTTCCACATCATCCGTCCAACCGTCCGTCTGTCTGTCCGTCCTTTCGTCCGTCCGTCCTTCAGTTCGTTCATCCAAACACCCAGACACCCACCTACCCAGTCACCTGCCCACCTAGTCACCCACCAAGCCACTCAGCCACAATGTAAGTTGGCACCATTGTATTCTAATAAACGTGTTGCGTGTGTGCTTAAACGTTGGGCAGCTTTTCCCTCTGGAAGTACATTAAGTACCTTAACATTTGCACGAAATAACAATGGAGAAACTCATTGCCTTATTTATTGCTTGATATTTTTTTGAGCGGAGCCGAAATGTAGGGTGACAATGATAATGATATATAATTACAATGATGAATAAGATGGTCATTTCGCCGCTGCCTCATCCACTGCCGCTGCCGCTACCTCTGACGCGGCAGCAAAGGAGGAGGAGGAGGTAGAGGAGGGGGACGGAGGACGACGAGGAGGAGGAGGAGGATGGGAAGGAGGAGGGGCGGAGGAGGAGGAGGAGGACGACGACGACGAGGAAGACGATGATGCGGAGTATGAAAAGTATTGGATGATGGCCAGAGAATGTAGGCCTATGTTAATGCTAAGATGTTACCATGTGTGTGTATGTGCATGTTGGCTATCCTTTGTCCGGGTAGGTGTGCATGCACCACTCAATGTCTCCTGAATGTCAGCCTGGCCCCTTCCTGCACATTAGGCGAACCTTCGTAGAATGATTGTAGTTTTTATGTCGTCTTGAATCACAATTTGTTTAACATATTGTTTTATATACAGGATATACAATTGACGTCTTAGTCTAAATATCTACACTTTGATGTGAAAATCACCACCTTGAATTAAACGTTATGAATTTTGCGCAAATTCCATTCAATTCCCCGAATCCGATGTGTAGTGTTGAAGAGTTAAATCTGTGTTGAAATATGTGGATCATTAATCAGATGATGCAAAATGATATGATTCGTGTCCGGATTTATGCAATCAAAACATCCCTGCACTACTGCCCACAGTTGCTAATGATGCCATACTTCTGGGTATATGCATGCACATTGTAGCACTGAAGTAGGCTATTGCAAATATCGGTCTATTCAACCTTTGTCACAAGCCCTAGCCGCACAATGTTCCTTGACACGTGACCTGCACACTCATGCAATATCTACCAGCAACAGGGTGGCTATCTTACGGATATCTCCATTGCCATTTCCCAACATGGCTTCGCCGAAAGCAACAGGATAAAACCGCGAAAGCACCAATAGCCTGTTCTGCTAATACGTATGCTATCTTGAGAAGTGTATTATGCGTTAGATACAAAATACCATCCTGTTTAAATAGGTATACATATGTATATGGTTCTGCGAGGAAATGGCGGACACGTACCGAACACATGTTCGTTAGTCTGTCATTCTAAGTAGTATTTTATTGAATAAATGATTCGTTAGAGATAGATACATGTATCTAGTGTGTTGATATAGATGAGTGCAGACCAATGTCGATGTGGACCAAAAGCCGTGATGGAATATAGAAATACATTAATCAAACTTGGGTAAAGTGGGACACTAGAGCACATTCTTTAGCAAGTTTCATGACTGTAGCTTTCCAGATCTATGGTTTTCCCTCGCCATTCCGTCCTCAGGTGCACACGTTTTGCCACACTAGTGGTTGTCAATACAATGTGACAGTTACTGGTATGTACCTTTCTATATCATCGATTTGTATAATGTTCTCCGCCATCAATGATGCCACTGTAAGTAAGTCCTTCGCCGATAAGCGCATCTTACGCCAACGTTGGTTAAATCATGGATTCCACCCATACTAGTTTAAAGACTACTGCTTCTATAGAAATACATATATACTGAGTTAAATATCTTACCAATAATTTGAAATACGTATGCCTTTCACCAATACGTACGCCTCTAGTCAAATTATGTGTCTTAAATACTGATGTTTGCTTTACGTAAGAAGGTTTCGGGTTAAATATAGACTTTAACTGATATAATTATTTATTAACGGTAAATGAGCTTTAAAAATGGGCATGCATGTTAATTAGTTCAGCTATCTTCGATCTGGAGTCCATTATATGTGACCGCATGCAATAATAAAGTATAATGTTACCGTATCCGATAGCGAGACCCTCCTCTGATAGTAATTTCAAACGATTGGGATGCCGTCCCTGAATAAGTAATTATGATTTACTAAACTCTCACTGTTCAAGGCCAACGCTATATTCGGCCATTCGCACATGTCTCATCTCCCGTACTAGAGCTAGTATCTTCTGCTATGGCATGGGTTATTAGTATTCACTGTCACTCAAAAAGAGCATTTCATCTTCCCTCTAAATTGCGACATCTGTGTCGCTAATGTATGCTGGTGTTATTTGCCTTATACGCGTCCATCACAGCTATCACTAGTTCCTTTTATAAAAAATATATTACCCGGTTTTGACGCGGAAAATGTCTCGAGTTTGACAAGTAACCAACTGAACAACAACAACACTTCATCCACTTCATACTTTGATGTATAAAACACCTAGAGTCACAGAAATAACAGTTAGCAATTGTACAGGTAGCCAACACATACTTGTTTGAGGTAAGGTTCTACCGTTAACCCTTTGATCACTAAAGGCCAAATCACCAACATCTTTTAGTATTCCATACATATTATGTTGATTGTTTTGGAATTAGTTTCCTGTCAGATTAGTTTCAAAATATGCGACAGCTTACCTGTTTAGCTACCTTGAAGTCGAGATCATTCGAATACTGATGCTGGTGAAATGATGTTAGTAGTACCGAGTTGGGCAGTTATTATAGAAATGTCCAAACGGAACTTCAAACTTATTACATATAGGCATATCAGCCCACTATAATTTCAAATCTTAGGTTAAATGTAACTTAATTCTGCACGAACATGGATAATTAATAATAAATAAGTAATATAGAATTTTTCGCATTCGTGCGGTTCCCTAATGAAAGTGGTAATGAAATTTAGGAACCAAACACATACATAGGGCCTACTTGTGCTAACATAGACGTACACATTCCTATATGTATGCGGTTTCAAAAGATCATTGTTGTCAAATTTTCTAGGCTAGGTCAAGTTTACAGTTGACGGTCATTGTTACGACATAGTATTGCACGGAATGGACCTTTCCAGTTTTAGCTATGCCGCCCATCTCTAGCTTATGTCCACCCACACGACGCTCGTTTTGGGATCGATCGATCTCTGAACCTCCTGGCCACCAATTTCCAGAAAACTATGCAGGTAAGCTGCTAAATATTTTGAACCTAATTCGACTGGGTGCTGTTACTGCCTATGGCATCAACAGTGCACAGCCAAATTAGTTTCAAAATATTCAACAGCATGTTATTAAATAGCAAAGACATACAATTCGTACAACGTGTCGGACTATTAAGCGTTAAAAACGGACTATATCGATGCATGCATGTCGTCGTGATTATGATGTCATACTACAGGTCACTGAGTTGATTATGACGTCATATGATGGAAGGATAAACTTGTGATAGAATTATCGAAAGAAATAAAAACAAAAACTTTGACATTCCCATTTTATTTTTAAATAAGGTAGGGGCGAAGATACGAATCGACTCGAATGGGGTTATGTTTTTGATCTGTAGTCTGTGCAGACACCTATCCAACTGTTATGGCTGCAGTTACTCTGACACTTTCAACGATTTAACTGACACTTTTGTGAAGCTTCATAGGTAGCTTGAATATGCGTTGGTGAACATTGGGCGCAATAGGGGTATGCTCTACCTCGCAATAAACCCCATTTACCAAACTGATTTAGCGAATGTTTAGTAGATACCAATATCAGACTGTTCCCTCACAGAGTTTAGACCAACATCCCCTGAAGAAGTCTTAGCAGCAGTCCATAGACTACCATCCAAATCGTGTAGCCTTGATCCACTTCCAAATCATTTGCTGAAGGAATGCATCCACGCGGTATTACCCATAATGACCACAATCATCAACATCTCGTTAGAATCCGGATCCGTGCCTGATAGTTTTAAATCTGCATACGTAATGCCATTGTTAAAGAAACCGTCCCTAAATCAGAACGTGCTTGGTAACTATCGACCCGTTTCTAACCTATCTTACATCTCGAAGCTACTAGAAAAGACCGTCGCTGACCGCCTTACTCACTACCTTCATATTAATAATCTGCTTGAACCATATCAAAGTGCATATCGGAAGGTTCATCGTACGGAAACTGCGTTACTCCGAGTGCAAAACGACATCCTCTGCTCTATGGATAACCGCATGTGTGTACTACTGGTGCTTCTCGACCTGTCTGCTGCGTTTGATACGATCGACCACAACATCATGCTATTACGGCTGCAAGAACTGGGTATATCCGCACAGCTCTTGCTTGGTTCAAGTCGTACCTCACGTGTCGTCATCAGACCGTCATCATCAACAATTTCAGGTCACCTGAGCGCAGTTTACACTCAGGGGTACCACAAGGATCCGTCTTGGGCCCCTTGTTGTTCACCATATACACAGCGCCGTTAGGTCAGTTGTTACGCTCGCTTGGAGTCGAGTACCACTTCTACGCAGATGATACGCAACTATACCTTGCCTTTTATCCATCTGATCAATTAAACGCGAGTGAAACTTTAGAACATGTCATTCATGAGGTTAAGTTGTGGATGCTAAACAACCTCCTACAGCTTAACGATAAGAAGACAGAGATACTGGCAATCACATCACGTCACCTGCGACCTCAGCTTAAAATAGAATCCCTTCAGATTGGCGAGGACAATATTTCATTTAGCTCAACTGCCCGTAACATCGGCATAATCTTTGATGACACCATGTCAATGAAAAATCAAGTAACCTCTATATGTAAATCTGTTTATTTTAACTTACGGAACATTAACAAGATCAGAAAGCTATTGGATGATAATGCTATAAAAACGCTTGTACACGCGACCATAACTTCGAGACTGGATTACGGGAATTCTTTGCTAGCTGGCATATCAACAGAACAGATTACCAGTCTTCAGAGGGCTCAGAACACTGCGGCCAGATTACTATCACGGACTAAGCCAAATGAACACATTACACCTGTTTTGAAAGATCTTCATTGGCTACCAGTTAAACAGCGCATACATTACAAACTTACACTACTGGTTTTCAAATGTCTTAATAATCTTGCCCCGCCATATCTAACATCGTTGATCGTACAGAAGACAGCGCCAAGGGCTTTCCGATCAAGTAGTCGTTTAGTCTGTGTAGTGCCACCATCCAATCTACTAATCGGCCAACGCGCGTTCTCTAGAGCTGGCCCCAAGCTTTGGAACAGTCTTCCACCACATATACAAAATTGCCGTAAAATTGAACCTTTCAAATCTGCTCTCAAAACATATTTATTTTCAATTTAAATTTGTGTACATAATTGTGTAATTTTATATAATCTTGTAAAGCGCCTTTGAGCTTCAATTGGAATTGGCGCTATATAAATGCATACATACATACATACATACATACATACATACATACCTTCTGCATGGCTGTAAGAAAACGATTTTTCTAGCTGCAATACCTTCTCCACAGAGGATCGAGGATAATTAGAAAATTAGTTTATCACGAAACTATTGCTTATGATCAAAATAGCTCAAAATTATTCATAATTCTTCTT
Organism: Chaetoderma sp. LZ-2023a; assembly: GCA_034401795.1. Lineage (NCBI taxonomy): Eukaryota > Metazoa > Mollusca > Caudofoveata > Chaetodermatida > Chaetodermatidae > Chaetoderma > Chaetoderma sp. LZ-2023a. The sequence goes on from CM067359.1 coordinate 166,117,329, forward strand.
ATTTGATAAGCGTTTTGTTACATGACTTTGACGGCTTACAATGTGTGTGTGTGTGTGTGTGTGTGTGCGTGCGTGTGCGGGTGTGTGTGTGTGTGTGTGTGAGAATGCGTGCGTGCATGCGTGCGTGCGTGCGTGCGTGCGTGCGTGCGTGCGTGCGTGCGTGCGTGCGTGCGTGCGTGCGTGCGTGCGTGCGTGCGTGCGTGCGTGCGTGCGTGCGTGCGTGCGTGCGTGCGTGCGTGCGTGCGTGCGTGCGTGCGTGTATTTGCTTACTGGGTGTCCATTTGTAGGCTAAGAGAAGGCTATATCTGAAAATTTACCATTGGAATGACTGGCTCGTTTATTGAACCAATCATTCCAGTGGCAAAGATATTTTCAAAAATAGTCTTCTCTTGGCCTACACATAGGCATTCCAAAAAAACAGTGAAGTCGCTGGGATTTCCTTACTTCAGCATAATATGGTTAAAATAGAGACCATGCTATTGTGCGAGTTAAATGCGTGATGGTGTCGCTATGGTTTGGGGTGGGGTGTGTTGGGTGGTGCGGCGAGTGTTGGGGGAAGTGGGTGGTGTATGGCGTGGGTTGGTAGTGGTGGTAGTAAGATTTCTATTTCTGGAGATATTTCGTGAAAATTATTCAATAATGAAACGTGCTGGTGGTTTTAATCCTTAAATCTCGGCTTAATGCTCTCGTAAATAATTTTTCAAAATATGCTAACGTAAATAAAAAATATGTGATGAGTTTCATTTTACCCGTACTAGAGTTAACGAGGTCCGCTCTTAGAAACCGTTTTAATTAATTAATTGTTTGTGTCAAATTATCTGACTAAACGTTCTGTAGACACTGTTATTGTTAAGCCTATGTACATAATTATTTACCATACAATTACTGCACCCAATGCATCGCCAATGGAGGAGAAAGATAACACCTTCACGCTGGTCTCCTCCGTAGGTACCAACTTTGTTAGGAAACTAAGTCATCAAGGATTGCGGGCTGACATCCGCATACTGAGGTAACTCTGATTATGTCTACCCTACTTCAAACAAGAAACTGTGCTCGACATCCTCGGACGACACAATCTTTCCAGGAGCTTACCATGGCTACGTGGAATATGCGTGGTCTGAGTGCAACATCAAGGAGGCAAACCTTAGGTGCAGACTGTGAATCCTATACCATCGATATGTCATGCATTCAAGAGACTAAAGTAGCTAAACACGCAGAGCAGCAACTACAGACAGGCCATAAGCTAGGGCTCATGGAGCAAAAACAGGTCACATACCGGGGCTTAGGCTTTGTAATCGGACCAAGGGCCTTGGATCATTTCATTATGTTTGGATACGTCAGTGATCGCGTTGCATTCATCGACCTGGCTATACCTACCTGAAAACACACCACCACTAATTGTCGAATTGTCAACGGATATGGCCCAACTACCGAAAAAGCCAAACAGAATCCAGTAATATTAGATTCGTTATATGCAGAGCTGAGCTCCGCCATGACAATCCCAGCTAGATGGCAACTGTTCGAATGTGGAGATTTCAACTCCAAGCTGGGTAATCTCGGAATTGCGGACACAAGTTCCGGACTTGGCTTATGCATGGGAGCATATGGCCAGGGCATACGTAACAGCAATGGAGATGTATTGGTGGTATTCCTTAGCTCCAATGGCCTACTTGTCAGAAATACGGCTTTCAAACACCTATGCCCTCACCGGAGAACATGGACTGGACACATTACTGATCGCATAGCCCCAAATGGTTCTAGGGCTACAACAGCTGTCTTCAACCAAATAGATTTCATATTGTGCTAGACAGAAGCAAAACCCTTACTCCGGAACGCTCGTACGTATGGAGGCACAGACATCAATTATGACCACACGCTAGTCATTACACGCCTTCAGATGAACGATCTCTAACTAATATAAAAACACCATACCAGGCAAGAGGGTAGAGTGACCTACAACCTACCCAAGCTCATCAGCGACACTGACACTAAAATGTCATACAAAAATGCTCTCGGGGAGCAGAGAGCTTTCATCGATGTCAGCTATGATACAAACGAAGCCCTAAGCGAAATACTGAAATCTATGGAATCATCCGCTACCAGCACCATAGGTGTTGTTAAAAACAACCAAACTCGGTATGCTGACGCCCCTCTAGTAGTAAAACTGTCAGCAGAGCAGAAAGCATTAAGCTGCGCATCTATCAAAGTCGCCAAAGTGAAGATCGCACCAAACTACGCCGGGAGCGCAATGGTATTCTGCGCCACCCTAGTGACCGCTTGAAAGATATTGCTATTCAACAGGCAATCTCCCTAGCAGATGAATCACTGCCACGGATTACTGTCACGAAATGTTTCGGGCAGCCCGAGTCCTGAGAGTTACTGACTACACACCACCACTCACTGTGCACAACTCGGAAGGACACTTTATCGGGACTGACCGAAAAGCCGAGGCGATCCGAGAATGATTCAAGGAACAGTTCACTGACAACGATGATGAACCCTTGCACCTGTTCTCAGGAGACCCCAGGCCATTACTAGCACCAATTAAAACAGCAGAAGTTGCGAAAACACTTAAAGCCCTGAACATTGGACGTGCATCTGGACCTGATGGCATGAGCACTGACCTATTCAAATATGCAAGTGACATTATCTCAAAACCGATCACGCACCTAATGAATTCAGCTTGTGTGCACTACCTTCCCATCGAAACATTAGACCAAGGCACCCTTATTGCACTACCAACGCCCAAGAAGCCACCTGGGACACAGCCAATCTGCAGCCCATTGTGCTCCTAAACAGCATACGGAAAATCCTATCCAATGCTACTCTATGCCGCATCCGAGAAAAGATCGATTACTTCACCGGATCATGTCAAAGTGGCTTCAAGCGTGGACGCAGCTGCGCAGGCATTGTATGGGCTCAACGCATGCTTGTGTCGGTAGTCATGTCCAAACACTGGAACTCCCACAAAATGGGTATTAACATGTCACAAGTCTTCGACACAATTAAACGCGCACAGTTCCTAGATGCTCTACTCCAGGCCAGTTGCAATGAAGATGAGCTACGACTAGTGAGACTACTGCTTGCAGACACCAAGCTGAGAGTACGTGTCGTGTCAGTGAAGTCTGTAGAGTTGAGAAATCAATCGGCTCCCCACAGGGAGATAGTCTATCTCCGGTGCTTTTCACCTGCTACCTTGCTGCTGCATTGACATCTGTGCGGGAGAGTTCAACAAGACCAAACCCCTCAATACTGGGCATGCCGCTAGAGATGGAATATGCAGACGATGTGTACTTCATAGACGAAGACAAGAAACTGCTTGACGAACCTCTCCCAATAGCTGCACGCAAACTAAGCATTGATAATCTCTTTATGAATGAATCCAAAACAGAGTTCGCCCACATACACCTATCGACAAAGCATGCAACTATAGAAAATGACGACCCACTTCGTGGCGGCGAACCGTGGGGGAAAGGTAAAATACTGGGCTCACTGCTTTGCAGTACTGCTGACATTGCTACACGATGTGGCATGGGGAACATAGCTTTCCAGTCTTTCTGGAAGCTATGGATTCGTAGATCAAAGATGCCCTTGATAAAAAGATTACATTTATACAATGCAACCTGTGCATCCTTGATGATGTATACCTGTAGCAGCTGGGCAGCTCCAAAGGCAGCTCTAGACAAACCCGATGCCTGCTACTGCACACCCACATACGCACCGTCACTGGACACCGATGCCCAGACAGCATAATTTCCAACGATGCACTATACAGGATATGTAATATGTAGCCGCTGTCTGTACAAGTCGCCCAGCAAAGATGTCCATGTTTGGCCATGTGCTAAGGATGCCAGAAGAGACACACGCACATAGAGCCTTGGAAGTCGCCCTACTCGGAGCCAGCAAATACATAGCTAGGAGACGACATCGTTGCATACATCTGCCAAGCGTGCTACGAGGTGACCTCAAGAAAGCAGGACTAGGTACACTCAAGTCAGCAATGAACGTGAGGAAGCTAAGGATGTTTCCACTACTACTGCCGCAGAATACACACATACAATGCATCACTCTCAGAAACCCTGACGGATTTGCCTCTTTTTCCTAAGCTGCATTGATCCGTCGCTGTCACTGCGACCACGGCCACCCATCATGGTCTCTACTTTCCATTCACATCATTAAAATAGAGTGCTCTAGTTTAGCCATGCCACCCCCGTTTCTAGCTAAGCTTCACCCGAGTTTTGCGACTGTTGGGATCGCTTTATATAATTTGAACCCTGAATTTCTGGAATCATAATATCAAGGTAACTATACATGCGGCCATAGGCGCCAACAGTTCCCAGTTAAATTAGTTTCTAAATATTCAACAGCAGTTGTATTAAATTGTAAATTCGTCTTCAACGACATGCAATTCGTACACTTAATGGACTTTACGAGCTTCATGGCCGAGTTATATTGCCTCATTATGATTGCGACGTCACGATACAAGTGACGTAATTGATTATGACGTCATATACTCGAGTGACACATCGAATCCCTCCATCAACCATGCCTGATACAGAGCTGGGGGGGGGGGGGTGTGATACAAGATACCAGTCATGAATTTCGTTCAATTAGTGGTCGCTCAGATGAGAAACTGACATAAATTCCTATCTTAGTCCAAATGGAGGAATCCAGTTTTAATTATGGCCAACCCATCTCTAGCTAAGTTCCACACATGATTAGCTCGTGGTGGGATCGGCCGATCACTGAACTCCCTGACTATCAATTTCCAGAAAACTATACAGGTAAACTATTGACTATTTTGAAACTAACTTGACTGGGTGCCGTAACATGCTGCTTATGGCAGCAACAACGCCCAGTCATATTATTTTCAACATTGTAAACAATATGTTGGTCAAATAATAAAGACATGCAATTAGTAGTACCATCTTTATAAAGACGCTGTAATGTATTATGATGTCGGCCTACACGCTGCGTAGTTGATTATGACGTGATAAGATACACTGAGAAACCGGATTCATAAATTCATTTACAACTCGCAATGTCGGTTATCGCTATGGATGTTTGTTGGTTTGCCAGTCTGCTACATTTATGTTGCCTATGTACTAACTATAGAACGCCATGCACATGTTCATGTTACACATACGCTGCGTCAAGTTAATCGGAAGGCCTGGGCTGTGTCTATGTACCTGGTATATTCTGTTGTATTTTCGCAATAGACCTTTCCACTTTATCAACCCAAACTATGACGTCATAATCAACTACGCGACGTGTAGAATGACATCATAATGACTGGCGCCATGAATACGTCACGATCGCAAATTTGAAGACGGACTATGCGTTGTTGTATGAATTGTATGTCTTTACTATTTAATAAGTATTCTGTTAATATTTTGAAACTAATTTAACTATGGCAGCAACAGCAGCCAGCCAAATTAATTTCAAAATATGCAACAGCGTCCCTGTATAGTTTTCAGGAAATTGATAGTTAGGGCTTTCGGGGATCGATCAATCCCAACACGGCGAAATGTGGGTGGAGCTTAGATAGAGATGGGCGGGGCATTGCTAACACTGGAAAGGTCCATTGATATGAGATGGGAGCTTTCGTGTATTGCCGCAGAGATTTATATATGTTAGATTCGTGGAGGACACAATTCACAGTTAATAGCTAATTAGCTATCCGAAGCTCTCTATCACCATTGTCATGAATTTCATCCGGACATTCACACATTTCTCTTCTATGAGATATAGTGCTTCTCGCTATAGAAGTGGTCAATTAGAATTCATTGTCACGTAAATCCCACATTCCATCTCCACTCTAACTGGCTACATCTTTCTCGCTAATGGATGCGGATGTTATTTGCATGTTTGTCCATTACAGCTGTCGTCGTTCATTTTCATTAAAAAAAATAACCGAGATGACCCTGAAAGCTTCCCGCGTTTGCCGTTTCTTTGCCAAAGTGTCTCCTATCATGTCCATCATGCACCGCCAATATTTCAAAAGGTAATATGAGCTCTAATGGATTTTGCCACATTTAGGATTTCATTATTAGAATATGGTGTGAGGTCAATGTGTATCAATGCGCCTTTCCAGATTAATAACGTCATATGACGTCATAAACCGTTAAGCGGGATGTAGGATGACGTCATAATAATTACGTCATCAATGATTCTATACGGACCGTCTTCAACGTGTGCCCGTCAGACACGTTGTACCAATTGTATGTATAATATGCAGCAACAGCACCCAGTCAAATTAGTTTCACAATATTCAACAGCTTACCGATATAGTTTTCAGTAAATTGATAGTCAGGGAGTTGAGAGATCGATCGATCCCAACACGAGCGAGGTGTGGGTGGAGCTTCACTAGAGGGGCGGGGAATTGCTAACAATGGAACGGTCCAGTATTAACTCCGCCGATTCCTATACTCTTCCCTCCATTCGGAGTGCACGTGCGTGCATTTGTGCGTGTGCGTGTGCCTGTAATCAGAGGCGTATAGTATATACACTGCCATGCAT
>CM067359.1:166124347-166136847 GCA_034401795.1 Chaetoderma sp. LZ-2023a
GAAATTGCTGGCCCGCGTTCTCGCTTTCAGTGTGATACAGTGTGTGGGGCTTCAGAACGTGGTTGCTTACTTTGTCACTGGTCTGGCCATCGTCGCGAGGTTTGCTCTGCGCTAGTGGCACGTACTGAGCATGCATCTCTAGCTTCCTGTGACCAGAGCAGTGGTGGTAAGCGTCATTCCACCCAGCTGGATAGTGCCTATAGGACTAACCCCTGTAGTATGGGTGGTGACGGTCATCACACCCACACGGGCTCCAATCACACCGTCCACAGTGCTTGTACACGTGATACTTACAGGCTGTTTTATTCTGCCTTTGTGTTCTCTTTTATCTTTCGGCCTCATGTGAGCGATTCTTCCTGATAGTATCAATATACTGCAGATGGCAGCCATGGACTGTGCGACCCTATCATGGGCCACGGCAGGATACATATCAGGTTGATTTAGCCATGGTGTCATGGGGCTTAACTGCGCTAGCATTGCATCACCTATAGGCGTTGCCGATGAGCCATTGTGGGATTCGTTTTGAAGAGCCTGGCAAACCATGCAAACTTTTTGGTGTGGTAACAGACATCTAGAAGCCACAACATCAGACACTTCACATTGCCCCGCTGGTAGTACTGGTAATACTCGCATCGTTGTTTGACTTTCTTGCATGTATGTTACTGCAACATCTCATTTTCATGTTGTAGTATTTATGGCTCATCACCTGATCGTCCGTTAGACTCGTCAGACAGGTATGGCTCTGCTTTACTCTCCCGGATGGTATACTTTTCCCATCATTGACACCATCGCAGTAACATTGTCGCCTTGCCATGCTGGCAATCTACTTGTACCAGCTCACCCGAACCAGTCGTTCGCATTCCTATCGACAATGCATTTCCTGTATGTGTAGCTGGGTAGCTGGACCGTCTCAGAGAGGCTGTGGAGATCCTTTCTCTCATTTGCCAGCATATCAGCAAAGCTCAGTCATGTCTGGTGTGACATCATGTCGAACTTCCAATGAGCAGGAGCAGCATACACTGTAAATGACGGCCAAACAGCCCATCTGCAGAGCTGTCAAATGACAACAACTCTCAGTCAAATCACCTTCAAAACATTCCACAGATATGGACATATGAATAAAATTGGTCCCTGGAGAATCGGTGGTTCGTCTGTTTGTTAAGACATTTTGCCTTTTAATGGTGCAATTTGAAACGCAGTTCAGTACCGTTTTTCAGACCTCAATGTTCCCTTTATTTTAAGATATTAAGAATAAAATGTTGCCATCTAAACTAAAATTGGCGATATCCATAAAGAGGTTAAGGGAATTCATCTTTCCAGAGTATCCATTTATTATATGATACGATTTGACGTCATAATCAACTAAGCGTCGTGTAGGATGACGTCATAATGACTATGTCATAAATGATTCTATTTGGCCCGTCTTTACCGCTTGATAGTCCGACACGTTGCACGAATTGTATGCCTCTACTATTTAATAAACATGCTGTTGAATATGTTGAAACCAATTTTACTGGACGCTGTTGATGCCATAGGCAGCAAAAGTGCCCAGCCAAATTAGTTTCAAAATATTCAGTAGCTTACCTGTATATTTTTCTGGAAATTGATAGTAAAGGGGTTCAGAGATCGATCGATCCCAACACGGACGTGATGTGGGTGGAGCTTAGATTGAGATGGGTGGGACATGGCTAAACGTGGAAGGTCCGTTAAATAGAGCCAGTCTTTCAATTTCATAGAATGGGAATTGTGCAATGAAATGTTTCTCATCCTCAACAACTCCACCTTTTCTCCACTGGGTGTTTGGTACAGTATGTTCCGCACCTCTATCAGGAGAGTGTGCATATTGACTCTGAGTTTGGCAAAGTATTTACGCATATAATATTCCCCATTCACTAGTAAATACGTTTCAATATTAACATTCCTATTTAATGTCCTATACCTTCAAAGCTTAGACCCCTACTGGGATTTGACAATAGGGCATATATCATGCCAGTTTACACGAACAAGCCAATTTGATTTGTAGTTTCTTCCATGGCAGTAGAGTGGCCACACTTCTTTCGCCAACGTTGATGCACGTTCCGATGTTGCTGTCTTGGTTTGGATTACGGGTCCTACCATTGTCAACATTGTCTGAAATGTATCAATGTCGAGACAATGTTACAGTTGAAAGCTATCTTGATTCCCAGTGTTCCGTTCATGAAGGAGATCATATATAGCAAGATAGACAGTCAGCGTTTTTTTCTGATTAGTTGAAAAATAAATTATGGTAGCCTTCATAGTTAAATGTTTAGATATAAATCATTTTGTTTGGATGATTGTCGCAGCATCGCATTTAAATATGTTTCCTCTGTTTCCCAAACACATCAATGCCGTCATGGTAATTATGGTGGTCTTGAACATCCAGCTTAACACCTCGAAGAGAGAAGACGATTCCCATTAAATCATTACGATATAATACATGTAATACATATACTGTTGAATATGTAATAGTGTGACTGCCTATGATAGCAAGAGCTTCCTATCGAATTAGTTTCAAAATACTCAAAATCTTACCTGTATAGCGACCTAGAAATTGGGATTCTGGGAATTAATGGTCCAAAGTGTTCAGATCTAAATCAAATAGACTAGGAAAATGACAGCCGATGTAAATGCATATAAACTCGCCCGTGTATACGTTGTCTGCTGCAGAAGAGCATGACTCTCGACCCCGACGAACATACACAGCGCCTCACCCTAGGGTAGCATATCTGTATTGTTACCATCATATCAGTTATGGTAATCTGGTGCACAGTAATGCACTAGAATCACGATAGGATTATAACCTGGGTAATGTGCCTGCTTCAAATTTGGGTCCAACTGTTGTATGTTAGTGCAAATAATATGTTGCATATTTTACTATCAATACATCAAAGTTAATACATGAAGGTGACTACAACCTCATACTATTAATACAAGATCTGAACCGATACAAGGCCTGCTTCATGCACAACCGAATCCTCATCTCCTTTCATAGGTTGACCAATGGTGGATTATGATATCTTCATTATCATTCACTTTTCCACGCCTTCATTCTTTATATGACAATGTTTACCCTCGCCATGTAAGCAAGGCGGATGTTGCATGCGGTGTGTCGTGAGTGAGGTACGTGTGTGTATGTGCCTGAGCGCATGCTCGCGTGCCTTATTGCGTGTGAGCGTGCGTACGTGCCTGCGTGAGTGTCCGACTTAGCAACATATAGAAAACGAATTAGTCATATCATTATTTCAACTATTCCCTCACCAGTGCATGCATTTATATCACGTTTCGCTCGTGTTGCGGTAGCCGTCATGTCCTAAATAATAATAAATATATCTATTAAAGTCAACTGCAATTCTGCGTAATCTGCGTGAAAGTCAAGAGTGCTGATTCTGACTCCATCAGTGTCTGGATAGCGTTAACATTGTATCTATGGGTGTAAAACATTGGCACATAATGAGTCATTATGGATTTCAGACAACAATTATTTCCCTGAATTTGTAATATCTTGAAAACAGATATGTCGGGAGCCGGCTTATGTCCGGTTTAATTCTGTTGGTATTTATCAGATACACATTATTCTCTAAAAATGAATTGATTTCTATTTAATAAGGGAGCAAGTTGACAGCTGGTGCTGTGGACCCTGCCAGTTCTTACATCTTCTGTGAAGGTGCTTCGCAGATAGTTCAATCCAATGCCATGCTGAATGTGCTTGCGGTTGATGTTGATATTCAGCGTTCCATGCGTTTGCTTTACTGATATGGCCTCTGTCGTCCTGGTGATGAATATTGTTCGTTTCAAAAAACCCGTTAAAGCTGTGAGTACCTTACAGCATAGCCCAATCTTTATTAACACCTCTTTAGCCATAAGAAACTGTTATTCATTGGAAGGATCCGGGACAGTGTTTATCTCATTTGTGATCTGATCCATGTGTACGATGAATATGTGTGGTGAGAGTGCAGATGCTTGCCTCATGGCGGCTATCACATGGATCCAGTTCCAGTCTGTAACGCATTTTCAAAAAGGTTGTAGCGACGTGAACATAGCATCTGTCCATCCTCTTTGAAGTCTATGTGCACGGCAAACGGTGCTTCATTCAGAAATGGCCCCACTTTATACCAAACGCCTTGTTATTGGATCGTAGCATAAGTTTTTGCACACCGTTATGCATTTAGTGGCAGAATAACATGTGTAATGCTACTTAAAGCAAACATGGACGTTCTAATAACAGGAGAGCAACAATGCGAACATCGTTCTAGTATTCTATAGACTGTGGTATAATTGAGATTCCGAATTAATTATGTGCGAAATATGTATGCAGCGTTAGAGCGTATAACACACTACATGGTATACACGGACTAGCAGTCAAAATAGTTTCAAAATCGTCACCAGGATGCAGCTGACGTTGGTCGCTGAGATTTTAGAATGATAACTGTTTAATTCAATTTAATGTAATTGAAATATTCTCACCGTAAACTTTAAGTTGATGTTGAATCTTGGCTTTATCTGTTTCTAGCCGACTCTGAATTTCTCGTTTTTGTACATGTAAGATTTCTAGATCAGATCCAAGCTCTTTCTTTGCGCTCGGAGCATTTTCAATTTCCACACGAAGCTGTCTTCTCTCATGTTGGATGTTGTCAACTTCATCACGCAGTTTCTCTCTTTCTGCCTCAAAATCAGCTTTCAAATCTCTCTCGTTTGAGAGTCTGAATGTCATATGATTCGTTGCGTGTGTGTGTGCGTGCGTGCGTGCGTGCCTGCGTGCGTGCGTGCGTGCGTGCGGGCGGGCGGGCGGGAGGGCGGGCGTGTGTTTCCACAACATCACGCTGATACCTAAGCATACAACTGGTAACACAACAAAGAGTCGAAGTACCCACGTCTTCAACTATGATTCCATTACACTGTTAGCTACTAGCTGTTCCAGTTGAAAGACTAAATGCGACGAAAATAGTGAATTGTCAAGCTAAATAGAGGTAGACTAAGTCAGGCACCGACTGCAGATAAACACAACTTTATTTGAAAAGGGATTTTTCGAAATACTGATGTCAACATTTCGACATACTGTAAGTGTGTTAGTCATTCATATTTGCGTTTTACTTTCAAAGCAAAGAACAACAGGCGTACCGCAGCCACAGGACCACCGCATGGGTGCTGCGATTTAAACATACTGCATACAATTAATTAACCACTATTTCACTGACTCCATCATTCAGTTCAATCACGGGGCCGATAGTGGGTCAAAACCACGTCGGGGTTGGCCCTGTACCAGCCCAGTAACCTCCATTGCTTGCTATAACTCATCCTCAGACTGAATGAGGATGACGATAATGCCATGAGAGTATAGCTGATCAGATACGTCTTCTAATAGGAACCAACTTCTTTCCGTGCATAAGCTATAGAATTGTATTAAATAAGTTTTCGTTGTTGTAATTAAATCTATAGACATCGCGAACTATTCAATTTTAATGCCATATTGTAGTGGAGGAATGAGTTAACACGAATGTGCTTGACTCAGATATTGCAGGTATTTTGACAACCAGTCATCCCCATTTAACGGGAATATCAAATTCCTACATGTCTTATTCAACGGTTAAGTATATATGAAGAGTTTCGATGAATATCGGTAACACATTTCGTCTACCTTTTCTATCTCCAGGTTTCAGCCTCTCGATTACGGCCACCCAGACGCATAGTCTCCGCCGGTGTTATTACAAACTCCATCTTCGTGGACATGTGACTAATGTGTGAGAGAGAGAGAGAGAGAGAGAGAGAGAGAGAAAGAGAGAGAGAGAAAGAAAGAGAGACAGAGAGAGAGAGAGACAGAAAGAGAGACAGAAAGAGAGACATAGAGAGAGAGAGAGAGAGAGAGAGAAAATGAGAGAGAGACAGAAGAGAGAGAGAGAGAGAGAGAGAGAGAGAAAGAGAGAGCGAGAGAGAGAGATAGAAAGACAGAAAGACAGAGAGAGGGAGAGAGAGAGAGGGAGGGAGAGAGAGAGAAAGGGAGAGAGACAGAAGAGATAGAGAGAGAGAGAGAGAGAGAGAGAGAGAGAGACTGAGAGAGAGAGACACAGAGAGAGAGAGAGAGAGAGAGAGAGAGAGAGAGGAGAGACTCGGTACTCTATGGTCAAGAATGAATCGCGTGAAGCTAACTATTTTGGTCAAGGACAAGCCACAGTGGTCAGAAAGAAGGCATTGTTGTAAATGATAAATATATCGCATGCATAATTACACAATACTGGGAATATGCCACAGGTTAATACATATCATCACTTCTCTATTCGAAATGAAACTCTCTAGTGCAAATATACTGTCTTAGTCGTATTGCTATGCTCGAAACACCCATTATCATTCGGGCTTAATATTCCGCTTCACTTCAAAATTCTCAATCGAGACATTTTCAAATCGATATACATGTAAAATGCACGAGTCTTCCTGGTAACACGCTTTCGAGGACAACAGTTTCCTTTCTAGATTGAAATATTGCTGTCGTTACTGGTATGTGGATGTATGGTGTATGATTACTCTATTCTGCGGCTGTAGTAGTAGACACAACCTACAGCTGCAATCAGTCCTTCATCGCTTTTGCCCACCGTGTCTTGTCGTCAGCCCAAATCCTTAGCTTCCTCAAGTCCATTCTTGACTTGAGTGTACCGAGTCCTGCTTTCTTGAGGTCACCTCAAATTTATGCAATGACGCCCTCTCCTGGCTTTGTATTTGCTGGCTCCGAGTAGAACGAATTGCCATGCTCTCTGTGCTTGTGTCTCTTCTGGCATCCTTAGCACATGACCAAACATGGACCATCTTTGCTGGGCGAGTTTACAGACAGCAGCGACGTATTACACAGCTTGTATAGTGCATCGTTGGACATTATGCTGTCTGGCCATCAGTGTCCAGTGATGGTGCATAGGTGTTTGCAGTGGCAGGCATCGAGGTTGCCGTTGGAGCTGCTCAGCTGTTACAGTTATACAGTATCAAGGATACGCAGGTTGCAATACATAACCGTAGCCTTTGCATCAAGGGCATCTTTGAAATCCATAGCTTCCAGAAGGACTGGAAAGCTATGTTCCCCATGATGCAGCATTCAGCTATTCCAGCAGTACTGCAAAGCAGCGAGCCCGGGATTTAATTTTCCTCCACGGTTCGCCGCCACGATGTGGGTCGTCATTTTCTTTAGTTGCATGCTTTGTAGATAGGTAAATGTGGGTGAACTCTGTTTTGGATTCATTCATAAAGAGATTGCAGTTATTCGGAGAAGTTCATCAAGGGCTTTCTTTTCCTTGTCCACATCCTCGGCATATTCAATCTCTAGCGGAATACCCAGTATTGAAACGGGGGGGGGGGGGGGGGGGGGGTTGGTCTTGTGGAACTTTCCCTCACAGAGTTCAATGCGGCAGCAAGGTAGCAGGTGAAAAATAACCGAGGATAGACCATCTCCCTGTGGGGAGTCGAATGATGTCTCACACTCTACAGTCTTCACTGACTTGACTCGTACTCTCAATTTGGTGGCCGCACGCAGTAGTCTCACTAGTCGTAACTCGTCTTCATTGCAACTGGCCTGGCGTAGTACATCTAGCATCGTTGAGCGTTTAATTGTGTCGAAGGCTCGGGAAATGTCAATGCCCATTTTGTGGAAGTCCCCGTGTTTGGACATGATCACCGACATAAGCATGCGTTGAGCCCAAACAATGTCTGCGCAGCTGCGTCCACGTGTGAAGCCACTTTGCAATGCTCCGGTGAAGTCATCGATCTTGGCTCGGACGCGGCATAGAGTAAGATTGGATAGGATTTTCCCTATGCTGTTGAGAAGTACAATTGGCAGCAGATTGGCTGATGGGCCAGGTGGATTCTTGGGCTTGGGTAGTGCGATAAGGTGCCTTGGCCTACAGCATTGATGGGAATGTTGTGCATAGAAGCTCAATTGATATGGTGCGTGATCGGGTTTGAGATAATATCACATGCATATTTGAATAGGTCATTGCTCATGCCATCAGGTTCAGATGCACGCCCATTTTTCTGGGCTTTAAGCGCCTCGCAACTTCTGCTGTTTTAATTGATGTTAGTAGTGGCTTGGGTCCCCTGAGAACGGGTGCAAGGGATCATCATCGTTGTCAGTGAACTGTTCCTTGAACCATTCTCGGATCAACTCGTCTTTTCACTTCTCAGTTCCGATAAAGTGTCCTTCAGAGTTGTGTACAGTGAGTGGTGGTGTGTAGTCAGTAACTTTAAGGGCTCGGGCTGCCCAACACATTTTGTGACAGTCATCCGTGGCAGTGATTTCATCTTCTAAGGAGTCTGCTTGTTGAACAGCAAGATCTTTCAAGCGTTCGCTAATGTGGCGCAGCCTGTTATTGCACTCCCGGTATAGTTTGTTGCAGTCTTCACTTTGGTCACTTTGAAAATTGCGCAGCCGTAACACATTCCGCTCTGCTGACAGTTTTACTACTGGGGGGTCATTAGAATACCTAGTTTGGTTTTTTTAAGAACACCTATGGTGCTATTAGCTGATGATTCCATAGATTTCAGTAGTTTGGTTAGGGCTTCATCCATGATTACTTAGTTTCCCAACAAAGTTGGTACTTACGGAGAAGATCGGCGTGGAAGTGTCGTTTTTCTCCACCCCTGGCATGTGAATATAAGATCACGATCAGGAACTACAAGGAGTTCGCTTCTGAAAGAAGCAAGCCCATTTTCAAAACCATTTATGGAACATGCACACACACATGTACTGCACGTGACCATTCTCGTGTGCATGCACTAACATACGCTTACACGCGATTCAATGCTAGACGAATATATATAGCCTAACCTGTTCTGCATTAGGTACATTAACAAATTAGGTATACTAATATAGGCCTCATTATGTATATATGATAATTGCATTCGATAATGTAAAAGGCTGTGGCAATTTGAGCTGGAATACACTAGTCAATAAATGACTCATTCTACAAACACTGAACAGGGTGCCTTGTCCATACCAGGAGGAAGGCCTACTGACGATGTGTGTTTGCATGAGTACAACATTTTGACACGAGTGGTGACTTAAGTAGAGTGTTACTGAATTCAATGCTGACCAGACATAACAGCGAGAAACAGCAGAAGATAATATCTCTGTGAACACCAGCACCGTATGACAATACTTAATATGAGGCTGACGTTCGGTGATCCATGCTGTTCTGGAATATCGGTGACAAATCATAACACAGAGTCTATGGTCTCAACACATACACATATTCCATTCAGAACACGGAACATTGAAATCAGAGCTTTGCAAATGAAAATCAAGTGCACATTATAAACCGCTAGAGTATATTACGAAGTAGTTGAAATTCCCAATATATCTAGCAGAAATACACTCGGGAGAGTCTGGATAATTTGCATTAATAATTATACCTTTGACATGTAAATACAATTATCCCATTTAGGTCAACAGATTACAGTTATTTACGCTATAGTGTCTTGCATCTGACTATCAATGCACATCATATCTTTACGAGATTTACAAGGCTAAAGCTCGGTCTTTATTGATCTCGGCTAGTTAGCTTCTAGAAACGAATTGAATACATTACCTGAATATGATCGCGTCTGCTACCCAATGGATACATGCATTGCAGTGTGGAACGTTTTTTTCGGTCAACTGCGCTATCAGGCAAACGAAATAATGTGTGTGTAGATTAACCTATTTTAGCATTGACTGGCCATAGGTTAGAAGAGAAGGATAGGAAATGTTACTGTTGCATAATAGGTGATAGCGGTGGATTGGGTGGGGGTGGTGGGAATAGATCTAGTATATTCTCATCCACCCGTACTAAATTAGCCAAATATAATTTCACAAAGATCATTTCCTGCCTGTACCATTAACATGTTTTTTATTTTCTCTGTGCGGGGAAATTTGTACTCGTTAAATACACGATGGACATAGATGGCTGCCAATTCACATTCTCTCAACTTGCACCTTGCCATCTTCAGATGCTTATGAATCTCTACAGCATGTTTTGAGTAATTCACCTTTCCAGTTTATTCACCCATCGTATGATGGGATAATCAAAAAGTGACGTGTATGCTAGCGTTATACTCGCGACGTCATGAATGATTCGAAATAGTCAGTCTTTAACTCTTAATAGTCCGACACGTTGTACGAATCCTATGTCTTTGCTATTTAGCACACATGATATCCATAGGCTGAAACGGCACCAAGTCGAATTAGTTTCAATTTAAATGTTCAACATCCTACCTTAGTTTTCTGGAAATTGATAGTCAGGGAGTTCAGAGATCGATCGAACCCAAGACGCGCATGGCATGGATAGAGCTTAGATGGACGGGCATAGCTACAACTGAAAAGGGGCATTCACAACCTCCCGGACAGCGTCATGGACGAGCTTCCTCATGAATTCACGAAAACATTCTTAATAAAGATATGCAAGTGATAAATTACGATTTATGCGGCACGTTTAACAGGCCAGGTGTCATCGGTGTGCGTACAGACAAATAATGCACAGCAAATGATGACACACCAACAATCAAATGTAACTGAGTAATACCATTAATCCCTTAATGCCTAAATTTGATCAGGACAACTTAAACAATTTGCTTATTGAATACCCATTTACAGGCCACATGAACTCTTTTTTGAAAATTGACCACTGGAATGACTGGCTCGGCTACCGAGCCAGGCTTTTCTGGTAAATTTTGAGAAATAGTCATCTCTTGGCCTACAGATTGGCATTCATCAATACTACTACAGAGGCCATGTTTGGCCGGCTTCGTTATGGCAGGAGTATCGATGTATAATTTGAATGGTTAGAACGATACTTGTGGTGCTGAGGAGTGAAGCGCCGGATATGTAATTTGATAATCGAGTGATTGTTGCTATACTTTCATTATTAATGTTGACTATGTGTTTAGACAAATATCAATATCAAGCGTACAAGCAGCATGGAAATTGATGTTACTTAATTTTTCATTGATCGTTATTCAAACTTTTCTTTGCACATATTTAGCACTGAGGCATCAGTATTTCAGAATCAATAGCTATGCTCGCTAAGCATGAAATCATGAAGACAGATCTGTGTTGCCAGCCATTTATAATCCTTAAGAAAGATACAAAACATGGTGATGCTCCCCATACTTCCATGTGTCTTCAGTATCAGTGATGTATTGACAATTCATTATCAAACTCGATCAGCTACCGGGATGATATATCATGCGAAAGTGGATATCATCTATACGATGAGACATAAATCTCCATATCTGAGGGTTCACCTTAGACATTAAAACTGCTGAAGGCGATAGTAAATTTTGAGATGCATGAAAATGTCCGCCAATCTGAATCGTGTGATATTAAGAGTAATTGCCCTTTCCACGCTATCCATACATTATATGACGTCATAATCAACTACGTGACGCGTAGAATAACATCATAATAAATTACACTCACTAAGTATGACGTAGATACGTACGTCACGTCACGTCACGAACGGATATTTGAAGATGAACTACGAATTGTATGTCTTTACTATTTAATACATATTATGCTGAATATAGGTGGCAACAGCACGCAGTCAAATTAGTTGCAAAATATTCAACAGCCTGCCTGTATTGTTTTCAGGAAATTGATAGCTAGGGCATTCTGGGATCGGTCAATCCCATCACAACTAAGTATGGGCGGGGCTTAGCTAGAGGTGGGCTGGGCATAGCTAAAACCGGAGATGCCCATTTGTTAAAATGAATACCACTCCTCTTGCTACATACACTATGGAATATACACATCATAAACACGGATACTTTAGAATTCACGCATACCCCATATGAAAAGAGAAGATATTAGTAACTAAGCTTCCAGACGTCAGATATCTTCGGATCTTTTCTTTCGGATCAATGCCAAGGGGCGTGGAGATTTAGGTTACGAAAACAACCTTTATCACATAAGGCAGCTTATAATGCATTGCATAATATTCATTAAACCTTTATATATAGAGGAGTAATGCAGATTTAGATATGTCCCATCCATCTCTAGCTAATCTCCACTCATGCATTGTCCGCGTCGATCGACCTCTGCATTACCTGTATCTCAATTATTAAAAAATATAAGGGAGGATGTTGACTATTTTGAAAGTAATTCAACTGGATGGTGGTGTTACCTATGTGAAGTGAATAGGAAAGCCATGCAATTCGTTCTTGGACAGAGTATTAAGCTCCTATGGCGGACTAAACCGCGTCATTCATGCCGTCATTGATTATGACGTCAGCCTATATCTGGCATAGCGGTGTATGGCGTCATATGCTTGACTGAGAAACTGGAATTGTCAGTCGTATTTACGCAGAAATAAAGGCGTACACAATTTGAAAGCAATTGATTACACCACACACAAATGCGCCTGATTTACGATTGGTGACTTAAGTACATGTAGGATTGCTTAGCAACGATGCCTGACGTTTGATACTTTCTTGAAATTGGCAAAATTGTGTTGAATGTACGATTAATGATG
>CM067359.1:166141847-166145967 GCA_034401795.1 Chaetoderma sp. LZ-2023a
AGTTATTAGCCCTGGGCCCCGAGCAGGTTAAATTCGGCTCTTATGGTTAGATACTATTATATTTTGCAATCGATACATTATTATTATTATTATTATTATTATTATTATTATTATTATTATTATTATTATTATTATTAATTATTATTATTATTATTATTATTATTATTATTATTATTATTAATGCAGGTACGTTGAAACAAAGCATAAACTCATTGAAAGTGTGTATGTATGTGCATGTTGTGCTTAAAAGATGATAGCGTTTCTGAATTTATAACACACGTAGGAAGGGAATTCCAATTTTGACTAGCTGTGTATGTGAAACTGTATTTTCCATAGTTGGTTCGTATTTTCGGAGGCTTCAAATGGCTATTAGTTTTAGATCGTAGATGTAATGTGTGTGCTGTCTCTATGGGTATAAGCATGTCGCTGATGTACTTAGGTGTATGGTTGTTTAGTGCTTTGTATGTCATAACGTTTGATTTAATAGTTATACGTTGTGATAGTGGCGTCAATTTTAATTCATCATATAATTGCCGTGATGGTGTTCTATGTGGGACGTCTAAGATGATTCTCGCTGCACGTTTTTGAAGTTTTTCTAGTTTGCTTAACAATGTTGGCATACCTGCGTAATATACGAGAGAACAGTAATCAATGTGCGAGAGTATGTATGATTTGTAAAATAAGGTTCGTTGCTCAACATTCATGTACCGTTTATTTTTCTTTAACATAAAAATTAGGGAAGATATTTTGCTACAAATTTTGTTGATGTGTTGTTGCCAGGAGAGATTATTGTTAATATTTAAGCCTAAGAGTTTTGCATTTTCTACACTTTCTATTTCTCCATCGACGATAGATATTTTAATTTCCGGATTTATCTGTTTTAGTTTGAATTTAGTGCCTATCATTAGTAATTTGGTCTTGTCGGTATTTATAACCATTTTATTGTTTTGACACCAATCATGGACGGATGCCATATCAGCTGTTAATTTTTCAGTTATATTTGCTACATTATCGAAATGGCAATGCATGGTTGTATCGTCACAATACATATCGACATTACAGGTAAGATTCATATGGAGGTCATTCACGTAGATAATAAATAGCAAAGGTCCTAACACCGAGCCTTGCGGTACGCCTACCGTGACTGGTAACATGCCAGATGTTTTGTCCGAGATTGAAACATACTGCTGTCTGTTTTCTAAATACGATCTAAACCATTTTTGCGCAAATGCATGAAACTTATAAATGCCTAGTTTTCGTAGCAGTATGTCGTGGTTTACAAGGTCAAACGCTTTTCTGAAGTCTATCATAATAGCTCCAACGAATTCTCCATTATCGACTGCAAATCGCCACGTGTCTATTAATGTTAGCAACGCGGTTTCGCAGGAGTGTTTGGGTCTAAAGCCGGACTGAGATTCGCATAATAGATCATATGTAGTCAAAAATTTATATAGATAATTGTGTACATGTCTTTCTAGAATTTTCGATAAAATTGGCAGAATAGAAATTGGCCTATAATTACTAATTTCCCTTTTATTATCGGACTTGTGTAAGGGTTTAACTTTTGCGCATTTCCACATGGTAGGAAATACTCCTGTATCAATACTCTTATTAATAATGGCGGTGATTGATGGTGCGATAACTGGAGCGGCCAGCTTTAGGAAATGCGCGTTCAAAGTATCATACCCTGCGGATTTATTAGTTTTTAAACGGGAAATTTCACGGTAAACACAATCTACTGTAATTCCAGGTATTTTAAACTGGACATCGTTTGGAACTCTACTGTTAACATGCATTACAAGATCCTGTGAAATCGCGTGGTTTTTATTTTGTATGGCATTCGCAAGGTCGGATGCAACAGTAGCAAAGTATTTATGGAACATCTCACAATGTTGTCCGGTATCTCTAACCTCGTTTCCCTGGTTATCTAATAATGTTAATGGCATTTTGTTTGTTTTGGGGCTGATGCTTTTTAAGATCTTCCATATATTTGAAGGATTATGCTTATTTTCTGTCAGCTGTATACCGAAATAGTGCCGCTTCGCGTTTTCTATCAATGACATTACCTTATTCTTCAATTCCCGGAATTAGATATAGTTAGCTATAGCTAACTAGAATACCAGTCGGACTTCAACTAGTTAACTAGCTAGTCAATTATAATCAACCGAGCACCCGAGCTCGGTTCAGATGGTTAGTGCGATATTTGCGTAACTTTCAAAATGGCGACACCGATCGCTTGCCATGAATAAATGCATATCAAATTGTAAATATTTCACTAACTGACTTAGCCTTGATGAAATGATGCATTCCCATTGGATGCCAATGTTCCCAGATCTATATTCATTCCCACTTTATGCCAAATGGACGTTTTTTGACGTCTTAGCTGACAAAATGAAAAAAACAAGACGACAGAAATGGTTAATGGAGATTGGTACACGGCTCCAATTTTTCGGCAATAGTAATTACATGGGGAACCGGGTAGTAGAAAACTATAGTTAACTATTCAGCGTTCGGTTTGACATAGTCATTCAGTAAACCATGAAACTGACTATAGTTAGAAAGTCGAACTTGACCCAGGTGGCGCATCATCAACCGCTCTTGTGTCAACGCCTCAAGGTGAGATATTGAGTGAGAAATTGGGAGAGAGAGAGAGAGAGAGAGAGAGAGAGAGAGAGAGCGAGCGGGGCGAGAGAGAGACAGAGAGAGAGAGAGAGAGAGAGCAAGCGAGAGAGAGGGAGAGAGAGAGAGCGATAAAGCGATATATATATATATATATATTATATATATATATATATATATATATATATATATATATTTATATATATATATATATAGAGAGAGAGAGAGAGAGAGAGAGAGAGAGAGAGAGAGAGAGAGAGAGAGAGAGAGAGAGAGAGAGAGAGAGAGAGAGAGAGAGAGAGAGAGAGAGAGAGTATGCATGACTATGACATGAATATGCACAACGACCTTTCTTTATCTATGACATGGAATTAGATATACATCGGTAAATAATGCAGCTGTGCGTTTCCTTGTAGTAACCGGTGGCATTCTAAAATATGAATTCACTCTAATGCAACAATTTATTATTTAGGAAACCTGCTACATATCATTTGAAATATAATCATTCGCTTAGGCCTGCACAATAATATTGTCTGATTGCCAATATTCCATTGCATAGCATACGATAATTAGTTGTCGAGTACCTAGGAACATAAGTTGAGCAGGGGGCATTGATGCACAATGCAGATCTTCTTGCACTTGTAACACTCTCCACATATGATTGCGCGTGTGAGGCGATAATAGAGTGTCAGTTCTGAGTTAGGTAATGACCAAATCCACGCACACATTGATTGCAGCTGGATATTACTAATAACAGATGTTAACCAACAGAGAACATATTTCAGTCAGGCTAAAATCCATTTTCATGCATTATCGTTAAGTATGTTTGACAGCGCACTTTCGCAGAAAGCAATTTGCAGATGAAATATCAACACTTCTTTCTGTTCGGTAGCAAAAGCGATGCTGTTCAGGGGATGTGGGTAATTTGTTTCTGGAGGTTATCTCAATATTTAGTGACATCAAATTTCGCTTTGCAATCCACAATTCCCCGATATCTCTTATACAATCTGATCATTGCCAACATAGGTTGTATTGTCATGCAGGCAAAGTACATAATGACACGAATAGCTTCAATTTCTTACATTTTTGGCAATAATGGACCGTTCCAGTTTTAGCTATGCCCCGTCCATCTCCAGCTAAGCTCCACCCAAACCTTGCTCGTGTTGGATCCTGAACTCCCTAACTATCAATTTCTAGAAGACGATACCGGTACGCCGTTGAATATTTTGAAAATAATTTGACTGGGTGCTGTTGCTGCCTATTATGCATTTGTGACGTACTTATCTACATCACTAATGACGTCATTGATTATGACGGCATCCTACACGTCACATAGTTGATTATGACGTCACATGATGGATGGATGAACTGGAAAGGTCCGCGAGAAGGAATCCATATTCCACACCCCCTAACGAGAACAATGACATCTCCGTTTTCTATTGACAACTCCCTCTATACGTGTGAACCAACATGTGTCATCGGTCACTACATACAAGAGGAT
>CM067359.1:166151467-166226467 GCA_034401795.1 Chaetoderma sp. LZ-2023a
CTATTACGCGATCGTGTAGCTCTTGGCATCTGTTTAGCAAGAACGCATTGTCATTACACGGTTAGCGTGTGTCAGTTTTTAGGGCAGTCATGGCATCGTGTTGACCACTTAATGTCTCTTCCGACACACCAGACCGAGATTCTAAATCCTTAACACGATGGTCCATTTTATCAATGCAGCTACTGATATTTTGCACATGGGTTTCTATGCTTGTTAGCCGGGAATATGTGTCGGGCATCCTACGCTGAGATGTGCTTATGGCATCTAGTTTGCGCGTTAGCAGTTCTAAGTGCCTAAGTACGCTATTCATCGTGTTTTGTGTTGGATCACCCGACCGCTCATCTGGAACCTGCATCACTGGCGAGACACTAAACTGTTGAATAGCTTGAGCATTTGGTGTGTTCATGTATGATACCATTGGATGTATGTTCTTGTACGTGGTAGATGTGTTTGAGACTGTGTTGTGTGAGTTAGTGGTGTCATGCGTGTATTCGTCACCAACGGGACCAATCAGTTGGTCTGGCCGATATGGTAGGAGGCATTACCCGTGACGTCACATCCGAGGTACATTTTACTGGTATGCACCTATATTTATCAGGCATTGATACATTCAAAACATAGTTAGCATCGCCTAAAGCTTGGCTAAGTTCTCTCCGCGCGTAATGTATGTGGTATCCTTGTGGTGAGATTACTGGTGGATGTGGTGGCATGGCGCTTGCGCCCTCGGGCGAGGCAGACGGTTTTCGTTTACGCTGGTCAACCTGGCTATCGGGTACGAGCTCTTTCAGAATTATGTTCACTGAGCGCCGAGCACTGCGCTGCACTGGTCAAGACGGCGTTGAGTAGCAGACAAAGGAAATGACTGTATTGTTTACGTCGTCATGTACTGGTCAATAGATATTAATGAACTACTGAACTACTGAATACTCCTTATTAGTTAATAGCACTCACGAAAATGTAAGAATCTTGTTCAGTTCACACTAGCTTGCCAGATGTAAGTACTTTAAGTCATCAAACACATTATCAGGCTAAAACAAGATAGCTTCTACACTCAAGACCTATTAAATGTATTAAAAATATCTGGCTTTTATCCATTTATAACGAAACCAACAAGAATTACAGAATGCTCGGCTACTGTTATTGACAACATCATCTCGAATAATGCTGTAAGTGGCAAGAATCAAACAGGTATCTTTGTTGTAGATATTTCAGACCATTTACCTATTTTCTATATAGAAAAAGAAAACAAAAAAGGAAAATCATTTGTAAAAGAAACAGTAACTTGTAGAGACTTCAAAAAGGAAAATATAGAAATGTTCAAAAACAATATGGCTAACATAAACTGGAACCAGGTAATTGAATCACAGTCATGTGAAGATGCCTACAACACCTTCCATACTATATGCTCTAACATCCATGAATCTGCCTTTCCACTTAAAAATATTAAGAAATTTAAACAAAATCCTACTAAACCCTGGATTACAAGAGGAGTGATAGCTGCCTGTCACAAGAAAAACAAGATATATCTGAATTTTATTAAATATCCGACAAAGTATAATGACTCACAGTTCAAGAAATATAGAAACAGGCTAAATCAGATAATTAGGACAGCAAAAATACATTATTTTCATAATAAATTTGATGAACAAAAAGATAATATAAAGGAAACATGGAAACTGATTAAATCATTACTAAATAAGAAAAAACCCAATACTGAAGCATCACGGTTTATTTATAATAATAGAGTCATTAACGACAAAAAAGAAATAGCAGACACATTTAATGAGTATTTTACTAACATTGGTCCTAATTTATCACAGAAAATTCAACCCAGCTCGAACATACATATAACGGACTTTCTAACAGGTAGTTATCAACACTCTATTTTCCTAAATCCAACAGATACTCACGAAATCTACAAAATACTAATGCAAATTAACACAGCTAAAAGTGCTGGAATCGATAATTTCAAATGGAAAATTTGTAAACACTGTGTAACAGAAATACTAACACCATTGGACCACATCTGTAATCTCTCACTTACACAGGGAGTATTTCCATCAAGATTAAAGGTTGCACGTGTGACACCCATATACAAAGCTAAAGATGTATCTGACTTTACTAATTATCGGCCAGTCTCGGTACTTCCACTTTTCTCAAAACTCTTAGAAAAGCTGTATTTTAGTAGAATTACTAAATATCTAAACAAAAACTCAATCATATATCCTTCTCAATATGGTTTCAGAGAAAAACACTCTACTATGCTTGCCATTGTGGATATGATAGAAAAATTATCAACCTCCCTTGAGAATAATGAACATACGCTAGGTGTATTCTTGGATCTTTCGAAAGCCTTCGATACAATTGATCATACAATTTTACTGCAAAAGCTTGCATACTATGGAATAAGAGGTACTGCATTGAACTGGATACAACGTTACCTGTCAAACAGGGAACAGTGTGTACAATTCAATGAGGCTATATCTGAACACAAAAATATAGTTGGTGGTGTTCCCCAAGGTTCAGTTCTTGGGCCCCTGCTGTTTCTCCTATATATGAATGACATACCCAAAGTCTGCAAACATCTCTCACTAATACTTTTTGCAGACGACACTAATGCTTTCTGCAGCCACAAGGATATAGAAATTCTATACAAAAATGTCAATAATGAAATGGCAAAATTAATAGACTGGTTTAAAGTAAACAAATTGTCCATAAATGTATCAAAAACTAATTATATACTATTCACAAAATCTAAGAAACTAAAAGAAATAGCTCTCCCAAACCTTTATATCAACAACCAGATAATTCAAGAAGCACAATATGCTAAGTTTTTAGGAGTATAGCTGGACAAAAATTTAACATGGGAGAAGCATATTGAAATTATTACTACCAGGGTAGCAAAAAGCATTGGCATCATTCGCAGACTGAAACCCTATCTAACACCTAATATTATTAAAACCCTGTACTGCACACTGATACTTCCTCACATCACCTACTGCAATGCTATCTGGACTAATACATCTCAAGCTAGACTAAAAAAAATTAAAATCTCTGCAAAAGCAATCTATTAAACTATTTTCACAAACAGCAGGTGGCCAGGATATCTTTAAATCAGAAAAGGTCTTAAAACTTGAGGACATAGGAGGGCTCCAACTATACACAATCTTAATGGACTTCCACAATGGCAACTTACCCTCATCCTTATCTAACATTTTTATGCTCAATACACAATTGCATCCTCTGTGGAGTGAGCGAAAGTAGCATAAGTAATCCAGTTGTCACCCACAAATTTAGTGAAGTCAGGTTGGGTGCCGACAAATGCACTGGGATGGACAGACAAGAGTTCTCGTTGTGTAATTTTTTGATGAATATATTGTAACTCTACTGACTACAATCTATAGCCCTATTTACAGACGATTCAAGTGACGTCTTAATAGTAGTAAGTTCCCAAGCAGAATCCCGAAAAACCTCCACGCATTCTCACTCCAAACACGCTATCCTCCTGGTAACCCGACCCCTTCATTCATTCATAAGTCAACGCCCAGGCGTAGGTACACGCTGTCAACTTGTCAAGTGCTAATTATTATCCACATGCATCATGCAATCTACAGTTACCCGACCAGTGACAAACACCTGTAGGCAATTATATCCATTCATAACTTCACATAACTATATTAACCCTTTAATACTACATTCACACATTCTCATGAATTGAATCCACAACATTCTCCGGCCACGCAAATGATTGATATAGTAACTAGTGATAGTAAATTGCTAAGGTAACTAATTAAATGTGATATAATTAGCAACAATATTGGATTAAATGTTACAGTATCATATAAAGTATACACTTAAGAATAAAATCCACCTTCGGATAAAATTTTGATTTTATCTCTAGCATCATGAGCGGCTTGTCTCATAATTCTAATTCTCCCATTAGAAATTGCAGTTTTGGAATTATCATGAAAATCCGAGTCCGAATTTGATGATATTTCCAACGGATACAATCTGTTAATGGGACGATTGGTCATCCTGTTTTTCATTTTGATCTCAGCCGAACGTACTTCGTTGTCATTCCCGTAATTCAGTTTTACTACTAGGGCGAGATTCCATTTTAGTCTAGCTTTCTCATCATGAACTAATACGACATCGCCTACCTTAATTGGGTTGCTAGAAGATCGCGTTTTTTGTGAAAAATGACTATGGCGTTCTCTTAGCGATATTACATATTCATTTTTCCACCGCTGCTGAAAATGTGCTAATAAATTAGCGAGGTACATGAACCGTTTTTCTAACCCAATTTTAGAACTACCAAAGGTAGGGTCAGTAATATCATCATCCACCACGCTAACATGTGGCAAATTGGTGATCATTCGCCCATGTAGAAGATGGGAGGGTGTCAACGGCGACGGATCGTTTGTATCTGTTGATAAATAGGTAATGGGCCTATTGTTAATTGCTGCCTCAACCTCAGTGATAACCGTAGTTAACTCTTCATAGGTTACGAACGCCCTGCCAAGGATCTTCTTGAGAGAAGTTTTGGTGATACCAATCATTCTCTCGTAGAAACCTCCGTGCCAGGGAGCCCTCTTAGTAATCATTGACCAGTCAATGCGTTGGTTAAGCATGAAATCTTTAACATCTGGAGAATCAAACAATTTCTTAAGTTCATCCCTAGCTGATATGAAAGTAGAGGCATTGTCTGAAATTAGCTTACGCGGTAAAGACCTACGTGCGACAAAGCGTCTAAATGCTAGAAGGAAGGAATGAACAGACAAATTTGGTACCAATTCCAAGTGAATAGCACGTGTGCTTGCACACGTGAACAGTAATATGTATGCTTGTGTCTCTTTTCTCGTACTAGTGTCAGATTTAACGTACAACGCGCCGGTATAGTCCAAACCACAGACAGTAAAGGGTGCTGAGTCTTGTAGACGGCTTGATTGTAATGGGGCAGGATCAGGCAGCTGATACGGTAGTCCTATAATCCGTTTACAGTGTACACACTCATGTATTACTGTCTTAACCGCTCTGCGTATGCTCGTAATCCAGTAATTTTGTCTTAACAGGGTGATTGTTGACTCTGCTCCGGAATGCTGTGCTCTGCGATGAGCATCGTGAATTAGCAGTCTTGTATAAACGTTGTTTGGCGGGAGTAAGATAGGAAACTTAGCGTCGTATGGAAGTGGGGCGTTGTGTAATCGGCCACCAACACGCAGGAGTCCCGACTTATCATAAAACAGACGCATCTGTTTAATTAATGGAGTATGTTGTCCTGTCTTATTATCACGTAATATTTCTAACTCGCGCTGATAGTGGACGGTTTGCAAGCGCTGTAGCCACAGCTTCTCGGCTTGACTAATCTCACCAGCACTGAGGGAGGCTGTACGAGGAGAATGCGTATTACGTGTGTTGTGTATAAACCGTAATACGTAAGCAGTCACGCGGTAAAGTTTTGAAACTGTGGAGAATCGCTCCGGATCCATAAATGATGTTGTAGGAACATGAGACATGTCAGACTCTCCGGTTTCCTTGTCTTGTGATTGAATCGTCTCTGAGTCTATTTCAACATTGAGCACAGCACTGTCAAATAATTGACATAGGGGCCAGTCTCCGTGTTTAAGCCATTCTGGGCCTCCAAACCAGATAGGAGATTCTGAGAAATCTGCGAATGTCACACCACGTGAGATAATATCAGCAGGATTATCAGCTGAGGGACAGTACTTGAATTCACCAATTGCATTTGATCGAATTGTTTTTAGTCTGTTTGACACAAACACTGGTAGTTTCTTCTCACTGGTAATCCAATGGAGGACAATTTGACTGTCTGTCCAAAGCACTAATTTGACAATGTTGAATTGTTCACGGAGTGAATCGAACACAAAACGTAGCAATTTTGAAGCAACAAGAACGCCTAATAATTCCAGTCTGGGAATAGTTAGTTGCTTAATGGGAGCAACACGAGATTTGGCCATGACCAGCGCCGTTTGCTTATGTGTGACGTCACGCAGGTAGACAGAACTGCCAAATGCGACCTGGCTTGCATCTGAAAATGCATGTAGTTCAAAGCTGGCGTCAGAATCTAGGTTGTGATCGAAGTATTTGCGTTTATAGACCGTTGTCGTTGCAGAGGTAAGGTCGTTGCTAATGTCTTGCCATTTTTGAACCGATTCAACCGGAAGGGACTGGTCCCACGCGTATTTCGACTTCCATAGTTCTTGTACGAATAGCTTAGCTCGTGTGAACACGGGGGAGTAGATATCCAAGGGGGTCATACAGCTTGGCTATTTGCTGTACAACCATGCGTTTACTGAGTACATCCAAATCGGTCGTGAGCTTAATGTTATTAGGATATGCGAGTTTGTCACCTTGAGTATCCCATAGAACACCTAACACACTCACCTGAGAATTCGGATTAAGGGATCCGTCACGATCGATATAATCACGTAATCCAGGGTCGTTAGTAGACCATGAATGTAACTGAAATCCACCGGTTGTCATAACGTTATTTGCCTGATCGTAGTATTGTATTGCGTTTGCTGTATCAATGCATCCCGAAATAACGTTATCTACGTAAATGTTCTGTTTTAGATCACGCGTCACTGTCGAGTTCTGCTCGTCTAGGTGATGGCGAATCGTAGCATTGAGTATGAAGGGTGAACTTACTGCACCGAAGAGAATTGACTTAAACTGGAAGGCATTCAAGTCACTCTGTATCACGAAAGTTAGATAACCACAAGAACTTGGTGTACTTACGATCCTCAGAATCAAGTCCGATTTGTAAAAATGCTTTACGAATGTCACCTGACAAGGCTACTGGATGAGCACGAAAACGCAGTAGAATCGCTGTTAAATCATTGAGTAGCGATGGTCCCCGTTGTAGACAATCATTAAGGCTCGTACCATGATTGCCTTGCGAACTAGAACAGTCATAGACAATGCGTAATGGGGTCGAAGATGATTCTTTAATAACGGCACGATGGGGTAAATAATGTCCGTCGTTAGTGTTCTCTGAGGGCACGGGCTCAATGTAGTCCTTTGAAATCTGATCTTGTATGATTTCGTCGTACCGCTCACGCACGTCTTCTGGGAGTCGTCGGACCATGGCGCGCGTCCTCTTAACTACGACACCGTAATTCGTAGGTAGCGGATCGTGGTACTCTTTCCACGGTAGCTTAGCGATGTAATGGTCACCGTCTTTGCGAATATGCGTTTGGGTATAGCTGGTGTAGTCATGGGTGGGTTCGAATTCGTCGACGCGAATACCCAGTGTCTCTAGGTCCCAAAAGCGTTGTAGATTGAACACATCTTGATCATGGGAATGGGAATCTACGTTCACGTGATGGACAGACGTGTATCGTCCTTGGACGTGGTGGTTTGTTGACGCTGTTGGTCCCGATAGTAGAAAACCAAGCTTAGATTGAACAGCAGTAGGACCAGGACCACGGATAACACGATCACCGACGATGGACCAGTAGTAATCCGCGCCAATAAGAACCGATATTACATCCTCGTTAACACGTGAACAAGGATGGGCTAATTGTAAGCCCTTGAGGTGAGGTAGATTAACCACAGACTTATCTATGTAATTATGCATTGGGGTTGAAATTATAGGAACCACAAGAGCACGAATTGGCAACTGTTCAGTACTCGTTTTGGCATGCAATTGGAAATTTGTAACTGGTAGCGATTGCACACCTGAACGTTTACCAAAAGTTGACAATTTGACATTTTCTGTTTCTGAACAATTCAAATTTAACAAATCTGCAGTCTCTTGGGTAATGAATGACCTTTGCGCCCCCTCGTCAAAAAGGATAGCAACTGTCGAAACATGACCCCCAGCTGAAATCTCAGCAATAGCTGTTTTGAGTAGCACAGGACCATTCGATGTAGCTAACGAAACTTTGGTTTCACCGGTTGAATCAGAAGGCTTTGAAACGTCGCCAGCCGAATTCACTGCACCTTTTAATCCCGGATTCCTGACATAGGGAGGTGTGATGTTTTCGTTTGCAGGTGCGACATCTGAAACGCGAATTACAGTTATTTGCAGTGTGGTTTCCAAGACAATTCCAGCACAGTTTGTCTCGTACTACTATGTCGTGTCGTTTACGCTTGTCCGTAATAACTGTGCATTCAATAGAAGAATGCGAACCCTTGCAAAAAGCGCATTTGTAACCCTTTGTAGGCGAAGTACGGACGTTTAAAGAAGCACTGGGTCGAGATCCGGATGGACGTGATGACGTACGCGTGTAGAAAGCGGCTGTTGAGTAGGAGTGATGCTCGTCACTGGAAGCTGACGTCACCTCACCTGCCTGGAGAACTTTGATTTCCCTTAACAACGATGCACGTAAGTCCTTAATTGTCCAGGCAGCATCCTGGTGGTCGCGGGCGATTTGCTTACGAACATCTGGGGGTAGCTTGTCAAGAATCACGGGAACTAACAAATCTCCGTATGAATCGATTGTTTTGCCCAGAGTAGAGACCACGTATATGCGATTCTAGGGAATCGTAGAAATCGCGCAACGAATCCAATGTGTAATGCGGTTTCGGCAATTCCCATAGAGCTCGCATATACGCGTTAATAATCTGATGTTTTTGACCATAGCGTTTTTTTAGTAAATCAACAGCATGTTCATAATTCGCATCTGTCAACGACAGTCCGCTTATGACACGAGCAGGTTCACCCATTAGCTGTGCACGAAGATATTGAAATTTTTGAACGTTGGTAAGCTCAGTGTCTAGACCTACGGCTGCTTCGAATGAATCATGAAATTCCGACCAGTTTATCACATTTCCATTAAATTGTTTGAGCACCAATTTTGGAAGATTGATATGTCTATGTGATGTTGGATTGACGGGCCTAGCGGGTTCAACAGGGTCAGCTGGTGGCGGCACAGGGGTTAATTTGCGGTTCAATTGTTTCTCAAACTTGAAGAAAGTCTCTCTTACCTCAGTATTGTAATCATCCGCATCTTCTAGAAATCGTTCAAGTGCGTCGTCATCTTCTATTAACTCCGAAATCTGCGTATCCAAATTAGAAATTAGCGATAGTTTTTCCCGAAATATTTCCAGAACCAAAGTTACTGTATCACAATCATCACTAGAGAGTTCTTGATTAGCAAGAATTTCCGTCACCCGATTCTGCTGTTTTGTGATCTGTCCACGATACACGCCACGGGACTTAACCAATCTAGATTTGTCGGCCATTCTCTAAGATCCTGGTTACGGCACCATAACATGTGGAGTGAGCGAAAGTAGCATAAGTAATCCAGTTGTCACCCACAAATTTAGTGAAGTCAGGTTGGGTGCCGACAAATGCACTGGGATGGACAGACAAGAGTTCTCGTTGTGTAATTTTTTGATGAATATATTGTAACTCTACTGACTACAATCTATAGCCCTATTTACAGACGATTCAAGTGACGTCTTAATAGTAGTAAGTTCCCAAGCAGAATCCCGAAAAACCTCCACGCATTCTCACTCCAAACACGCTATCCTCCTGGTAACCCGACCCCTTCATTCATTCATAAGTCAACGCCCAGGCGTAGGTACACGCTGTCAACTTGTCAAGTGCTAATTAGTATCCACATGCATCATGCAATCTACAGTTACCCGACCAGTGACAAACACCTGTAGGCAATTATATCCATTCATAACTTCACATAACTATATTAACCCTTTAATACTACATTCACACATTCTCATGAATTGAATCCACAACATCCTCACAACACAAGATAACCTCCATTCAACACACCACCAAACAAAAGCAGCACAACAAAAACCCTCATACAAAGCAATTCAGTTATGGAATAATACAGACACAAGCACACGCACAGACATCATAAAGCTACAGTACTTTAAGCAGAATATCAAAAAGAAGATTATAGAAACCTACTCGACTCTGGAAAACTCACACCATCATGGCATGCTATTCTCATACTTGCACCCAGTCACCAGAACAAATAATAATAATAATAATAATAATATTAATAATAAGAAGAATATCTGTCATAATGGTAACTACCAAACAACTAACTCTACCATCACAGCCTAAAAAATACTTTGTCATTGATAATAAGAATATGTAATATAGAATTATTAACATAAGCAAGATAAGCACACATCCCTCTGTCATGTCTTTCCCTGTAAAAATGTAAATTGTCATACGTCTATTAACTGTTGGACTGCTGGAAGCGGACAATAACTCCAATTGGCAATGACTCTGGATTGGCTGAGTATTTTAGAAAAAATTTGACTGAATGTTGCTTGTGGCTTAGCCACCGACAACGTTCGGTCAAATTGTTTTAGAGGTACTCAGCATACCCTGAGTTAGGCTCCATGGAAAATGTAGACTGCAGAGGCTTGGCAGCGAGACAGTTAACTATATGTATATATAGGACTATAACATGTTAACCGTATGTATTCAGTATTCTCATGTCCTATACTGTTGTTGTTATATGTTATATGTTATATGTTATATGTAGGGGTCCACCGCCACATAGGCTCTGCCTTTGGTGGACTACCTGTTGTGAAACTGTAAATGTATATTCTATATCAAAATAAATAATCTTGAACTTGAACTTGAACTTGAGGCTACTGTCTTTATAACAACTGGTACTTTATGAAAGCGTCTTCTTAAAATTAGCTCTGCAATATCACGATAAAGTTGTAAGTAAGACAGATATTTCTCTCATGATGCAAAACACAACTAGCTAGGTCTACCGCCAATAGAAAACATAATGCTGGTCGTTGTCCTCCCTGCCAGACAGTGCGAGACAAAGCTGACGGTAACCCTACCCGGCAAATTTGGACGGCTTTTCCCACATTGACGTCATTACGTGGGGATTCCCCTAAATCAACGCTCTGAGCAAAACTGCTGGCTGGTACCGCCGCCAGCAAGCCGCTGACCCGTGTTGAGTTACATTTGCACTAACATAATTCACAATCTAAACCGTCATATGATAAACTAAAATCATTAATTATTTAAATCATATATCATTGGAAATCGCATTCAATTGCGGAAATATTAATGCATTACTTTTCATGTTTCAACGTTTTCACTGAGATATTTGCGTATATAAAATACACCATTCGACTTAAATTCATTAAATCAAGTGGACAATAGGGGCTATTTTAAAATGTCAATCAACTCTATTAACTTTTCTAAAACTATAACAACTAATACAGGAATGTTAGGAAATTGGCTTAGCTTTCCAATGATGTGTACCTTCACAAATATTATGACCATAGTTTTTCATATGCACTGCCTAAAGGGCACTGTATCTGATTCCAATAGTAAAGTAATGCTGTTTGCGCGTCGGCTATCGCGGTTACCAGCCGGAAGTGGTATGCACGGCGCATTCCGGGAAGGTATTTTTCCAAAATACGCTAATGTGGGGAAGGTCTATAGGCTGCGTTCACATATGGAAGCAATAACGATATATCGGAAGATAAACCGCCGATTGTGTGGGATTAAATTCCGAAACAAATGACGTACTTATCCCGGTACAAGAGCCGGTTGGGATAGATCGATTCCTGCTCTCTATGAATCACAAATTTGTTTCGAAATATTCAACAGAATGTTTGTTAAACAGTACAGTTATACAATTCGTACAGCATCGCTTTGTTCGGCATCAATTAAGCGTTTATGACGAACTTAGCTAGGTAATTCATGATGTAGTTGATTATGATGTCATGCTACACGTCACATATTTGATTATGACGTCATATGATTGATAGATAAACTGGAATCCTCCATTATACCAGGATTCTAAGGTGGTACCTATTAAAACACATCTTAGAGGAAGCATTTGATAAAGTTGTTTCTGCTTTAGGCAGCAACCACTATTAATCGGATTGCTCGACACATCCTTAGAATGGGTTACTACATTGATTATTGTAGGAACTATTTGGTTGAAAGTTGTTGCAGGAACGATTTTCAGTCAGACCTTTTTCAAAACATTAAATTGTGGCACTTCTTTTTCTGCTATTATTTCAGTTATCAGTCAATTAGTTATATATACACCTGTGCTAAAGTTAAGCACCAGCAAAAACAATAGAACGTAGAAACATGATGGTACAACTAGGCTGCCATACTTTTTGTCCCCGCGTTAGCTGACATAATTCCAAGTACGAAATGCACATGCATGTATGACTTCACGCCGCTTGATGTCCGTGCGTGGCGGGAAACAGCACACGTGTTCAGTTATGTAAAAGTCCAGTTTGAGGTGTAGAACATTACATACAGATTTAGGCGACAATATTAGGAATTTTGTGTTCGTGACCGTGGTTTATTTGTACAGAGAGAATTAGCTCTTGATTGTGAACCGCTATGGCAAGACGAAGGTTATGTGATCGTGTGAAATGGCAAATCATAGGCATGCATACCACCGGTATGTCATGCAGAGAGATTGGCAGACAGCTGAACATTAACCATAATGTAATCAGGCGTTTGATTGCAAACCATGGGCAAACTAATGAGGTGAAGGACAGGCCTAGATCTGGAAGACCGAAGAAGACTACTGCCCGTGATGATCGAGCCCTAGTACGCCTTGTTAGGAGATCTCCATTCACCAACAGCAGAGTGCTCAGCCAGCAATGGGAAACGCGCAATAGAGTGTCAATGTCTAACGTCAAAAGGAGACTGTATGCTGCTGGCATGAAAGCTAGGAGACCTGTCAGACGTCCTCTCCTCGCTGCACACCACAAAGAGGAGCGTCTGAGGTGGTGCAACGAAAGAAGACACTGGAACATGAGATCCTGGAGACGGGTACACTGGTCCGATAAAAGTCGGTTCCTGCTTCATGCCACAGATGGTCGAACTCGTGTATGGAGGTCCAGACGCACGGCGTACGACCAACGTAACATCATGGAAGAAGTTCCATTTGGTGGAGGTTCCGTTATGATATGGGGGTGCATCTCATTTGATTGTAAGCTGGATCTGTTGACTGTACCTGGAACGCTAAATGGACAAAGATATCAAGATTCCATACTGGATAGAGTTGTGGTCCCTCATTTTGTAAATCATGCACCTGGAACCCACCCTATATTCATGGATGACAACGCCCGACCACATCGTGCTAGAGCTGTGCATGAATACCTCCGCCAGAATGCCATCGAAACCCTACCATGGCCAGCAAGGACCCCTGACATGAACCCTATTGAGCATATCTGGGACATTCTGGGAAACATGGTGAGAAGGAGGGATCCTCCTGTGCAGAACCTACAGGAATTAACAGACGCACTCCATCTTGAATGGCAACGAATACCACAATGGCGTATCAGTCGGTTGGTGACCAGCATGAGACGTCGTGTCCAGGCCGTCATCCAGGAACAAGGTGGATATACCCGGTATTAATAATGACAGTCTCAAACTCGTGCACAGATGTTAAACTTCGTTTTCAGACACCATTAATGACAATCTAGCCACGTGTGTCAACTGTAGGGCAATAGTTGTCAGTTGTGTCAACGTTACCATATTCAGGCCTCGTTTTCAAGTTCAAACAAAAACATACAGTGTTTCCCCACCATCATAATCAGAATTCCTCTAGTTGCATTATTACCTCTTGCACTAAGATGGATGGGTACATAAATGTTTATGCTATTGCTTTCTTCATAGCACATGAATATACCCTCGCATGTGCGTAAAAATAGGGTGGTGCTTAACTTTTGCACAGGTGTATACATATCTAACCTAGCACGTTTTACGTTGATCATAGGTGATATCTAATTGGAATCGAACTACCCTAGTACGCGATATACAAGTAGATGGAGACCAACTGTAGAGTGAGTACCGTGTTAGTGGTTTATACTCGGTTTTACGCTACAGCAAGAACAATAGAATCGAAACATATTGGCAGCTACAAGATCAAAGTAAAATGGTGACTCAGAAGAAGACGATCGTCACTGAGATCTGCACATATTTTCCTAGTCTTAATGCTTCAGGATAAGTGTAAGCAATGCCAATTTTCTGCTCAAGAGAAGACAACTTTGGAACATTTACCGCTGTGATAAGTGGTTCGATAACAAAGCAAGTGATTCCAGTGTTAAACCTTTTCAGAATAGTATTCCTGGTGAACTGCAAAAGAACTGTAACCACGCAGAACATCGATTTCTCTTGACCAGTGATCGCCCTGACACCGCAGTTTACTGGGCCAATGCTGGGCCGATACAGTATCCACACTGTATCTGCCCATCACCGGCCCAGTAAGTTGCGCTAACTAGATTGTTGATGGCCAAGCTGACCCAAAAAACTAGCAACTGCAGAGGTCTTGAGAAATGTCCATTGGGAAGACAACAACAGAAAGCTATCTTAGACAGTTGCAGTAGCAAATTGACAACAATTGTCTTATCTTGACATGGAGAAGTTATAATCTTCTTGACAAATTTTGTCCATAAAAGGGTTAATCTTTGAATCTTGTAAATGATTACCTCTATGGCAGAATCGAGATCATCTCTCACAGAATTCAATTCTCACCCATATGTGCTATATGGCATGGCCACCAGAACATCACAGAGTTTGAGCATATGAATTTCGATCGGAGTCTACACCATATATATATATATATGCAGAATTGCAGATAGTGTACAATTTGTCACCAAACAATACATATACATTCATCTGGTGTGCAGAAAGTAATCCTTATAAGAGCTTTATTACAACAATTAGTCATCTAATATCGAACCACTATATTACGCAGATCGTTCAAAGCACTATGCGTCAAAGAGAACGCGTATTATCAGTATGACCCTATCGATTATATTTGTTGTTAATTTGACGGTTTAGTAATTTATGTCGAATTCACGTTTTTGAGAATGTATTACATTTGGTCATTAGAAAACGAAGTTAGTTAATTAAAATACGCAAGCAGGCGCGCGCAAGCATGCACATACGCACGCACGCTCATACACAGTTACTTACGCATGCACGAACCACATACCACTCTGCACCGCACTGCACGCGCGCACTCATACACACACACACACACATTCACGCTCGCACGCTCGCACGCACGCCCGCAGGCACGTACGCATACACGTACGCGCGCAGGCACGCGCACGCTCACGCGCTCGCTCGCTCGCTCGCTCACTCACTCACTCACTCACTCACTCACTCACGCACGCACGCACGCACGCACGCACGCACGCACGCACGCACGCACGCACGCACGCACGCACGCACGCACGCACGCACGCACGCACGCACGCACGCACGCACTCTCACACACATACATGTGCACGTACGCACGCACACGAACGCACACGCGCATGTGAACACACCTACGCATGCCGAGAGAGAGAGAGAGAAAGTACAGAATGAAGGACCAACAATTTGCGCACCACGCATATACGCACGCGCGCACACACACGCATTTGGTTCGCACCCTCGCCATATATATATATATATACTTTGAATCCTGAATTAAAAGAATCCCAATTTCATGGCGACTATACAGTTACAGCTACATGCGAGCCCTATATAACCCTAATCGTAACCATAGGTCTAACCCTAACCATAACCCTAACCCTATCCTTAACCTTAACACCAACCTAAACCTAACCCTGACACTAACCCTACCCTAACCTTATCACGAACCCTAACACTAAACCTAACTCTATCCCAACAATAACCCTAGCCCTAACCTTAATCATAACCCTAACCGTAACTCTATCCCTAATGGTAACCCTAACCCTAACCCTAAGACGAACCCTAACCCAAAACCTAACCCTGGACATAATGATAAACCTAGCACTAACCCGAACGATAACGCTAACCTTAAGCCTAACCATAGCCCTAGACGAACCCTACTACTAACATTAACCCTACCGCTAATCCTACCACAAACCCTAACACTAACATAAACCCTAACCTGAATCGTAACATTAACCCTCAGGCTAATCATAACCGTAACTGTAACCATAACCATAGCCATAACCTTCACCTTAACCCCAACCTAAACGTAAACCTAACCCCAAGCCTAACCCTAACTCTAACAGTATCCGTAACACTAACCATAATCCTAAAAGTAACCCTAGCAGTAACAAGCATGCATGCGTGCATACGAACCCTAACACTAACCCTAACCTAGCACTAAGCCAAACGTAACTCTAACCCTAACCATAATGCTAACCATAAACCTAACCTTAATCGTAAGCCTAACTCTAACCCTAACCCTAACCGTAACACTAACCCTAGCTCTGACCCTACCACTAACCTTGACCTAAACACAAACCTAAGCCTAACCCTAACACTAACACGAACCATAGACCTAAACCTAACTCTAACCTTAACAATGACATTAACCATAAACTTAATCATAACTCTAACCCTAACCCTAACTATAACTGTAACTATAACCCTAACCCTAACACACACCCTAGCACAAAACCTAACCATAACCATCGCGCTACACCTAACAATAACCTAAGTGATAGCGCAAACACTAACCATACACTATCTATAACCCTAACACTAACCCTAACACTAACCCTAATAGTAATATTAACCCTAACCCTAATGGTAACCTTAACCCTAAACGTAACTCTAATCATAACCATAACCGTAACCATAACCATAACTGTCACCATGACCGTAACCATAACCGTAACTATAACAGTAACCCTAAACTTAAACTTAGACCTAACCTCACCCTAACCTAAACCTAACCCTAGCCCTAACCCTACACCTAACCATACATTTAACCCTAACACTAACACTAACCACAACTCTAACCCTACCCTAACCTAATCTTAGCGCTAAACCTAACCATAACGCTAACCCTAACCATAATCGTAACCCTACCCATAGCTCTAGCCCAAACTCTGATACTAACCATAAACCAAAGCCTAACATAGCGGTAACCCTAACGCTAAACCTAGCCCTAACCTTTCCATATCTCTAACCCTACCTGGAAAAAGAACTCTAGCCATGACCATAACCCTAACTGTAACACAAACACTAACACTAACCGTAACTGTAACCCTAACCTAACATAAACCTAACCTTAACGCGAAACCTAACCTTAAATCTAACACTATTCATAGCTCTACCGCTAACCATAGCCATAACCCTGCAACTAACCTTAACCCTAGCCTGAACCCTAACCATAAAGTTAACCTTAATCCTAACCATAACCCTAAGCCTAACCGTAACCCTAACCCTAATCATAACCACAACCCTAACCCTAACCCTAGCCCTAACCTTAATGCATGGGTACATGCATGCATGCATGCGAACCTTAACCCTAACCCTAACAGTAACCGTAATCCGAGCCATAACCCTAGCACTTACATTAATGCGTGCATGCTGGCATGTGTGAATGCGAACCCTAACAATAACGGTAACCTAACACTTAACCCATACATAACTCTAACCCTAACCCTAACCTAAACCCTAAATGTAACCCTAAACATAGCCCTACCCCTAACACTAACACTAAACTTAACCCTAACCTAACCGTAGCACTAACCCTAAACCTAACCCTATCAATAACCCTAACCCTAACCTAATCGTAACACTAAACCTAACCCTAGCCGTAGCTGTAACCATAACCAAAACCCTAATACTAATCCTAAACTTAACACTACCATAACCTTCACCATAGCCTAGCACTAATCTTAAAGCGGGCATGCGTGCTTGCATGTGTGGATGCGAATCCTAACCATATCCCTAACCTAGCATTAACACTGACACTAACACTAACCTAACCTAACCTAACCTAACCTAACCTAACCTAACCTAACCTAACCTAACCTAACCTAACCTAACCTAACCTAACTCTAAACCTAACAATAACCCTAACCCTAACCTTGGCACTAACCCAAACCCAAGCCATACAGTTAACCATAATCCTAACCGTAACCCTAACCTTAAAGCTAACCTAACCCTAGACTAACCCTAACCCTAACCCTAACCCTAACCCGATCCCGAACCCGAACCCGAACCCGAACCCGAACCATAACCCTAGCCCTAAGCCTAAACCTAACCCTACTCCTAACCCTAACAGTAAACCTAACCAAAACTCTAGCCCTAACCCTAACCCTGAGTGTAACCATAGCCGTAACCCTAACACTAAGCCTAACCTTACCCATCACCTAACGCCTAACCCTAAGCCCAAAGCTAACAGTGACTCTACCAGTAACAATAACCCTACTCGTACTCAACCATAGCCCTAAGCCTAAGCCTAGTGCTATCACTAACCATAACCCTAAACCTAACCCTAGTACAAACCATTACGCTAACCCTAACCCTAACTCTAACACTAACTCTAACCCTAACCCTAACCATAACCATAACCCTAACGCTACGCCAAACCCTAACACTAGGCCTAACAGTAACCGTAACCCTAGCACTAACCTTAGCCATAACCATATTCTAACCATAAACCCTACACCTAACCATGTCCGTAACTGTAACTCTATAACACTAACCATAACCCTAAACGTAACCCTTCCCTAACCTAGCCCTAGCCTTATCCATAACACTAACACTAACGCTAACGCTAACGCTAATGTTAACGCTAACGCTAACGCTAACGCTAACGCTAACTATAATCCTAACCCTAACCCTAACCCTAACCCTAACCCTAACCCTAGCCCTAGCCCTAACCCTAACCCTAACCATAACCATAGTGCTAGCCCTAACCCTGACCTAACTGTAAATCTAAGACTAAATCTGACAATAACCATACTAACCTGAAACCTAATAATACACCTAAACCTAACCATTAAGCTGAACCAAACCTACCCCTAAAGCTAAACCTAACCCTCAGCCAGAACCTAACTTTAATGCCAAACCTAACTTTAAACCTAGCACTACACCTCTATCTAAACCTAACACTAACACTAACAGTTAGTCTAAGCCCAACTCTAACCCAATGTCTCTTCCTAAACCTAAACCTAACTCTAAGCCTAAACCTAAAACCAATGCTATAACCAAACCTAGACTAAACGTACCCCTCACGTAGACCTAAGCATTACATAAGCAGAACCCTAACCCTAAATCTAAACCCAACCCTAGCACTAACAAAACCCTTAACCTAAACCGAACACCAAACCTAACACTAAACCTAACCAAACACCTAAACTTAACATAACTCTAACCCTAAAGTAAACCTAGCCGAAATATAAACATAACCTAACCTAATTTAGCCCTAGCCTCAAATGTAACCCTATGCCTAACACTAAACGTAAATATAAACATAGACTAAACCCTAACCCTTACCGAACTCTAGCCATAACCCTAACCCTGAACCTAATCCTACATCTAAGATTAAATATAACCCTAACCATACTAACCATACACCTAACCATAAGCCTAAACCTAACCATAAAC
The DNA here is from genome assembly GCA_034401795.1 of Chaetoderma sp. LZ-2023a. NCBI lineage: Eukaryota > Metazoa > Mollusca > Caudofoveata > Chaetodermatida > Chaetodermatidae > Chaetoderma > Chaetoderma sp. LZ-2023a. The sequence goes on from CM067359.1 coordinate 166,170,807, forward strand.
CTAAACTAACCCTAAATCTAAAGCTAAACCTAGTCCTCAACCTGAAAATTACTCTAAAGCTAAACCTAACCCTAACCCTAACCGAAACGTAACATTAACACTAACTATAACACTACACCTAACACTAAACTTATGTCTAGCCCTAACCGTAAGCCTAACCCTAACCCTAACCCTATTCCTAACCCTAACAGTAACCTTGACCCTAACTCTAGCCCTAACCCTGACCATAAGTGTAACCATAGCCATAACCCTAACACTAAGCCTATCCTTACCCATCACCTACCGCCTAACCCTAAGCCCAAAGCTAACAGTGACTCTACCAGTAACAATAACCCTAATCGTACTCAACTCTAACCCTAATCCTAACCCTAGTGCTATCCCTAACCATAACCCTAAAACTAACCTTAGTACGAACCATAACGCTAACCCGAACCCTAACCCTAACTCTAACCCTAACCCTAACTCTAACCCTAACCCTAACCATAACCATAACCTTAACGCTAAGCCTAACCCTAACACTAAACCTAACAGTAACCCTAACACTAGCCATACCCCTAACCCTAACTCTAACACTAACTCTAACCCTAACCCTAACCATAACCATAACCCTAACGCTACGCCTAACCCTAACACTAGGCCTAACAGTAACCCTAACACTAGCCCTAACCTTAACCGTAACCCTAGCACTAACCTTAGCCATAACCATATTCTAACCATAACCCCTAAACCTAACCATGTCCGTAACTGTAACTCTATAGCACTAACCATAACCCTAAACGTAACCCTACCCTAACCTAGCCATAGCCTTATCCATAACACTAACACTAACACTAACACTAACACTAACGCTAACGCTAACGCTAACGCTAACTCTAATCCTAACCCTAACCCTAACCCTAACCCTAGCCCTAGCCCTAGCCCTAGCCCTAACCCTAACCCTAACCATAACCATAGTGCTAGCCCTAACCCTGACCTAACTGTAAATCTAAGAGTAAATCTGACCATAACCATACTAACCTGAAGCCTAATAATAAACCTAAACCTAACCATTAAGCTGAACCAAACCTACCCCTAAAGCTAAACCTAACCCTCAGCCGGAACCTAACTTTAATGCCAAACCTAACTTTAAACCTAGCACTAAACCTCTATCTAAACCTAACACTAACACTAACAGTTAGTCTAAGCCCAACTCTAACCCAATGTCTCTTCCTAAACCTAAACCTAACTCTAAGCCTAAACCTAAAACCTATGCTATAACTAAACCTAGACTAAACGCACCCCTCACCTAGACCTAAGCATTACATAAGCAGAACCATAACCCTAAAGCTAAACCTAACCCTAGCACTAACAAAACCCTGAACCTAAACCGAACACCAAACCTAACACTAAACCTAACCAAACACCTGAACTTAACATAACTCTAACCCTAAAGTAAACCTAGCCGAAATATAAACATAACCTAACCTAACTTAGCCCTAGCCTCAACTCTAACCCTATGCCTAACACTAAACGTAAATATAAACATAGACTAAACCCCAACCCTTACCGAACTCTAGCCATAACCCTAACCCTGAACCTAATCCTACATCTAAGATTACATATAACCCTAACCATACTACCCATAAACCTAACCATAAGCCTAAACCTAACCATAAACCAAACCTAACCCTAAATCTAAAGCTAAACCTAGTCCTCAACCTGAACATAACTATAAAGCTAAACCTAACCCTAACCCTAACCGAAACGTAACACTAACACTAACTATAACACTAAACCTAACACTAAACGTATGTCTAGCCCTAACCGTAAACATAACCATAACCCTAACCCTATTCCTAACCCTAACAGTAACCTTGACACTAACTCTAGCCCTAACCCTAACCATAAGTGTAGCCATAGCCATAACCCTAACACTAAGCCTATCCTTACCCATCACCTACCGCCTAACCCTAAGCCCACAGCTAACAGTGACTCTACCAGTAACAATAACCCTAATCGTACTCAACTCTAACCCTAAGCCTAACCCTAGTGCGAACCATAACGCTAACACTAACCCTAACCCTACCTCTAACCCTAACCCTAACTCCAACCCTAACCCTAACCATAACCATAACCTTAACGCTAAGCCTAACCCTAACTCTAACCCTAACCCTAACCATAACCATAACCTTAACGCTAAGCCTAACCCTAACACTAAACCTAACAGTAACCCTAACACTAGCCATAACCCTAACCCTGAACATAACCCTAAATCTAAGATTAACCGTAAACCTAACCATGAGCCTAAACCTAACCATAAACCTAAACCAACCCTAAATCTGAAGCTAAACCTAGTCTTCACCCTGAACATAACTCTAAAGCTAAACCTAACCCTAACCCTAACCGAAACGTAACCATAACACTAACCCTAACTATAACACTAAACCTATGTCTAAACCTAACCCAAACCCGATCGCTATACCTACACCTAAAGCTAACTCTAAGCTTAAGTATAAATCCAACCATAATGCTAAACCTACAGCTAACCTAAACCTAGCCCTAAGTCTAACCCTAATCCTAACCTAAACATAAACATAAACATAAACCAAACCTAAACCTATCACTTACACTAACAATAAACCTGAGCCTAAACCTAACACCAAACCTAACACTAAACGTTACCATAACACTAACACGAACCTAAACATAAACATTGCCATAAACCTAAACCAAACCTAAACGCTAAAGATACACCTAATCCTAGCCGAAACATAACCCTAACACTAAACCTTAACCGTACCCAGCAACTGTGACAATAGTAGAAAGATCTATTGCATTATTTGCATATTAGCCATGTTAGCCTACGCAATCTAACCTAAACGTAACCCTAATGGCAACCATGTTAGCCACGTTAGCCAGCAACTGCAGTAGCCACGCTAGCCAGCAACTGTTGCTATAGTAGGTAGATGCATTGCATGCTAGCCACGTTAGCTAGCACCTGTGGCAATAGTAGGTAGATCTATTGTATGCTAGCCGCATTAGCCAGCAACTGTGGCGGTAGTGCATAGATTTATTTTAGCCACGTTAGCTAGCCACTGTGGCAATAGTAGGTAGATCTATTCTATGTTAGCCATGTTAGCCATGTTAGCCATGTTAGCCACAGTCCGGTCGGTTCATTAGCATATTATACCCCGCCCACTGAGCCGACGGGAAGTGACGTCATTGGTCACGTAACAAATCTATGCAATCTGATTGGTGGGACCATCGCCTTGATTCCGGACGACTGATGTGGAAGTGTGGAAGTGGCTGGTTCGAATTTTCCCGCCAAAACCTCTCGACAAATCAGCGTGTGGGATTTCTGGCGCGTTCTCGGCTCGCGCGTTGATCGGTCGCTCGAAAAAACAATAGGGTCTGATGACTGACAGGTAGATAAAGCGGTGGTTGGAGGAGGGGTGGTGGGATGAGATGGGAAAGCCGACCAATCAGGAGCAGGCAGCGTAACGTGTCAGGAGAAGGGTGAAGGGTATGTAGACCTAACGCTAAGCTCATGGCAACCGCTGACTGGCAGAGGTGTGGATCAATTCTCCTCTCTGTACTTCTGAGGAGTTAACTGCGCCTCTAGCTACACGTATACATAGAGCTGTTGTTTCATAACCTGATGGATAATGTGCATATCCTTTGTATACATACTCATGTATTGGGATTGCCTCATCCTTTACCGGAAGTATATTAATAACATAATATTAAAGTTGACAGCAATTTCGAATACATCAATATTTGCAACAATTCGAAGAGTGGCTTAGGTTCATTATTATACCTCATACCATTCATCACAAATCACAATGCACACAATCCAATGAAAATGTTATTGTGTTGAGCGTATTTTCAAAAACATATATTGTAATGTGGATAATTTAATGCGGCAGAGATACAGTGTATATATTTATTGGTTTATTGATGATGCTTACTTTTATATTTAAGGTTTCGGGGCGAAAGCTATGGCGGACAGTTGGTAGGACACATAAGAACCAACATGTGGTGGTTTACTATCTTATGCAGTTTATTGAAGAAATCTGTGGTATATTCTCGTCTCTCCGTTTTACATTACGGTCTAATCCTATTAAAAACCTCCATCATAATACATCATAGCCATACTTTTCTATACACCTATTTTCAAACTGCATAGAAGCATCCTCACGCACGCACGCACGCACGCACGGACACACGCACGCGCGCACACATGCACGTGAGCGCACGCACGCAGGCACGCATGCACACATTTCCAACCTCCCATACCTCTGACATGTCTCTACCCCAGCATCTCAAGAGATGTGGCATAACGTCAATCATTATCTCTCAGTTGTAAAAGAAATTGTAATTGAAATCATGTGCAGTAACTTATTTTGCACATATACGACCAGAAGTGTACCATTGTCCTTTTGCTGCAGACATCTCGTCTACAGGCACACTGATTTGGTATCATAGCCGAGAGGACATGATGCCACCATGAATTCCAGAAATTCTTTCGTTACTGTACTGAGGGTATATAGTGCTTGGTCCACTGACTACTGCTCCTTTGAGATTAAATTGTTAGCACCAAACGTGCTATCAGAGTGGACAGGGGAGGGTGGGGTGGGGGTGGGAGAGAGTACATTCATTGCAGATATTCAAATGTCCTTGAGGTGGGAACAGAGAGATAACATGGCTCGAAATAACAGCCTTTTGTATGCACGTTCCCATCGACATTAAGTAGGTATTTGTCTAGTCAAATTAAATCAAATCAAAACAGATTGCATTTCAATTTAAATGCATGGATTTAGTTAGTGCGTGCGTGCGTGCGTGCGTGCCTACGAACGTGCGTGGTAAGATGAAGTGAAAGAGTGAAAATGACTGAGTTGAAAGCGAGGCTCCTCGTTTCGAAATGCGCATGCGCATACGATGATGTTTACATTGTAAGATTGCATCGCATCGCTCCATATCTCCAACGCACCATCACTCCATCTCTCCATATCTCAATCGCTCCATCTCTCCATAGCTCCATCGCTCCATTTTCCCATAGCCACATCGCTCCATCACATCACGCACATCACACCATCGAGTCATCGCATAGCACCATCGCTCTATCGCATCGTACCATCGATCCATCGCTCCATTGCATAGCGCCATCGCTCCATCGCATCGCACCATCGTGCTATTGCATCGCATCATCGTGCATCGCATCGTACCATCTCTCCTTCGCATCACACATCGTGTCATCGCATGGCGCCATCGAGTAATCGCATCGTACCATCGCTCCATCGTGGCACATATCTGGAGGGAGATGCACGATAGCCCGATTACGCCAACATAGCTTAGCAATATGACCATACGCTTACATCGTATCTGAGATTATGTGTCAACGTTTTAATTGTCTACAGTGTGTGTACTTATCGTGTTGGTATTCTTTTTCAAAAAACATTTTCTATGGTAATATTTCAAGACTGTGCTAGATATTGTCCGTTTTGTTTAACCAACGAATGCGACCAATGCTGCCTCGGTAGCCTGAGTGTAATACACGTGAAACTGAAACTGAAACTGAGGAGTACTTGTTTTCTTTGTCCCGCCGAAATCCCATAATTCTACAATACACCAATCCTTAAACCGCGAATTCCATGAATCCGCGTTTACCTCAATGCAACCATATGCGCAGGCTGTTGCATGTTTTGAAAATAATTGGACGGTAAGCGAGCGGTTGCTGCCATAGGCAGCTACATCCCGAGTCAAATGAGTTTCACAATATTCAGCATAATAGTTACTACATCACAAAGGATGTGAGTGTGTTTGGTCTTTCGTGTACAAAGGGTTAAAGAGTATGTTAGACTTCCGGGAAATGTTGCCGTCTTATTCGTATATCCAAAGAATATGAGGTAATTATACCAAAATTGTGAATGGAATCGCATTAGATATTCGTGAAGGAAACCGTATGGATGCATAAATTCGTGTCGGTAATTCATTTACAAGTCAGCGTGATATACACTAAAACTCCCAGCGATATTGTAGGCCACGTGGCTGCGTATAAAACAGCAGTTGGTGTGAGAGAAAACTCAATTAAGCCAGGCAGCCCAGAAATAACAGAAACATTATTTGCGATTTATATTAAATTATGTTGGATATTTTGAAAAGTAATATGTATGGGATATCACGCAATCAAGTGTGTTCAACTGGTTAGAAAATCCTCACGCTTTCTACAGAAAAACAGATGCCCGCTATAAACAGGCGTGGCCGTATATATATATCACTGATAGGAAATTGCTAGCATCATGACAGTCGACCGCTAGAATTTCCTTGATATTTGAACTAACAAATGAGAGTAAATGGCACATTGTTGTAAATATGCCAGTTTAAATATCGTTGTCCTGTTTAACTATTGTTTATTTTACACAGTACGTAGCTTTAACTTAACTGTGTAGGCCTACAATAGCGACATGCTGTTTTCATCCCATTGATTAGTTGGTGCTATTTCGACATGTAAGTTACATATCGAAATGACACCATGATGATTTGCTTTGACCAATGTCACATCCACACTTTCAGTGGTATGTTTGCAAGCATGTTTATTAACCCCTAGAGAACATGTAAGATGTGAGTCCCGTGCAATTAGAGATGCAACATTGTAAGGCAATTTCGATCGTAAGCGCATTGCGATCGAAATTGCTTTACAATGGTGTGCGCGTGGATGAATGCAACATTGTCGCTCAACCAACCATTGCTGCAAAACATGTGATTGCTTACGCCCCTTTGCGTTTGGAAACGAATACATGTCTTTCTATTTTAACAGACACATCATGTCATACGGTTCCTCAGAGAATGCTGGACTATATTCAGTTTTGCAGAATTTGTTTGCATGCGCAATACTGGCGATTGTTTGATAGTACTAAAACTGTCAGCATAGTCCGATAGATGGGACAGTAGCTTAGTAGCTTAAGGCCACGATTTCGCGACTGTCTGCGTCAGTGAATTTACTGACCCGGTTCGTCTCTGGGAACCAGGAACCAGGAACAAGAATGTCCAAATTAGATTTATGTGAATTATTGACATTTGATTCTCATGCTTTCGAGGCAATGTTTTGAACCCACACGCATTCTAAATTGTGTTTGTTTTAGCAATAATTTTGCTCGTATTTCGATTTCTGGTTTAACCTCAGTCTAAATAAGTCGCGGACGACCACATCCACTAAAATGTCGACGAGATTTCGTCTTTCAAATAAATTGTCAAAATTAGCTGGGCGTCAGCATTTTGAAATTTATGATATAGGAACCACGAACTGAGATTAAAACTCGGTTCGTTGTTCGATTAACCGCATTAATAAGTCATTCACTTCGTCAACATCCATAATAGGAACCGAGCACCGACACAGTTAGTCGCGAAAACGCCACCCGTAGGTGGCATAATACGATATAGGCTAAGAGCCCGTAGCTCTGAAATATTCGGTCACCTGTGATGCTTAATATCAAATAAACAACTGTAGTTAAATACCCTTTTCTTCGCCGCGAGCAACTATCAGCCAGCAAGAAACAGTCCAATTTCAAGTCCAATCGATTCCACCAATACATTCAACTGAGGCAAATGGCAATCTGGCTTCTCCTCTTGTTTTTCCTCGTAATTAGACAACTATTGCCTCGAACCCATCTGGACGCATTTAGCGTGTATTAAATTTGTCCTGAGGAAATCTCAGTATCGACTGTTAACTAGGTTACTAGAAGTACGTTTGGGAGTTTCCAAGCAATGTGAGAAATCCATTAAACTTAACAGCCTACATTAACATATGCCTCGAGGTATTTGGAACTCTTCTTCAATTTACAAACATTAGCTAAATGTATGTGTCTCAGTTTCGGACTGAATTAATGCTGCTTTACTTTGCATAATGAATTGATGGGTGAATTCCATATTGGGGCAAGCATGATATTGACATATGGAAAGTGCCGATAACCAATTGCCAAATGGGCCTGCGCCCTTTAGAATGTGCATGCCGATAACTAATTTGCATTTAGCTCTGTGCCGTTTACATATGGGCGTGCTGATAACGAATTACTATATGGGTCTGCGGCGTGTACACACGTTCGCGCCGTTTACATATGGGCCAATTTGGTGATTGGGTCGATATATCAACACTAACTATTGGCATACCATTTTAAGAACATTTAACTGAAGTCAAGCACACGCACGTACATTGATCATCGCACTCACCAACATCAACAACATGTACTTGCAAACTGACCCACATATTCACGTCCGCCAATGCATGCGCTGACCCCATCTAAGCACGCATACTTATGTCTACACACATCCCGACTCACTCATGGGCACGCGCGCACGCGTACGCACGCACGCACGTACGCACGCGCGCATGCACGCATGCACGCATGCACGCAGGCACGCATGCACGCACGCACGCACGCATGCACGCACGCACGCGCGCACGTACGCACGCACGCACGCGCGCACGCACGTACGCACGCACGCACGCACGCGCAAGACATAGGTTACAAAATAAATGCTAAATAATTAACTGCAATAAAGTGGTTTAATTAGCGAGAGTCTGCAATATCTTATTCTTCTCATTATAAAAAAAGATATTGCGTCTTAATTATCTTCTTTCTTCAGTTACGAGTCGGCAGTGAGAGTGCTCTGATAGAGAGGTGAATGAGTGTCTTTATAAAACACGCAGTACATGTGCACCATTTTTCTCTGCAAGATAATTGTCCTTCAAGTTTTCTTAGTACGGTGACCGTTGCGGTTGCAACTGCGGACAGGCATAATATTCCACGTTCGCTGTCAATGTGCTCAAACGCAGCATGACAAGTCACGCAATATTTGCATGGAATGTGCCTGTCGTGTTGGTTTAATAATCTAAACGCCTCCCTCGTGGACGACCATACTGTCGTTGATCATGTCGGTTCCGTCAAATCCGGCGTGAAATCGTATGATGTATTTCTGCGGTAAGTCTACTTTATCTGCCGCAAATATGTCCGGCGTCTTTCTCGATATGTTCTGTACTTATGCACGTACATTGGTTCGCAATGTGCTGCAGCCGAATACTGAAAATGTGATAAGTTAAAGGAGTGCTAAGCTTATTGTACTGATAGATTGTGGTATATCGCTTCCATATTATTTTTTCACATTCCCCTGTCCGTTTCACGAGGATTTGCTTAGTAGCTGTATATCTGCTGAATTTCTGCAGACTATATTTTCCATGGGCTTTCGCTCTAGATATCCTGACTATTTTGAAAACAACTTGACTGAAAGTTCTTGGTGGCGAAACCACCAACAACTATCAGTCAAATTGTTTTCAAAGTATGCAACCGGTCCATTGTTATTTCCCCCCACTCCACCGCCCCCTAGAATTATTATCTCGTGGCTTCCCTAATAGCAAGCAAACGTTAGCTCAACGTTTAACACTACATTGGGCCAACGTAGTTTTGCTCATCGGCCGAACGATTGCCCAACGTTAGCAATACGTTATTGGGGAAACGTTGAGCCAACGGGCATAACTCTATGAAGATATTTAAAGTAGCACACCAGAGAGCATAATTTAACAATTTAAAAATTAAAAGGTGAATATTATATTGATTTTGTTCGATTTGCTGTGAAATTTCCAATGCTGGCCCAACGTCGGCTCAACGTTGGTAAACAACTGCTACAGCCAATGTTGGGCCAACGTTGGGCCGACGTTGTAATGCCAACTGCGATGTGCCAACCTGTTGCCAACTTTGGCCCAACGTCTACATGTTATCATGGCTGCAGCCGTCAGACCGTTAACATCGCATTAATGTTAAACTGTTGTTGTAACAATTCTTCCTTCTGACGTAATTGTGTGTGATGCCATGTAAACGACATATTCTTTAATATGTAATAATTATAATGTTGATATTTTGAAAATAATTTGACTGGAAGCTGTTGTTATCTTACGCTTTCTGTCAGAGTCGTTTCAAAATATTCAACAACTTACTTGTATACATGTTTCTAATCCATATTGCCAAATTATACATGGAGACAGAAGAAATCATTGGATTGATTGGCGTCTATCGAGTCCCTGATTGCAGGTCTCATTCACTCTATACCTAGGCTGGGTTTCTTTTAATCTATTATTGGTAAGTTCCACAATTTTCACACTGGTACCCATTTATACACCCAGCTGGACAGAGGCAAGGAGCGAAAGAGATTGACCATGTTCCCAACGACGGGAGTATAGTACAACGCTCGGGCGCGAAACGGGTACTCTGGTTAAGCAGTCCTAGTTGGGTCAAAATATGAAAAAAAATGTCCTTACCCGAAACAAAATTGCAAGAAAAGCTTTTATGGTGGTTCTCTGTAAGATACCATCTGGAGAAGAACATATCAAACGTTGGCGGAAAGCGGACCGATAGAAAGTGTCGAAATATGATATCAAACAGATGGCCGACAAGGTTAACAATGGCTGACGTCTCATATATGTTGAATTCATCAATTTCTCAACAAGGTACATGTGTTCATTAGATATAATATTTAATATATTGTTAAATGTATACATTTTTAAGGTGACAGAAGTGTTTCAAATGACGTCATAGCGAAAGTTTGTATTAATGTAAATTACTGTCCCCAAATAGTGATGTAAGAACGTTGTGGTGGTTGTAGAGACTGTTTGCATCATCTTTCCGTGTCCATGAGAGCAGGTTGAGGTCATGATAATACTATCAATCTAGAATATTTATCTGAAAATGCAAATAATGTGGATATTTTAGCTGCTTCGGCTGCTTCTTGCCATGTAGATTTGTGATTATTAAAGTACTCGTGGTGACTGTCGTTACCTAACCTTTTTGTTCTTCTCTTTTCTCTTTCTCAAATGTGTTATTGGTGCCAAGAAGCCTTTGGCTTTGGCGTCCTCCGCGCCTCTGGTTCGCTTACGTGACGGTCGCAATAATAATGAATACGCACATATTCTTTCCTGGGAGAAATGGAGGGACCGGATATATCAATCAAAATATCTGATGTCACTAATTATTATGTCACTAGTTAGTTAGTGCCACAATCCTAATGGCATAGAGCTCCGCATGGTAATTGAACGGTTCCGTCAATAATGTACGAATTGCATATCATTGCTGAATTTAAACTGCAATCTGATTAGGCAGCAACCATCACAGTCAAGTTAGTTTGAAGAGGTCATTGGCAACTATTCGCCAGCACCCACTATCCTGGACAACACCTCCCGCTGTTGCCATGTTTATCACGTCTGCCTGGTGTTGCTCCAAAAGGTCTGGCATCCGGGTAGTCTTTGGTCTCCCTCGCTTCCATTTTTCAGTGGTGGGCTGGGTGGTCTGGGGTGGAGTGAGTGTCAAGGTCAACGGTTTCCTTGTTGTGTTGAAGACGGGCACGCTTAGTGTGTAGCCACGCCACTCCGTCGTCTCTTCAGAATGTCCTCTTCTATCAGCATTTGATGCGCCCTATGACAGAGGTCTGTGTTGCTGACAGTCTCCGGTTATCAAAGCTGTCATACCCCCATCAAGCAGTGATTGTCATATGTCTGGTTCTTCCTCAATGCGTGCTCGCTGATTGCCATGTCTCTGTTTCATATGACAATACTGACTATATGTTACAGCTGATGAGCAGGCGTTTTTTTTGTGGCAGTACTGATTTCACTGGAGCTCCAGACGTTCCTCAACCAAGGGAATGTCATTCTTACCTTATTGAGTGTGGGTTTCACGTCAGTTTCTGCCTCACACTGCCCAGGTATGCAAAAGCCTCAACTTCATCATGTGCCTCTCTCAGCACTGGTACTCGACCGTGGTGTCATATATCTAAATTGCAAATGATTTAAGTATGAGCAGAATCAAATAATTCATATATTGTTGCTTCAAATTCCTCAAATGTGTTTTGCATCAAGCTCCATCAAAATGGTGTGGGTTTTAATTGTTGCTGCAACAATAGATGCATACTTAGTTGGATTTCCGCTTAAATAAATCGTGTTTTGTTGTTTTGTGGCAATTTAAAGCAGATATAACTTATTATTACAACAAACTAGTCATACTCTAATGACTGATGTTGCATTATGGCATACGTGAATGCGAGGAAAGAAATGGGAGATGCAAGACGATTATGCATGCTAAACGTACGAACATAGAATCAACTGATATAACTTATTATTACACCACATTGGCATACTTTAACTACCTATATTGCATTAATGCATATTGGATGCGAGGAAAGAAATGGTAGATGCAAGGCGATTACGCATGCTAAACCTGTGAACGCGGAATCCTGGCTTTAGGCGGAGAGCATATCACCTTAATACAGAGCGAGATTTCGAGCTATACCCGTCCATTTCTAGCTAAACTGCGCCCACGGTTCTTTAGAACCTGAATTCAAAGAGTGTTAAATATTTTGACTTAGGGCTGTTCCTGTCTAAGGCAGCATCAGCTTACATAAAAGAATGATGTTCAATATATTCAACAGAATGATTATTAAATTGTTAATTCGCGAAAGACATACAATTCGTACACATTCGTGACTGAATTGTCGAGTTTTTATGGAGCTACGTCATTTTGATTGTGACGTCAGCTAAACGTGGTGTAATGATTATGACGTCATGTACTTGAGCATCATATTGGCTATACAATTACGCTTTGATGAGTATAAATGCTCTAGTATATCCGGAGGGGATACACTTTCTATCTGCAATTACGTTAACGGTAAAAATAGGATTGTCCAGAACATTATAGCTTTGGTTCCCTGCCGATAATCCATTTTGGTTATGCTATGTTGCTTTTTCCCCTATACATTCAAGGTTTATTGGCACTTAGTTTAAAACTGATCACTCTAAATTACAACAAAACTCATCACGCCCAGCTTTTCTCTTCACATCAAACAGTATACGGACTGCCACAGTGGGTTGCATGCCCGAGTTATTGGTCTATTTCCCCCTATATACATGTTGAGCATTGTACCGAGCATTATAAAGACAAATTAAATGATGGCCGATACTGTGCTATGAAATTGCTCTCAACGTATACACCAGCTGTGTTCATATCATGGCCTATTATTTAACACCAGTCTCCTGAATATTCACTATGTTATGGGTTAACAACGGAAGCTTCTCAAAATAGTTTTAGTGTTTTACTGCCTCTATTGTGCCGCATGAAGTTTCGTTATTTGCTAACGAATTAACCTATTGAACCCGACACATCAATATCATTACTATTTAATAATTATTCTGTTGAGTATTTTGAAACTAATTTGGCTGGGAGCTATAGCTGCCTATGGCAGCAGCAGGCCCTTGTCAAATTAGTTACAAACTATTCAACCGCTTGCCTGTAGGGCTGTCTTGAAATTAGGATTCTGAGAATTCAGAGTCCACAGGGTTAACACTTTGGCTCCTTTAGCGCGCAATTAATATACAGTTCGTCCTGGTTCCACAGCATATGTTTAGAGGTGGTGAGTTGTTAGCGATCTTACGCTGCCATTGGTGGGCGTTATACATGGCCGCCATTAGTGGGCGTCATACATGGCCATTATGATGCCGGATATAGATTATATTCATAAACATATAGAGCAGTATGCGGCGATGATATTTACCCGTGATTTAGACATATATAGTCATGGGCTAAATATTTACTTTACGCTTAGATTTGACTGCATGAATGCCAGCTGATGATGATGACGATGATGATGACAACGACAATGCCGATGACGACAGCGGCGGCGGCGGTGGCGGCGGTGGTAGTGGCAGTGGTGATGATGACGATGCTGATGATGATGATGATGATGATGTTTTGCAGATTGTAAAGTAGTGAAATTGAGATTAGGTTGAGAATCGGGCTGGCTCGTACGCGTTTGCGATGAAAACCATCGAATTTGATCAAGAGGGATTATATTTCGTGAGTGTATGCACGAATATGGGCGTGCGTTGGTGGGTGCATGCGTGTGTGCGTGCATGCACACTTGCATGTGTACGTCCATCTGATGTCTATTCAACTGACGCCACAAGCCAGCATAATGACCACAGAAAACAACAGCCCCGGTCACATTAGTTGCACAATAGTCAACAACTTACCGGTACAGTTATCTTAAAATGTATGTTCTGAGAATTCAGATCATCAAGTTTCAAATCGAGTCCATCATATGCAAAATGTCGTGGGTGTTAGACATAAATGGGAGGGGCATGGATATACCTGGGAGGGGCATGGATATAAATGGGAGGGGCATGGCTATAAATGGGAGGGGCATGGATATAAATGGGAGGGGCATGGATATAAATGGGAGGGGCATGGATAAAAATGGGAGGGGTATTGATATAAATGGGAGGGGTATGGATATAAATGGGAGGGGTATGGATATAAATGGGAGGGGTATGGATATAAATGGGAGGGGCATGGATATAAATGGGAGGGGCATGGATATAAATGGGAGGGGCATGGATATAATATAGGAGCGGTATGGATATAAATGGGAGGGGCATGGATATAATATAGGAGCGGTATGGATATAAATGGGAGTGGCATGGATATAAATGGGAGGGGCATGGATATAAATGGGAGGGGCATGGATATAAATGGGAGGGGCATGGATATAAATGGGAGGGGTATAATAATAATAATAATAATAATAATAATAATATCGTTCTTTATTGAGGGTAAATCATCAACATGTGATCTTCCTGAGGCCCTCAGGGAACAGCAACAACAATAATAATAAGTATATACAGGCTAATAAATATACATATACATACACTCTTTCCAAACACACACTCACACACGCTCAGTCATACAGGGCACACACAAGCAGATGTAAGCAAACGGATAAATAGGCGATCACGCATACAAATACACGCAGTCACGCCCTTGCACACACGCATGCATACTCACGCGCGCACTGGCATATGCAGGCATGCAGGCATGCACGTACACACACCCGTACATACGCACGCGCATACACACGCTTACACGCACTCGCACATTATACGCACACGTGTACACACACACGCGTGCACACACACACGGGCGCGGGCGCACGCGCACGCGCACGCACACACGCACGCACGCACGCACGCACGCACGCACACACACAAATCACACACATACTCAGCTGATTATGTACAATTATATATATGTAATGGGTATAAATGGGATGGGCATGGCTATAAATGGGCGCGGTATGGCTATAAATGGGCGGGGAAAAAGCTAGACATGTGTCCCTCTATTGGAACACATTATGTTATTAAAACCATTCAAGTGGCGGAAGTTTTCTAGGAAACCAGGCTAATGACCAACTGTCTCAAAGGATTCTGTCATTTCTCTCGACATTTCATTAGAAATATATCGTTTCCTGAATGCCCAAAGGGGGCTTCCAGCGTCGCGCAATCTTTAATGGAATTGTACGATACAGTTTCATTAATGAGAACCTTATAGTGACTCAATCACGCTTAAAAACACATTGAATTCCCCCGAGTTCACTGCATCGTAGTTAATCAATTGAAAGGAAGCCGGGATTGGAACAGGCCTATAGTGAGATAGTAACTGTTTTACACGTAGTGGCTAAATATTGCAATTCCATATAATGTGGCGATGCATTTTTCTCTGTACAATACGTTGCTAGAATGCTGATATTTCCGCATCCAAGCGCTCATGTATAGGTACTATAAAGAATATCCAGAAGCGCGATGTAATGGATACAGTTGCTGCGGAATTTGAACCAATGGCCGAATTAACAACAATTTGAAGGAATTATTGTAAAAGTAATTTTCTGTAAAACGTGTTTTAGAACTTGACGGAGTCAATGGAGAAATAGATTTGTAGCTATACCCCGCCCATCTTTAGCTAAGCTCTAGCCACGCTTTGCCCGTGTTGGGTTCGATCCCTGCACTCTTTGATTCTCACTTTCCAGAAAACTATACAGGTAAGCTGTTGAATATTTGAAACTAATTTGACTGGGTACTTGTGTGCCAACAACCGCGCCCGGTCAAATTCGATTCAAAATATTCAACAGCATGTTTATTAAATAGTAAAGATATACATTCCGTAGAACAACGTCTAGACCGTCATCAATTAAGCGTTCGCAACGATCTTAGATACGCCATTCATGACATAATTGATTATTACCTCATTCTACACATCACGTAGTAGAGTATGACGTCATATGATTTACTTAGAAACTGGAATCCTCCATTTAATGATATACATATAAACATAATTTCATTAACCGTCCGGTGTCTATCCAAATCAGGCCTCGAACACGCACACGCGCTTTCCTAATCCGCATGATGATGCTTCTGCTACGGACGATGATAGTGCTGAGCAACCATGTTCTGCATCTAAAGAAGAGAACAATTCAACTTTCCAGAGTACCCACCCATCATATGACGTCATAATGAACTGCGTGATGTGTATAATGACATCATAATGAATGACGTCGACAAGTACGTCACGAACGTGTATTTGAAGACGGTCTATGCGTTGTTGTACAGATTGTTTGCTTTTATTATTTAATAAATATTATGTTGAATATTTTGAAACTAATTTGACTGGGAGCTGTTACTGCCATAGGCAGCAACAGCACCCAGTCAAATTAGTTACAAAATATTCAACAGCTTCCCTGTATAGTTTTCAGGAAATTCATAGTTATAGCATTTGGGGATCGATCAATCACGGCGATGTGTGGGTGGAGCTTAGCTAGTGATGGGCGGGGCATAGCTAACATGGAAAGCTCAATTCTTTCAGCAGCAATACGTTTTTCTTCCACCGTGTCTTGTCCACTGCCAGCATCCCGACTTCCGTTAGGTTCTTTCCCCTCCCTAAAGGTCTCATACTATGTTCTTTTAAGCATGAACGTAAACGCTTAGCAAGTTGATGTGGTGGCGTCCTTTGTATGCCTAATACCCGGTGGCACCTACCGATGCACAGTTCTCTAGTCCTTTCTAGGCAGGCGCAATTTCTGGCATACGAAGAACATGTCAGAACGTAGACCATCGATGTTGCGCTACCCGCACATATTGTGGCGCTGTGTTACACAGTGTGTAAAACACTAAAGTTGAAAAACCTGCAGTGACATGCAACACGTTTGTTCAAGAAGGCATTTGGAGCTGCCGTGCTGATGCAATTGGACATCATGGTGGAAACACATGCAGCATCAGATAGTTTCCCTTTGACTGTCATGAGAATTTTAGAGCCACGAATCCACAACATCCAAAAGGAAAGGAAGGTGATATTTCCTATTACACTACAGGCGTGAGTACAAATGCAACTATACAATTTCTGACTTTTCAAATGCATTTGAGTTTTTTCAAATGCATTACTTTTTCATTTTGCATTTCTTTCAAAATCGGATGGAGCCTAGCTACTGATGCTGTACATAGCAGTCACAGCACCCAGTCAAATTTATTTCAAAATATTCAACCAAATTATTTGTTAAATCATAAAAATGGCATTTCTGTTGCTAGAAATTAGAAATTCAATTCCCTGTGATTTATTAACACATTTTCCTCTGAATTTCTTAACAGATCTATATGTGCAAAGTCATGTATATTTTGAACTTAGTCTAGCTTAATTCACTTGAGATCTTAGCAAGCCAACGCATTTTAGTTAATTTGTTTCTGAGAAAATCTACAGCAACGTATCTCTAGAGTGTAATAGATAGATTTAGATAGATTTATTCACACACTATGCCATTTGACCCTTGAGTGCAAATGGTTACACAGAACGTGATATGGCGGACAAATCAACTAAGTGCATTACAATAATTATTGCAAGAACATATTCAGTCTCATATTTTATATGTTATTAAATCAGAGATGTTCGCAGGCTAATTTGATTCAGATACATCTGTCCACCGCGCCAGCCGCGGATTCATCACTGAACCACGGGTCGATTTCCTTAGCAGACAAAGGGACACCTATGTATCTGGGGCTACATTAGCAAATGCTCAGGTGTGCTGTCCGCGGAAATCGACTGTAGTCCATCAACAGACCGAGGGTGGTTACACGATAGCCCGGCTTGCAACTAAGATACTGATAAACGAAAACAATTCCATCACGCACACGCGCACGCACGCACCCGCGCACGCACGCACCCGCGCACGCACGCACCCGCGCACATACACACACGCGCACACACGCACGCACGCACGCACGCACGCACGCACGCACGCACGCACGCACGCACGCACGCACGCACGCACGCACGCACGCACGCACGCACGCACGCACGCACGCACGCACGCACGCACGCACGCACGCACGCACGCACGCACGCACGCACGCACGCACGCACGCACGCACGCACGCACGCACGCACGCACGCACGCTCAGACAGAAGTATAATGCCATTTCCAATATCACCACCATTCGTTTCCAAATGTGTTAAGTCGAAAGGGAAACGAAGTGTGGGATCCGGTCTACGTATATAAACCACTCAAGGTCAACACTCCTCGCTTTAGAAATAGCGGGTCGAAAGAAAAGCGAGGAGTGAGACCAGGATGCACGCGCTCACGCAATCACTTTCGCGCGCACACCTTCACAAAGTCATACCTAGAAACTTAACAAATTGAGTTTTGAAACGTTGATTCGTTTCTTTCACATCGAAAGAGGGCCACTCTGACACTCCATCACTGGAGCCACTTGATTATCGAGCCAGTCCTTCCAGTGATAACTCATCAGAATAGTACCGCATTCTCCAACGTGACGGGAATGGTTTGACTGACTCCATCATGTAATGGCATGAGGGCATTAGTTTAGTATTTATTTTAATAAATAACTTTCTTGTTTCCTCTTATCCACTTCCTAATGCGCATGTCCATATACGCTCACGCGCTCTCGTGGTCATCCACATAATAACTATTATCACCTGCTAAATAGTAAGGAATGGGTACCTCCATTCTCTTGTCCGATGTATTGCCCCTTTATCAGGTACACACAAAAACCACTGAAATCATTGGCTCAGTGATTCTCTCTGTCTGCAAATGGACATTTGTAAAGACCACGACAAAGGCTGGTCTTCCCGGTTTGGGCATAAAAGGGTTAATAAAACAATTGGACTAAACGTTGTTGCTGCGTTAATCAATACGTTGATTTTAAGGAAAATGAATTAATATTAATACAATCATCTACTTTAAAGAACAGCAATCACGTGGCCCCAAAATACAGGTGGTCACTAGAGCACTTTTGACTGTACAATCTCTTCAACATGTACTGGCTATATTTTTTGTCAAGATTCTTTCAACGTAATTAGAGTGAGCTTAGTAATAATATATCGTTGGTTGCTCAATCTATGAATAGGGTATTTTGTTTTTTAACTCCATTCATCCAGAAAGCTCTTAATCCTTTATTTGTCAAGATTGGCCCTTTGAATGTCCATTGCATTACAAGAGTAGACAATGTTTTGAAAATCTATGACTGATATGACTGGTTTGGTAATCGAGTACTCATTCCAGTGGCAAATCTTCAAAGATTATATTCTTGGAATGCAAATAAACATTTACCAGGATCAATACATAATAGATGCTGATAATTCTCCATGACATGGGTTAATTTACTGTTCACCCCTTGTGTTTAGAAGCACTTGTCATTCAGTCTAACTATACACACATACTCAGTCATTTGTTATCTCAGCCATATGCGTTAACATTTAAACATTTGACTCCTGAAATGCGAGAATCTTGATTCAGGTATTGAACAAGCAGGCGAAAATAGAGAAACAAATTTGACTGGAAACCTTTGCCTACATCTGTATTTTGAATGTAATTTGACTGGAACCTGTTGCTGCCATAGGCACAGCAGTGGCTATCAATCAAATTACTTTCTAGATATTCAACATTATATTTGATAATTATTTTGAAAGTAAGTTGACTGGCACCTGTTGGTTCCATGGACACAAAAGCGAACAGTGAAATTACTTTCAAAATCGTCAACAGAAATCTGAAAATTAAATTCTCTAATGGTTACCCCTTAGAAAGGTTCCATTTGCAGACAAAAAGACTGTTTTTGAAAATCTTATACTGCAATGACTAGTTCCATAAGAGAGCCCGTCATTTTCAAAAATATTATTTTCTTGGTCTGAAAATTGACATTCTTTAAGATCAATACAGAAGCCGTGTTTGGTCAGTTTGGCCATTCCTGGGTGAATAATAATATGCTATTCTATTATTCATAGTCTGTAGTACATGTACCGTTGTTTACCATGCTTTAATAATCTATACATCTAAAAGAAATGGAATATTTTAATTTCCAATCGTGATTATTAAAAAAACTACAATCAAATCAGTTCTCATACGTTAGAACCCATTACATGATTATGTTACAAAATGTGTTCCCAAAGATACTCACTCCCAGCAGACGCATAGTTGACAGATGCCTACTACGGTGTTCCAGAATTTCGGTGCCAGAGGTGTGTCCACATAGTCAAATGCATTTGTAAATGCATTTGCACTTGTATTTGAATAAGTTGCAAACACTTGCATTTGCATTTAAATGCAATACCCTGCACTTGTACCCAAGCCTGTTACACAGCGAGATCCAATATCGCCAGAGCTGCAGAGTATGGAACCCAAGATGCTGCTCTTTCTCCACTTCTCAGTGTCCCCAGTGGGTTTTACCGTTAAAATTCATTTCTGCCGTGAGGTAGCAAGTGAAGAGACCTAGCTGCCGCGAGATAGCAAGTGAAGAGAACTAGCTGCCGCGAGGTAGCAAGTGACGAGAACTAGCTGCCGCAAGGTAGCACGTGAAGAGACCTAGCTGCCGCGAGATAGCAAGTGAAGAGAACTAGCTGCCGCGAGGTAGCAAGTGACGATCACTAGCTGCCGCGAGGTAGCAAGTGAAGAGACCTAGCTGCCGCGAGATAGCAAGTGAAGAGAACTAGCTGCCGCGAGGTAGCAAGTGACGAGAACTAGCTGCCGCGAGGTAGCAAGTGAAGAGACCTAGCTGCCGCGAGGTAGCAAGTGAAGAGAACTAGCTGCCGCGAGGTAGCAAGTGACGAGAACTAGCTGCCGCGAGGTAGCAAGTGAAGAGACCTAGCTGCCGCGAGGTAGCAAGTGACGAGAACTAGCTGCCGCGAGGTAGCAAGTGAAGAGACCTAGCTGCCGCGAGATAGCAAGTGAAGAGAACTAGCTGCCGCGAGGTAGCAAGTGACGAGCACTAGCTGCCGCGAGGTAGCAAGTGAAGAGACCTAGCTGCCGCGAGATAGCAAGTGAAGAGAACTAGCTGCCGCGAGGTAGCACGTGAAGAGAACTAGCTGCCACGAGTAGCAAGTGAAGAGAACTAGCCGCCACGGTGTAGCAAGGGAAGCGAACTAGCTGCCGTGAGGTAGCACGTGAAGAGAACTAGCTGCCGCGAGGTAGCACGTGAAGAGAACTAGCTGCCACGAGTAGCAAGTGAAGAGAACTAGCCGCCACGGGGTAGCAAGGGAAGCGAACTAGCTGCCGTGAGGTAGCACGTGAAGAGAACTAGCTGCTGCGAGGTAGCAAGTGAAGAGAACTAGCTGCCGCGAGGTAGCAAGTGAAGAGAAATGGTGATAAATTACTACTTTGTGGTGATCCTATTTCTGTTTCAAACTTCAGAACGCGCTAATTTGACGCGGAAATTTAGATTTATGTTTGTCAATGGCGTTTATTAAAATTGCATCATAAGCAAGCATACTATCATCAACCAACTGCCGTCACTTGTGAACTCTACTTAGCTATAGTTAAATCAAATTCGTTTATTTTTTATTTTAGAACATTAGAATTTTATAAATAATTTCTAAATTTCCGAACAATATTTACTTTGGAATTGTCTTTGAATGGCAACGCTCCTCTTTCAAAACCGGCTCACTGCATCCACCAAATTCCCCAAGAAAGGGGAGGCATCCTCCCAATTAGGAAGAAACCTTCATGAAATCCACCCTTGATTCCCGTAAAATTACATTTCAGTCAAATCAGGGAATCATTTTAAACTACATCTTGATTTTCGTATTGTGGATTAGTAATCTGTATATTAACAACTCCATGTTATATGACGTTTAGAACGGATGAATGCAATCTGTCAGTCAAGTGTATGACATCATAACCACTTACGCCACATGTAGGCTAACGTCGCAAATATAATTGATAGAACGATTCCGTCATGAACCTGGAAGAGCGTAAGTTGCACGACCTGTATGACTTAATAATTTAACCGGGTGTTGTGGCTGCCATATGCAGCAACATTCCCCAGTCAACTTAGTTTCAAAATATTAAACAGGTTAGCTGCATAGCTTTCTGGAGATTGAGATTTAGGGAGTTCAGAGTTCGATCGATCTCAACACGGGCAAAGCGTAGGCGGCGCTTACCTAGGAATGGGCGGGGCATAGCTAAACGTGGATTTATCTGTTGTGTGCTTCATTAGCTAAGAGAGAGAGAGAGAGAGAGAGAGAGAGAGAGAGAGAGAGAGAGAGAGAGAGAGAGAGAGAGAGAGAGAGAGAGAGAGAGAGAGAGAGAGAGAGAGAGAGAGAGAGAGCGAGAGAGAGAGAGAGAGAGAGAGAGCGAGATAGAGAGCTTATCACTACAATTATATAATCTGCCACCAAAGTAAGTGACGTGATAGTCAAATACAACACATGCTAGCTTACGTCACAATCAAATTGATGCAACCCTGTAACAAAAATTGAAAAGTCCACCACTTAATTGTACGAAAAGTATGTCCGATGAATTTACAATTTAAAAATATTATGTTGACTATTTTGAAACTAATTTGCCTGACAGCGCTTGCTGCCATCTTCATTGTCTTACCTACAATGGCCGCTTTGAAGCATTATCATTCCAGCAATAACCACCAGATAAATGGACCTTTCCAGTTTTAGCTATAGGCAGCAGCAACGTCCAGTCAAATTAGTTTCAAAATATTAAACAGCATGTTTATTGAAGAGTGGAGACGTGCAATTTGTCCAATGTGTCAGCCTATTAAGAGTTAAAAACCGGCCAAATAGAATCAGTTATGCCGTGATGATTGTGACATCGTCATACCCGCGACTTAGCTGATTATGGCGTCACCTACTCTGGAAAGGTGAATTAGTTTCAAAATATGTAACAACTTCCGGGTATATTTCGGGTGAATCTTCGATTCTGAGAAATCACAATTAATGAATTTGATGTTGATTATTTTGAAACAAATTTGCCTGACAGCAGTTGCTGTCATGCTCATTGTCTTACCTACAATGGCCGCTTTGAAGCATTATCATTCCAGCAATAACCACCAGATAAATGGACCTTTCCAGTTTTAGCTATAGGCAGCAGCAACGTCCAGTCAAATTAGTTTCAAAATATTAAACAGCATGTTTATTGAAGAGTGGAGACGTGCAATTTGTCCAATGTGTCAGCCTATTAAGAGTTAAAAACCGGCCAAATAGAATCAGTTATGCCGTGATGATTGTGACATCGTCATACCCGCGACTTAGCTGATTATGGCGTCACCTACTCTGGAAAGGTGAATTAGTTTCAAAATATGTAACAACTTCCGGGTATATTTCGGGTGAATCTTCGATTCTGAGAAATCACAATTAATGAATTTGATGTTGATTATTTTGAAACAAATTTGCCTGACAGCAGTTGCTGTCATGCTCATTGTCTTACCAACATGGCCGCTTTGAAGCAAAATTATTCCAGCAATAGTCACCAGAGAAATTGGTTTCAACATATTTAACAACTCCAGGTATACTTCGAGTGAAACTTCGATTCTGAGAATTCCGGTTGCAATGGTTAAAATATAGTCCAACACTCGTATACAGCTAGAAATGCGTGGGACTGGCAAGAAATGGCCCCTCTATTACTAATTACGGGTGTTAGGGTGGGTCGGTGGTGGGGGTTGGCGGGGGGGGGGGGGGGGTGTGTGTGGTGGGGTGGTGTGGGGGCTGGTTGGGTGTGGACAGAAAACTTTGCTGCCTGGAATCTATTGTGAACTAATGAATCATCTTAGGCGGCATCATGAATACGAGTGTATAAGAGTATAAAAACGTGTTCAAGAAATTATTCGTGAATTGCAACAATATAATCACCTGTATTTTTACAATTTATTATACATTTTACACTTTGAGACAATAATTGCATTGTTTAGAATGCATGCATTTCTGTATTAATCGATTACACATTTCAGTCCTCGCCTTGCAATGGAATATTAAAATGGAGATGGATTTGCCTTCGAATCAAAATATCCGGCAAATGCATCAGAGCATTTACACTGCTTGTTTGGCTGTCAACACGACGTCAACTGTGATACTAGATGTTACAAAAACAGGATGCAAAGTACCCCAGAAGAGAATATGCGAGGATGTTACCTAATAATGTAGTTTCGATATTTGTCAGAAGTTGACTAAAGTACATTTCATGGTTATATTTGCCAGTTAGCTGGAATGACACTATCATTGACAGGGAAAGTGCTTTATTTAATCCTTAGCATGCAAAATAAAGCAGCATTAATTCTGTCGAAATTGAAACACATACATGTAGCTACTATTTGTGAATTGAAGAAGGGCTACAAACACCTTGAGGCGTATTTTAATGTAGGTTGTTAAGTTTAATGAATTTCTAGTATCGATTGACAAATTCCGAATAAACTCTAGTAATCTAGTTAACAGTCAATACTGAGATTTCCTAAGGACACATGTAATACAAGCTAAATGCGTCCAGGTGGGTTCCAGGCAATAGTTGTCTAATTCCACAGCAAAAAGGAAGATGAGCCAGATTGCCACTTAGCTCAGCTGAAGGTATTGGTGGAATAGATTGGAGTTAAAATTGGACTGTTTCTTGCTGGCTGATAGATGCTCACGGCGTTGAAAAGGATATCTAGCTAAAGTTGGTTCATTTATATTAAGCATCACATATGACAGAATATTTCAGAGCTACAGGTTCTTAGCCTATGTTATATTATGCCACCTATGGGAGGCGTTTTCGTGACTAACTGTGTCAGTGCTTGGTTCCTAATTTTGGATTTTGACGAGGTGAATGATTTACTAATGCGGTTAATCGAACAACGAACCGAGCTTTAATCTCAAGTTGTGGTTCCTATTTAATAAATTTCAAAATGCTGGCTCCCAGCTACTTTTGACAACTTATTTGAATGACGAAATCTCGTCGATATTTTAGTGGATGTGGTCGCCCACGACTTATTTAGACTGAGGCTAAAGCAGAAATCGGAACACGATTTAAAATTTTAAATGCTTGTGGGTTCAGAACAGTGCCGCGAAATCATGAGAATCAAACAGGGATAATTCACATGAATCCAGTTTGGGCACACTGGTTCGGGGTTCATAGTTCCTGGAGACGAAGAGGATAAGTAAATTCCTGGACGCAGTCAGGGGTGAGCATGGTGCCATAATCTACTAAGCTACTTCCCAAGCGCCAAGACTATACTGACAGCTTTAATACTATCAGTCAATCGCCAGTGTTGTTCATGTGAACACATTCTGCAAAGTTGAATGCAATCCATCAGTCTGTGTAGAACCGAATGGCATACTGTGTCTGTTAAAACATGAAGAAATGTATTTGTCTCCAAACGCAAATGAGCGTGGTAAATCACATGCTCTCTACGGCATCAATGGCAGCTTGAGCGACAAATACGTAATCCTCCACGCGCACACCACTTTAAAGCAATTCCGACCATACCGTGCTTACGATCGAAATTGCTTTAAAATCGCGCATCTCTAGTTGAGCGGGACACACATCTTACCTGCTACCTAAGCGTTAACAAACATGCTTGCAAACATATACCACTGAAAGTGTGGATGTGACATTGGTCAACGCAAATCATCATGGTGTTATTTCGACATGTAACTTACATGTCGGAACAGCAGCAATTAATCAATGGCATGAAATAGCATGACGCTATTATAGGCCTACACCGCTAAGCTAAATCTGGTGTACGGTGTAACATAAACACTATTTAAACATAACAACACTATGTAAACTGAGATATTTACAACCACATTATGTACCATTCAAGTAAATTGTTAGTTGACATCCCAATGAAATTGTAGTAGTCGGCTGTCATGGAGCTAGCAATTTCCTATCAATAACAGACATCTGTCTACAGCGGGCACCTGATTTTATGTGGAAATGGTGACGATTCTTTAAACCTTTGAACCTGAAATGTCGAATTAGGAAAACCTTCACATACAATTTATTAAATATGCAGTTGGACACACTGGATAGCGTGATATCTCATTCAAACTAGTTAAACAAATATTCAACATAATTTAATTTAAATTGCAAATAATATTTCTGGTATTGTGTGCTGGATGGGTTAATTGGGCTTTCTCTCACGCCAACTGCTGTTTTATATGCAGCCGCATGGCTGAAAATATCACCGGCGATTTAGTGTCTGTCACGATGTCTTTCACATGAATTACCGACACAAATTTATGCATTCATACGGTTTCCTTCACAAATATTTAAAGCGATTCCATTCACAATTTTGGTATAGTTAACTCATATTCCTGGAAATGCGAAGAAGCCGGTAATATTTCTTCGAAGTCTAATATATCCTTTAACCCTTTGTACACGGAATATCAAACACATATACATCCTTTAAAATGAAGATGTAATAAATATTTTGTTGACTATTTTGAAACTTATTTGACTGGGAGATGTAACTGCCTATGGCAGCAACGGTCTCTCGTTAAATTATTTTCAAAATATTCAACAACCTACCCGTATGGTTGCCTTGAGGTAAACTCGGACTTCATGGAATTCAGGGTTTAACTCTCTAATACTCATATCGGCCAAAACGGCTTCAACAATGATCTTGAGAAATGTCCATTTGCAGACCAAGAGAAGACAATTTTGAAAATTTACCACTGGAGTCAATCCAGTGGTCAATTTTCAAAAAAAATTATACACAAAAAATGTTCCACATATATACATTTTCTATGAGAAAAATTGAAACGTGCTAAGGGTTAATGTATTGTAGAAGCATGGGGTTTCCCCGGGACAAAGAAAACGTGTTCTCCTCATTGGTAGCGTTCGTTGGTGAAACAAAACGGACACAATCTAGCACTGTCTAGAAATATTACTATAGAAAATGTTTTTGTCAAAGAATATCAACACCGTGCGCACACATTCTGTATACAATGAACACGTTATCACATTAACTGCAGAAAAGTATCCCAGATACGATGTAAGCTCTTAGTCATATTGCTAAGCAGTTGCAGGAAAATTAGTTTTAAATAGTTCAACATCGCATTTTAAAAGATTTAACGCATTCCCCAATCAGGTGTTTATAGGTAGAAGCATAACACTCGGGCTAGCCTGCTTTCATCGATGGATTACTAAGCAGACGCAACAGATGGATACATACTGACTTTGGCCTAGTTTGGTACTTTGATTAATGTTATTACACCATGCGATATATGGATGCCTTTCTGATAGTCACAAGCCTTATTGCTTCAATGTTCGCAGCATTTTAAATATGGTTTTTTTTGACATTTTTAAGCCCGTGCAGCTTTATTCTTTTAACTCTCTGAACACAGAAGGCCAACTACCAACAAAGCTGTTACAATTTACAACTTATTCAGTTAACTATTTTGAAACTAATTTGACTGGGTGCTGATGCGGCCTATGGCCTGCGAAATTAGATTAAAAATAATCGCCTGCTTACATGTAATATTACCCTGTAATTGGGAATCTGGCCGGGAATTCTGTGTTCCAAAGAGCTTGTTTGGAACACTATAGTTGCTAAGAAGCATCTTTATCAGTCTTGCCAAAACTTATGATTTGACAGACAGACTGAGCAACCAATCGACTGACAGACGGACAGAGAGATATATAGTAAAACTAAAAAGTGTAACTCCTACTTAATCACCAGTATATGACTATGGATGGCATGTGAGTTGCTAAACAAAATCGTGTTTATATTCCTAATATATATTATGACATAATTAACTAAAAGGTTGACGCGGTATCATTATGAGGATGGTGTTATAAATATGTGAAATATCTGGTAGGCCCTCCCTCTTTGTCTCGAACATATATCGGCGGGGCGACATCTTCACACACTCACTTGGGCATATAATAGAGGGGTCCGTTTCTAGCAACACTGCGCTCACTTCTCGCTAATCCCACCCATGCTTTGAGCGTGTTGGGATCGATCTATATACGTTAATCCTGCGGTTCCAGAATCCCAATTTGAGAATAACTATACAGGTATATGTTGCATATTTTGAAACTATGACTAAGACATGAAGTCGCAGTCAAAATGGATGGGCCTATATTTCCGTAATGATAATCGGAAGGTTCATTTTCAATTAATCAGTCAAATTATTTTCAGAATATTCAACAGCTTACCTGAATAGTTTTCTGGAAATTGAGAGTCACTGTGGTCAGGGTTCGATCGATTCCAACACGGATAAAGTGTGGGCGGAGCTTGGCTAGAGATGGGTGGACAATAGTTAAATGCTTCGTCGATTGTGATGAACACACTATAGCTACAGAGTATCGTATGCATAGTCAACTTAAATATTTCAGGAAGCAAATACTGTTACTACCCGGAGCGACGCAAGAATGCGGTAGATTTAAATAAGAAGAATAATGCATTACTTAAATAAGAAGAATAACTCGAGCTGTGCTTCGTTGCACGACATTAATCTAACATGTTTACTGAAAGTGTGAATCCCACGTGTGTGAGTTTATAAGGTCAATGCCCCACGGCCGTATTCATGTTCTCCTCTAAATCCCTGTCAAGTTCATTAGGAAACGTACAGACAGAACTGACAGGCTGCTAAGAAATGCATTTAGTTTGAAGGTTGAACATGTGTGATTAGCTCAGCTAGATGGTGGTGTGAGCAGTTAATCAATAAATCAAATAAATACATTTTCTCATTTTGCACAAATGTATTCCATGGGGCAGCGCTAAAACTCGGTGCCATTTCACAAGGTATCACACGTCAGGAGAGTGATAACATCGCAGAGAGTCAACTCTGGTCATGTTCCACAGACTTTAAATAACGTTTTGTCTTTAACACCGGAGTCATTCATATTGCGATTTCTGACCAATGCGTATTAAAATATCCGGTTAGTGACAAATGCTATGTTTCACCGTATTAATACTTTGTAATTGCTCCATTAACACTTTCCAGCATTTTATGAAGATTTATCAAATATATCTCATTTAATAACACAACAACCGTAAACAGTAAACGGAGCGATTGCAGACGGTCGTCCTCAAGTTAACCACATTGTAAATTTCGTTAGAATTACCGAATTTTCTCATATCAGGGACAGCGTTGTCTGATCCTTTCACGATTTCTAACAATTTCTTGTGTTAAAACTTGAGCCAAATCTGATCATAAGCTTCCAAGATAGCAATATATTCAGAATTTGATCTGATCCGAATCCCTTTTCTATCTGGATCACGACGAAAACCTAGCAATCTTCTTTCATTGTACGATTCATCGCTGTTGCAAAATTTGAGGTTCAGTAGTTCCTTAAATAATACAAATCCTGATAAGAGCGAGCGAGAGAGAGAGAGGGGAGGGAGAGAGAGAGATAGAGAGAGAGAGATAGAGGGAGGGAGAGCGAGCGAGCGAGCGAGAGAGGTAGAGGGACAGAGAGAGAGATCGCGGGAGTGAGTGAGTGAGTGAGTGAGTGAGGGAGTGAGGAGAGAGCGAGAGAGTGTGAGAAGCGGGAAGGGTTGTGAAGGCGAGGGGTGGTGGTAGCGCACACAATGGGTGTGGAGAAAAATCATTGTAGGGAAAGATAGAGGGAGCGAGATGGCGTGCGTGTTGGGGTGGGGTGGGTGGGGTGTGTGTGTGGGGTGTGTGACTATGCCATTTGGAGGCTTTCTTACTAGACGCTCTTCATATAGTCATAGCACATCTCAGAGTACCGCTTTCTCCAAGTAGATGATATCACCTGCCAACCCTGCAACATAGCTTCCACTAGCCAACAATGATGTGCACCGTGTTGCGTTATGTCGATGGCAAAGTGTAGCGATGCAGAGAAAATGGCTCCATAAACATTGTGGACCTATCAGTTTTACATGGTAAAATTCAATTCTGTGTTACTGAATAATTAAATAACCATAACATTGAATCTAAATATAATAGAATTATAAATAACTGGGGTGTGTATTTACATATCGGAGAATAAATTTCCTGACCATAATTGAACACCGAAATATGATGATTCAACTACTGTTCGGTATTGGTATAAAATCGGTATTCAAATTCGTATACATATATGAATGGATATTCGAATTATGTGAATACTTCAGATGAGAGGTACATAGAAGCGAAATATCGACTACGACCATGTGAAACTTGGACTGTTATTAGAAATCCTACGATGGACACATTCAGACCATAGGGCCTAACATGTGCTAGATAGCTGCCAAGTCTGGAGTCATTCGGTTTAAATGTCAATGAGAAAATACAGTTTAAAGTATTGTTACAATACATTTCCTATGTTTCCTTTCAGAAGACATTTTCAGTAATGAAAAACAGATTTCTCGAAAACTATTGGCGGAATCCACTATACAATTTATACCTAATCTAGAATTTATAACAATTATGAGTTTATCAAATAATCGGACGAAAATCTAGTTTGGCGGCCATTTGAAAAAGGCATTTTGGTTTTCTTGTTCTCCCTGTAAGGCGGTATATTTGAAATATCCATAATGCAAATTCCTATGACAGTCATGTATATCTATACAATCATTGGAACTTAATTCAAATTAACACCGAACCAAGTCAATATAGACGTAGGAATTGACCCAAGTTGTACTAAACTTAAACTAAACCATTTTGGCGGCATTTGGAAAATGAAATTTTGTTTTCAATCCGATTTAAGACAATTATGTACATTTTCATAAATATTCGGACCAAATCGAGGCATGCATGCTGTAATTGAGTATGACGTCATCCAGTACGACACGTAGGTGATCATGAAGTCATATGACGTGACATGATGAATGGATAAACTGGATTGGTCCATTCCTCTTTAGAATTTGCTGCAGCATATGAGACAATGGCTCACTCTCACACAACTTGAATTTCAATCTTTATTTATCACTAAAATTCCAGTCATTATTCTATTACACCTTTCACGATGATGCCGGCCAAAACCGGCCTGTGCAGTGATCTAAGGGAATGTTCGTTCGCAAGGGAAGAGAATGCTATTTTTGACAAATTACAACTAGATTGACGGGCTTGGTAGGAGAGCCAGTCATTCCTGTGGTATTCTTTCAAAACTAGTATTCTCTTAGTCTGCACAAAATTTAGTAAGGAAATATTTTATATCCTTGAACGAATTTAGCCATTAGTCCGTTAAATAAATTGGTGTCGAGGCGTATGCTTAGCAGGTGGGATCTTTTTCCAATATACACGTATATGTAACATTTTAGATATCTTGCCGAATGCAAACTTTTGATGTCTCCTTTAATAAATGGAGATCTTAGCACTATACCATGAAATACATTATCATCGAACCTTTAGATTTGCTATTTGATCACTTGCTGAGATGCTGGCACGGACATATTCCCTCAGTGCCACCTTATCGGTCACACAATACCCAGTTGTCTGATTTTCAGGCGGTGCTAAGATAGGTGACCTTTTGTCCGCTGATAACATAATCGCTAATCTGACTTACATATATTACGTGGTTGTCACTACAATGAACGTATTGGGGTGTTATTAATAATTCTAGGGTATGTAGACGGGGTGTTATCCTCGTTCCTATGTTCAGACAGAGAAAATCCGATTTCGCACGCGCAGGACGTTTTCCGTATTTGACCCACGGTTGTAGAGGCTCCCAGAGGACCAATATTGAGTGGTCAATTTACCAATGTTTGTGTGAATGCAATGTTATGCTCAATTAATGTTTAATAACTTATAATTGCATTATTTAAAAAAACCACGTTGACATTCTGTCAGTTTTCATAGTAACACAGTTTCATGAATTAAATACACATTTGCCATTTAGACTTGATAGGTTGTGTCGGTCGTTCAGTTTCCCCAAGATAGTAATACCTTTATTAGCACAATCAGTCACACCAACATAATCAGTTGTCTGACTTGAAGCAGCAGACACAATGATTGACGTCTACACATCTAGTGACATAATCGGTGGGCGGCGTAACAAGTACCAACTCTCGGAGGCATTATATTGATACCAAATCATCATTACATGTATACCAAATGTTATGTAGATGCATCCAGGGGAACATTATTTGTAAAATAGTATACTATCACTAGCGCCAAATATTTGCGGAAATAGGTTTTTGAAATACGCTAAAATGCTGGTGGGAGGTAGGAATCTATTCCATGGCTAAACGAATCCTTGGGCATGGTGCGCTAAAACCGTTATTAAAAATAACAACGCCATCTGTGTGTATGGATGCATGGGAAAGCCTCTCAAGCTATGGACGATACAGTAGACGTGTGGTAGCGCGCGAACATACTACCGTCCACGAGTGGATACTAGGGGCGGTGGGGTGGGGTTGGGGTGGTGTTATATAAACTGATCTAATAGTTGCATGAATGTTATATAATGGACTATGAGGTCAGGGATTTGATAAATCACTTTCAGTTAATCTATTTCCCAACGGATGCTCCGTTTACAGCTCTACCTGGCAAATTTCTAGCTCTGCTCCGTCCACCTTGTACATATATCTAAATCAATGTTAGCATACTGAAACCAGAATTCCCATTTCAAGGTAACCAGGGAAGATCATATTGGAAAATGTAAGCCGAATCGGTAATTTAAGTTTACTCTTGGCGCCTAAATGGACATTGACCACAGAAAAAACGTTCTTTTCATGACCACGTATACATGTGTGATTTCTGTATCCTACGGCTTTACTAGTAGAAACATCCTACAGCTGCAATCACGAACAATTTTAACCATTACAGGGTTACGGCTGTACAGCATATTCTGTTGAATATTTCCAAGTATATTCGACGTTTTCACTTTAAGATAACGATGTTTCAATACTTAATATGACTCGATGTCTTCTGATGTGTATGCATACACTAATGATGGTATTACTTTGCGTGAGCTAAGCGCACACAGTTCAGCTCGTAAATAGGTTAACATGTTTCAAAAATCAGAAAATAATAATTCCACTTAGGACAATTTTGAACACGGTGTAAGGAATGCTGTGTTGAATATTTTGAACATAATCGGACTCTGTTGATATTTGGAACATATTTGGAACATATTTTATATTATGTCCGAACATATTCAATAGAATATTTTATTTTCGTTTGGAAATACTCGATGCTATTTCTGAGCCGTACTGTGCGCGATCACCGATCAGGGGAATGGCGTATCCTTATATGTCAACACCAATGAATGTGAAGATATTATTTTCAAAATATAACTCTTTTTTCCTGCCTATCTCGTGCACAGCCACTTCAGCATATAGAGGCAATGCTGTGATTATATCCGTTTATTGTAAGGAAGACCATCAGAATACATAAAAAGACCATGTAGCAAGGGCAATAAAAACAAGTCCTTAGATCTATTTCTCAGATTGATTAATGTAACTGGCAGAAAAGGTCAGAAGCAAACACCTGACCCCACCACCTTTCCTGATCAAGGAATTACAGACACCATACAGGTACATCGATATAAATCAGCCAAGTACTATTTTTAATACAGGAACGTACTTCTGTCTTGCACGTGATATAGGAATATAGGGTCAGCAGATGCTTCAAAGCATCTATCACAATTTCCTTTTTCAAGGCTATAGATCGAAGAGTAAAATGGGCAGGAGTTGGGATTTCCAGGTAATATAGCGCAATTACAAAGTCTATTACGCAAATGAATAGGACTGGCTTCGTTCGTCTGACAAGGAATCGCGCAAGTCAGAGAAAATGAATCCTAATTTATGTTAATTGCTAGTTTCTTTGTAAAAGCCGCGTATTCGATATGATCGCAACCATTTGAACCATAAACACCAAACATCTCAATGGACCTTACCAGATTTAGATATGCCCCGCCCCTCTCTAGCTAAGCTCCACCCACGCGTCTCCCTTGTTTGGATGTATCGATCCCTGAACTTCCTAGCTATCAATTTCCAGAAAACTCTACAGGTAAGCTGTTGAATATTTTGAAACTAATTTGACTAGGCGCGGTTGCTGCTTATGGCAGCGCCCAGTCAAATTAGTTTCAAAACATTCAACAGCATGTTTATTAAATAGTAAAGACATACAATTCGTACAACAACGCTTAGTACGGCTTCAATTAAGCGGCCATGACGCACTTATCTACGTTATTCATGGCATCATTGATTACGACGTGATCATACGCGTCACGTAGTGGGTTATGACGTCATATGATGAATGGATAAATTGGAAAGTTTCATTTCAAGTAGAACGTACACGTAAGCTGTATAATATGTTGAAGCCAATTTACCCTCACACAATTCAATAGATGTCCAAAATTGTAAATTATTATTTTTTTCGTATTTCATCTTTCGGGTTAAAACTGTTAATTCAGCGTGTCTTCCACTGATAGAGTAAACATGGAAAAAACATCATTCCGTACTGCGCTACCTTAACATTGTGCACTCTGACTTCACCACAACTTCAGTAGACAAGCTGCTGAATATCTTTGAAAATATGTCATTCTTGTACGGCACGTGATTTATTTAGCCTAAATTGATCTGCGATTTTAGAAGATCTGCTAGCACGTATATGTATGCGTTGCAATCGATTTTAGGCAATGGCAATGAATAGAACAAACAGTTCTATATATTCTCCGCCCATTTCTAGTCAAGCTCCGTCCACGTGTTGCGCGTGTTGGAACCAATTTATAAACTTAGAAGACTGATTTCTCGGACAACTAACTTATTACAACTACATTGACTGGCTGATGTTGCGGCCTATTACCTATGTCAGCAGCAGCGCCATGTTAAAATAGTTTCAAACTATTCAATAGAATGATTATTAAATAGCAAATCCATCAAAGACAGACCTTTCCACTTTCATGCCGGAGTACTCTTCGTTAATTATGCTTATGACGTCCACCTACAGATGGCGTGGTTGATTGTGACGTTATCTATATGAGTGGCAGATGTGATCCTTCCATCTGTTGTTATTAATATAACTGCCGCTAGCACAACACAACCCCACAAGTGCACACCAAATGGCTTCCCCAAATTGCTCATCAAGGCAAGCAAGGGGAGTTCGAATTAAGAGTCTAGGGACCACACCCATGACCAAGCAGGCTGCCCTAAACCTGAACAATCTACTAATTCATATCATTTGCTGGATTGTCTGGTTTGGACTCCTAGGGAGTGAAATGGTTGTCCAATGTATGTCGGTATGACCAAATAGCCAAGCTCATATAGCTAAATGCACTAGGAGATTGAGGTTTTAAAGATGGTAAATGAGAAAGCTTATCCAAACAATCATCAGTAGTTATAACAGGTGCCCCGAAAACTGAGAAGCTGATGTGATCCTAGACAAAGGATCTCAAGTGAGACAAGTTACCTGAATGAAGATAAATAATCAAGGGTCAACATATGCAGTAACAGTCGATTTGAACCACATACAAATTCCATAAACATGGTGTTAGTAAGGGTATGACTTATATATCGCCTCCCATCAGGTGGTACAAATTACCTATGTTTAAATTTGGTCATACAAACAAGGTTTGCAGGGAAATGTAAGCTGTTATTGTGGTCTTCCACATGAGCAGAATGGCTTCAAAGCGTAAGTATCATGTAGAAATTACAAAGGTAGCCACAGTTCAACCTACCTCGGATGCCCAAAATACATATTGGAAAAGGAGCCAGTGAGAATGCGGGCACTGGGAAACTTTCCACCATGGAAAACTAAAACGGCAGCTGAAAATTGTCCCATAAGGGGTAAAGCTATAGCTGCCCAGGATAATCCACAAGCAATGGCCGAACGACCAAGAGGAGACACGACGTCCAATATAAATCTTCTGCTATATTCCCGAGGAAATAAATGGAGAATAGTCCACGAGAGAGTAACATTCTAGATCAGTTCACACAGATTCTGTCAACTGTGCAACCACCACAGTGGCTAAAATACCAAACTGGGCATATGAAGTCTGCACATGGCAAGGTGTGTTAACCAAGCCATGGTAATAGTATATACACTTAAACGGCCATTATCCACACTGCACACACGATAGGACAGCATTGTAAAATGCGAACCTTTCAGGTGACGCCACACCTCGCCCACTGCACCCCAATAAAACCACCTGTCAGATTTCACCAGAAGGAGCAAAAGATGTGTTGGGTTGATGACAAAGACGTTGCTCTGTGTATCAGACAACTCGTTCCTGTATGCATATTAGGGGATGATCCAACAGCAAAGACCAAGGCCATAGAATGCCAGGCAATAAGGCTGCATACCAACTAACTAATGTGGATCTTAGGATTGTTCAGTGTACATGTAGAGTGGCCAGGAGACTAATCCTGATCTCCTCTGTGCTGCTTTTTTATCAAATCAACTCATACCTCGATATCATATGTCTACAGAAGACAAACTTAGGCCCTAGACCCCATTACTAAACCATGGTATAAGGTGGAACATTTGCATACGTCAGATAATAACACACAAAAGCCGCGGATTGTGTAACGGTTATTATGGTTGCAATAGGAAACACACTTAAAACTCTGCACTTAAAAAGCCTACTACAAAAAGACAAAGCTAGCTTGAACATATCACATTTTATAAACACCTAAAGGCCTGGCACACACCCACACGCGCGCGCGCGCACACACACACACATGCGCGCACGCACGGACGCACACACGGACGGACGCACGCACGCCCGCATACATCACAACCACCACCAATGATAAAAACAAACTCGTGGAAAACAGAGAGGGGAAGACGATAATCCGTGATAATCACCACACGGCCTGGAATAGGTAAAAGGAAAATATTAACCAAGGTAATTCATAAATATAAATTCAATTTACTTAATGATGGTAGACGCACCAGAAACACCCCACCCCTGCGCCAAGAAAGAGAAACTCTAAGCCATAACTGTGGCTATACAGCACTTTCGACCTCTCTCAAGGGAGAACAGAAAGAAACATCAGCATGGCAGTGGACATACGCTCATAACAGGCACACTAGGTTAGTCGAACATCCCGTAACCTAAAATATGTTGTAAAAGTATATTGTATATAAAAATGCAGATATTATCACCAAAGCATTATGATCTCTGCCTATTTTCACGAGTGGCATAGATGCATATTATAGTGAGTATATGTAAATAATAAAAATATAGCTGCGTAACTATCCCTATAGCCACGCTGCCTGCCACACCAACATAGAAGGACACACCGTGATGGAATGAATCCTGCCAGGCCTACAAAAAGGCAATTTGTGTCAAGAAATATACAACCGCAAATAACCATCATATGCAAAAATGAATGAAACTATTACCGTTTTGCACCGGGCGTGATAGTGAGGTGATTAAAACACCCCGAACGGTATCCAATGCAAACCATTCAATAGCGGATTCCAGTGTATCCATCAATCATATGTTATAATCAACAAAGTGTCGTTTAGGCTGGAGTGATAATCATTTATTGCGTAACTAAGCTCGTCACGATCGCTTAACTCTTGACGTCTTGACATCTGTCGATTGGTGTTGGTGCCATAGGCACCAATAGCACACACTGAAATTAGTTTTATAATATTCAAAATCTAACCTGTATAGTTTTCTGGACATTGATAGTCAGGGGGTGGGGGGGGTGGGGGGGGGGGGCAGGGGTCGATTGCTGCTCTCTACTCTGCGAAGTGTGGGTTGAGCATACTTAGTGATGTGTGGACCATGGCTAAAACTAGATTCCTCCATTATTGCAAAGTATAGAGTATAGCGAACCATGGAGGAAAAGTAAAATCCTGGGCTCACAGATTTGCAGTACTTCTGACATTGCTGCACGCTGCGTCATGGGGAACATGACTGTCAAGTCCTTCTGGAAGCCATGGATTTGTAGATCAAAGATTCACTTGATTAAAAGGCTACGTTTATCCAATGCAACCTGCGTATCTTTGATACTGTATAGCTATACCAGCTGGACAGCTCCGAAGGCAGCTCTAGACATACTCGATGCCTGCCACCGCAAACACATAGACACCATCACTGGACACCGATGGCCGACAGTCTAATTTCCAAAATTTGCACTATACAAGATGTGTAATACGTCGCCACTGTCCGTAAAGGTTGCCCAGCAAAGATGGTCCATGTTTGGCCATGTGCTAAGGACGCCGGAAGAGACACCAGCACAGAGAGCCTTGGAATTCGCCCTACTCGGAGCCAGCAAATGCAAAGCCAGGAGAGGACGCCATTGCATAACTCTGTTAAGCGTTCTACGAGGTGACCTCAAGAAAGCAGGACTCGGTACACTCAAGTCAAGAATGGACCTGAGTAAGCAAAGGATTTCGCCTGAGGACATGACACAGTGGGCAAAAGCGAAGAAGGACTGATTGCAGCTGTATGATGTTTCTCCTACTACAGCCGCATAATACAGTAGTCATACATAGAGTATAGCCCTAGGACTGTGTTTGAACTGTTCTGTAATCAAAAACATTGCTCAAGCTATCTAGTTTTTACATTTTTTCCACATTCGGAGTCAGGTTATGTAATGATGAAGTTGGAATGTAATTGCACAGCCTTCTATGACCGCTAGAATCGCAATTGTATTGGACCGACATTTCACTGTACTTTGTTGGCTTTTACACGAAAATCAAGCAACACAACTAGAACCACTCGTCTTCAAGACACAAAAAATATATGACAATTTCATTTTGATTTTCTAGAGCGTTTCCCATTCCAAATGCAGATCATTGATTGCATTAGTGTTCACTCGCAGCTCTCATGTGAAACTGGCGATGTCGACCAGTAAATCAGCACATCACAAATTGTAGCTATAGCTATTTTACAGATTCTAACGCTTTCAGCAAAACAAATACATATACATATATATATGAAGCTTAAATATATCTATTGTTCACGCAATAGTCTGAATTCTCTTAAACTGCATACAACTGGAAATTGTTACTGTCTTAACCATTTAAGGACGAAGCCGGCCAAAACCGGCCTCTGCAGTGGTCATGGGGAATGCCCATTTGCAGGCCAACAGAAGATTATTCTTGAAAATTTACCACTGGAATGATTGGCTCGATAACCAACCCAGTCATTCCAGTGCTAAATTATCAAAAAGTGTTTTCTCTTGGCCTGCAAATGGGCATTCAATGAGTACATATTTTAATTTTTTCAACAAATTTAGTCATTAACGGGTTAAACAGCCGAAAAGATTACACACATTCCACATATACATTTTGAAAGAGGTTTTGACAAACAATCATTAATGAGAAATATTTTCATGTAACGTTAGCATATGACAATTTTCCTACTCTCAGATACGTTTCTTATAAGCAGATCCCAGTTACTTGAAAAAGCACGCAATTTGCACTTTCGCGGGATTATTATAATATACATAATTATAAACCTCGCATCTATATTTCATGGTAAATGTCTAGACAAGCGCGACGGCCAACTGATAGCACATCTGCTTTGAGAATGTGTCTCTATTGTTGAGCATGGCGACACAACCCCATCACGTGAAGTTTAATGATGACATCTGATTTTAATGTCAGGTAAGTGGTGTAAGTGATGTTTGTTGGAAGACGAAAGCACGCTTGATTGGCACTTCTGATCCGCACATTTTTCAGCAAACACGGGGACTATGGGCTCAACGGCCTGCGATGGAAACCATTATGTGAAATCAGACATCCATAATTGATGTCTAATGGCGGTCAATGGGCGTAATGAGTGTTGCAGACATGGTGTAAATTTTACCCGAGTTATTATTGTCCCGATGATGACAACGCGGTAACATCGAAAGCCAATTATGACACGTTGAGAATCTAAATATCAAGTAACTTTCGTCGACATAACATTTCATACGACTGATTAGCTGCTCTACAGGCCATCATTCAGCCTGCATAATTATGTAATACGTTACGCCATGAGGTTGGGCCTGACAGAACAATAACTGTGCATCATAATTGGTATTCGATGATGTGTGTGATTTATAGGTTTATCCAATATTATGCGTTTTTCAGCTGGCCGATTATCGTTTTACAAATTTAACTGGGAGCTGTGACAGCAACATGTTCCTGGCAAGTTTGTTAAGAATATCCATCAGCTTACCTGTTTAATAACGTAAACGTTCAATCCTGGGAATTCAGCGTACGCATAATTAAATAGCAACCCATACATATTTCTCTGGAGCGTCTCTCCTTTGGCTTATTGGGGTGCACCGACTCATGCATCGTGTATAGCCATACGATGCGAGTTTGTGTTGGTTACAAAACAGAGACATTTGAGATCAGAGAACGTAGCGTCTGCCAAGTGTCCGAATAATCACACTGTGCAGGACTGATTTTAAAGATACATATTCACACTAAATACTTGAAAATAAAATTGTTAAAATTGTCTACTTTTAGAGGTTTCATTGGTGTGCCTAGATGGAGGGAACGAAATACATCTTAAGTTCTTAACATATGATGATTCCAGTAAGTATACATAAATTTACA
The DNA here is from genome assembly GCA_034401795.1 of Chaetoderma sp. LZ-2023a. Taxonomy (NCBI): domain Eukaryota; kingdom Metazoa; phylum Mollusca; class Caudofoveata; order Chaetodermatida; family Chaetodermatidae; genus Chaetoderma; species Chaetoderma sp. LZ-2023a. Next base: position 166,211,321 of record CM067359.1, read on the forward strand.
TTTTTAAGTTGTGAAATGGAATTAGAGACACGAGTATCTAAATCAGTAAGATACCTGTGAGAGAGGCTGCCTACGTCATTGGCTGTTATTTGAACATAATCGCGATTAAGTCGTGGTAAATGAGTGATTTTCTAACTATACTGCACATTTATAACTAAGCTAAGCTCCACCCAAGTTGTACACGCATTCAGATCAAGTTATATACATTGAGCTATCAATTTCCAGAATCTCATGCTCAAGCTAACTATATAGTTAAGCTGTTAAATATTTTGAACTATGGCAGCAACACCGCCCAGTCAAATTACTTTTAAATTACCGATAACAGATTGTTTATCAAATAGTAAATCCGTTAAGGGGCATATGCCTTTTACACATGATAGACTTTTCAATGTTGATGACGGGGCTATATACGTCAGTTATAATCGATTTTCATTGTGACATCATCATATATGTGGCGTAATTGATCATGACGTCACATATATGAGTGACAGCTCTGATCCTTCCATTGATAACGATCATTGTTGTTAATCTCGATCTAAATCTGTGAGATTTTTTTTGGGTGAGGATACTTACATCTTTGATTGTTAGATGTATTGCGTGAGAATGTATTAGTTCCTAAATCAGTAAATATATGAACAGATTGTAACAACTAATAGCATTCAAAGTCACCTTTCCAGAGTACCCATCTATCATCTGACCTCGTATGCCGTTATAATCAGCTCAGCGCGTGTATGATGACGGCACAATCATTATGTCACAAAGGGTTCCATATAGACCGTCAGCAAATCTCAAAGAGTCCGACACGTTGCATGGATTTTCAGTCTTTGTAATTCTTTGCTATTTAATAAACATGCTGTTGAATATTTTGAAACTAATTTGACTTGGCGCTGTTGCTGCCTTAGGCAGCAACAGCACCCAGTCAAATTAGTTTCAAAATATTCAACAGCTTACCTGTGTATTTTTTTTGGAAATTGCTAGTCAGGGTGTTCAGCGATCGATCGATCGATCCCAACACGCGCGAAGTGTGGATGGAACTTAGTTAGAGATGGGCGAGGCATAGCCAAAACCGGAAAGGTCCAGTGTTAACAGTTAAGCATAAGCCAATTTCGACCATTCACGTAATCCATTGGCTTAACAATGGACTTTTCCATTTTTAGCTATGCCCCGCCCATCACTAGCTAGGCTCCACCCACACATTGCCGTGCTTCGAGTGATCGATCCCCAAATGCCTTAGCTACCAATTTCCTGAAAACTATACAGGGAAGTTGTTGAATATTTTGTAACTATGGCAGCAACAGCGCGCAGTTAAATGAGTTTCAAAATATTCAACAGAATACGTATTAAATAGTAAAAGCAAACAATTTGTACAACAACGCATAGACCGTCTTCAAATATGCGTTCCTGACTTACCTATCGACATAATTCATGACGTCATCCATTATGATGTCATTCGGCACACATCGTATTTGATTATGACGTCATATGATGGGTACATACTCTGGAAAGGTGAATTCCTTATAGAAATGTACGTAATCTTGCAAATTTGTAATATTTTTGGAAAACGCTGTCAGTGGATACATGCCGTATTGGGCTTATTCCAAGTACATTCTCTATAAACAGTTCCCTTGTCTCACCTAACAGTATTCGTCTCTTCTGCAAAGAATCGTGTTTTAATAATTCCTGCAATTAGAAGAGATAACGTGGCTACTTTCCTCACTTTATTTAACATGGCTGTCATCGTGCCAAACCTTTGTTCTCGACTAGCAAAATTGGGGTGTCGCTATCTCAAAGCAAATGATGCCTCATCTAAGCTGATTTGCGTATGTAAATTGAAAAGTGATGTTACCTACTCCTGAAATGCGAGGAAGAGTATATGATGTATAGAGAGAGGTTTTAAGTCAAAGACAGCGAAATGATTTGCGGAATTTGTCATCCAGTTCAAAAGGCCATCACACCACTCAAATGCTATACCTGGAGCCTAACCCAGGTAACGCGGCTTATTGAACCGATGCTGGATCGATACTCTGCCGATATTTTCAGCATGGATTCGCTATCGGACCAGCATGGGTCCAGTACGCTGCGTTATTATGGAATCCAACCAGAAAATAAGAAATGATGCTATTTTGCTAGACATTTGCTACAAAATGGGAGACACGCTCTCTGTAATAAATATAAAGCCGATGCTGCAATTTCGCAAGAGAAGAGCAGGAGCTGCTAATTTATGTAAACGTCAATAACCTTTGCCTTCCGGGAAAACGATCTCTAATTGGAACTTGAAAGTCAATGTTTTGTGAAATAGATCCGATATACAAATAAAGAAAGACTACTGAGCCAGAAAATTACGAATTACTGCCGTCTAATGAATAAATAAATAAATTAAACAGACCTGAACCAAGTATGTCAGCGAACGCTAATACTCAGGCATATGTGCACCGCCCTACCTTCCCTTAGGCGTGCCGGGTTTTTTCTGTTAGTTGCAGATTCACAGATTGGCAATACAGTTAAAGTTATACATGCACTGACTGGCAGATTACACATGACCTGAAGTAACTATGCCACACATTAAATACCAAATATATTCCAGGAAATATATCGATTCGATCTGTCACTCAAGCATCTGACGTCAAGATTTAGCAGATTTCAAAAGCACCCCTCCCTACCACTCCATCAACAATTCAACAGGCACACCTATCTTGCAACAGAACACTAGACTGGTAACACTGACAATCCACTGCGAACAGCATCGTTTAATTCTGATTATGCTTTTACTTCAAACTAGTTCCTTCTGGTACGACCCAATGTAAGGCCTGTGCCCTTATATTATGATGCCGGTGTGCCCAAGCTAAACCTAAAGCACTATCAACACCACCACCACGTAAAATCACGTATTTTCGTCACGAAAGTGGCAACATTCCGTCACAAACTTGTTCAAACTGTATATCGTTGACGAATTTCAAATTTAATACAAGTTATATCAAATATTAACCATTGGGGGCAACACCTGCCAGTTAAATTATTCTTCAAATATTCAACACTTTACATGGATATGGAATTAAAATATTCTGAAAATTCAGCGTTGCGCGTTTTTAATTATAGTAAAACGGGCGTACAAGGTGGGCGGAGCTTACCTATTAATGGGCGGGGCGTAGCTAGACATTGGTCCTACTACCGTGACGGGTGAGTAGAGTAGAAGTTACTTTTGCCAAGAAGAATCAGTAATATAAGATATGAGCAACTGTTGCCCGCTATGATGATGAAATTAGTTTATTATATAAAAATATATATAACGACAACTATAAGTATATTACGATATGCACCAATTTGGCTTGCACCGACCAAGGATATGATTAAGTTACTTACTTACTTATTGTATTTAATGATCAATGTAAATGTTACATAGCATCCACCATGCCAAAAGGCAATGCATCCTGTATATATAAAGGCCAAGCATTATTTGACACGTTGTGAATGAATCATACTACATTTGTGCCCACAGATACAACGACACACTCACAGATCCTAGATGCACTAGGCCAGTTGCAATGCAGATGCGCTACGACTAGTGAGACGACTGCTTGCAGACACCAAGCTGACAGTACGAGTCAAGTCAGTGAACTCTGTAGAGTTTGAGACATGAATGGGCTCCCCTACAGGGAGATGGTCTGTCGCTGGTGCTTTCACCCGTTACTGTGTTGCTGCATTGAGCTCCGTGAGGGAAAGTTCCATGAGACCAGCAACACCCCCCCCCCCACCACCACCACCTCAACCTCCCCACCCCCAAATTTTAAATACTGGGTATTCCGCTAGAAATGGAATATGCCAATGATGTGGACTTCATAGAGGAGGAAAAAAAACCTTGACCAATTTCTCCCAATATCTGCAAGCAAACCAAAATTGAAAATCTCTTTATGAATGAATCCAAAACAGTGTTCACTCACATATACCTCCATACAATGCATGAGACTAAATGACGATCCATTTTGTGGCGAGGAAAAAGTGAAATCCTGGGCTCACTGCTTTGCAGTACTGCTGGTATTGCTGCACGCTGCGTCATGGGGAACATAGCTTCCCAGTCCTTCTGGAAACTACGGATTCGTAGAACAAATGTTCACGTATTTAAAAGGCTACATTTATCCAATGCAAGCTGCGTATCTTTGATGCTGTATAACTGTACCAGCTGGACAGCTCCGAAGGAAGCTCTAGACAAACTCGATGCCTGCCACCGCAAACACATACGCACCATCACTGGGCACCGATGTTAAGGCAGCATAATTTGCAATAATGCACTATAAAACATGTGTAATACGTGGCCGCTGTCTGTAAAGGTCGCCTAGAAAAGATAGTCCATGGTTGGCCTTGTGCTAAGGATGCCAGAAGAGACACCAGCACAGAGAGCCTTGGAATTCACCCTCCTCGGAGCCAGTACATACAAAGCCAGGAGAGGACGTAATTGCATACATATGCTAAGTGTACTACGAGATGACCTCAAGAAAGCAGGACTCGGCACACCCAAGTCATGCATGGGCCTGAGGAAGCTAAGGCTTTCGGCCTAGGACAAGACACAGTGGACAAACGCGACGACGGACTGATTGTAGCTGTAGGATGGTTTTATTACTGCAGCTGCAGAATACAGTAATCATACATAGATAGGGATCTATTGTCTAGATGGTTCATGGGCATATCCTCACTATGGGGCTATTTGTCGGAACTGCTGTTTACGTGAATTCAGTTAAATCACAATTGCGCATGACCGTGTATTCACTGCCTGGCGGATGCAGACGATCAGCTGCATATATAGCCTTCACAAATTACTAAATTAGCTTTTGGTAATTTGAGGAGAAATTGAACAGACGTAAATGTATATATCTTTATAAGAAATAAAATTGAATTGGCTGAATTACTCTAAACTTGTATTCGACTACGTAATAGGTTCAATAACAAAACATGTTACTTTGGAGACTATGCATCCGGTGAGAAAATATTAAACTTCGAAATGCCGCATTTAAGAGGGTCATGAGGGATTTTGCAAGTATATGCTAACTCTCTGTGCGTTCTGAATCGGAAACGGAAGTCACAGTATAGATATTTTCACTAATATATGAATGTTTTCTTTACGGATACACTGACAGTCTGAAACGGATACTGACGTGGGCACTGATACAGGCCACAGGCCGCGCACGAAAGGATGCCCAGCTTTAGGAGGAACACAGATCCAAATGAGGGGTCGATGTTTGGCTATGCCCGGCCATTTCAAGATAAGCTTCACCTATCGCTTTCTGCAACTTCGAATCGATTTGAAAATTTGAGAACGTGAATTTCCAGAATCTAACTTACAAGGTAACTATACAAATAAGCGGTTGACTATTTTGAAACCAATTTGACTCGGAGTTCTTGCTGTAGGCAGCATGGACACTCAGTCAAATTAGTTTTAAAATATTCAAAAGAGTCTTTACTTATTTGTAAATTCATCGAAGACATGCATACTGTACACTTCACGACACACCTAACGATTTTCCCGACGGTGTTATAAGGTTATTATAACCGTGACTCCAGCTAACACGTGTGACGTATTTGATTATGGCATCAGATCTGAGTGACAGAATGGATCATTCCATTATTATTTTGCATAGTTTGGCTGTAAGATTGATATTTGAACACTTATTTGGTAACTTATTTCAAAGATATGCGATAGCCTATTATGCACTTCATCGTTGAAAGTATGAATCTCTATGCTATCAGTGACCTGAGAGGCCGGGCATATGCACGGAGCCACTCGATTGGAAACCCAGGATTCTGAACAACATGTCCCATAAATGGTTCCATTTATTTGAGTCTTATTAAATTCTAAAAGCACTTCTAGATTCCCAGAAAATACTACAAAATTACCAGCCTGTATTTAATTTCTAGATTATTATGCCTCGCTTCATCTGTCCAACGCATTTACGGATGGAAAAATAAATGGAGCTACGCATTAACCATGCCCATCTCGAGCGCATCATAGAGTTCACTTAATCTCAATTTGATGAAGTTTTTACCTAACTTGACACAATAATGACTGTTGCATCAGATACTTTCCTGAGCTTGTGTAAACGTCAAGCGTAGTGCACTAGCTGTCAACTCTGATATGAGAGATTGGCCATCAATGCCCCCCCCCCCCCCTTCGCGGATTACAATCTATGTAAGTCTTAGCATTGAGTGTATTCTATTCATTTCCTCTGTGCGGAGTAATCGTACATTTGAAAACAGCGATGTTGGAAGCTGTTGTTCGCTGGGACAGCAGCAACTTCCATCAGCACAGCGATTAGAATCTACACATTCGAGTATTCTAGTGGCCGTTAACACTCTGCCGTTTAAAGTTTAACCATTTCAAATTAAATACAAAGATGAAGAGGTATACTTTTTCAACACATTTGGTGGACGATACGGCAGATACATCGTACACCATCGTACACCAAAATCGTTGAAAGATATACACCAGTAAATTTCTTTGTTATCGGCACAGGAAAATATAATCTTAATATCAGATTAGTTAGTGTTAGCTACAATGGACCTTTCCGGTTTTAGCTATGCTCCGCCCATATCTAGTTAAGCTCCACCCATAACTCGTTCGTGTTGGGATCGATCGATCTTTGAACACACTGACTATCAATTTCCAAAAAAAACTATACTAAAAAGTAAGCTGTTGAATATCGCGTAACTAATTTCACTGGGTGCTGTTGCTGCCTAATTCAACAGCATGTTTATTACATATTATTAAAGACATAAAAGTCATACAACGTGTCGAAGTATTTGAGATTTGATTACGGTCTATATGGAACCCTTTGTGACGTAATGATTGTGACGTCATCATATATGCGCTGAGCGTATTATGACGTCTTAGGAGGTCATACGATGGATGGTTACTCTGGATAGCAACAAAGTAACATGATCAATGTCAAATGCAATCAGAATCAGTGCTTCAAATAATGGAGATGGACAACATAATATGCTACTAAGCTAGCCGGAAGGATCATCTACTTTGCAGCCAATGGTGGCAGTCCTTTTACACAAAGCAGTGAAATATGAGCTGGCTTACAGAAACTCAGTAGCATGGCACGGACAATATGTCCTATTCAACCTATCTATAGTACGAGGTAATCTGTCCCCAGCAATCATATTTATCTCCCTCAGCTGATGGCATGAGATAGATCTGAATGCATTCTGAATTGCTGTCGGTTTTAAGGATTACAAACTACATGTAATCTGTCTTACAACAGAGGACTCCATTTCTGGCTATGTTCCACCAAGGTATAGCTAAGCTACACCCACACGTTGCCCGTGTTAGATTTGATCGAACCTTGACTTCACAGAATTCTACTATCAACGTAATGCAGCACGGATCGCATATCGCAGGGCTCGATTGGCCCGAGCCACTGCTTTCCCTCGTTCATCTCTGATACGACAATAGCGGTCCGCATGCATAGCGAGTGTACTATAGCATACTGGGAAAACATTCCAGGAGATCGTCTACCGCGCATGCGTTATATACTAGATAGGCCAGATACGATGTACTGTAGGTACGGAGATGGCATCTCTACCGTATATATTTCCAGCATTTTTCCAATTTACCAAAATCGCTAATACTGGTGTTTTTAAATACAATATTGTCTGGAATCCAAATCTGCTGTCAGAATTAAAATGGGATAAGGGATGCGGGGATACCATCTAATATAAAAATAGCCACGTGTACTACTGCTCGCACTGCTGTTAACTACTTAGTACTTACGACGTCATAAACACGTGGCCGCCCGGTTGTGTCTGGCTGTTTCAACTTGCGTTGGATTGGCTGCACCGTGATGCTGGAGCATTTTCATTGGTCACTCAAACCCACTTCGGCCCATATGAATACAATTGTGGAGGCGGTAATATAGGTGGTAACGAGCAAAGCTGTGAAACCGGCGACCAAGGGATCGCGCCTCTGTTCAGCTAACTGACGATCGCTGAAAACATAGGTAATCTCTTTCACTCCTTGTTGCCTCTCTCCACCCAGACTTATAAATGGGTACCAGTATAAAACGCGGGGGAAGTTACCAATAATAGACTGAAATAAAAAATACAGCCTAGAATGGCGTGAATAGGATCTGGAATCAGGAACTCGATAGACCCCAATCAAACCAATGACCTCTTCACATAAAAAAGAGTCGAGAATAAGAATCGAGGTTGAGTTGTTGTCCAGTACAGACACACCTTGAGAAGCTATCCAGCACACGTTGCACCGCTTATATGCATCTACCATAACGTGGCACTACTAGTAAATTCTAGTGCGGGATTGGAAACCCTCACATCACGCAGACACCATCACATTTTTGCGGCCCGTACCTGGGCTAAAACCGAACTGTTATAGATCGGCAGAGTCAGAACTGTAGGTTAGCCGAGAGCACACCAGACTCCTATTGGACGATGTGTACTGTAGTGCAGATTGACCGGTCAGGTATGAACCATCCCCTGGGTAGAGTGTCTATAGCCATAAAAGAGAGACTCACAATAAGTCCGTGGGATGGCCCGTTGCACATGAGAGAAAACCTACATACAACATACAGGCGTTGGCGTGTGGAGAGTGGCACCGCATCACTATTTCTGGCCTGTGTCTGTATTTTCCTAAATACAGGGCATCCTCGCTTTTCACGGGATGACTCGTTACCAGTATCGAACGAGGATTCCAAAACTGTTTACATATTCAAAATCGGTTCAGAAATGGCTGAGATATCAGATAATATTCAGGCGATATTTTGAGCTCTCATCTGAAATATACATCGCCATAGCCTACATGCTTAGTAGGGTGAAGGCCCGCTAATTACGTGGTCGGCACCCGTATCTTGTATATAGCGCGCGCTGATTGGCGGAGACGTCCTGGCGTGACGTCACCATTTAGTATAAAAGGAGCTCCACAATTCTAATCGGCAGACAGTTGGTCATGAGTCCGCCAGAGACAAAGACGTGTAGTACTTCTTACTGTTAGCCCCGGTGGTCCATAACCCACAACAGTGCCACTCGGTTTTGAGCTCATGTCTCTGGAGGACACGCACGCACCACAAGTTAAGTTATTGGAAGCTCCCGGAGGAGCAAGAATCGAACCGGGGCAAAAATCTAAATTAAAGAAAGGTTTCCCATCACCAATAACATCACTGGGCCCTTCTCTGCGGTTTGCCCTTTTGGCCGTGATGTAACATCCAAACCAGTATGTAGGACGTGTGGTGTTCAAGGAAATCTCGCCAGATCTGCCGTACCACACTGACAATGCGGTAGATCAAATTGTGGACATGTCTAGTGCTCACAATTAACGTTTTAGACCAGAGTCCGGATTAGGACATCGCTGTACACACTGCACGAGGTGTGCAGTGTATATCGTCTTGTGCCTTACAATGATATGTATCGTGTATCAATATAACTTTCACAGTAGTCTTTATATAATAGAAAAGGTATCTTTAATACACAGCAGTACAGAACCTCTCGCCTTCACATACTTAAAACTGTATAATCAGTGCGTGACTGCATACTAGCTATCCAGAGTGAGTTCTTCTTCACCGTTCCTGAGTATGAGCCACATCAACTAGTCTGATACGGCACCTGCAGTATGCGGAGGAATCGTTATTTGATTCTGAAGCTATCACCAGATGACATGTTTGCGTGCTGTTGGTCTGAGGGTGATGCTCCGTGGCAGTACGCATAATGGGCATCGAGCAGCCTTTCCAGGCAGGCTTTCTCATTAAAGATAAGTACATTCTAAGCCACTTGCGGCCTATGATACATGTTTGGACCAAATAACTAAATGATAATTTAACTCCATTAAGAAGGCCCGGAGAAATACGGTGGCATCTACTAAATCAGTGTCTTTAACTCACATAAGATGACGGTGTTGAGTTCTTCGGAAATCATCCACCCCATCTTCACGCAAACGGGCGTACATCACACATATCAATGGTCACAGTAGGTTGATTCTTTTTTCTCACTCTTAGCATTGGTTGAATAGGAGAGTGGCCTTTGTTCCATGTCGTCTACTCCGCTTCGGTGTTGCAGGCATTTTCCTGTGACGCGAGGCACTTTCCTCTTGCAAAATATTTGGCCGGCCTCAGTTAACTATTTATATTAAACCCGCTAATGTAGCCGCGATAAGACCCACCTTTGCAGGGATATCTCACAGAATATACAGATCACAGATCAGGGAATTACCTTTGGCGGGATACAGAACAAACAACACCATTCCGTGTTTACATACGTATTAAATTAGCTGCAAACGAGTACAATTGTTTGTCTACTACAAGTATACTTTCATTATGTCTCTTGTCCAAATTTGTAATACTGAACCGACATACCAGTGACAGAAACAGCTGGGATGAAACGGTGCAGTTCAGCTTCAGTGGCAATGGTCGCACGGCCCCACTGGAATGTGATCGTTCCACAAACTCTAGAGATCAGTCTCTGTGGAGCAGAGAGACGTGGCTATTCTTCCATATCCCCAAGGACATCTAACCAGCATCATCGGGCTGGCATACCGTGCACCTGCCGTATCGATGTACATGATGTTTACATGGAGCAGCGCGTGCCCCTGGAGGCTACAGTACACACACATGCATCTCATATCGGTACTCGTACTCAATCTTATGTTGTGAAATGACCATTATGTCGCGCCCTAAAACATCCATACCTCAACTGAAAAGTGGTATAGGAACTCGTACTATATTAGCTCCGAAAAACCATGCTACCTCGCTTCCGGCCAATCCATGTGCGCCAAGACAAGACTGTGCCAACCTGTTTCTGGTTAAGCCGAAATTCCTGTGTCACTCGAATTGCAAGTACAATCGAGTTGATCGTTTAAGACTGAAATCGTTGATACTGGTGCAGCTCTCTTCACGGTTCTGAACATTGTTTGCCGTGCAGCACCTGAGCTTTACACACACTTCATCTTGTTCCTTCGTCAAACTCTCAGACTGCAGCCAACAGCATCTACCTGCGTTGATCAGGAGAGTCGTACCTCGTCATACTATTGTTCTTCACCACAACAGTAATACGTTATTGTCTTTTCCATAGTAAAGCTCTTTCTGTGCCAATTGTAATGTGGCACATATTTTCACTTTCATGCGCTGATGACAAGCAGGTCAACTTGAAGTCTGTTTTCCCTAGCATAATTCTGAAGTTACGCCGAGGATTATTTGGAGTGTTTTAAAGCCAGTTACGGCCTATTATTAAAAAAAACCTATTTGTCTCATTTTTCACGGCTTGTTCCGTTCTTTTTTAAAAACGTATGTATATATATATATATATATATATATATATATATATATATATATATATATATATATATATATATATATATATATATATATATATATATATATATTTTTTTTTTATATATATATATATATATATATATATATATATATATATATATATATATATATATATATATATATATTTATATATATATATATATAATTATAATTACATCCTTGCCACCAATCATTAGTCGTTATATATTGTACTTCGCATACATCGTCTTAAAATAACACACCTACAATAGTGCACTAACCTTGATTGCATTCTCAAAATTCTTGACATAATCCACGTACATTTTAGCAACGTCACTAAATGTAGTTCCTTTCTTCCACTGACAACTTTGTAGCAATGACCAACCCTCACCCAACCCATAAATAACTAGTGTATTCTGGTGGTGTTTTCCAGCTTGCGGTCTGATCTGTTGGTGATACTGCAGCTAGCGTCAAGGATTCTGATAGATCAGGCTTGTTGGCTTCTTGTTGAATACCAAGTTTTTCAAACAGAGACGCCGGATGTGTAGACTGCTCATGCTTCAATACTTCACTAAGATTAGAGTAACTGGTAATGGTCGAGAGCAATCTGGGTGGAGGAGGAGCTGTGGGTCAACTGCGACCTTCTCACCGTAAACAGATACTAGTTTCTGCTCCATGAGCTTGACTTTACCTTTTTTCCAGAATGAACGCTCTTATTTTCAACCATTTTCTTAAGTATGATGTTGCCAACCTCCTCTGCCTTGCGTTAATTACATCAAGCATGTGATGCCTGTAGAAATTCTCTATAGTTCATCACTTGGCTGAAATGGCAATAGTTTTGTAAATGGTCTAACATTTCTCAAAGTATCCTTGTGATCTCTTGCCTCTGTCTGGTCTGAATGCTGCTCACTCGCACTTCACTTTGCATCTGTCAGCTCCTGATGGCTTCAATGCACAAGCAGCCAGTGATAAAGGCCACCAGGTTCTCTGTAACTCTTCCATTCCTCGACCGTAAGCCAAACCTCCAGTTGTCATTAGTGTCCTCGTCAAAGGTTGTTCACTCACCAATTAATGCAACGCACATGTTTACATCTTCCATGGGAGGAATGTGAATAGATGCGTCCCCTGCACTCATCAGCAAATAGCTCGCATCGGCCTAGACCTCGATGGTCGTATGGCCCACCGTGGCTACGAAGTATTCCTCATTATGTCTAAGTGTGTACAGCTATTGGTCACATCGAAATTGACAATCACTCAGGAAGCAAAGGCATGTGGATGTGTTCACCTACTCTATATCATTGGGCCACACTTTTCGCATCATGTATGTTTATGCTATTGTTGGCCAAAGCTAGCATTGGTACTGCATGTTGTCGTCTTAGCCCTTGGGTAACAACTGCACGTATGCCAATACCATGGCCCATCCAATATCCGCAAATTATAATTACAGTATTTGCACAATAGAAGCAGCGTTTAGATGATTGCACATCATCGCTTTCCCTAAGATCTTTAATTATCTTCAAGAATGCGTCTTTCCTTAGATGCATCGACATGTCTGCCAACTCGGGGAACATTACCATCATCTATTTGCTATCGCGATGGCATTTATTTGCCAGTACGAAAGTTCACGCTGCACACATGGTGGTGCATAGCGTCTACTGCAGGAAGATCTCTGGCTAACATTACGTGTCCTCGATCAACGCTGCCGATCTGTCATTGGCAGCCCTTTCATCACATGGCCTAACACTGATCTCTGGACATCCTATACCCTAACAAGAACACATGATCTTCACCACTTGTATTTCGTAGTCTCAAGCATTGTTCCAAATAGAACGCCGTGGGGCTTGAATCGGAATTCTGCTTCCTGTGAAAAGAGTGAAGGCATATCACAGGAGATCATTTTGTAGCTTCATTTTTCATGGCTACGTAGATTTTCGTCTTCTCATTGTGAGAGTGTTTTCAGTCCACATGCAACCACTGCCCAGCTGTAACAGTAACAGATGGCGTACACGGATAATACTAGCTTCATTTACTCCAGGAATACTATTTTCTGATATCTTGAACGTTTCATTGTCATTGTCTAGATTTTCTCGCATCCTCGATGTATGGCTAGTATCTTCCGAATTTGGTCATTCTAGCTACTTGCGTTACAGATTTATCGCTAAAATGTGTATTTCGAGATACACTAAGCGAGCCTATGATCTCGCATTTTTAAAACTTTGACCACACACTACACACTTTTCTAGCGACTCTTAATATCAAAATGTGTGCCAAACTTGGTGATTCTACCTCATAGAATTCCAGAGCTATGCCTCTGATTAACATACAGACACGCAGACGCGCATACACACACGCAAAGACAGATGGCACCAACAGCCTTCGGTGGCGTGAGTAACATGGACATAATTGTCCACTACCTGGGTTCTTTGATATATTTCTCAACCAGGCCTCTGTGAGATCGAGAGTGACCGGCTTAGAAACAATGTTGCGGTAAGCTGTTGCTCCTGCATTTTTGCATTTTACGCCAATATTTGAACACGTCTTCAGGACCCAAAGGACATGCATTCACCCAATTTTGACAAGAGTGCTACAACAGAACCAGAGCAAGAGAAAAAGGTATCCCTTTTGAAAACAAGGTTGTTGAAAGTTGTTGCTGTTGAAATTTAGCTTTCGACCCCCAACATGTGTATATATCTTCGGGACCTAACGGGTAAGTTCCCACCCAAATTTGGAGAGGGTCTCTCCAGTAGAACCATAATTATCGAAAACGCATCAATTGTCCATTTTGAAAACAAGTTTACACACCTTTTTGGGAGGCAATAACGAAGATTCCAGCCAAGAACTCTCCAGGAGAATCATTTCATAGTTTTATTAATATGTCTTAGGAACAAGAAGAAGAAGAAGAAGAAGAAGAGGAAGAAGAAGAAGAAGAAGAAGAAGAAGAAAAAGCGTTAGTGAAGCAAGTAAACAGTGCACGCAGCATGGTTCCTTTTTCCAGATTCTCATACTTCGTGGTGCCATAGTGGTCTATATGACCACTGCTAGTTCTTCTAATCATGCATACTGACTTGGCTTGCTCGCTTGCGCCGTAATGGAATGATCCGATACATCACTCACTCATACTCAAACACGTCGCATCGTAGCTGACACCACGATCAAAGGTTCTCTCATGCAAATCGAAACATATGCCACAACAGTGTTGGAAGTGTAGGTCTTTGATACAGTTACAATTTAATACACGTTCTGCCATAGGCAGTACTATCCTTAACGAAATCAATTTGAAGATTTGTAATTGCTTACATATATAGGGTAACCTTTAAATTTTGATTCTGAACATTTAAATCTCAAAGTGTCAATTCGATTCCAACATTCGTAACACGCGGCCAGAGCTTAACTAGCAAGGCGCAAGTTGAAGCTAGAAATGGACCCCTCTATGCTTGCGACATGGATGGGTCAGCCCCTCGCGATAAGAATATGACACTGACCAGAATCGATGGATGTATTAGACTGGGCGAAAAGATAGAGTATATTGGCTCCATAGAGTATATTTTTTATTCAACTGGTAATTCCTGGGGAAAAAATAGGGCACGAAACAAGCCGGGGCCAAAACTTGTGGCATGTTTCGTGAGGTATGCCACGGGATACAAAATATGAACATGGGGGACATAGGAGCAAATTCTACTATTATTCAGCATTCACTATGTCTGAAAACAGCGCTGAGAAGTGTATTTTATTTTCAAGATAGTACAATTTAGGCGATTTAGTCGGTTTCAGCACCCCACTACTGCTAGGGGATTTTCATTCGACTGATACCCATGAGTAGAGAACACTTTGGTAAATGCGCAGGTAAATTTACTTTACGGAA